>JALMGJ010000003.1:184099224-184699224 GCA_023362775.1 Charina bottae
ATTGGGATTTCACAGGTGAGATTTTCAAAGAAAAGGTAATAATTTTTTTTTTAATCAGGTTGGGAACTCATTACATTTGGCAGGTATCTTGAATGGCAGGACAATGCTAGGCTTTCATTCAACTTTCCTTATTGATACATACCTTCCTGAACCATTTTCTGAGCATAAAAGACATGAATGTGATGTTGTTTTGTTACTTGCGGGCTAAAATGTGTAGATGATGATGATGGTGGTGGTAGTGGTGGTGGTGGCAATAATAATATTAGTAATAATAATAATAATTATAATAATAATAATGTTCTCAGATGATAACATTATTGATTGCTTTGAGTGCAATGCATTCTTAAGTTGCATTAGCTGGAAGTAATATCTATGGTCATGATTTAAGCAATTCTAAAAACGAATCTGATTAACTTGCTGTTGCTCTGAATAGTTGATGGGATCAGTCAGTATTCACTGTCAGGGTTATCAGTAAGTTGTCAATAGAAACAGTGATAGAGTTCTCTGTGTTAAAAAGATTCAGAGACCTCCAGCCAGGAAATCGTAGAGTGAAGGATGACAGAGACAGATAGGGAATTATTATACTTGTGAGAGGGGGAAAAATAGAAGGAGGGGAGTGCAATAACACAAAACTCCAAGAAGATTTGTTTGGCTGCAGCAAGATATTGGCAGTTAGATTGATTCAATATAGTGGAACTTTTTCTCAATCCCTCTCCTTTGAGCCAATGGGGTATTAGCATTTCAAAATCCAGATAACCATTGGAGGTGGGGATCTGAGGGATACACACATGAATACCTATTACTCTAGTGCCTGGAGAGGTAGGTAAGATTATGCAGAGCACAGAAAAGGAATAAGAAACGCCAACCCAAAGGCAAAGAACTTAAAGGCCCAAGACAAGAAAAAATAGTAGCCACTCCATTCTTTCTTATTCTTAAAAATCATCCTTGTCTCCACTGCTTCCATACATCACTTGATACACTGTCTTTTGTCCTTTCCCATTCTTCTTGCATTTCTCTCTTATATGAGCTAATCAACCCCATCCATCCATAATTTTCTCAGTCTTCTTGACTCATTCATTCTTCCTTCTTATATTTGTTTGCGGATTGATAGTCATTCATACTGTATGATCAAATCACTACAACATAGTACTTTAGTAATTGTCACATACATTTGTATTTAATCCATATTCATTAAAGCACCTATTATTTTTCTTTAAACACACACATTTTTAAGTACCCCATTCCTGCTGCATTCAACTTACTTTGATGTTTTTCCTGACATACTCAATTCTCACTTCCATAGAACAAAGTAGACAGAAGCATACTTTTCAATTTTTTGCTTTTGTTGATAAACATTCATTTCTCACAGCAGATGACATACTACTCACTATGTTTCTACTACTGTTCGGATGTCTTAATTTTTTTTCATCCATGTTCTCATCTTGAGTAGACATTTTACCAAGGTCCACTACTTCTAATCATCTACTTCTCTTATTCTTGGGATATTGGAAGCAAGGGAAAAACATGGTAATTTGTTGGCTCTTAACAAATATATCTGCAATTGTTTTAGTTTTTTGCCATCTATGTATAACTTGCAATCACTCATTCCATTTTTTGGGTGGAACATGATTATCTCAGTCTTTGATACCTTAATTTTTCAGATCCAAACCCTTTCTTGCAATATGTGATCTATCTAAAATTTGTTGCAAAGCATTCAAGTTCTCTGCCAGCAGCATTGCATCATCTGAATATGAAACTATATATACATTCACATCCCCAACCAGCACACTTCTACTATCTCTACAAACATTCCTTATGCATTTACCAATAAGTATCTTAAAGGATCAATGGATCATCATATAACCTTGTCTTACTCCTTGATCAGTGTTGATTATTTGCTAGGCATTCCATTTATTCTCAAGCATGTTTTATTTCCATTATATACACTGTTCTTATCACATTCAGCAACTGACCTTCAACTCCATTTTCATGCAAAACATTCCATAATTTGAGCCTCTTAACTTTATAATATGAGCATTTTCTCTAAATCAACAAACATACAATATATTTTGTTTTTCACATTAATACATTTCTCTTTGGAGTCCTTGGTGCTCTCTGAGCCTTGTCTGTAGCTTGAATCATGTCAACTGGATTTCTATTTTCTCAGTGGAAACGTTTCGCTCCTTATCCAAGGAGCTTCTTCAGTCTGAGCAAAGTTAGTAAGGGAATCCTTAAATATGTTTCTAGGTGGCTGTGTGACCTTGCACCTGGGGCTAGGTCATGGTTATTTTGAGATGTTATTTCTAAGTCCCTTTATCATCTAAAGGGGGATCGTTAAGATTACCATGCTGCTGTTGAGCTTGCGAAATGGTCTTAATCTTCCTAGGCACAGAAGACAAAGCAGGAAGGAAAATAGGGGAAAGATTGTGCCTGAAGCCCCCACCTCTATTCAAGGAAGGATTTCCCAAGTTGGCATAAATGGATTCCTTGACCCCTCTCTCAAACCACCTATCTTCTCTGTCTAAAATGTGAACATTAATGTCCTCAAATGAGTGTCCTTTTTCCTTTAGATGAAGATAAACTGCTGAATCTGGTCCTGTGGTGTTACTTCTCCTGTGTTGGGCCATCCTCCTGTACAAAGGTTGTTTGGTTTCTCCAATGTAGAGTTCAGAGCACTCCTCACTGCACTGGATTGCATAAACTACATTGCTTTTCTTGTGTTTTGGAGTTTGATCTTTGGGGTGTACAAGCCTCTGTCTCAGTGTGTTGGTGGGTTTGAAATATACAGGTATGTGGTGTTTGCCAAATATCCTTTTTATCTTTTCAGACACGCCAGCCATGTAAGGAATGACCAGGTTCTTCCGTTTACTCTGAGTCTCAGCCCTATCTGTCGCTGTTTTAGGTCTGGTAGACTTAGATTTAGTGAAGGCCCAATTTGGATATCCACAGACCTTCAGAGCTGTTCTCAGGTGCTGATTTTCATTCTTTTTGGAATCCATGGAGGTGGGGATGGCTTCTGCTCTGTGTGACAATGTCCTGATGACTCCTAGTTTGTGCTGCAGTGGATGGTGGGAGTCAAACATCGGATATTGATCTGTGTGTGTGGGTTTCCTGTAGATCCCTATTTCTAGCTTGCCACTGGTCCCAATGAGAACTTCACAGTCTAGGAATGCCAGTCTGTTGTCCTTGGTGTCTTCTCTGGTGAACCTAATGTTGGCATCTATAGTGTTTATAACTTTGCTCAGACTGAAGAAGCTCCTTGGATAAGGAGCAAAACGTTTCCACTGAGAAAATAGAAATCCAGTTGACATGATTCAAGCTACAGACAATTCCACCTGGATGACTGAGAACCTTCATAGACTCTCTGAGCCTTGTTGTTTTCTTGCAGACATTTCATTGCCAGGCTAGGCAACATCTAGATGTTGCCTAGCCTGGCAATGAAACGTCTGCAAGAAAACAACAAGGCTCAGAGAACACCAAGGACTCCGCAGTTCAACCCTGAGCTACAAATATTCTCTTCAATTGGTACATTTCTCTTTCATCTGCTGAAGAGCAAAAAACAGTTCTGCATATCTGCTGCTTGGCATAAAGCCCCACTACATTTCCCATTTTTGCTCATTGTCACCTCTCATACCATTTCAACATTGCCTGCATTATTCATAAATAATCGAAGATATGGAGAGAAGTCTTGCAAGACAATGACCAAATGGATTGTTCTTGATTATGTTATTATATATGACTTTCTGTCACACACAGCCAATTTAATAACAAAGGCTGTCCAGTCACAGATGGGAGGGGAAAGAAGTCAAGAAAAGTCTTTCCTTAGGGGCTGGAAAAACAAAATATCCTATTTTTCTTGCTTTCTCTTTTCTGCTGTTTATGATTAATCAAGTTAGTGAGATGAGTGTGATTAACACTGCCAGTTAATTCTCTCAGATCTTCCTCAAACACGCTTCCATTCAGAATCCTTTATACAGGAACAAGTGATAGACTTGTAGTGGCAATGCAGAAGACCATTGTATTTCGAGGAGTTTAGTGACATATTTTGATTTCTCCTTCATATTAAGAAAATTCTAGAAGTTCAGAGTTCATTCTGAGCTATGTTTAACCTGCTTGTTCTTTACTCTTCCTTGAAAAGTGGGGAGAAATCTTCACATAGTTGTTGGAAGAACTCAAGTTTGTTTAGGGTAGCATTGGGTTATCTGTATAGTTCCCAGATATTCCAGGGTTTTGTTAGTTCACATGGTGAGCAGGTGTACCATCTAGTCAAGGTCAGGTCCTACAGGCTCAGCACCAAGGAAATAAGGTCATGAGGTTTTAGTGCCAGACTGATAAAAACCTTAAGATTGCCCCTAGAGGTTAGAGCTTCAACACAGACATGAGCGCTGTGTGCTGTGTGCAATTGACTTGGGTTCTCTCTGTTTTCATTTACTGTGGCTACTGGTGGCAGAAGGGATATTGGTTATCATCTGGCTTGATATGTTGTGCTTTCTTGTGTTTCTGTATAAATTTGCCTGCTACAGTTAAACAATAAAGCTTAAAGTTTCCTTACTTACTGGTGTGATCATTGTCTCTGGATCTAAAAGAACCAATTATCTGGGCACCTGATCACTGCCTTGACAGTTGGCAAAACAAGCATTGCAGCACATTCCTTAGTTCCTTCATCCCTGCAGACCTAATCAGGCCACCATAAGTGGATCCTTCCCTGATGCACCTTCCTACATTATCTCACCACCCACAATGGCTGTAACATTAAATGTTATCAAACAATGTTTTTAATAAGGGATTCTAAGACTGAAGCTGAAGCTCAAATACTTTGGCCACCTAATGCAAAGAGAGGACTCACTGGAAAAGACCCTGATGCTGGGAAAGACTGAAGGCAAAAGGAGAAGGGGACGGCAGAGGATGAGATGGTTAGATAGCATCACCGATGTAATGAACATGAATTTGAGTAAACTCCAGGAGACAGTGGAGGACAGGAAGGCCTGGCGTGCTATGGTCCATGAGGTCACGAAGAGTCGGACACAACTAAACGACTGAACAACAAAAAAAGAATTCCACGAAATCCAACAAGGAGTTTTTGTGAGCTCCCTCAAGCTTTTTTCTTGTGTGGTTTAGGACCAACCAATTACCATTTTTTTTTTTTATTAAATTTTATTAAGTTTTACAATACATAATAAAATTTAAAGTAGAAAAAGAAATAGAAACAGAAATACAAAATAAGAAAAAGATAAAGAAAAAGTGAAGTCAAGAAATAATAAGCAAAGAAAATATAGAAAATAGATGTCCTCCAATCTATCTTTGAACTTAAAGTACAACAATTGATTTTAAATGTTAGTCCTTCATACAGTATACAGGAACTTTTCTTTGTCATATGCCTTTTGATTTCTTTAATCCAATCTTCTAACCTTCATCTTACTGTCTCCCAATAATCCATCTTTGGCTTCCACTCCTTGAAGTAGTAGTTAAATGTTGAATGTTCATTACTACATATTTATATCTTCAATAAAGACCAATTAGTATAACAAATAAAAGCCTTATTTACTTCTAATAAACTACAATATATTCTATTCATATTATGACTCATAACCTAACATGTTATGTAACTTAATACATAGTTTAGCAATTCTTATAGTGTTCATACATATATATTTCTATAATTTAATTCTAATATATATATATATCTCCATAAAAAAGGAATTCTTGAATCTCAATTATCCATCTGTAATTTCCATTCCTTGTAGTAGTGTCCATTTAAACTAAATGCATAATCTATCATATCACTTAACCTAATAGCTAATATATCAATTCTTATAATATTCATACAATACATATTGATATATATCATCCTGTAATAACCATCATTCTAATTCCATCATATCATTATCTTCTCATAAATATATCTCTAAGGAAAACAATATTCTATAATATCAACTTGTGTTTGTATTTAGCATCTTACATTTAGAATATCACTTTTTATATATCCATACAATTTCTCATAACAATTCAAGTCCATATTTTTTCATTAACCTTTATATCCATACAGTTTCTCATATCTTCTGTTTAGGTTATGCCAAAATCACAATACACTGTGGGAGATTCCAGGCTTGGCTGCCAGCTCGACCAGTCAGATTTCTCAGAGAAGCTGACTGAATTTCCCTTGCTTGCGTGGATTGCAGAAGTTGTGGTCCACTGAAGTTTTTTTTCCCCCTGGAGAAGGGGAGACCAGAAGATTACTCGTGGGGCCATTGGGATTGCCTACCCTTGTTTTTTCTGTAGTTTTCCACCGCGGAGGGAACAGGGTAAGTGCAAGGCAATGGCCGAGATATATCAGGCTCTCGCAGGGGAAACAAGTCTCTTTGAAGAGACACAAGAGCGCCCAGCCGCTTTTAGATCACTTTAGGAATGTTTTTTTTTAGATTAAAATATTTTTGAAATCTAAGATCGATTTTTTGGACTTTGTTGAAAATGTTGGCTAACTTTGTGCTTTCTTTGCTATAACTGATTCTGGTGGAAGTTTGATGGACTCTATATTTGCAACATAATGAAACGTCTGCATTTTTTTTTTTACTTCTCTTTTGTATTAGAGGGATTTAAGAGACTCTGTTTGTAATTCTTCGCTTGATAAACTAAATGACTATTCATTTTTTGAGAAACTCTTTGTTTGGATTAAGCAGCTTGCAGCTTGAAGAACGAAAGCTCGCAGTTTGAAGAATAAAAACACAGGGTAACGTGTTTTTTTCCTTGTCGTCTTTTTCTACATCCTCCCTGGTTGGATTTTGCTTCATTTGGAATATATTTTTTATTTCTCCTTCTATAAACTGTTTAAAATATTATTCTCTCCTGTATTTTGGATTATTGGAACTTTCTTTTTTCTTTTGACTTTAAAAAAAAAAAAAAAAACAACAACGACGCTCTGCTTAATAGATTCTGCTGGTAGTATTCCATGGACAGATTACATTATTATTGTTTTGACTAGAAGGGTTGTTGTTTTAATTTGAAGGACACAGGAAAGATGGCTTTCCAACTTGTACCTGAGGAGCTCAGAAGAGAGATTACTGAGGCTTTTTCAAATATTCAAAGGTCGTTGGAATTACTGTTCGTAACTCTGCAAAACAGAGAGAAAGAACAGAGAACAGAAACGGAGACAGAAAGGAAAAATGTTTTTCAAGTGGAGGAGAAACAGAAGGAGGAAATTTTGAGTATATTAGTTCAGAAGAACATTCTGAAGGCTTTACACTACAATCTTGGTATAGATATGTTGTGGCAGTGGAGACAGAGTGAAAATATGGGTGCACAGTTGGATGGATGTTGTGAAATATGTGGAAAGGGAGAGAAGGTTGCTCTGATATTCTATATGAGATATAGAAAAGAGCAGGCTGTATATTGCGAATCTCCCACAGTGTATTGTGATTTTGGCATAACCTAAACAGAAGATATGAGAAACTGTATGGATATAAAGGTTAATGAAAAAATATGGACTTGAATTGTTATGAGAAATTGTATGGATATATAAAAAGTGATATTCTAAATGTAAGATGCTAAATACAAACACAAGTTGATATTATAGAATATTGTTTTCCTTAGAGATATATTTATGAGAAGATAATGATATGATGGAATTAGAATGATGGTTATTACAGGATGATATATATCAATATGTATTGTATGAATATTATAAGAATTGATATATTAGCTATTAGGTTAAGTGATATGATAGATTATGCATTTAGTTTAAATGGACACTACTACAAGGAATGGAAATTACAGATGGATAATTGAGATTCAAGAATTCCTTTTTTATGGAGATATATATATATATTAGAATTAAATTATAGAAATATATATGTATGAACACTATAAGAATTGCTAAACTATGTATTAAGTTACATAACATGTTAGGTTATGAGTCATAATATGAATAGAATATATTGTAGTTTATTAGAAGTAAATAAGGCTTTTATTTGTTATACTAATTGGTCTTTATTGAAGATATAAATATGTAGTAATGAACATTCAACATTTAACTACTACTTCAAGGAGTGGAAGCCAAAGATGGATTATTGGGAGACAGTAAGATGAAGGTTAGAAGATTGGATTAAAGAAATCAAAAGGCATATGACAAAGAAAAGTTCCTGTATACTGTATGAAGGACTAACATTTAAAATCAATTGTTGTACTTTAAGTTCAAAGATAGATTGGAGGACATCTATTTTCTATATTTTCTTTGCTTATTATTTCTTGACTTCACTTTTTCTTTATCTTTTTCTTATTTTGTATTTCTGTTTCTATTTCTTTTTCTACTTTAAATTTTATTATGTATTGTAAAACTTAATAAAATTTAATAAAAAAAAAAAATGGTAATTGGTTGGTCCTAAACCACACAAGAAAAAAGCTTGAGGGAGCTCACAAAAACTCCTTGTTGGATTTCGTGGAATTCTTTTTTTGTTGTTCAGTCGTTTAGTTGTGTCCGACTCTTCGTGACCTCATGGACCATAGCACGCCAGGCCTTCCTGTCCTCCACTGTCTCCTGGAGTTTACTCAAATTCATGTTCATTACATCGGTGATGCTATCTAACCATCTCATCCTCTGCCGTCCCCTTCTCCTTTTGCCTTCAGTCTTTCCCAGCATCAGGGTCTTTTCCAGTGAGTCCTCTCTTTGCATTAGGTGGCCAAAGTATTTGAGCTTCAGCTTCAGTCTTAGAATCCCTTATTAAAAACATTGTTTGATAACATTTAATGTTACAGCCATTGTGGGTGGTGAGATAATGTAGGAAGGTGCATCAGGGAAGGATCCACTTATGGTGGCCTGATTAGGTCTGCAGGGATGAAGGAACTAAGGAATGTGCTGCAATGCTTGTTTTGCCAACTGTCAAGGCAGTGATCAGGTGCCCAGATAATTGGTTCTTTTAGATCCAGAGACAATGATCACACCAGTAAGTAAGGAAACTTTAAGCTTTATTGTTTAACTGTAGCAGGCAAATTTATACAGAAACACAAGAAAGCACAACATATCAAGCCAGATGATAACCAATATCCCTTCTGCCACCAGTAGCCACAGTAAATGAAAACAGAGAGAACCCAAGTCAATTGCACACAGCACACAGCGCTCATGTCTGTGTTGAAGCTCTAACCTCTAGGGGCAATCTTAAGGTTTTTATCAGTCTGGCACTAAAACCTCATGACCTTATTTCCTTGGTGCTGAGCCTGTAGGACCTGACCTTGACTAGATGGTACACCTGCTCACCATGTGAACTAACAAAACCCTGGAATATCTGGGAACTATACAGATAACCCAATGCTACCCTAAACAAACTTGAGTTCTTCCAACAACTATGTGAAGATTTCTCCCCACTTTTCAAGGAAGAGTAAAGAACAAGCAGGTTAAACATAGCTCAGAATGAACTCTGAACTTCTAGAATTTTCTTAATATGAAGGAGAAATCAAAATATGTCACTAAACTCCTCGAAATACAATGGTCTTCTGCATTGCCACTACAAGTCTATCACTTGTTCCTGTATAAAGGATTCTGAATGGAAGCGTGTTTGAGGAAGATCTGAGAGAATTAACTGGCAGTGTTAATCACACTCATCTCACTAACTTGATTAATCATAAACAGCAGAAAAGAGAAAGCAAGAAAAATAGGATATTTTGTTTTTCCAGCCCCTAAGGAAAGACTTTTCTTGACTTCTTTCCCCTCCCATCTGTGACTGGACAGCCTTTGTTATTAAATTGGCTGTGTGTGACAGAAAGTCATATATAATAACATAATCAAGAACAATCCATTTGGTCATTGGCTTGCAAGACTTCTCTCCATATCTTCGATTATTTATGAATAATGCAGGCAATGTTGAAATGGTATGAGAGGTGACAATGAGCAAAAATGGGAAATGTAGTGGGGCTTTATGCCAAGCAGCAGATATGCAGAACTGTTTTTTGCTCTTCAGCAGATGAAAGAGAAATGTACCAATTGAAGAGAATATTTGTAGCTCAGGGTTGAACTGCGGAGTCCTTGGTGTTCTCTGAGCCTTGTTGTTTTCTTGCAGACGTTTCATTGCCAGGCTAGGCAACATCTAGATGTTGCCTAGCCTGGCAATGAAATGTCTGCAAGAAAACAACAAGGCTCAGAGAGTCTATGAAGGTTCTCAGTCATCCAGGTGGAATTGTCTGTAGCTTGAATCATGTCAACTGGATTTCTATTTTCTATTATTTTCTATTATAATCATTATTCGCTCCACTTGCTTCTTATACTATTTTTGGGATGGAACCCGCAGAAAAGTGAATGTACAGTAGAACAAAAATGTAGTGCTTACACATCCTAGCTCATTGAACTGTACTGATTTGAATGGAACCTCAGTGTATTGGACTATCTATAGCAGTGATGGTGTGTCACAATGTTTTTTGACATGCCAGTGTTCACCAACACCCA
Source organism: Charina bottae (assembly GCA_023362775.1). Lineage (NCBI taxonomy): Eukaryota > Metazoa > Chordata > Lepidosauria > Squamata > Charinaidae > Charina > Charina bottae. The sequence continues at coordinate 184,109,654 of JALMGJ010000003.1, forward strand.
ACAACAACTATTCTCCCTGTTTGAGTTTCCAAAGAACTGAAAGAACAAAAGGCACTGCAACTCCTCCCATCCACCTATCTCCCCTCCATCTCTGCCCTTTTGGCCCCCCCGCACCCTGCCTTGCGGAACAGCAAGCAGCCCCAGAACCACACGGCTCTGGGGCTGCTTGCCATGCCCTGGGAAGCCACAGCCACCCCAGCCCAGTCCCAGCCACCCTGGCCACCTCCGAGCCCCCTGCTGCCCTGCCTTCCGCTGCCCCAGTGTCCTGACTAAGAGTGGAGAACCAAGCTGAGACGAAGTGTCGAAGCTCTAGTGTTTATTGTTCTACTCTGCTAGGCAGAATCCAGCTAAACTGAAATGAATTTGCAAACGCTAAGGGGAAAGGCCCATAAAACTAAGGCGGTGCTTTCTTGACTCTCTTAGGAAGGAACCAAAGAGACTCTGTACTGCGCATGCATTTTTCTCCCTGGAGAGGGCCCCTTCCTTCTCCACCAGCTATCTCCCTGACAGCTCACCTTGCTGTCTTTTTGCTCCCTCTTGCGCGAAGTCAGTTCCTGCAGAAGCTGCTTTCAATTTGCTTCTATGGGAACCGGCTTTGTGCAAGGAGGCAATAATACTAATGCTACTAATACTAATAATAATTGTTATTGCCCCTTTGTGCAAAGCTGGTTCCCTTCTCCAGGAACTGGCTTTGCATTAAGCCAGCAAAAGCATGCCCCTTCACTCAAAGGCACCCTTTCATGCCCCTTTGCACCAAGGCACGCCCCTTCGCACCTCTTCAAACAAATTGTAAGCGGCTTCTCCAGGAACTGGCTTTGCGCGAAGGGGCAATAACAATAATTAACAATAATGTTCGGTGTGTGTGTGTGACATGCCAGCAGAGTCAAGTTAGGCATTTTCTGAATTTTTGACATGCCAAGCCCAAAAGGTTCACCATCACTGATCTATAGGGTCCTTCTTTGTGTCTTTCCATTATTTGCTTACATCACCTTCCAAAATGTTCAAGAGAAAGGCATAGTTAGAACTGCAGTCTGAAGCATGCCATTTAGTAAGAAAGAAATGACAATGAATCTGCAAAATGTAATAAATATGGTTAGTATCATTCTACTTTAGGAGAAAAACGGAGCATGTACACATACATATTCCCAGGCACCGCGTTATTCTTGCCTACTTTTTCTATCTTGAGAACAGTATTGAATTCAATGTAATTGCTTAAAATACGTCAGCAGGATCACACTGACTGATCCTGCATGTCAAAAAGCACAACATACTATTAATTCAAAAGAATCATAGTATTTGAGCCATAGACCATTTGACAATCAAACCTGAGCAAAATCTTCAAATTGGGTTTCTTTCATGCTGAGCATGATCTTCGCAAAACTGCAGCTACTGAAAAAAAATGACCAGATACATTTCAAATGTAGACTGAATGCAGTGCCATAGTACTTGAAGAGATGTGTATTTGGCCTTGAGTAAAATGCTGAAACTATTCCAAGATTTCTGTTTGTTCCAGCTGAATTGTCAGAGTCACTTAGCAATCTGTACTTCTACTCTTTCTAAATGTTCCCCAAAGCCACTGCCTGTACCTTATTCACCCATCATAAAAAATATTACTAGCCTTCTTGTCCTTTGGTATATAAAACTTCGGTCTCTTCTGGTCCTATTGTGTGTTTTGTGAATGACTCTAATTCGAATCTCTGCAAGGAGAGATGCTGTTTTTAAAGGACTGAATACTGGATACCAAGCCTCTTCCATGAAGGAATGAGATAAATAAAGGTTGCAATATTTTCACTTTTTAAACAGAATTTCATTCAGACTTTGTTATACTATGTTTCCCTCTTCAACCATAGGAAGGACACACACATGTGCATGCACATATGTGCACGTGAGCACACACACAAACATATATATCTCAGTCTTGTGGATAAAATATGACTACCACATGACAATAAACAGCAGCTGTCAAATACAAACAAATCTATTTATGAGAAGCATAAATAGACAGCTTGCACTGTGAATTGGCTGATTTTTCTCCGCACCACTTCATATGAAAAAAAAAAGCCCCAGGTGCTATGAAGAAAACCTCTCAGTCTTTCACTGAACACAAACAATATGTCACATGGGGACAGTCATCATGTAAAAGTAATTTAAAGAAGCTTCTTGTGATAGCCACATATAAGCTTCAAGCCTTATAAAATAATACAGCGATGAAAGACAATCGCCCAAGGATAGGCGAGAAATTAAACCCCATCACAATTTCTTTATTATTTAAGATGAATCTACCAATTTCAAGCCTTTACAACTGACAGACTTCAGAGCATGCATGTTTGTTTAAATCCATTTTCTTTCAAATTATATGATATAGCTTGCAACTTGGAAAAAATAAAAACAAAAATGTGCATCATTAGAGCAAATATTCTCAAAAATGAGTACTCATATATTAAAGAAAGATTCACACCAAACAGCCTTTTCCTATGGGAAAGAATTGATTGCATATTGTGTATGCATTAGGAACATTAAGTGTACGGCAGACAAAAATGTGTATGATGAGCACTTCACTTTAATTTAGCTTTGAGCAAAACGTCATCTTAAAGCAAATATGTGAAACGAAGTGCCACTAGTTTCTCAGTAGTGGAGTGGCCATGCTGCTTTGCCTGAGCCGAACAAAATTGCCCTCTTACATATGCAATACATGTATGGAAGAGATTTTCTACAAGACAAACTGGTCCTTCCTGGAAGCTTTGCAAACTTCGAGGCAGAGTGTTCTTTTAGCAAAGCATCCAGGCAGAGCTTGCTCACTTGCATATTCTCATACACTTTTTCTGCAGAATTTGTAAAAATATAGGATGAATCTAATTTGTCATGAAGAGTAGACAGCAATGGCCATACAAAAAAGGGACGTAAAAATTGGTGAAGAAACAGTGATCAACTCTCTTTATAGCAGAAACGTATTTTCTGATTAGCAGCAATGTAAGAAGTTTACTGAATGTACAGACTTTCAAGATAGATCCACCCCCATGCATCAGGAAACATATATGAAAATGGACTGATTGTATGCGTCCTTATCTCATGCCATCTGTGAGCAAACTGAAAGGTGAGATCTCTCAAAATAGGTTATTTCTGTAACAGTATTCAAAATTAAATCATTTAAAAATGACACCTTCTTCCCAAGGTGTCAAGCTACCGCTGTCATTTAGCAGGCATAGTAGGTCTGAAAGAAAATTGCAAATCCTACAGAGCAACAATATTATCATGCAGAATGTTTGATTTGTAAAAGAAAATAAATTACCCTTAAGTAATATTGCAGAAATTTGTTCAGTCATGCCAAACATTCTTGAACAATTTCTGTATCTTATTTATACTCAAACTGTCATCAGCATTTAGTTTCCAGGAGAAAGCAGTTTAGGAGGAAAGGAAAACATGTTTTTTTCTTTCTTTCTTTCTTTTGAGTTCCTTTATTTAAAGGTAATGAAAAAGAAAGATTAATTTTTGAGAACTATCCTACAGGAGAGAAAAAATAGAGGAAAGAAAGATTAATTTTTGAGAACTATCCTACAGGAGAGAAAAAATAGAGGAAATGTCAGTTGAACTTCTGTCTGTGGTTTTCTTTTATATAAAGTTAAATCTTATTGCTGCTTTTGACTTCTATCTGATCCATCGTGCCATCGTGATTATTCATGTGATTTCTTTCACTAAGAATAATTTCCTACTTATATACAGAGTAGGATATTTGAAGCAGAGTTGGATGAATATGACAGTTTCCCTTTTCCACATTCACGTTCTTAAGATCTAAATGTTACATATTATCTTTGAGAAATTCTGGAGAACAAGTAAAATTCTGAAGGAGATTTAATGCTGTTCCAATCTTCAAAAAAGAGAGAAAGGATCTAGATCAATGGACAGGAGGATCTACATCAATAGTTAAAACAATGTGAATGAAAAGTCATCCTGAATTCATCAAGAATATGTGTTGGCAGACTTTCGTTTGTTGATCAAACAAATTTCTTAGTAGATTGTGGGAATGCTGTAGATGCAATATATTGTGATATCAGCACAGTATTTGACAAATGCCCCATTATATCCTGATGAGAAAGCCAATTGGATGGCATTTATATTAAATCAATAAATCTTTTTTTTTAATAAATTTTATTGAGATTTTAAAATATACATAGTTAAAAGTTAGAAACGAAACAGAAATACAAATACAAATCAAAGAAAGAAAGAAAAAAGTGTAGAAAAGCAAAAGAGAGAAATAGAAAAAGTCATAGAAATTAGTCAACTTCCGATCTATCTATGGTCATAGGAATAAAAAAAAAGATTTTTCTTACATGCTAGCTTTTGATGTAATATTCATATACATTTCTTGTCTAATATATTTTATTTATATATAATCTAATGATCAAAACCCCATGCAAGCTTTGCTCCACCTGCATTTTGCAAATAGTCCATCAACGGTTTCCACTCTTTAAGATAGTAACGGTTTGAATTTTCTTTTAGTAAACATGTCAATTTATCATTTTCTGCCATATCCATTAATTTTAACATCCATTCTTGTATTGTTGGTAAGGTTTGATTTTTCCAATTTTGTGCATAAAGAAGTCTTGCTACTGTAATCATATACTGTATAATTCTGATAAAATGTTTTTCTATTTGTACATCTAATAAACCTAAATCAATAAATCTGGCATGAAAATTACAAACTGGAGTGAGTGGGGCTCTACAATTTTCAGTTCTTCAATGCTTCAACATTTTCATGATTTTATTAATGATTTGGATGAAAAGGTGGAGAGAAAGTTCATCAGAGTTGTCACAAATTTGGATGTGATAGTTAAAACCAAGAAGTCAGAAATAAAATTTAAACCAATTTTGTAAGGTCCAAAAAATGAACAGAGTTTTGGTAATAGTACTTGTGAAAAAGATCTTGGGATAATAATTAATTGCAAACTAAATATGAGACACCAATGTGATTTGGCTGCAAAAAGATAAAAGTTATTTAGGCTGCATCAATAGAAGTATAGTTCCTTAATCACTGGAAGTTAAGAGTTTTATCTTATTCTGTTCAAATATTGTGTCCAGTTCTGGGCCCATACTTTAAGAAGGATTCAGAGAAACTGGAACAGGTTCAGAGAAAAGTAGTAGACAAATGTAGAAACATGTCCTATGAAGGGAGACTAAAGGAATTGGTAATGTTTATTTTGGGGAAGAGAAGACTGGTGGGTGATATTATAGCATTCCCCAGTTCTTGAAAAGATGCCACAAAGAATAAGGTCAAGATCTATTATTTACTTTGTCAAATGCAGAACACAAAATAATAGATTCAAATTACAGGAAGGCAAATTCCAGTTTCAAATGCTATGAACATCTTCCTAAATGAACAGTTCAACTGTGGAACTAGTTACTCAGAAAAGTGGGAAGCTTTGCTTCTCTGAATGTGTTAAAACAGAGACCAACTATCAGGAATGCTTTAATTTAGACTCCTGCACTGAGCAAGGAGCTGAACTCATTGGCTTTAATAGCCCCTTCCAGTTTTATGATTCTTTAATTTCTTTCTCCTTTTGTTATTTAAAAAATGGCCAATTTTGCTAAGTTCATATGAAAGCAAACTAAATGGAATCAATCACTCATCTGTATTCCCAAACTCAATTGGTACAACTACTCTCAGCCCAGATAGGCTAAAGTTGCATCTGTACTTCATATAACTGTAAAAAAGAAACAAGGTAACACCTGTCAAAGAAATAAGAAATAACAACCATAATTCAATGCCACGTATATAATTGAACTTGGGGCAAGAAAATCCAGATTCTTAATAAAAAATCTGAAATTCCTCAGACTCAATGCATCTTTTAGTTTCACTTTCTCTAATCTGAATTCTGTTTTGTTAATCTTGAATTCTTTCCACCCCATTCTTAAAGAAATTTGCCAATTTTGTATGAAGCACACAAACAACAAACCTCTCACTTTTTTCCTATCCTGAAAGTACAGCAAGGAATTTGGGCATATGTCCGAGTTAAATTAAGACATGCACTTTTGTTGATACTACTTGGGGGAGGGGAGGCAATTTTACAGAACAAGGAGAAATGATGAAGTTGCCCCCTGATTTTGTTGGATGGTCTTAATTCAAACAGAGTAACCATGGGATTCTTTAATTTTTTTAAAATCACTGTTGCATAGTTTTTAGTTTGTCCAGAAGATGTTATTCCATCACACCATTCTCGTAATGGTATGTGGAAATGACCTTGGGAGACAGGAGGCAGAGCCACAGCCTAGACAATGGTCTGATAAATGAATCTGAGTCCGAAGGAGGGTTGGGGGTGAAGAAAGCATCTCAGAAGAAACCCTCCCTAATTTTCGGGAGAATAAAAGTAAGGGAGGGAAGAGGTACTTTCCGACTTGCAAGATTCTGTTACTGTAACCTTACAATAAAGGTAGTACTCATGGTTGGTGCTTCTTGTCTGGACTACCTCAAAGGGCTGACAGTTCTCTTCATTTTCCCAGAATAATATTGCATTAGGTATGAGTGCATGCTACCTGTGTGCTTTTATATTATTATTATTATTATTATTATTATTATTATTATTATTATTATTATTATTTGTTTATAAGCCCCAATCAATTAACCAATCAAAATATAATAAAGTATATCACTGCAGGTCACATTTTAGGATGTTTAGTCAATGTAATAATTTATTTCAAATAACAAAGAGTCATTTATTAAATCAAAATAGGAGTTTTATTTGCAACCATAGCTCTAATACACAGCACCTTTTGGATAAAGGGCAACTACAATGAAAGTAAATTAAAATCTTTCTTTTTAAAATCTGCTCCAAAAGGTGCTCTTATCTTCCCAATTATTTCTAAATTTGTGGTTCATACTGATAGATTTTATGTTTATTTCTTTTTAAGGGATGCTGATTCTACACTCACATAGCTGGTGGCCAAATATTTTTATCAAGCTATACAATTATGCAAAATTTTTAATTAGATATATTGTTTTACTATTTTATTGTTTTCCTTTTTCCTGACAATGAATTGCTGAATTAAACTATTTTCTTTTATTGTAAAGGCTGGTCAAAGACCATAATAAAGTCATTCATTCATTCATTCATTCATTCATTCATTCATTCATTCATTCACTCACTCACTCACTCATTCATTCATTCATTCATTCATAATCTGCTAATTGATGGATCAGCCAAAGTGTTTGTATAAAAGTTATGTTTTCCTCAAACTATAACAGGAGAAGCACAAAGTCTTAAAAAATTATTGCCAGTGTTTTCAACTTAGAAATTTATACTTATTTTTTTCCTTTTCTGCATGATCTACTGCTCATACAAATCTTACTTTCAAAGAGAGAAAGAGAAAGAAATGTACTGATTTTTTTTGCACTAATAATACTGGCCCGTAAGGGTGAAGTAAATTGAGGAATTGTTCTGTGAAGGTTTTAACATTTTAGGACAAAATGTCAGACAACATCTATAAAGCCCAGTAAATGACCATAAATATAGATGCAGATAAATATTTTTGGACTTGATGATTATCAAGGGTTATCAAGTTATCAAGGCATAACTTGAGCCTTAAAAGAAGAATTTAAGTATATGGTTGTTGTGGGTCTTCCGGGCTGTGTGGCCGTGTTCTGGAAGTTGTGGTTCCTAACGTTTCGCCAGCATCTGTGGCCAGCATCTTCAGAGGGCAGGAGCACAGACAGAAGCACTCTTTCTGTGCTCAGGTAGAATGGCAATGTTTGGCAATGTTTGTTTTCTATTTATAAATAGAAACACACAGCCCGGAAGACCCACAACAACCATCGAACTCCGGCCGTGAAAGCCTTCGACAATACAAATTTAAGTATAAATGGGGAACTTGGCAAATATGTGAGATGAAAGAAAAAAAAGATAAAAATAAAGGAATAATATATATTTGATTATGTTTTAATGGAACATACATTTCTAACATCAGCATACATTTGATTTAATGTCATACCTAAACCTACCTACCTACCTACCATCCATCCATCCATCCATCCATCCATCCATCCATCCATCCATCATTAAAAATAGGGATGAACCATTAAGGGAGGAGAAATGGCAACTCCCTAATTGGAGGTGAGGCTGGCTCCCTCGGTCCCGGCCTTCCAGAAGACTCTAAAGACCTGGTTCTGCCACCTTGCCTGGGACAGGGGAGGTAATAGTTCCTCCTGGGGGTGTCTGGCGCCATAGTGTCCCCCCTTTTATATGAGATTTTACCATCCCTTGGATTTTTATCTATTTATTATACTGGTTGGATTGTAACTTTATGGTTATAGGTTTTTAACGGTTGACTTTGTTGTAAACCGCCCAAAGTCCCCCATTGGGGGAGATGGGCAGTGATACATTTGAAAAATAAATAAATAAACAAACAAACAAACTCAGTCCTATGGAAGTGGAAAGCATGGGAAAGGAACTCTGTCTTGATTTATTTTTGGTATAAGATGGGGTAGAGAAAAACTCCAAGAGGCTCCCTAGATTGATGTCAGCCCTTTCAGGTAGGCCAGGTCAAAATATCCTACTTTATTGTCATAAGGTATAATTACAGAATCTTGAAAGCCTATTTTGATGCTCTGCTGTTTGTTCTCTCATTCTTCTAGTAGAATTTGCTTAGGCAGGTTTGCTTTTAGGAATGTAGAGAGGTACCCTCACCTCAGCTCTAAAAAGCAAAGCAGAGCTGCCATGTTGTTTCATTTCATGTCACATCTGGAACTGTGCAGCACTTAAGAAAACCCAAGTGATATGAGGATGAATTGCATCATTGCTGCTCCTTCACAAGGCAATTTCATTCTCTTAATGATATGAAATGCCTCATAAAGGTAAAGGCTTACCTTGCAGAGTTTCTTCCTTATATAAATATATAGTGTATTATATATGCAATAGTGATACTTTTCCCAGACATTTATTTGATTTTTCACAAGCTGTGGTTCCCAGAACAAGCTAACTTTGCCCATGAGCGATGCTAATAAGCCTGTCAGTCCAGTAAACCAAGTAGTCAGAGGGTTGTGGATTCTTCAAGTTATAATACAAGCTTGATTTTCAAATAGTCTTTAGTTTTGAGTTGGAGAAGGACATTTTCACATTGATTCAAACATTTTCTCCATGGCTCTTTCCTGGAAAGTTTGGACAATGTTGTGTTGTCCTTTCCTTATCCCTGCTATTTCTGCTTTAAAAGAGGTACAGAGACAATGTTTAAAAATATATTGAAGTTGGATGACTGATAAACATCCTTTAAGAATTTATCATCCTTGCTATTTTCATTGTATTCTGCAAAAAAAATGGAGGAACTGCCCACATATTGATGCTGTTTTATTACACCCTTTGGTCACATCTTTTACCTGAACCTCAAAACAAATCTTGTTGCATTTGAATCTCAAAGCAGACATTTGAATTAAATCTTCCCATTTTATGACATTATTTATTAATGTCATTTTTATACTGCCAGCTCCCAATGGTTTACAAAAATGCATCAAACCATGAAAAGTGTAACTTCATGGCTGATTCACATACCTCTACTTCTGAGTATCAGATTCTATGGAACTCAGTGTAACAAAGAAATATTTTCTACCTCATATTTTTTCTATATATTTCTCAGATGCCTTGGCAAAACATTTTCCTTTTTCTTTTTCAGAAAAAAATCAGTCAAGCATGAGAGCTAGGAAAACTGCTGAAAAGATGTTCTGTGCATTCATAGTTGTTTGAGTTAGCACAGGTACATGATTATTCTGTTAATTAAATAAAAGGAATTTTCCCAAGAAATGTCAATACCTAACAGTGTCTATCTGATTGCCAGCTTCTACCCTGATGATAAAATCTATGAGAGAAACTTTTAATTGTCCAGTCTAAAGTCCTGGTGGGAAAAACAATAAAAAGGTGTCTCTTCTTTTTTCCTGGAGCAGAGAGCAGAGAACTACAACCTGCTCATATTTTGTTTTCTAGTTTTCTTCTCAGAATCTGTCAGTTTCACCCATGTGTCTCCCCTCTCAATGGTTTACATAGTAGCCCATCCTCATCACTTCCCTTGTGCTGCTGTTATTCATCATCATCATCATCATCATCATCATCATCATCATCATCATCTACTGACCACAATCCCAATACTCTTGGCAGATTACAGTAATGAAAAATGAAAAATAAAACATACACAGTAAACTATTTAAATGACAAAATTAGAAAAGCCTGAAAGGCAGACAATCATCCAGCCTAGGCATCCTAATAAAATGTTATTTTCCCTCTCTCTCACTCCATATGCTAGACCATAGGCATGCTAACTAAGCTGTTTTTTCACATCTATATAATACAATTTATTGCTATTCCATACTTTGTGTGTGTGTGTGTGTAAAACAGATTTTGTCAACTTCTAAAAACTTTAATCCTAGTGGGTGCTAATATTTTCCCATTGTGTGTGAGTGCTGGAGCTAATGATTTGATGCCCTGAATCAGAATTGGAGCTGCTCATTTCTGTAGAATGGAAGTTATAATAGGTATTGTGAAATATCCCTATACAAGCAGTTCTTTTCAGTTATGGCAGCCTGGAATGCTTTTCCCCAGATGTTTATAAGGTGTGTACTAACATGTCCTTGGGGCTCTTACTGAAGGCTTATCTCTTCACCCAGACTTTCCCTGTGTGAAAGATGTGAATAAATGCTTTCCCTTCCTCCTCACCCATTTTATATTGTTTTTAATTTATTGTAATTGCATGGCATCATTTTAATGATTTTTATTCTCAATATTCACGCTCTACTTTGAAATATAGTTAATACATGATACATTTTCTATGTGTCCATCACATTTCTGTGAGAACATTCTTATTCTGACAAATGTACAAAATTCAAAGGCATTCGAAAAGGTTCAGAAAATTGCTACTAGGATGAACAGGGGAATAGAAGCTAAGTTCTGTGAAAAGAGATTGGAGGAGATCAGTTTAGCCTTGGGAAAGGATGACTCTGGGGAGATGTGATAGCATGTTTCAGAACCTGAAAGAGTGTCATGCAGAAGAAGGTAAAGACTTGTTTTCTCTCATTCCAGAGTGTAGGACATGAAATAATGGCTTTAAATTACAGGAAAGCAGATTCTGATTGAATTTGGGGGGGGAAAAACTTCCTAAGTGTAAGAGCAGTTTGACAGTGGAACCACCTAGAGAATATTGGATATATTCAAGCAGAGACTAGACAGACATCTGTCTGGGATGTTTCAATTTAGATATCTGCAGTGAGTAAGTGGCTGGACTCAATGCTCTCAATGTCCCCTTCCAACTCTATGCTTCTACGTGCACTCAGATGTGTCTACGAGTGGAAGATGCCCGGCAACAGTGGGAAAATGCAATTCTGCTCATATTCTGCTTGTGGGCTTCCCTTAGGCTTGTGGGAAGGCCTTTGGCTCTTTTGATGCTATCATTTCCTCTTCATAGTGTGCTGCTGCAAATGTTGACAAAGTCTTGGGAATAACTAGTTTTTGACTGGATTTTACTTCCCCTTTATATTTAATAGTTCAACTAACAAACTAACAAAAATTCTAAAGAAAAAATTGAAGCCATTGCTTTTGATCATTAAATGACTGAGAGTTTCAGCTTAGTTGATTTTTTTCTTCCCTTTTTAAAAAATAAGTACATTCTTAGTGAACTAGATTGAACTGGCTGCCCTCAGAAGTGATAGCACAACTTCTCTCTCTAAAAAAAAAGCAAATTCATAAAAATATTACCTCTGCTGTGAACCATTATATTGTGTCTACTATACTGTATTATTGTTCTGAGAAGTTTTTTTATTCTATTGTCTACAGTAGTTCTCATAGAGTTGTTCTCCCCCCCCTCCCTGTAACAAATGGAGTAAGTTACATGGTGCTACCTTGACTGGGAAGAACAAAAAAAGTGGTCTTTTTAACAGCTAGCTAAGCACATTTAACTGTAATAAATGCAACTACAACTGATGGAAAGGTCAATTCTTAAAATATATATTTTTTAATCCCTGCCTTTTTAAATATCATATGGTAGTTCTTAAGACCAAAGAGGCAGACCTGTGAGACCCTGAAGTTTATTAGATAATATATAAAAGACACATTATTATTTTAATACATTTACATTTTGACCCAGATTTGAATATTTAAATATTTGGCTGAGGAACAAAATCTTCAGTAAACAATGCAGTAAGCAATGCCTGTTTAATGTGTGGAATGAAAAGAAAGGAAAGGGCACCTAGATCAGAGCTTTCCAAACTTTTCATGTTGGTGACACACCTTTTAGATATGCATCATTTTGTGACACAGTAATAACAGGGCTCCCCACCCCCGGCCCATGCAATTGGCTCCTGCCTGCAAACCCTGCCCCCAGCCCACACGATTGGCTCCCGCCAGAAAACCCCGCCCCTGGCCCACGCGATTGGCTCCCACCTGAAAACCCCGCCCCGCATTTACTGAACTATTGCCTTGCATATCCAAATAATATTTATGGGGGGAGGGGACAGTTCCTGGTCCTAGGGTGCTGCAAGAAGAAGCAGTGACCCCCAAAGAACACCCGGGGCTTCTGGACATTTGCAAAAGTCCTGGATCCGAAGCCCCTGAAGGAGAGAGAGAGGCGCTCCCCAAGACGCCCTTTCAAAACTCAATTCCATGCAGCCAGCAGGACGCCAAGGGAAGGAATGGCGATTAAAGCCTGTTCTTGCAATTTAGCTTCACCTGCCTGCTGCTCCTGATATGGAAAAGAAGATTCGATGTTGACTGATTTGGGTTCAGGGGCTCACGCGATGCCACTCGGGCAGAAGCCTCTCCGTTGGGTAATGTGTTTGGTCAGCCTGAGGCTGCGCCTCTCACCCCCCGGGAAGCAGCTGGAGGCGCGGGGCACCTGGGGCTCCTGGTCCGCCGCCTCCCTCACTGGGCAAATGCTTTAATTGTCATTCCTTCCCTTGGCATCCTGCTGAGTGTTCTTTGCAGGCGCCATAGAGGGAGGTGGCAGACCAGGAGCCCCAGGTGCCCCGCATGCTCCAACTACATCCCGGGGGGGTGAGAGGCGTGGCCTCCGGCCAGCCAAACACATTGCCTAGTGGAGAGGCTTCTGCCCGTGTGGCATCACGTGAACCACTCACGCCAAAACTGTGCTTAGCCGGCTGCCCCTGACCTGGAGTGGGCCTGCCTCGTTGTGGGGTGGAGAGGCAAGGCAGTGGCGCTTTCCGGCAGCATGGCAAGGGCTCGGCGGGACTCCAAAGGGGACTCTCTTGTGGCGGTGGCGGGCGTCTGCGCTGCTCAGCCTGTCTCTCTGCCCTCCTTTGGCATGCGCTGATTGGTGGGGGTGCCTCTTCTTCTGGTTCCCCCCTAATCAGCACTTCCAGGTCATCTGGCAACACACTCAGACACTGCCGGCGACACAGTAATGTGTTGCGACACACAGTTTGGAAAGCTATGACCTAGATTTTGCCTAGGACAAATAAAGTTAGATAACACATACATTACCTAGTCTTCAGCTTTCCCAATATGGGTTACATCATATTTGTATTTAAAATATTTTTAATTTATACCTTTAGATGTAAAGTAGAATGTTCATATATAATCCAAATCTTTGTTCACTATTGTTGTTTTCTTCCTTTCAGCAATGCATTTGCTCATTGTTTGGCGATGAATAAATGTTCATTGTAAAACACAGCATTATTTCTTAGTATTAAATAGTGCTTCTTACAAAGACCAGTTGAAATGAAAGCAATTCAAGAAGACAGGGAGCCAGCTGGTTTTGCAGCTGAGACAGTGGGATAGCCTGGCTCCTGACTTTCCTCTCCTGCAGCTTGTTGCATGTGACCCATTTGATTTAAACTATCAATAGCTATTCAGTTATGATTACAGTATAGATTATCTGCATACCAAGGCAGCATGGTAACAAATACCAGTTGCTGGGTTGGAGAGTAGCAGATGACTACTTCTTTTATTCCTGTGTTGGGGCTTCACAAATACATTTGGCAGAAAGTAGAATATAGAATTAGATCAACCTTTGATCTGTTCCTGAAGGACCTTCCTTATATTTCTACAATTTCTTCTCTGGTATCATGGAAATATCCAACATTCCTGGCAATTATCTATTTTTTCCACAATTAACACAAGTGCATTGAATCCAATCTTTTTGAAAGCTAGTGGTACATTTAGAGATAAAAATTATAAACAGGTTTAGGTGGTCTTCTATTTCAACCCTTCTTTTTTTTAGAAGAAAAACTCTGCTCCATACAAAATGATTCAAATTAGCAATAGAATTTGGGGATGCAACAAACTTGGATTTTTTGAAACATTTGCATATGTATGATCCTCAGCACTATTTCAGTACAATCAGTTTTGTAGCTTCATTGAGTTGGTAGTTTTGGGAAAGAATTCTGTTACACCTCATCAAAACCGGAGTGAGAAAATATGAAGAGCTCATCATATATCACCACACTTACATGAACATTTAGTTTGAGACAAAAATTAGGAGCTGCGATCCTCTTCATTAAATTATGTGACGGAAAGTGCTCATAGCTGGAAAAAAGTGCTTCAAAGGTATAATTTTACCAAGGGCAATAGCAGTTCATTTTATTTTTTCCACCTCAGCATTTCTTGATGGATGCCACTCAAAAGTATATCAGTGTTTGGAATGGATTCAGTCTACATTTCATGTTTTCATTTGAATTTAGGTCTGTCACAACTGATAAAGTGTGATGAATGTGACATTACGACGTCTAAAGATCATTTAATGTCAGCTCAGGCCCTGCCAGCAAAATGGGTGGCAGAAAGTCAATGATGCAAGCACTGTACGGAAAGAGAGGAGGAAAGATGGATCTAGGGCAGCGGGGAGTCATGCAAACTGAGCAATCAATCAATCAATCAATCAATCAATCATTGTGTACTGGGGAAGGTAAAGAGCCTGACTGAAAGGCAGTTGTCAGATGAGGAGATACAGAGGAAAGCATCTTATTTGTAAAGTCCTTTTGATTTATGGTCTGCATGCATCTTGCAACCATGATCAGAAATAATAGGCTGGTAAAAGTACACATGTCTGTATACCAATTTATTTTTATGAAATCCTCAGAGTCCAAAATATCTTTCCTTACAGACATAAAGGAGGCAGACTTAAAGGAGTTCCCAGTGAACAATGTTCTTCTTCAAGCCCAAGATTCATGCTCTCCAAGGAAGGTATAACTAGAAAGAAATGCATTTTATTTTGTTTTTCCTTTGTCTGTAATGCTACATGGCATTTGGGGTTTTGCATTCTTCTATTGTGTCTTTTTTCCCCCCAATTCATATTATCCTGTTTTCAGTTATGCCAGATATAACCTTCATTTAAAATGTACAGTAGTATTCTCTGTTAAAATATAGCATGAAAGCGTTTAAAAAGTTGCCAGTTACAATTGTCACACAATGGCACAGGTTGGCAGGATTTCCTTATAAATAATATAATGATCTACTTTTTTTCCATAGAAAAATATGAAAAACCATAAGAAAGCATTGACCTAGCCCAAGGTACTTAATTAAAGCTAGATATAACTGTCAAAATGCATATAGTAATGATCCTTTTATTCTAACATTTTCTTTGCTCTGTAGCAAATAATGCCTTGATTCATCTTATATTTGAATTATGACTGCAATACTATTCATGTAACTATTTCTGCCACACAAAAGGTGGCAATACAATGGGGCACAAAAGGATAGCATGTGGAGGATAAATATCTATGGATGAAAAAATTAACAAAGAACATTCATTCTCTCAGCATGTTTGATACTTTTCCCTTCATTTGCTCTTCCCACCCATCCTTTGCTTGGTCTATCTTAACTTACCCACCATTTACTGTTTCCATCCTTCATATTTCCCCTTAGCAAGCATCAGAAAATGTAGGATGGATTGTGGGGGGATTACATGAGGAACTGTCTATTAAAACTCATGTACATTGTAGAAATTTGCAGATGAAAATAGATATGATTAAACAAATTAAGTTAAAATAGAAGTCTAAGAGAGAGATGAGAGCCAGTGTAGTGTAATGGTTAAGGTGTTGAACTATGGGCAAAGATCTCAGTTTTAGTCCTCACTTAGGCATGGAAGCCAGCTGGGTGACTTTAGGCCAGTTACTCTGTATCGGCCCTAGACCGGGAAGTTGTTAGAACATCTGTCTATCAACACTCACTGGACCAATGTGGTAGATTATGGTCCATAACCTTCAATGAAGAGGCCTTCATCTTCAAGTGGGTTGATTCAAGTTGATAGTAATAATAATAAAGAGATAAAGATATAGAGTCTGCACACACACACACACACACACACACACCTCTAATATGCAGTTAGAAACAGATCAAATTTATACCTATCTATACTTACTTTCATAGAGCCAGTCTGGTGTAGTGATTAAGGCACTGGGATAGAAATGGGAGAGGAAACCACAAGTTCTAGACCCACCTTAGGCACAAAGTCAGCTGGGTGACCTTGGGCCAGTCACTTTCTTTCTTTTTTCTTTTTTGCTATTCAGCAGTTCTTTTTTTTTTTTTTTGCTTTTCAGAAAATAAATTTTATTCAAACATCAATAATATAGACATAAATCAACAATAAATACAATACAACATAAAACACGTATTTTACGTTATACAATATATTGTGTGTTTTCTAAATATATACAATGATATATTAACAACCTTTAGAAAGATTACAGCTCTACCTTCTACCCTTTCTTCTATATTTTTTTTCTTTTTTACATTTTGCACTTTCATTCAACATCTGAATTCTTTTCTTTCTTCCATACCTCTAACCTTTTCTACCATTCCAACACATTCTAGTTAACTTTCCCATTTCTGAGTGTTTTTCAATCAACACTCAGCCTTTACCCTTTACCTCCTACTTCTCTCAACATACTATTACCTTCTAAGATCTCATCTTCCCCTTTTTCTTTCCCTTCTCTTCTTTCTGTAATCCCCTAATTCTCTATTCTCTATTCCTTGTTACCTTGATTTTAAGATAAACAATACAAAATACAAAATACAACATATATATAAAAAAACAATATAAAATGAACTTCCAACTTTCTCTTCAAAAAGTTTACTTTAATAGATTCTACATAATTACTGTTTTTACTAATCTTTATCTTATTTACGATTAATTTATTATTTGTATTTTTTGAGTTTTTTCTATATAACTATAAAATGGCTCCCAGCATAAATCAAATTCTTCTTGATTTTTGTTATTTATTAAATCTGTTAATTTTGCCATTTGGATTAAATCCATTGTTTTTAGTAACCACTCTTCATTTGTGGGTATATGATCTTCTTTCCAGTATTTCGCAAATGTAATTCTTGCCGCAGTTATTAAATAAAATAATAATTTTCCATATTCTTTACAAATCTCAGGTTTTAAAATTCCTAATAGGTAAAGTACATGTCTGGTTCCATATTTAAATCTTTTTTTAGAATTTCACTTACTATTTGATGTATTCTTTTCCAATATTTTTTTGTTTCTTTACACGACCACCATAGATGGAAAAAAGTTCCTGATTCGTTTTTGCATTTCCAACATTGGTCTGATATACTGTTATTTATTTTGGATAGAGTAATTGGTGTTATATACAATCTATACATCATTTTATAAAAGTTTTCTTTCATGTTATAATTCAAGGTAAATTTTAAGTCTTTTTGCCATATTTTTTCCCATGTTTCTATTTGAATTTTATGGCCTAAATTTCTTTCCCAATTATTAATAAATTTCTTGTTTTGTATATTTGTAGAATTATTTTGAATTAATATTTTGTATATTTTGGAGATTAGGTGATCTTTATTTTTCCATAATATAGTATCCCAATTACTAATATTTTCTCTAAATTTGAAATTTTTTATCTATTCTGAATTGTTCTTTAATTTGAGCATATGAAAACCAATTATAATTCAGACCTTCATTTTGTAACTTTTCTCTTGCTTTTAAGTTATAATTTGACCCGTCTAATTCTAGTAAATCTTTGTATGTGATCCAATTTCCTCTATTTAAATTTCCATACCATGTGAAGGCTTCGTGTGGTGAAATCCAAAATGGTATATTTGGTAGGATTGTATTCTTATAAGCCAGTCACTTTCTCTAGGAAGAAGGCAATGGCAAACCACTTCCTAAAACTTGCCAAGAAAACTACAGGGACTAGTCCAGGCAGTCACCAAGAGTCAACACTGACTCAAAAGCACACATACACACACAAACATACACACACTTATTGTGAACAGGCACAAGTTAAGAGACAATGGCAATGTCTTTTTCTTCTAGTGAATCAGACTGGAATTACAATTCTCAGGTTGGCAGGCAGGTAACAACACTCCAGTAGATACTGGAAGCAACCTTCACTACTATCTTGCTTGTGTTACTCATAAATTTCCAAAATTTTTTCAATAGGAGCATTGCTTGTATACATTTTTTGATGCTGCTTTCCTGCATATTTTCCCTCCCTTTTCCATGTACAAGCTCTTAAAAGTCAATATACCAAACCAGATATTATAATGATATAGAGAAGGAAAATTATTAAATACATGAAGAAAAGTCATATTAAGAGTTTTGGAGTCAGTTTTGTTTTAATAAATATAAATCAAATCAAAGGCAGTTTCTGTCTGAGGCTCATCTACTTTTGTGCATCTATGCCTTTATCTCTCTTGGGAGTAACCATAAGTACATGAAACAGCAAACCTACCATTCCTGAGGTTACCTTATCTTCTGTTACTTCCTCCTGTGAAATCTTAGGCAGTAAATTCCTTAAGCCAAATACGTTATTCAGTAAAGTACCATGAACACGAAGGGTATCCCATAAATCTTCAGCTAACCATGGAATAAAATAGACTGCAATGAGTGTGGAGTTTCTCCACAACCAGGGGCAGCTCTAGAGTGAGCCCAAGGATCAAATTTGAAGAGGGGAACCCAACAAGGTCCCAATGGCGGTGGCAGTGCTGAAACCACTCACTCCATAATTTTGTTAGAGTTATTCTATGTAGAATTCATACGAATGGATTCCTTCACTGTGATATTCTTTAGCTGGTAAAGACAGTATTTTTCCATACAGTGTTCACAAAACATTCCACCAGTAAACACCAGGTGCGACCTTGGCGTTGTAGCCAAAACATAGTGATATCAGTCCAAAATACCTTATCTCATGGGAACGGTGTCCCGGAGGGGAGACAATGTGCAACACTGCCATCTCATGGCGATTTATAGTAAGTACAACTGTTTAATGCATTGTCAGTTTGAAAATGTCCTGACCCACATATAGCCAATCAGAATGCTGAAACAAGTGTATATCTCAGCTATGAACTATGGGTCTATACTCTTCTTCTTGACTTCTATCTGTCCTGTTGCCATGTACTCTGTTCCTGAACTGTAATTATGCCTGGCCTTTGTATGGGCCATGATTTTTACTTCACATCTGCTGATGGAACTCTGCGTATGCTTTGTTGTTTTTTCCTTTTGCAATAATGTACTATATCCATTATTGCCTTATGCTACAATAAAATATTGTTAGCCCTACACGCTGCACCCTGTTTGGATTACTCTGCGCCTGGAACCCCATTAAGCCAGCAATATCCCACAAATTTCCCCCCTTACTTTTGTTTTTAAAAGGGATCAAGCTGTGTTTGGCTGAACATATATGTGGCTGTAAAGCAGTATTTCTCAACTTCAGCACCTTTAAGATGTGTGGACTTCAACTCCCAGAGTTCCCCAGCCAGCATGCATTTCAGGAGCTATATCTGAGACATAGTTTTAAAAAAGAAGGTAACAGAACTAAAATGTTTATATGTGTAGCCATGTGGGTCTACATGACTGCATGCACATATGGATCTCAGTGTGTGGTTCATGTATGGACATATGTTTATAATAAGGATAAAAAACTAGGAATTGAAAAAGGGATGCACCTAAGCATAAAAACAAATGCAAACTTGATGAGAAACTGCAGAAATTGTGGTACTTTTAAAAATAATTTCTTTAATGTACACTAAACATATTCTACATATTTTTGTTTTATTTAAGGAAAAATGTTATTAGCTTTGTTCAGTTGAGCCATCCAAAAGACTTTAAAAAGGAGAGAGAAAATGCACTTCCTAGTTTGCATAAACAGAAATATAATAGGAAAATAAAGATTTCAATATCAATTATTATTTTAGAAAAATATTTTCAAATGCACTTCACAGTTTATTTGCACTGGGACTTGCTTCTTGTCTTTCAAAATTTCAGATTGATGGATGCAATTTTATTTTAATTGTGTCCAACACGACATGTGAGAGAGAACATGATGGAAGGCAAATTATTTACACAAAAATGTAATGTGAAAGAGAAATAAAAGGTTGCCTCATATCTATTTGCCACTACTTTATGCCACATTATGGTACACTATGCCAAAGTTACAGGATTTGGGGACTTTTTAATTTAATTTATTTATTTATTTAATTTTTATCCCGTCTTTATTATTTTTATAAATAACTCAAGGTGGGGAACATACCTAATACTCCTTCCTCCTCCTATTTTCCCCACAACAACCCTGTGAGGTGAGTTGAAATAATTTAGATGTTATGTCTATTTTTCCGGTTACTGTGGATGTTTTAAATTGTTTTCTAATGTCATGCACACTTGCCAGCTTACGATTGTATTAAATTTATCCTTTATTTTTCCCCTGCCTACCCACTCTTCTGCATCCTCTCTTTCCCTGGGCTTCTCTAATACAGCAAGTCCCTAATGGTTGACATCTTTCATTTCTTTCACTGTAAAGTGAGGAAAAGGAGAAGCAGTACCTCTGGCGATACTCTGTCTGCCAGCTTCTCTGGCCCATATTTTCCTTGTAGCATCTGAAATCAGTTACTGTGAAGCAAGGAACAGATGTGCTTGATAGACTATTAGTCTGATCTAGTCTGACTGATATAATGCTTCACCTTTTCTGTCCTCAGTAGCTTTATTCTGCACAAATACCCAAATGGCCCAGTCTAATGGCTCAGGATATACAACGATGCTGAAGGACACTAAGGAGGACAATTTAGCATGAAAAATCCCTTTTGATCTTACAGCTCTAATATTACTGTACTAGGGAGTGATCTGAAACTAATGCCAAAGGTGTAAGTGATCAAATTAAAGTCAATGAGATTGCAACAGAGTAAGTAATGCAGAGGTTGAATCACTTGTTAGGAATGAGGCCAATTTCCAATGTTCTATAAATCACTTCAAAAGACTAGACACTGATACTTGAATTAATACCAAGTTTGAAGGATTTACTAGAATAAAGCAAATGTATTTTCTTTTAGTTTTTCAAATGCTTCCATCAAATACTCACAGTTGGTGATAAAACTGTAGCTTTGGGGGAATGAATATTTCATTAGCTGATTTACTTTTGGACAACCTACAGATGTCAACAGATAATACACAGTTTATTACCACTTCTGGAGGAAAAAATATATTCTATGATATAAGGATATTCCCAGTTTTAAGTAATGACCAAGTAACTTCAGTCTGAATTTTGCTCTATAAGCAGGGATTTTTAACACATGAAACCAGAGTTTTACAGAAAGTAGTGTAACAGAAACTATCCATCCTCCTTTAGCTCACACAATAATATATTTTATCTATATACTACAAAAACTCTCATTGTTTTTATCTGTTTGTCCTCTCAAGTTAGCCCAAACAGTGCATTATACTGCAACAATGTTTGAATCAAGGTACCTAAAACCCACTAACTTAAAGAATGTGTAAAAATCTGGGACCCTTTACTCCTGTGGAATTGAAATTTCCATGATGTTCAGACCAGTTTTATTGGCAAAGTTGTGGCCATTGCAGCATCCCCACAGTCACGTGATTATGATTTCTGACGTTCTCTACCAGCTTCCCACAAGCAAAGTCAATGGGAAAGCTGGCAGGAAGTCGGAAGTCACTCCCGCTCCACTGCTTTTTTGTCTGCCTGTAGTCACTCTGTTTATCTATTTAGGTAAGTAAATATTAACTTATTATTGAAGTTCATTTGCCACTATAATTATTTTTCTATTTATGATATATACTCTTTTAAGATGATCATGGGACTGTCCAGCATTGGGGTAAAAGAAATATAGTCAGCCTGAAATGTAATGTTCACTCTGGTCACATCAGACTGCACTACCTTTCTGTCAAAGGATGACCCAACAGATCACAGGGTTGTCTAGGATTAATTAAAAGTTATTTCCATATACAGTACAGATAAGATGAAACAGAATTTAAAATTTCAAACAGATATTAAAATTGATCCCAGAAGCGAAACTGTTTTCCATTTCAGCTTCTTCTTCAGCTTCTTCTGTTTGCAGAAGTTGGGATGAATCACTCCTTTTACCTATAGGTGAAATGTGTCCTTTGCAAGTAGATATGACTCAAATGTCAAAGCCCATACTGAAAACTTTGGTTTCAACAAAGTGTCTAGAAGATTCCAGTTCCAGTTTCATTTCACTAAAATAATGTAATGCAATTTATGATTAGAGAAAGAGCACAATGGCATGGAAAGAAGCAGATTTACAGTACTACATTTTGTGATAAGTAAAGTTCTTTAGCTTACAAAAGAAAAAAAAAGTAAAGTCTCCTTTAGGTTGAATTCATTTCTTGGTGACTTCTTTGACATGTTTGTGTAATTTGCTTGGCAAAAATATGATTGTAGTTTGCCACTGTCTTCTTCTAAGAAGTTTGACTTCTCAGTCTTGCTCATCCAAAGACTAACCAAGCCCAATCATGCTTAGCTTCTGAGCTCAGCGAAGGCCCCCTCTGCCAGCCTTTGGCTTTTCATGACACTTATTCTTATCAGGTGATCATGTATAGCTGTATCACTTGTTATTGATTTTATGAAAACTGTTCTGGGATATTTACCTCCTGAAAAACAGGTTAAAATATGATATATGTTTTATATAATCATATGGAAAATAGCTACCTATTATCTTCCTGCAACTTTATATTTATCATACTTTGCCTAATTCCACCATAAATAATTATTATGGGGACAGAAGTTCATAATTTTAACACAGGCAAAGTAAATTTTACACATACTACAATATGCTTTGTTTGTACATGTTTAAGTGCTACTCCAATGTTAATATTATCCACTGAAGATGCTTCTAAAGAAAGATAAAGAAGATAAAGAAATGCTTCTGACTGCTTTTTTTTTATCTGTTCAATCATGTCCGATTCTTGGAGACTGCCTGGACAAGTCCCGGCAGTTTTCTTGCAGATTCCAGCATCTTTTACCCAATAGCCTTGCTAGTTGGCACTCTTGGAGGTTGTCTTCAATTTCAGAAAGGATATTGAAGACTTAAAGAGTTTGATTTGATTATTTGATTCAAATTTGAGATTTGGTATTCATGGGCAAATTGATTCAGTTCAAGCCATATCAAGATTCACTATGAAAAAGATTCATCTCAGGCTAGAATGAGGAAATCATCAAATTTCCTGCAGCAGCTTTGTTTCGGGGCAGGATGGGATGAAACTAGTAGAGATGATAGACTGTTTAGAGGACATTAACCCCATCAAGCTTCAGCTGGATATCTTCAATAGTTTTACCCCAATGAATATTTGAAACTTCTCTACCTCTTTTAAGGCTAAGATAGCAGGGAAGAGGAAAGGACAGCACAGCATTCTCCAAAGTGTGCAGTAAGAAACCTATATAGAAATTCCACTGAAGCAATGGGAAAAGTGTCCTACTCCAGTCTGTTAAAACAATTAGCTCTTACTTTTCCATTTGCATTTCTGGGGCTCCAGGCTTGTCATGACAACAAAGGATGACTACCGACTTGCCCTTGTGGAGTGATATAATTTTGCTGGCTCTGAACATGGGGTGTTTTGGGGTAACAAGAAGGCTGACAAAGCTGACATGTAAGCTTGGCCCCTCCTGGGAAGGACCTTCTTATAACTCCTGGTTTACCACTTAGTCCTCAGTTTTCCTTACTTACATATTTGCAGAAATAAATTCAGAAATATGTAAGCAGGAGAAAAATTTTAAAGTTACCAGTTCAAGGTAAGAGCTGCCAACTCACTAACAATAATAATCATAATCATAATCATAATTACAGCCAGTGCTTGTTAAAATATATATTTTATAAAATACAGTGTAGTTTCCTAGTTAAAACCTTCTGATGCCTCTAGCACACATTGAAGACCTTTTTAGCAAATCAAATATTAATGTTCAACAAGAGAAAGAAATATTGAAAGTTATAGAGTTTAATTTTCAAAAGTGAACTCAGAGTACAACTAATATTAAATATTCAAGTCTAAGTTCATTTTTTAAAAAATTGCAACAAAATGTCTAAGTCACTGTTCATTTTCTTTGCATAATCAGGAATTATACTGTATGTGCATTAGAACTATTCATATCACTGGAAGTTCTAGCATTTGTTCTCAATTGTGGTCTTCTTCTTTGCAGCAGCATCTAGAGCTTCTGAGAGCCATAAGAACTGTAGTCCCCACAGTCCCCAAGACCCATTCAGAGTTAAGAGAGAGAGAGTTCAGTATCCAGAGTTTCCAGTGCCCATAGGCTTTATTATAGAAGTCACAATTTGTCCATGTGCTCAATCCTGAGATATTTTACTTTCAAGAAGTTTCAATGCCTGTATAAGATGAAGAGAAGATACATTTCTGATCACTACAGACTTATATTGGGCATCTAATATAATTCAAGGTGTACAAGAAAATTCTTACAGGTTCCGGCCAGATGCTAGATGGGGCTAATGTGCTTTCTGTCACATTAGGTTTTTTATTTCTTATGAAGAAAGGGGTCTTATCTGAGCCTAGATACCCATGTGGAACAGGGACATAATTGCAGCTACAGGGTTGTTATAGTGGGGTGGAGGGAAGAGTACTTATCAATGCTGAGTTAACTAAGAGAGAATTTGGGGGAAATTAGCATGTTTACTAATCCTAAATCACATATATTCAGATCAAATCTGTTATTCAAAATTTGGTACAAGGTGTGGGGTGGGGACTCAACTCTAAAGGTGGGACATATAGGAATCACAGGCTGCCCCAGGGATTCACTGTTAAGGAATGCTTAGAATACAGGCAATTCAAAAATGAAGGCTAAGCTGTAAGAGGCATGAGCATTGTGAGAACCATTTATGGAAACATGGACAAACCTACACATCTACAGTATGTTCCATTTTGCAGGTAAGGTGAAACAGACTAAATTTCCACCCATTCCTGTCATTGACCATAAAAGGGATTCACACATGATTTCTTTTTCTTTTGGTACTCATTCTTGGTTACCATAAACACCTATTATTTCAAACATCACAGTGACAATGTAACTAATAGCAAAAGACAGTAAAGTTATCAACAATAAAAGATTCATGCTGAGATTGGTATATTTATTTTTTTTCCTGATATATGTGGCGATGCGTATCAGATGGGAAGCAGCCAACCAATTATATTTACCTTCTACCTTTTATATTGTAGCAAAAGCAAAATTTCTTCTCATTAGGAAAGCATTATCCCAAAGTGACTCCATCTGCTCATTCAAATGTCATGATAACTTCCCAAATTAAGGCAATTAATTTTGCATATTTTCCAAATACCTCAGCAATTAGCAGAATCAGGCACAAAATTAAAAATGTGCCCATATCTAAATTATTCCTTCATTTATTTTCATTGCAGCCATGATTACTGAAGAAGCTCTTAGGATAGGGTGAAAGAATAATAATCCTGTTACAATTGAATAAAAGTAAGACAGTATGACCAGTTTCCAAGACACGGACATCCGAGTTCATGTCACCTGGTACAATATATCGTATTTTCCGGTGTATAAGACGACTGGGCGTATAAGACGACCCCCAACTTTTCCAGTTAAAATATAGAGTTTGGGATATACTCGCCGTATAAGACTACCCCTCTTCAAAACCTGCAGCTTGCTCCGCCCCGGGTGGAAAATATCCACGCCAATCAGCTGTGTGGTGGGGAAGCAGAGTAGAAAGTAAAGAACTGCAGGGAGAAAACAGGGAAGCGGAGTAGAAAGCGAATACCGTAGTAATGCGAAGCGCAGCAGCGCGGTGTGTGTGTGTGAAGGAGAATATTGGGGGGAGGGGGGAGAAAGCTTTAACGTTTTAAAGAAAGCTTTAATTACCTGGGCAAGGCAGAGGGGTGAAGAATACATTTCCAAGCTTTAGCGGAACAAACCATGAAGGAGGAGGAGGAGGAGGAGGAGGAGGGTGATGGGGGGAAGTTTGAAAAAGCAGATCCAAGCGCAAAAGTTACTGAGTGAGTACTGAGCAACTCCACTTCCCCACCGCACAGCTGATCCCCGGCGCACAGCTGAGATTTTCCACCCGCCCCCCCAATACATCTCCAAGCTTTAGCAGAACAAACCATGAAGGAGGAGGAGGAAGAGGGTGGTGGTGATGATGGGGGGAGGTTTGAAAAAGCAGATCCAAGTGCAAAAGTTACTGAGTCATTTCAGCCTCCCTCCCTCTCGCTCTCTTTCCCTGGTGATGGATCAGTGCGGGGGGGGGGGTTTCCCACCCTCTGCTCCCTCCCTCCCTTGCCATTTCCTCCCTTCCCTCCTGACCCCCCCCCCCCCGCACTGATCCATCACCAGGGAAAGAGGGCGAGAGGGAGGGAGGCTGAAATGACTCACTAACTTTTGTGCTTGGATCTGCTTTTTCAAACCTCCCCCCATCATCACCACCACCCCCTTCCTCCTCCTCCTTCATGGTTTGTTTTGCTAAAGCTTGGAGATGTATTGGGGGGGAGGGCCCGGGTGGAAAATCTCGGCACCGATCAGCTGTGCGCCGGGGATCAGCTGTGCGCCGGGGAAGTGGAGTTGCACCCGCCCTATAAGACGACACCCGGCGTATAAGACGACCCCCGACTTTTGAGAAGATTTTCCTGGGTTAAAAAGTCGTCTTATACGCCGGAAAATACAGTATATGCCATAGAAAACTTTTATCATTTTTCAAGATGCTATAAAACTAACTGGTAATGACTGAAAGCATCATCTGCCGAATACCTGCAAGTTGATGCTGTCCCAAACAAAAAGCCTGGGGCAAATTCTGCAATATTCCCCAATCAGTGGATTTACTTCTGAATGTACCTGTACTACATAAGCATCTATTATTCATGAAATGTTAAAGATGAGGTAGATGTCATTTGAGGATATTTGTAAAGGTATCTAAACAAACCTTTCTAAATAATATTTAGGTTGACATGAAACCAGACAGATAATGGTCTGATGAAGAGTTTGGGAGGCAGCTATTGAGTTTTCTTTGGAGAAGCTATCTACATTTTTTCTCCAAGAGACATCTGTTGGGGCGACAAGTCAGTGGTTGCTGGGGTTAAGCAAGGGTGGATAGGACAGAACTCAATGGGAACAGAGGCTCTTTTTTCTCTTTGTCTCTTTTTCTGAAATTCTCTCTGTGTGCTGCCTCCTCCTCCTCCTCCTCCTCCTCCTCCTCCTCCTCCTCCTCCTCCTCCTCCTCCTCCTCCTGGTGGAGACAATTTTGCTTTTGCTGAATAGGTTGCTTGCAGAGGGCTATGAATTTAGCCTGAAATCCTTATGAAAAGCATCTGAAGGGCCAACCTGGACCTAGAACCACAGTTTACTTAGCCCCATTACAGAACTGCAGGAAAATGCTTGTGCTACATTAAGATGACCCCTCACTGACAATTTTTATACCAGTTTATAAATTCTACATTTTGCATAAAAATTCCCCCCAATTGCTATAACCTTATCTACCAGTGAGAATGGAATAATAAAGGGCTTCCTTCACTCCATGCAAATAACATGATCCAATGTCTTTCTACCAGATTGGTGCTAGCATGGTCCCTTTTCCTCCATAGATATTGGTGGGAACTTTCTTCTCCTGATTGTTCCACATGGCAGCTTGATTTACTGGTTTTCCACTGCTTGTCCCTCTTACCAACAGCCTCATAATTCTGAGTGTGTGTTCCCATTTCTTTTTGATATGCTACTGATATCTGCTGACTAGTCAAAACATATAAGTAATACATATAATGACTAGTCAAAACATATAAGTAATACATATAATTTCTATTTTGTATTTGTTCTGTAAAAACATTCATCTGAGAATTAGCTTTCAGGTAATTTGCAGTGTATGAAAATAAGACAAACATTGCATTTTCTTGGGGTTGGATGTTTTAAGGGAAAAATAAGATATACATGAAAATTGTATTCCATTTCTGTAGAACATCTTGTTCTGATCTCAAAATAGCATTTTCATTACACACAGAGGCCTATACAGACAAATAAGTATGTGATGTAAATATTTTCACAATCAAGAACATTATCTCATTTTACATGTCAAAAGTTCAGCACATATTCAAACTAGCTCTCTCTCCTCTCACTACACATAGTTTAGAGCAGCAGCATATCTGGCTGGGGGATTCTGGGAGTTGAAGTCCACACATCTTCAAGCTGCCAAGGTTGAGAAACACTGTTTTAGAGGCTGGTTAAACTATATTTCCAGTGTCAGGATGTCTAGGAAGAGATTCTTTATCATTTCCCACAACCACTACCTCTTCTATCATACCTACTCAGAAAATCTTATTTCCTCTGCACCCTGTATCCTGTGATTTAGCTTGACAACTTTTCCTGGGTTGCATTACCTTTTGGATTTCTTTTCTTACTCTTCATGTCTCCTGAAACCCATTTTAAATAGTTTTGAGGACATATCGCAAGATGGAGGTTCAGATCTTCACATGAGTAAGCAGCTCCAGACATCTGTGACATCTTGCTTTTCAGCTAAGAGCAAATAAAGCAGAGAACCAGTCAGGACAATAAAAAAATGGTTGTCACCCATTTGCTTCATTAGAACAATGAACAATTAGAACGATTAGAATTAGACAAATTTAGAATTTTTTAGTCAGACCAACACAGAGACCAGAATAACAGACAAAATATTAAATCAATAATCAAATG
The DNA here is from genome assembly GCA_023362775.1 of Charina bottae. Taxonomy (NCBI): domain Eukaryota; kingdom Metazoa; phylum Chordata; class Lepidosauria; order Squamata; family Charinaidae; genus Charina; species Charina bottae. Next base: position 184,138,542 of record JALMGJ010000003.1, read on the forward strand.
ACATACTTGTTTGGGAGTAGCACCCATTAAAACTTCTTTTGCAGGTTTCATATCAGGCATTCCTACACTGGGCCTAAATTATTAGATACCAAGAACGGGGCTACTTGCAAAAATCCGAACTACCACCAGGTGGTGGCAAAGAGATACAAAATAACCTCAAACTCTTTGCCATCATCCAGTGGTGACTTAGATTTGCACAGTCTAGATATGGTACCCTAACCAAGTTTATCTTAAATGATCAGCTCATGGAAGTAGGCATTAAGCTCGAAGAGGCAGTTGTGGCATGCTGATTTAATTAATGTAGACTAATATTAATTATCATATTATTATATGAATGTGATGAGAATTCAGGGAGGCACATAACATTGCATGAGTTATGTGCCCAAAGCCAATTCTATTAAAACCTGTCTTCCATCCCTCCAGCACATTCATTTTCTTTGTGAGATAATATGGAACCTTAATTAGTCCATCAAGAGCATCAAAAACATATGCTTCATTTGTGGGATAGGACATAGTATTGTAATTAAGATTTCATATTATACTTCCAAATAAATATACTGGGATATCTGTAGGAGGCCAAAGGAAGTTCACTGATATGAACAATTCTTCTCATGTCAGACAATAATACTGGGCACTCAGCACATTTTTAGAGCATAATAAAACAAAAGGGCCATTATTTACACTTGTCTTGAACATCCTGATTACAGGTTTGAGACATCATAATTTAAACTGGGACGGTGCTATTCAAGCACCAGCAGATGAAGAGGTTTATTTGGTCTTAGAACATAAGAACCTAAGTAGTGCCCTGACGGATCGGAGCCCTGGCCCTACTCATCCAGCAGTCTGTTCTCACAGTGGCAAATTACCTGCACTAGTCTCCCAGCAGATGGCCTTCAGAGGCTGTCACACTGCCATCAAGGCTAAGTGTTTCAGTGCTAGGATTTAATTTGGGATGGCCTTGCATGCGCAACGACTTCTTGCATTTGACTTTAGGAATTTGCAGGGTGTCTTATATATTTGTTGATTTCTGAATAAGTTGCATGGTGTTTATTTTTTTAAAAAACCAGGGATATCTTTTTAAAAAGTAAGTAAAATGAAAATATTCCTAAGTCTCTCATTCTTTCTCCACATACAGCACACACATACAGTATACACAAAATCCATTTGTCAGTAATACAAATATTCTCTGACGTCTTCCCAAGAGGTAATTCATATCCCATCCCAGCAAAGTCTCAATGATGTCTTCTCTGTGTGTTGCAGTGGGAAGATGCTAGAATAATTAGGCCTTGTGGAATGTTTTTCACTCCTTCCTCTTCTTGCTGCTTTCCCCTGCTGAGCAGCAATGACCAAGAGAATTTGCAGCCTTTCTTGTGGTTGTTTTCTTTGAGCTGTTACTTGCCATTGTCATCTTCTTTCAATTCTGTCTGAAAAGTGAATTTCTGTTTCCATAATTCAGCCTGCCAAAACATGGTTCCACTGGGTCAGCACACCTAGCTTCCTACTTTACAATCCTTGTAAGGAGGATAGGTGTGGATCATTGGGAAACAGGGTGGACCAGGCTTTCAATTGCCTCCCCAGCAATGTGCAGGAACCAGATATCTATGAACAGTTCAGTGGATGGGGTGGGGACCCTTTTCTACTCAGAAATGCCTCTCTATGCGTCTATGTATATGTGAGTGTTTGAGATAGATATAATATTAGAGTGTGTGTTTATGATGCAAAACATCTTGAACAGAAATTAATTTCCACACTTTATAATTGGTTCAATAATTTGCATTGAATTATGCAATTAATGTTAAATTAAATTAAATTAAATTAAATTAAATTAAATTAAATTAAATTAAATTAAATTAAATTAAATTAAATTAAATTAAATTAAATTAAATTAAAAAGGCTGGGGAAGAGGGGGATATTTTTTAGTTTATTCACTTAATACTAAATTAATTAACATTTATTTTATTTTCTGTCCTATACATTCTTTAACAAAATCTGCTAAAAATGGTAATACATGCTTTGTGTGTGTCTTTGTGTGTTGTTGCACACACACATTTGTTTGGAAAAAGATCTTCAGTAGAATTTAGGAACTATAATTACAGATCTTAAAATGTTGAGGCCATTTGTTTTATCTCAAAGGTACAGTACCTCATCTCCAGCAAAGGAGATCGTTACCTTGTCGTGGTGCTGGAGCTTGAGCACCTCAATGACACCATGAGCTAAACCGTGAAGGGACACCCAAGACGGGAAGGTCGTGGCAGAGAGGTCAGACTAAATACGATCCCTGGGGAAGGTAATGGCAACCCACCCCAGTATTCTTGCCATGAAAACTAAATGGATCAGTACAGCCAAAGATATGTCGGTATACCATCGGAAGATGGGACTCCCAGGTCGGAAGATGGTCAAAATGCTACTGGGGAGGAACAGAGGATACATTCAACTAGCCCCAGATGTGATGACGCAGCTAGCTCAAAGCCGAAAGGACGGCTAGCGGCCGACGGTGCTGGTGGTGAACGACGAATCCGATGTTCTAAAGATCAACACACCATAGGAACCTGGAATGTAAGATCTATGAGCCAGGGCAAATTGGATGTGGTTATTGGTGAGATGTCAAGATTAAATATAGACATTTTAGGTGTCAGTGAACTGAAATGGACTGGGATGGGCCACTTCACATCAGATGACCACCAGATCTACTACTGTGGACAAGAGGACCACAGAAGAAATGGAGTAGCCTTCATAATTAATAATAAAGTGGCTAAAGCAGTGCTTGGATACAATCCAAAAAACGATAGAATGATCTCAATTCGAATTCAGGGTAAGCCATTTAACATCACAGTGATCCAAATATACGCCCCAACCACAGATGCTGAAGAAGCAGAAGTAGATCAGTTCTATGAGGATCTGCAGCACCTACTGGATAATGCACCAAAAAGAGATGTTATTTTCATTACAGGAGACTGGAATGCTAAGGTGGGTAGTCAGACGACACCTGGAATTACAGGCAAGCATGGTCTGGGAGAACAAAATGAAGCAGGACATAGGCTGATAGAATTTTGCAAAGACAACTCACTGTGCATAACAAACACTCTCTTCCAGCAACCTAAAAGACGACTTTATACATGGACTTCACCAGATGGTCGACACCGAAATCAGATTGACTACATCCTTTGCAGCCAAAGGTGGCGGACATCTATACAGTCGGTAAAAACAAGACCTGGAGCTGACTGTAGTTCAGATCACGAACGAACTTCTTATTGCAAAATTTAGAATCAGACTAAAGAGAATAAGGAAGACCCACAGATCAGTTAGATATGAGCTCACTAATATTCCTAAGGAATATGCAGTGGAGGTGAAGAATAGATTTAAGGGACTAGATTTAGTAGATAGGGTCCCAGAAGAACTATGGACAGAAGTTCGCAACATTGTTCAGGAGGCGGCAACAAAAAACATCCCAAAGAAAAAGAAAACCAAGAAGGCAAGATGGCTGTCTGCTGAAACACTGGAAGTAGCCCAAGAAAGAAGGAAAGCAAAAGGCAACAGTGATAGGGGGAGATATGCCCAATTAAATGCAAAATTCCAGAGGTTAGCCAGAAGAGATAAGGAATTATTTTTAAACAAGCAATGTGCGGAAGTGGAAGAAGACAATAGAATAGGAAGGACAAGAGACATCTTCCAGAAAATTAGAAACACCGGAGGTAAATTCCAGGCAAAAATGGGTATGATCAAAAACAAACATGGTAAGGACCTAACAGAAGCAGAAGAGATCAAGAAAAGGTGGCAAGAATATACGGAAGATCTGTATAGGAAGGATAATTATATTGGAGATAGCTTTGACGGTGTGGTCAGTGAGTTAGAGCCAGACATCCTGAAGAGTGAGGTTGAATGGGCCTTAAGAAGCATTGCTAATAACAAGGCAGCAGGAGACGACGGTATCCCAGCTGAACTGTTTAAAATCTTGCAAGATGATGCTGTCAAGGTGATACATGCCATATGCCAGCAAATTTGGAAAACACAAGAATGGCCATCAGATTGGAAAAAATCAACTTATATCCCCATACCAAAAAAGGGAAGCACTAAAGAATGTTCAAACTATTGAACAGTGGCACTTATTTCACATACCAGTAAGGTAATGCTCAAGATCTTGCAAGGTAGACTCCAGCAATTCATGGAGCGAGAATTGCCAGATGTACAAGCTGGGTTTAGAAAAGGCAGAGGAACTAGAGACCAAATTGCCAATATCCGCTGGATAATGGAGAAAGCCAGGGAATTTCAGAAAAACATCTATTTCTGTTTTATTGACTATTCTAAAGCCTTTGACTGTGTGGATCATAACAAATTGTGGCAAGTTCTTGGTGGTATGGGGATACCAAGTCATCTTGTCTGCCTCCTGAGGAATCTGTATAACGACCAAGTAGCAACGGTAAGAACAGAGCACGGAACAACGGACTGGTTTAAGATTGGGAAAGGAGTACGGCAGGGTTGTATACTCTCACCCTACCTATTCAACCTGTACGCAGAACACATCATGCGACATGCTGGGCTTGAGGAATCCAAGGCTGGAGTTAAAATCGCTGGAAGAAACATTAACAATCTCAGATATGCAGATGATACCACTTTGATGGCTGAAAGCGAGGAGGAGTTGAGGAGCCTTATGACGAAGGTGAAAGAAGAAAGTGCAAAAGCTGGGTTGCAGTTAAACCTCAAAAAAACCAAGATTATGGCAACGAGCTTGATTGATGACTGGCAAATAGAGGGAGAAAAAGTGGAGGCAGTGACAGACTTTGTATTTCTAGGCGCAAAGATTACTGCAGACGCTGACTGCAGCCAGGAAATCAGAAGACGTCTACTTCTTGGGAGGAGAGCAATGGCAAATCTTGATAAAATAGTTAAGAGCAGAGACATCACACTGACAACAAAGGTCCGCATAGTTAAAGCAATGGTATTCCCTGTAGTAACCTATGGCTGCGAGAGCTGGACCATAAGGAAGGCTGAGCGAAGGAAGATCGATGCTTTTGAACTGTGGTGTTGGAGGAAAATTCTGAGAGTGCCTTGGACTGCAAGAAGATCAAACCAGTCCATACTCCAGGAAATCAAGCCAGACTGCTCACTTGAGGGAATGATATTAAAGGCAAAACTGAAGTACTTTGGCCACATAATGAGAAGACAGGATACCCTGGAGAAGAAGCTGATGCTAGGGAAAGTGGAAGGCAAAAGGAAGAGGGGCCGACCAAGGGCAAGATGGATGGATGGTATTCTGGAGGTGACGGACTCAACCATTGGGGAGCTGGGGATGGTGACGGCCGACAGAAAGCTCTGGCGTGGACTGGTCCATGAAGTCACGAAGAGTCGGAAACGACTGAACGAATAAACAACAAAAACAGTACCTCATGGAGTTACAAACTGTTTATTCAAGCTTACATTTTTCCACTTCTACTGTATTCATTCTGTCAAGGTTTATTTGCCTGTTCATAGCAGGAAGCAGCATCTACCCAACACTGATTGATCACCAAAAATAAGGCAAGTTGGACCTGATCAGTACTTGGATAGGAGACGTTCAGGAAACCCCACACTCTAGGGTAGCCCAGTAAATAAATTTCTGTGGCTGTTGTGGGTCTTCCGGGCTGTGTGGCCGTGTTCTGGAAGTTGTGGTTCCTAACGTTTCGCCAGCATCTGTGGCCAGCATCTTCAGAGGGCAGGAGCACAGACAGAAGCGAAATCTCTGTGCCCAGGTAGAGTGGCAATGTTTTATTATAAATGTCTGTCTGTCTGTCTGTCTGTCTGTCTGTCTGTCTGTCTGTCTGTCTGTCTATCTATCTATCTATCTATCTATCTATCTATCTATCTATCATCAGAAAAGGGAAGTGTCAGCCCCACTAGGTAGACCAGGATATCAACTCCACAGGAAGGCTAAAACTACTTTTTTTTGGATTGGCTATAATAACAGAATCTTACAAGTCTCATTGTTCTCCTTCTTTTACTCCAGTGAATCAGGGTTGCATCTACCTGAACCACTTCTAAATATTATCTCTTTTCTCCAGACTTAAAAAATGTTTCAGCCCCCTTTGTCTAGTTAACAGTTCTTACAGATTTCCATCAAGGTCATCTTCTTTATTCTCTACAGGAAGTGAGAAATGAGAATCTATAGAGATGTATCCATGTAGTCTCTAGGAGATGAGATTAAACTTGGGAGTCTTTATCTTGCCTAGATTTCAATACTTTTTAAAAATTAGTTAAAGGAAAACTGACATTGATAGTGATGTAGATTTATCCAGGAAGATAACAAGGTTTTATTGTCCCACTGTTTTGGGGAGGTGGGATTTTGTAACAGAGCACAAAGTCTTTACTAGTCTCTTTGGAAATAGAAAAATGCATAAAAATAATCATTAACCGTCCCAGTACTTTAAATTATTCCTGAAATACTGTGTGTTTTTATGCACAGTATAAAGTATAATATAGCATTAATTATTGATTAAGGTATCTTAGAATCATTTTCTAGTAACAACTCTTTTTTTAAAAAAAATAATTTTTATTGCTATAATGAAATTGCAGAAGCTAATTGTAAACATTACAGAGATATGTTCACGTTTTTCAATTAGGAAAATGCAGCGATGTTTTTGTTAAATTAACTTTGATTTTTTTCCCCTCTTCTCCTTCAGTTCCAAATTGTGCTACACATCTACAGTATATGCCTTTGCCTTTGCACTGAGGCTGATGATCTTGGCTTTTCGTTCTTCCATAGTGGCTTGTTGCTGACGAGGCCAAGAAGAGTTTTAATAGGAGAAGAAAGTTTCTTTTTTTAAATGGTGTCGGTCACAACATCATGATAACTGCTGAATGACTATTCTTTCTTTAGTCGTGGATTGCTGGTAGAACAGTTTGCTCCTTGATATTTCATTAATGGAGTTTCAGCTTTTCTGAATAGGACATTTATCTGCAGAGGGGAGGTTCTACAGGAATGTTTGTATGTGAGAAAGTGGGAGTGAGTGACACCAAGGCAGGAGATTAAAAACAGGTCAGTTTCTCTTTGAATCCAGAGATGGTTAAAACAATAGTTGAGATTGGAGAGAAACTTTGGAGATCTGTCATAGCTGCTTTTCAGAAACCTTTTTTTAGAATTAGTTATCTGCTATCCATCTCCTTGTTTCCAGTTAGAGCTGTTTAGTCAGGACATATTGGGAGGTATCTCTCCATTGTGCTTTCATGCAAAGGAAATAAACCTAGAATAATTCTCTCTGGACAGTCTAGTGTCATTTGCCTTCTTTATTGTGCAAATGCTTCACATATGGTGAGTAGAGGATGGAACACTCATGTTAACTTCTTCTTCTACCCTCACAGGACTCTACAGATACAATCTGGAGTTCTGAAGGAAAATCGTACCTGCATTTGCTTGAAACAAGATACAGCTCAATTATCCAAGACATCTGAGACCCTATGGTATTCAGTACAGGTATCTGTACTTACATACAAGCCAACATAAGTACAACTACATAACCCCCATAATCACATGGACATTGGAGAGAGAAGGACATCATGCAGTTTCCTTCATGCAGAGCAGCTGCTCTGTTTCATAAGAGTGGTCTGCAGGACAATTGATAGCCAGGTCTCAAGATTGTGAAAGGAAGGGCTGGAGAGCATTTCAACAAATAAGAGTTGCTGTGAAAAAAGGAGAAAATCCATGTTGTATAATGCAGCCTCACATCTGAGGTTTTATCCAAGACTGTTATCCTGGAAGTGGATTGGAAGTCCATGCCAGAAAATATTCTTCTTCTCCACCTTTACAGTGTAAATTTTACTCATACATCTCCAATTCCTAATGCTTATATATCAACCAAACGGTAGTTAAGAATGCAGTCCATTATGCACCGCCTCATGAATAGAGTTTGCAATTTTTTCAATTTTGTCTTATTTCCATTTCCCATTTTTCCCATCTTATGTTTGATGTATCCCATTTCTGCATTAGTGAGAAATGGCAATCTGTGAAAAATGAATACTTGCATTGGCTCAGTATCAAAGGATGGAGTTCCAGAGATATACTTGCGAGGGTGAGTGTCCTCTCTGAACTACCTCTGTGGCACATAATGAGACATTCCAGAATGTGGTCCAAGGTTGGGAAGAACTACTCAACTGTTAGGCTGCTGATTATAGGATGCTTGGCCAGATTAATGTAAACTATAAGAATAAAGATTGTGGTCAACTTTAATCTAGCCCTTAGCTATGTGTGGCTATTCCTTCCATATCCTTTGCCCTACCTTAAGTCAACATATGCTGCAGGTGAGATTTGTCATAAATATAAAAAAAATTAAGTATACAGAGAGGTGCCCTTCTGCCAGTTTAATTTAACTTAATTCTCCCTGCCTAGGATTCTCTTCTTACATCACACATTTATGCAGAAATAAGACTACAGCTTGTCATTCAGCCGTCAAAGGAACCAAGCATTTTCAATCTGCAGTTGCATAAATTACTTTCTTGAAGACAGAGCCCTAGGGCACTACAAAATGTAAAGTGGTAGACATCATTGCAATTTGTAAAGGGGAGATATCTTCTTGCTTCTCTCCACACTCTCCTAGTTTTAGCATAAACTAAAATATGCATCCCAGCATGCACCAGGTGAGTGAACAAGCAGACACATATGCACGCACACATCCCACAGAAACTTTGCCTTCTCCTAACACAAGTAGTAACATCTGTACTAGGGCTGAGCATGCTTTAAAGATGATTTGGAAGGCATTCTTTACACCACATACAATCACAGAACTTCTGTGCTATTCATTACAGCAGTCCAACTATTTCCATGCTTCTTTGCAAGCCTGAAAAAAAAGATCCTGCTGCTTTGAGAGATTTATTCCTTAAAATAGTGTCACCATTTTTGCAGGCTTGCATGGAAGCCTGTAGAAAGTCCGGCTGCTTGAGGTGATGTGTGTTCATGTGATATCCATACTTCTTCTGAATTATTTTTGAAGTGTGCAAAGCCCTAGTTTAGACTCAAAGACATTTTACAGTCACCTTCCCTCTGCCTTTTGAAGATTCAGTAAATTCTATGACCTGTAATCCTGTGCACAGGAGGGTGACTTTACAGGAGAACTTCTCAGCAGTATGTAGCTGTAATATTAGAAACTGGTTTTCAGTGTTCAATGATTATTATTCTTCACATGTTTTTCCTACAAAATAGGTATAAAAAGTATTTAACACTCATCTGAGAGATGTTTGTGGAGGAACTGATACAAAAGTCAGGACTGTGGCCAGATTGTAAATGGTACTAAATAAATATTTTTAAATAACACAAACACTATTTAGTTTGTTGTTTTGACATCAGTTTAGCAACACAATATGTTCTCTAAACAATAAAAAGTCTGAAACTCAGTCCAATCAATTCAATAATATTGATAGTAAAGGACTGTATTAATAGCTGGTTGTAATATGCTCTTTGTAGACATGAGTTATACTTCCCTGTAATGCACAGATTCTGGTCAAGATGCCTGTAGTTGAATGGATATCAGCATGCTTCAGTACCCCCTGCAATATTTTCATCTTGATAATTGTAACTGCTACCTTAATTGTTACTATTAGAACCCGAAATAGGTTTCTTTGTGTTCTTATTATCAGAGAGGGCTTGCTTGTGATTTATCTGGATGGCACCCAAGAAATTTCTACCACCATTTTCACTTGCTAAGACAACAGTAAGATGGGATGGTCATTCTTCTTGAGAGAGTATGTAAGAAAAGAGACTCTTAGAAGATTTTGGGAAGCCAGTTCACATATCTATACTTGATTTACAAAAGACTATTAAGAATCTTCAAAGGAAAATAACATTCCTGGATTTTTACTCTGGCCAAGCCAATTTACATGTGATTAGCATGTCTGAAAAAGACCAGATGATGCTCTTTTGGAAGTTCTAATGTAGGAAATGTTGGTTCTGCCCAAAGATTATCAACTAGTTGTTATGAGAGCGCATGGTGTTTCAGCTTGTCCATTTCATACAGCTGATCACTATCAGTAATTTCCTGTGAGATTCTGTGGAAACCTTCACTGTCCAGAATGAGTGGATATTTTCATTCCTTCTAGAGATTCAGAGTTTTGGTGGGGCAAAATTTAAACATCCCCACCTTCTCTGGAACTGGAGAGTGTGTCCCATAAAACAGGCTAGAAACCCAGCATGCATGTGTGAGTGTGGTAATAAAGGAGTTGAGTCAGGAAAATTGCAGGAAAATGGGAAAAGTCTCCAGGCAAGCTGAGACAGAGCCAAAAGACACAAGAAGGAGTCTGACCAGGCACTAAGTTCTACAGACTAATTCCAGGAAATTTCTAGATTGGCTGAAATAGAAGTAGTTTTAAGAAACATACTGTAGATACGCAGAAAAAATAAGACAGACACAAACATTAAGTTAGCGTAATGTTTAAAAATCAGAAGATAATTACCAGAACTTTACTTTTGTGTAATAAAGCAACCCCTGGTCGGACAAAAGTAATGACTTGTTTCTGTAGTTTGTACCAGCTGAAGAAAACCCTAACAGTTTCTTTAGATTTTCGGTAAGGAATGAAACTTTATAGAAGGCTGCTGGATGAATTGAATGAGGAGAGAAAAAGTCTCATAGTATGTTTTTCTTTCTTCCAAAGAAGTTCAACAACATAGAAAGATGTTCAGCACAGCAAGAAATAATGCTCATGAGAAGAATCTTCAATATTTCATCAGGTTTCCAGCCATGGCACTCAGAAATCAGTCCATAATCATGTGGAGGCTGAAAAATATCTCACCTCTTTAGGTTCTTGCTAAAAATGATTAAAATAAGACCTGGGGAATTTACTGTGGTCCAAATATGTCATGGAGGTATACAGAATATGCCTCTTTCCCCCCTACTATTCTTGGTATTAATATTACCAAATGGCAAGGTCTGATGCAGAAAATTGGCTTAATTTTTTTGCAGATTACTCCAAGGAAGTTCAAGAACATAGAGTGAAATGCATCAAGAAATATTTCAGTTAAATAAATTCATTCTTATTGTTGTTGTTTTCAAAAAAATCCAATCTTTCACCCAGTCTAGCAGCCCAGGATGAAATGGCCATGGAGTAAAGCTAATGAGTGACTGAAAGGGAGGGGAAGTCTTGCAACAGTGCACAGTAGCCAGTTGAAGTGGAAGGTCTACGTACAATGAAATGAAGAGCAGCAGTTGAACCAGGCATCGCAAGTCAGACAGCCCAGGTCAGAAAACACTACTTTTGACAGATAGCAAGAAAAGATAGGTGGTAGCAGCAGACACCATAAATTTTTTTAGATAAACCTATTCAGATAGGCAAACTGATCTAGCAAAGGATGTATTGCCTTTTTACATAGTGAGATCCTATGTCAAACAGCTTGTGCTGATGAGAAGAGTTGAGTGATATTGATGTTCAAAACAAGGAATACAAGATACAGATGCCTGGCTTTAGGCCATCAAAACTAGAAAGGAACACTCAATGGATCTACAAGCCAACCTACTTCAAAATACAAAATATGGAGCCACTAACTAAATTAATTTGCATGGTGTTTTAAGAACATTTGCAATATCATTATTATTTAGCAGCCCTACTGTAGTATGAAGTAGTTTTGAACATTTAATATTCACGGAGGCATATGCATAAATAATAAAACAGATGGTCACTTCCTGATTGCAAAAACATTGGGATGAATTCCCAAATGCAGACTTTACTAATAATCAAATTTAACAACTAAAATACACAGTATCTGAGACTGTCCCCATAACATTTTTTTTTTACTTCAGTTGTGATATGAGTAGGTTGGAGCATTCTCCAAGAGGTCATTATTATTAAATCAAGCAGTTGCTTGCAAATTATGAAACTCCACTGAGTTGATCTTAACTTGCAGCTCCTCATATTTTGTCCTATAAAATATACTGAAACTTTGCTTGGATATCTTTCTTTGCTGCATTTTGGAAACCTAGAAATTCAGCTTCGGGGCAACTGTATAAGCAGACAAAAATAATTTGCAATAAGATATTGCAGGTTAGATAGGGTTTGTTAAACTGACATCTTCCTCAAACTTCTGCCTCTTATAATATCCCAAGGATAAGCTCCCAGATGCCAGATTTAATGCTTGGGTTGGCATAAATCTGCAAAGGACTATGAGATTGTAATATACAGAGGACTGAATGTTGTTATTAGCTTCTTGTGATAAATATTTCAGCTAGTATTAAAGATGTCTGATTCTTGAATATTGGTAGAAGACAACTTCATATAAATCTGAAATGTCAAATATCCAGCTTGGCAATATGTAAAAAAGTCATTGTAAGGCCAGCTACATTGACAGAGCTCCAAATAGCAAATTTCAAGGGGAAAAATGCATTTACCTATTCAAATTATTACCAGTTGTTTGCACTGCAAGTCCTACAGGTTTAGACCAAGTAAAAAGTATTGCTGATTTTTTTTTTGGTAAGTATGTGCTGGGCTTTTGTTGGAGGGAGAGATAAGAGCAATTACCCTCTGGATCAATGTTTTTAATTTAATGCAGGAGATGGTCTCTTAAAATATAATTCCCAAAGTTGCTATCAGTATTTTGGATTTTCTCATCACATGCTCCCATTTACTGGGCCATTGATTTCAACAGGCAAAAAACAATGGAGGAAAAAGAATCCTGATATAAGATGCAATGAGAAGGAAAGGAAGGCCTCAAATGAATATTCTCCCTTTGGGCCTCTCAGACAGATACAATGTATGCAATGTATGCAAGCAATCACTTGAACATCTCTATAAATAACAGGCGAAAAAAGGCTTGCTAATTCTTTCTGGGAGAAAAAAAAATGGTTCACTCTGCTTTAAAACTATCAGACCCAAAATGCAGACCCATACAAGGCAAAATGTTTTCAAATCAATTGCGCTGAGCTATGTGCTGGGCCTGACAAGTTAAGCAATGCATATTATTGTGTTTGCTGCCCTAATTTACCCATTTTTATGAATATATGCTTTGCTCAAGGTTATACCTGGGGCTCTTCCATTTCCCAATCCTTCAGAATCCAGGTTTAAATGCACCTGAGATTGATATGAGTCCCCCCCCCCCCCCAAAAAAAAAAAACACTATTTCGGGTCTGGTTAGTCATCAGGATGGGCATCAGCATATCTTTAAGTTTGCTAGTCTACAGCTAGCAGAGAACCATCAATTATCAGTGTTTGCCTTCTGTGTCCAGGAGTTGTTGAGCTGAGCAGAGTTCTGTCAGTCAATCAGTGTTTGATTGCTGGCCAGTAATTGAGTTACTTCACCTTATCACCTCAGATACAAGCCTAAACACACATTTTTTCCCTTCTTCACAAAAACAGAATGTAGTAAATTGCTAGCATTACCTTGTGCCCGATGCTTGTCATGACTGTGAATATCTGTTGCTTTCCAAACCCTTAATGCTGGTGTGGGTCAGCAATTCTGCATTTTGGATCCTTTATCTAATCAGAGAGCCAGTTTGGCCTAGTGGTTAAGGTGCTGGGCTAGAAACCAGGAGTCTGTGAGTTCTAGTCCCGCCTTAGGCATGAAAGCCGGCTGGGTGACCTTGGGCCAGTCTCTCTCTCTCAGCCCAACTCACCTCACAGGGTTGTTGTGGGGAAAATAGGAGGAGGAAGGAGTATTAGGTATGTTCGCCACCTTGAGTTATTTGTAAAAATAATAAAGGCAGGATAGAAAATTATAAATAAATAAATAAATAATCATGTGAAATTCCCCTTCCTAAACTGGGCCTCAAGAGTGGCTTTTTCCAAAGACTCTTCCCAACACCCATTGGCTTGTTGAAATATAGCCGGTACCATCAATGCCACGAAATAGAATCAGGGCTTTGCAAGAAAAACCAATTTCCAATCTCTTCCTGGAAAATTCATTGAAAATTGTCAGCATGCTGCTACAATGGGATTTGAGGAGCTGGGAAGCAGGATGAACCATGAATTCTCTCCAGAGGCAGTGCTACTTTGCTGTTCCAACAACAGTATTCACCATCTTGAAACTGCATTTCCCTACCCACTTACAATGCCACTTACGCACATGGTTACATTGGTTTGCTCACATTTGACATGATTACTGTAACAAGGAATTTATCTTGCCTCACTCCCATGTTTGCTTCTTTGTCTAAAAGATCTGATCCTGTGAGCGTTCTCACAGAGTCAGAGAAAAAACATGATAGCAAATTTGACTTGCAAAAAAGAAAGGACAGGTGGAAACCAGCCCTTCTTGTAAAAGGTCATGAAGCCTTGCATAAGAGCCAGTTTGGTCTAGTGGTTAAGTCAATGGGCTAGAAACCAGGAGACTGAGAGTTCTAGTCCCACCTTAGACATGAAAGCCAGCTGGGTGGCCTTGGGCCAGTCACTCCCTCTCAGCCCAACTTACCTCACAGGGTTGTTCTTGTGGGGAAAATAGGAGGAGGAAGGAGTACTTGGTATGTTTGCCGCCTTGAGTTATTTACAAAAATAATAAAGGCGGGATAGAAAATAAATAAATTAAAATAAAATAAGGCAAGACAATAAAAGAGGTGCAAAAAGGTTTGAATGTTGTTTCTATATATAGACTGCTCTTGAAATATAGCAGTCACTTGAATTCTTTCATTAGGGCTTCTAACTTTCTTCAATAGATATTACTTATCAAACATTCTTATTCTTGTGAGCTTGTCTGGAACTGCCAGTTGGGTGAAGCCTTGCAATTATTATTGGGATATGATAAGCAAGTAAATCAGCAGATTGATATTGGGAATGTAAGTGCTTTTAATGGTAAGGTGTTTGTCTTATAAAAATTCCTTCTACTTTCCTTCTAATATTTCCAAATACCTTCCACATTTAAAATGATTTTTAAGGTAAATTTAATGATAGATGGCTTTGTGAAGTGCAAAAAGGTTAAAATGGTCCAGAGAAGAAAAAATTCTATGAACTGAACCATTACCACACCTCTACCAAGCCATCTGCAGTATATAATTTCTCCCTTTTCCTCTCTATAATCCCTTGCACTGTTTTGCTTTGTTTTGGATCAGACATTATGACTCTTTTAAAACAGTAAGGAGAGAAAGTTAACCATGAATGTTTGATTGTGACAGCAGCTATCATTAGTGGAATTGGTGTTTGCTAAAAACAGGTCTAATTCTGCTGATAACACTAGAGATTATATTTGTTGCCTTTTGCTTCATGTACCTTTGCATTTTTCAAAATATTGGAGTGACATAGACTTTTGAGAGGTCCCCTCCCATACTGTATATATACCTTTCCAGCACCGTTGAATTCTAGGCCATCCCCTTCTCCCACCCAACATGCATACAGCAGCGTGTGTTCTCCTCTGCTTCTTCTCCAGATTCACTGTTGCTGAATCTGGTCTAATTACAGCATTCCAAGGCCAGTGGGGCAGCATCAGTTCGCACGACAGGAAGAGCAGAGCAAGTCAGAACATCATATTAGGAGAATTCTAACAGGTCAGACTATTGGAAATCTGTCAAAATAAGATGTCAGGTCATGGAAGTGCAGAAGGCAGGTGGCAGGAACCTTTACGCCATCCGTATCAAATTAGCTCATTTAGCCTCTGGCAGAGTGCTTCCTTTGAAAGCTAAAATGCTCATTCTGAAAATTCGGTTGAGCACTGATACAACTTTGCAGAATTCCTGAGAGCGTTAGATCGCAGTACCAAACGCTCAGTAATACTTGCCAGCCTTATTTAAGCATTGCAATATCTATGGACCTATAAAACTCTTCTTATGTTAGGAGTTTTATAGGTCCATAGACATTAAAAAAGTAAAGGATCCCCCCGCACATTTGTGCAGTCGTGTCTGACTCTAGGGGCCGGTGCTCATCTCTGTTTGTTAGCCGAAGAGCCAGCGTTGTCCAAAGACGCTTCCACAGTCATGTGGCCAGCATGACGCACGTGGAACGCTGTTACCTACCCACCAAAGTGGTACCTATTCATCTACTTGCATTTGCATGCTTTCGAATTACTAGGTTGGCAAGTGCTGGGGCGAGTGCGGGAGCTCACTCCGTCACGCGGGACTAGGGATTCGAACCACCGAACTTGCGATCTTCCGATCGACAAGCCTGGAGTCTTACCCGCTGAGCCACCACGCCCCTATATATAAATAGACATTGCAATGCTTAAATAAGGCTGGCAAGTATTACCTATGTTAATCAATCAGGGCTTTACCTGCAGCCTTCTTTTCTACTCTCTGCTACCTCCACTTTGCCTGCAGAAGCATAGTTTTGCTACACAGTAAGACACCATTCCTCTTATCCATTTTCAATGAGCAACATGGGCACTACCTTTCAGGATATTAAAAAAAACTGATTTCAGATGCTTCAAAAATTCCTCTATACTCATTCTATATTCATATGTCATATCCATATTTACCAAAAGTAACAAAAATTTCAGACTAAATTAAATGCTAGCTACTGTACTTAACAGGCAATCTTATAATATCTATAAGAAATAGATATTATATACCAAAACCTGATTTCAGATGCTTCAAAAATTCCTCTATACTCATTCTATATTCATATGTCATATCCATATTTACCAAAAGTTACAAATTTTCAGACTGAATTAAATGCTATCTACTTTACTTAACAGGCAATCTTATAATATCTATTCAGAATAAGCATTGATTAATCTACATCTAGTCCATTTCAGCTTTCTAGCATGTATTCAGTTATCCTAAGTCTGTTCCAATTGATGCATCATTCTACAATTTTAACAAAATGAAATAAAAAATGACATTTATTTTATAACAGTTTCCCCTAAAACACACATTTTGAACAGACCTTTCAAGCATACAGAATGTCTATGTGATTTTCCATATTATATATTTTTAATGGAAATTTCTTTTATATATGCATTTCTGTGTGCTATTTGTGAGCCAAAAACTTTATTTTAAAAATCTAGAGAAGTAAAACATCTGTAGGATAATCCCCATAGTAGAAGGTGTGAATTCTACTAGTTCACTTAAAAACATGGGCCAAGCAATATTCTCTGACACCCATGTAGCATAGTATAAAATTGCAGCCAAAAGATACATTAGTTTTACCAGAAAAAAAAGATAGCAACATAGAAGGAAGAAAATTGGTATTTTTATTTTAATGATGCAAGTGAAAGCTGAAGGGGCGTGGTGGTTCAGCAGGTAAGATGCCAGGCTTGTCAATCAGAAGTTCAGAGGTTCGAATCCCTAGCCCTGCGTTCGGAGTGAGCTCCCACACTAGCTCCAGTTCTTGCCAACCTAGCAATTCGAAAGCATGCAAATGCAAGTAGATTAATAGGTACCACTTCGGTGGGAAGGTAACAGCGTTCTGTGCGCGTCATGTGGCCACATAACTGTGGAAGCGTCTTCGAACAACGCTGGCTTCGCCTAACAAACGGAGATGAGCACCGGCCCCTAGAGTCGGACACGACTGCACAACTGTGCGGGGGGAACCTTTATTTTATTTATTTATTTATTTATTTATTTATTTAATTAATTAAATTTATATAATCGCCCATCTCCCCCAACGGGGAACTCTGGGCGGTTTACAATAAAATAGTTAAAACAGAATATAAAACATCAATATACAGTATATAAAAATAATAAATAATTATAAATCCAGACGGACGATGGAGTTAAAATGAAGGACATTATGAAGTTAAGGAGTTAGCCACCCCCATGAGGAACTATCCTTTCCTCCTTCCCATGCCAGGCGGCAAAACCAGGTCTTCAGCTCTTTCCTAAAGGTCGGGAGGGAGGAGATCTGCCTCAACTCTGGGGGCAAGATGTTCCACAGTGTGAATGCTACCACAGAGAAGGCCCATCTCCTAGACCCCATCAGATGACATTCTTTGATTGATGGGGTTCGTAGCAGGCCCTCTCTGAATGACCTGGTGGGGCGGGTCGATAAAATGGGGATAAGACGGTCCTTCAGGTATTCTGGCCCCATGCCATGTAGGACTTTAAAGGTAATAACCAACACCTTGAATTGTACCCGGAAGCAAACCGGCACCCAATGCAGCTTGCGGAGCAAAGGTGTTATATGTGCAGATTTTGGTGCACCCAAAATTGCTCGCGCGGCCGCATTCTGCACCAGCTGAAGCTTCCGGATAGTCTTCAAGGGTAGCCCCATGTAGAGCGCATTGCAATAATCTACATGGGAGATGACGAGAGCATGAGTGACTGTTCGGAAGGCGTCGCGATCCAGGAATGGGCGTAACTGGCGCACCAACCAAAGTTGTGCGAAAGCCCTCCTAGCCACGACTGCCACCTGCTCTTCGAGCAGGAGTCGTGAGTCTAGAAGGACCCCCAAGTTGCGCACCGGTTCCGAATGGGGCAGTGCTACCCCATCAAGAACCAAAGATGATAATTTCCCAGAAGACGCTAGGCCATCAATCCACAGCCACTCGGTCTTGCTAGGGTTCAATTGTAGCCTGTTGTTCCCCATCCAGGCCCTCACAGCCCCCAGGCACTGGGACAGGGTGGTCACTGCATCACTTACTTCACCAGGGATGGAGATGTACAATTGAGTATCATCTGCATACTGATGATACCTCATCCCATGGTGAGGTATCATCACCAGCGGTTGACCTCGCCCAGCGGTTTCATGTAGATGTTAAATAGGAGAGGAGAGAGAACCAAACCCTGCGGCACCCCACACAAGAGGGGCCGAGGGTCAGATCTCTCGTCTCCTATTACCACCGACTGGGAGCGGCCTCGGAGGAAGGAGGTGAACCAGCGCAAAACGACGCCACCCACCCCCAACTCCCTAAGCCGCCCCAACAGGATACCATGGTTGATGGTATCGAATGCCGCTGAGAGATCCAAGAGAGCAAGGATGGATGCACTACCACCATCCCGCTCCCGCCAGAGATCATCCGTAAGCACGACCAATGCAGTCTCCATCCCATATCCCGGCCTGAAACCTGACTGGAAAGGGTCTAGATAATCCGCTTCATCCAGGGTCCTTTGAAGTTGCAACGCCACCACTTTCTCAACCACCTTTCCCAAAAAGGAGAGGTGGGAGACTGGACAAAAATTGTCCAGGATGGTAGGGTCCAGGGCTGGCTTCTTGAGGAGGGGGTGCACCAGTGCCTCTTTAAAGGCAGTTGGAACCACCCCCTCCGCCAAGGATGTATTAATCATAGCCTGGACCCATCCACATGTCACCTCCCTGGCTGATTTTACCAGCCAGGAAGGGCAGGGATCTAAATAGCATGTGGTGGAATTAACAATTTGAAGGATCCTGTCCACTTCCTCAGGTCCAACAGGATCAAATCGTTCCCAGATAATAGGGCAAAACCATTCTCCCGGCATCTCCCCAGACTGCATTTCACGCATGGAGTCCAACTTAGACCAAATCCGAGCGATTTTATCCTGCAGATGCTCAGCAAATTCTTCCACACGGTCCTGCAGGTGGGTGGTCGATCCCACCCTACCCAAGAGAGATCGAGTAATCTTGAACAGGGCCGTCGGATGGCATTCTGCGGATGCAATAAGCATGGAGAAATATTCACGTTTCGCCGCTGTTACCGCCACAAGGTAGGCCTTAATAGCGGCTCTAGATTGTGTTCAGTCCGATTCCACCTTCGTTTTTCTCCAGCGGCGCTCTAGACGTCTCTTCACCCTCTTCAAGACCCTCAACTCCTCCGTAAACCACGGGGAGTGACGGGTCGAATGGGGTTGGAGAGGTTGCATCGGCGCGGTCCTGTCCAAGGCACCGGCCGCCTCCCTGTTCCAGGCTGCAGCCAATGCCTCCGCTGGACCGTGCAGCAGATCTTAAGGTATTACCCCCAGCTCCCTCTGAAACCTCATTGGGTCCATAAGTCGCCAGGGGCGGACCAATCGAATAGGTCCTGCCTCCCTGTGGAGTGGGGTGGCATAAGAGAATCTTAGGGATATCAGGACGTGATCTGACCATGACAACGGGGATAGTTCTAACTTTCCCTTCATGTCACTTTGCCATTGCTCTGACAAGAAAACCAAATCCAGAGTGAGTCTACTGTCTCGAGTCGGGTCCCGAATAATCTGGGACAGGCCCATGGCTGCCATGGTAGTCATGAACTCCCGGGCCGCTTCCGAGGCACGCCCCAGGGATGGCAAGTTAAAATCCCCCAGGACCATAAGCCTGGGGAACTCCACCGCCAATCCCGAGACAGCCTCCAGCAGCTCAGGCAGGGAGGTTGCTACGCAGCAGGGAGGCTGGTACAATAGCAACACTCCCAACTGTTCTCGGGCACCCAACTTGAAAAACAGGGTCTCACATCTGGATACTTGTGGAGCAAGGCCCCTGAAAGCCATCAAAGACTCTCTGATGATAACTGCCACCCCTCCTCCCCTGCCCCGGTCTCTCGGCTGCTGCCACACCTGAAATCCAGCTGGGCACATTTCCAAGAGGGCTACCCCTCCCTCTGGGCCCAGCCAGGTCTCAGTAATACACTTTACCTTTACCTTAAGTGAAAGCTGGCTCTGCTCCTTCAAAGTCATCTAGAAAACCATTTCAACTGAAATACTTGCCTGTGTTTGCTATTGACATTTACTAAACTCCCCAAATTTTACATGTACTACCTCATAGTTATCTCATTTGTAAAATTAACATATATATGTAAACAAAGGATTTTTTGGGGTGGGGGGAATATTGTACAACTCTCAAACCCTTGTGTGCCATCATAGTTTGATTATGGTTCACACTTTTGATTTCCATGAAGAATGATCCATGAAAAAATCCACATCTTTAAAACAGACATATAAAAAAGGTAAAGGTTCCCCCCACACATTTGTGCAGTGGATAAGTGAATGTTATGGTTGCAGAAATATGGTTGTAGATCACCTTTATAAATAAATACTGAGCCTTACTAATTGCTTGTTATCTATTCTACGTCATGGAGAACAAGCTTTCTGGCTGAGGAGTACAGTTGGAATTTTTAAAGTATATGATGGTGCTCTCACAAAAGGTTGGTATTGGGAAGAACTACTTGTTCACAAAATACCCATTTATCAGAAGGCATACTACTGAAGTTGCTTCTGCTATTTCTTCTAGCATCATAAAATGCTTTCTGATACCTAAGTTTATCTTTGTCTCCTTTGTGGTATTTGGGAACACTTCCAAAAATGGCCCTGGGCTGCCCTGAATCCCACATTTTAAAGAAATTGCAGAGGTTAATACTTTTTAAAACAAACAAACAAATTGTTAAGTTTCTTTCCTTTTAAAACAACAATTTGAATTGTCTTTATTTAAGAAGGGAAAAAGAAACTACAACATAACCAGACTGAAAATAAACAGGGAAAATACTCCTAATAAAATGCATTAATAAGAAAATAACTCAATCATTAAACAACCAATTGAACCTTGGTCAATCGTTTCTCTACATCAGTAGGGAACAAGTGAATTGGTGGAAAGTGAATGCAGTTCATCAATCTAATCTGTAAAAGAAAACAAGTGGAGAGAGCCTTTCCCTCAAAGTAAAACTACAGTCCATGCCTGACAGATTCAGAGTCCTTCATGTGTTGTTTAATTCCAATTTTTGGTATCTAATTCAGATCTTTGAATCCTATTTCTCTTTCCAATACATGATTAAAATATTTATTAATATTGAACCAAAAAGAGACTGCCATGAAACAAACACAAAACATATGGGTCAATATGCCTTCCACCATTTTACATTTCCACAGATTGAGGAAGAAATCCAGCCATTATTAAACATCATCTGATCTGTCCAATACCTTCAAAAGGGACGTTTTGTTGGATTAAACACATCTTAAAATTTAATGTTCTTTCACACACAAAGCTATTTGTTAGAATATTCTAGCTCTTTATTCCAGTTTTCTTATACATTATCTTTATTGTACGTTTCAGTTGACTATAAAAAGAAATTATAGGTTTAGAATGATTGAAAATGTTTTCTGATAATAATAGCATGGGCATTTCAGACACTGCTAACATGTCTAAACCAAATTGTATAATCAAAAGATGTTGATTTAACAATTTTAGAATGCAAATCTTTGTTGAGGACTGCTAATGTTTTAAAATATTGTTTAAAAATAAGCCAATATAGAGTTTTACCATCATTTTATGCCCATGAATTCCAGTAAAAATATTTGTCTGCAATTCTCAAACTGGAGTTATCCCAGACTACCTTATTTCACATAGAATAGGGTCAGTTTTAAGCTTCCTTTTAGTAACTTCCACAGCAAGCCATAATGGCACAAAAATGGCACACGTAATGATGTCATGATGCAAATCCTACCCTTATGTGCCCATGTTTCAACATATGATGCAAATATATACAGTAAATCATAATATTTGTGTCATTATGTCATTGTGCACATTTTGTTACTTTGTCCCCTTCACACCCTCATGACACCCATGCTTCCTTCTCAGCAATATATATATTGTGGCTTTTGATAAAGGCAAGGCAATGAATTTTTTAATACAACCAGAGTCAAGCTTCAGCCAAGATAACAAAAAAGACAAATAATAACTTTCTAAGATTTTTTTCCCCACGAGCAACTTATAGCATCCCTTATAGCATCTTTCAGAGTCATCTAACATAATTGCTCCCAAATAAAAGTAATGAGGAGAGGCTTTATATTGCTACAGTAACGGTTGGGTAATGCCATGAGAACACTATTAGTCACTGGTGGAGAAATGTTAACTTGTGCCTTCTTAGTAATTATTATTTTTTTTGGCATTACTTTCTGGGGGTCTTGTGACAGTTCCTTATTACAAGATGAATGTTCTTCAAGAACAATCTTATGTGTTTGGGGATCTCTTTAAACAGCAGTAGGGAATCTAAGGCCCTCAGATGTTGCTGGACCTTAGTTCCTATTCCTTACCATTAGCCATGGTGTCCAAATGTGATGGGAAATTAAGTTCAAAATTATCCACGGAGTCACCAGCTCCCATCCCTATCCTAGACATTTTGCTACTAAAAGAAGCCATACAATTATAGGGGATCATTATTTACCTGAAATATTAGATTAAGTAATATCAATCTAATATCCTATGTCACCTCTAATTTTAGACATGGGGTTAAGTATTACAATAATGAAAAACAGAAGGGAATAACAGAAATATAGAGGAGCAGTAAAGATGAAATAATTTAGCAAAAATTGCAATGCCCAATGTAGAAATGTTTTTCTTTCCTTCCCCCAGGAGCTGCCAAACTCCACACTATTCTCTGCCATAGATTTGTACCCTATAGTGACAAAGACTGATAGGAGAATTAGAAGGAAAGGACATTTAAGCACATGGAGGCTAGCCTAGAGCTATAGGAGGTAAACTTTTAATTCTTTAATTTGGATGGAAATGACACCTCAGTTAACCCAGGAGCAAAACTTGTCATGATGGATGCGAGCTGTTACCAGGCTCTGTTACAGGCACAAGAGTAAGCAGTTGGAGGTTTTGTGCTTGTAATGCACAATAGTAAAGTCTAAGTACAAGGGTTTACAGACTTATTACCAAAATTACTGCTTTCTTGGCATAGATGTATTAGAAATATTCACAGTAAGTCTTGAATGTCATTCACATTGAAAAAAACCTGAAGTGGCATGTATCTCTATCTTTATCTCCATAACTATCTC
This sequence comes from Charina bottae, assembly GCA_023362775.1. Classification (NCBI taxonomy): domain Eukaryota; kingdom Metazoa; phylum Chordata; class Lepidosauria; order Squamata; family Charinaidae; genus Charina; species Charina bottae. The sequence goes on from JALMGJ010000003.1 coordinate 184,162,067, forward strand.
TAGTTAACCCTCAGTAATAATATATTAATAATAATTAAAATACATCACACACACACACACACACACACACACACACACACACACAAGTCTGCCTTATCTAAACTGGAAGTATTCAAATTATTATTTTTATTATTATTCTATTATTTTATAATCGTTATCTATTTGAATTGTGTATATGTTTTAGACTTGAGTCAGATGTCAAAAACTCATTAAAATTGCGGTTTCCATTTAAAAAAAATACCCTGAAATTCCAGCTAGCTGCAGAAATGTTGAATTAGCTTTCCACAATTAACAACAACAATGAACTATTAACCTGGAAATATTTTAAAGTATAATCAACTTGAATACAGTTTTCTTCATTTGAGTCTATTATTTTATCATTTTTGGATTAGTATCCAATTACAATGGTCAAAGCCTCATACCTTTGATGAATAAAAGAAGTAAAGATTTTCAGTAATTTTATTTACCTCTACCATCCCATAAGAGGCAATTTGGCCTGATGTAATGTTTTGCCATGCATGTGACAAGGACTGAATGCCTACAATGTTATAGGTTGACCACAGATGCATTTATAACAATGTTATAAGTTGCACAGTGTTGATGCACTGAGAGCCAGTTTGGTGTAATGGTTAAGGCATCAGGCTAGAAACTGGGAGACTGTGAGTTCTAGTCCCATCTTAGGCACAAAGCCAGCTTGGTGACCTTGGGCCAGTCACTCTCTCTCTGCCCTAGGAAGGAGGCAATGGCAAACCACTTCTGGAAAACCTTGCCAAGAAAACTGCAAAGACTTGTCGAGGCAGTCTCCAAAAATTGGACACGATTGAATGGATTAAAAAAAAATTGATGTACTAGAAGCTCTGATGTGGTCATTAGCATCTGTTTTTTCTTTTCAGTTGGTGGGAAGTTGCTGTGAGAAAAGGTTGTGTTGCTCTTGTTTATGAAATGTAAAACTGTAGTAAGTACTCATCAGAGTGCTTTAACTAATGCACTGTGATTTAATTTTTGACTGCTGAAGGAGCGTCTCCAATTGAAATTCACTGTGTTGGCATGAGGATTGTGTGTCACTGGGCCAAAAAGTATAAACATAGTGAGCTGGGAAGCGCTGGTTTTTGTGGTCAAGAATGAAGTGAATGGCCTATGATAGCAACTGTCGAGTTTCACATAAGAAAGGTTGATTAACTGATTGATTAAGGATAATTGGCTGATCACTTAAAGGGAAATGGCTGTCAACCTTGGCATTTCATGGGAATATCTAGGGCACATTATTGATATTCTTCATTATTGGAAAGTTGGTGTAAGATGGGTGCCCTGCATTCTGACAGCAAAGATGAAAGCTTCAAAAGCTGAAATTTGCCAGCAATTGTTGTCATGCTATGAAAAGGAAGGTGTGGAATTTCTTTACAGCATCATGAAAGTCAACAAAACATGGAGTCATCATTGTGACTCAAAACAAAGTATCCCAAAGCTTCAATTACTGGGAGGGTAGGTGGGAATAAAAACCCAGGCTTCAGCAGAAAAACTCATGGTTACAATTTTTGGGGGGATGCAGATGGCATTATTCACATGGATTTCCTTGAATCTAGCACCACTATCCAGAACACTACATTGGAACACACAAAACTTTGAAACAATGATTAAGCTGAGCTCAGAAGCACAAGAAGGAAATTGCTGCAATATGACAACACTAAGTCCCATGTCTCATGAGCCACCCAAGAAGGGTTGTGGAGTTGGATTTTTCCATCTTACCCTATCTGCCATACAGGCCAGACGTGGCACCATGCAACTTAGATCTTTTCCCAAAATTGAAGTAATACTGTACCTTTGTGGGCATCTCTTTGACTCAAATGAAGAAGTCGAACTGTCAGAATCTGGTTGAAGAGGGAAATGTGGGATTATTTTATGAAGGCAGAAATGTGTAATAAATGGCGGTGATTATGTTGAGAAGTAAATACAGGTAACTAAAAGAGCTCATTTCAAGGATTATTTTCTTGTTTCATTTAATAAAATAACCCTATTTAAACTAAAGTTATGGAGAACCTTACTTTTCATTCAATCCTTGTAAAAAACAAAATGTTAATAACAAAGGTCTCCAAAATACTGAGCGTATGCTACATACCAGCTGCAAAAACAAACTACCAATTCTGTAACATACTCCAGAAATAGGCACTATATATTATAAATATTGAAACATTGAACATAATAAAAACCATCCAAATTCAGAACTGACAATCTCTGAAGGCTTTCTGAAACAGTCAAGTTTTTACAAACCTTCACTGACCATGAGAATAGAAGCCATCCTTGTTTTGGGGAACAAGCCCTTTCCTTTCCTTTCCTTTCCTTTCCTTTCCTTTCCTTTCCTTTCCTTTCCTTTCCTTTCCTTTCCTTTCCTTTCCTTTCCTTTCCTTTCCCTAAATTTTTATTACTATTTTTCTGTTAGGAAGAACTCACAGCTGAGAATAAAAGCAAGATAGATAAATCATTTTTTAAAAACAAATACCTCATTTTAATGATTACAAGCTCAGTTCAACCATGCTTTTCATGAATTTAGCAGGAAAAAATAACACAAATGCTAATGCACATTTTATATGCATTTCTACAGGACATATGTTTTGTATACTATGTGTATACTTCATGTATTAAAATGCATTTTTTGTTTATGTCCTTGCCACAGGTCACATTCTCTGCCATATACTACATAAACTAGGATCTCTAATCTCGAGACTACCTGCAAGCCAACATTCTGATGCTCTCACCACGTCACTGTGGAGACACTGAGGCTTCATTTTGTGGCAGGATACCACAACCTGATTTTGAGCATAACCTTGCTAGCATGTGAAATGAGCGCAATTGTACGGTGGTTTGAACATTCTTTGGCATCGCCTTTCTTTGGAATTGGAATGTAAACTGACCTTTTCCAATCCTGTGGCCACTGTTGAGTTTTCCAAATTTGTTGGCATATTGAGTGCAGCACTTTAACAGCATCATCTTTTAGGATTTTAAATAGCTCAGCTGGGATACTGTCTTCTCCGCTAGCTTTGTTGCTAGGCTTCAGCAGTATGTGAACCGAGAACTACCAGAAGTGCAAGCTGGGTTTCGAAGAGGCAGAGGAACTAGAGATCAGATTGCCAACATTCGCTGGATCATGGAAAAAGCAAGAGAGTTCCAGAAAAACATCTACTTCTGCTTCATTAACTACACTAAAGCCTTTGATTGTGTGGATCACAACAAACTGTGGCAAAGTCTTAAAGAGATGGGAGTACCAGACCACCTTACCTGTCTCCTGAGAAACCTGTATGCGGGTCAAGAAGCAACAGTTAGAACCAGACATGGAACAACCAACTGGTTCAAAATTGGGAAAGGAGTACGACAAGGATGTATATTATCACCCTGCTTATTTAACTTATATGCAGAGTACATCATGAGAAATGCCGGGCTGGATGAATCACAAGCTGGAGTTAAGATTGCCGGGAGAAATATCAACAACCTCAGATATGCAGACGATACCACCCTAATGGCAGAAAGTGAAGAGGAACTAAAGAGCCTCTTGATGAGGGTGAAAGGAGAGAGTGCAAAAGCTGGCTTGAAACTCAACATTAAAAAAACCCAGATCATGGCATCTGGTCCCATCACTTCCTGGCAAATAGAAGGGGAAGAAATGGAAGCAGTGACAGATTTTATTTTCTTGGGCTCCAAGATCACCGCAGACGGTAACTGCAGCCATGAAATTAAAAGACGCTTGCTTCTTGGGATGAAAGCTATGGCAAACCTAGACAGCATATTAAAAAGCAGAGACATCACCTTGCCGACAAAGGTCCGTATAGTTAAAGCTATGGTTTTTCCAGTAGTAATGTATGGCTGTGAGAGTTGGACCATAAGGAAGGCTGAGCGCCGAAGAATTGATGCTTTCGAGCTGTGGTGCTGGAGAAGACTCTTGAGAGTCCCTTGGACTGCAAGGAGGTCAAACCAGTCAATCCTAAAGGAAATCAACCCTGACTGCTCATTGGAAGGACAGATGCTGAAGCTGAAGCTCAAATACTTTGGCCACCTAATGCGAAGAGAGGACTCACTGGAAAAGACCCTGATGCTGGGAAAGACTGAAGGCAAAAGGAGAAGGGGACGGCAGAGGCTGAGATGGTTAGATAGCATCACCGATGTAATGAACATGAATTTGAGTAAACTCCAAGAGACAGTGGAGGACAGGAAGGCCTGGCGTGCTATGGTCCATGAGGTCACGAAGAGTCGGACACGACTAAACGACTGAACAACAACAACAACAACAACAACAACCTGAACCAACGTGAAATATGTGGGGCTGTTTCTTGAGTCTTTGATATTGAAGTTTGTTGAACAATCTCTGCATGCTTTTCTTTTCCTTCAGAATGAATTACTGTAATCTGCCAGAATGAACACAATAGAAAGGCCAACTTACTGGGCTTATTAAGCAATTTCCTCATCAGTGAAATCTATAAAACAAAACTGGAAGAGAAAACCAAGATTTTCCACACAATATGTATGCTGAACTTCTGTCCTGCAATTTTGTGTGATGTTCCTCCTGCTTACATTATAACTCCCTTCCAGAAAGAATGAAAACTATAAAAGCAGAAGTTTATGAAAAATCATAGTTAGCCTATGGCTTTCAGTGAGAACTTTAAACCATGTTCTGTGACTGCTTTTGGCTACCTGAAACCACTGAAGGAAAAACTAGTTCTCAGCTAAAAGATCACATGATGATAATATTACCTTACAGTCTACCACCCTAAGATAAGCATCAAAAACACTGTTAACGTTTTCTGACCAAGGAATTATTGAAAGGATGGAGAGAGGTCTGATTACGAATCATAAAACACATTACATTTCACAGCTGGTGGGAATCAGTGTACTCCATTCTCCCTGTAGAAAAATGTGGTTAAATAAATCCCAATTAAAAGAAAGGTTATATAAACTATGACAGTAATGATTTGTTCAGTCTATGACATAGGATTTCATCTTAGTTCTATTCCCATGTGTTTTTAAAATTAGTTTCTGTTCTAATCAGTGTGTTAATTGCATCAGTACAGAATATTTGTGCAGTATGGCCATATAATGGGAGCTAGATGGGTGTCCGATGCTTCTGTTGAAGTTGCTGCTTTCCAGATTATCCAATGAAGCCTTTCAAAGTTAATTTCCCGAGACTTCGCCAAGACGTTTGCATGAACAAAATTGTCAAAACCACTCAGGGAAATAGCTCTTTAGCAACTTCCACAGTTCTTACTGATTGTCTTACTACTGCTCAGTATACTGCTTCTATTTAAAGCTTGCCTTAGGACTTTCTGGTTCAAAAGTTTATCCTGCATTAAAGACATTTTCTTAAAAAAAATAGAACTTAGAATACCCAATTGATTTTAACTTTAACTTTGCATGCTACATATTTTCCAGTTGCTAAGGTTACAATAATAGCCAGATTAGACATCATACAGGAGATTTTTAATTAGGATCTCCTATGGTTTTGTTTTAGTAATTCGATAGGGCTTTTCCCAGTCTAAGCTATCTATTAACTGTGCAGGTCGAAGAGGAGGGAAATAACACCACTACTGGCGATTTTGGATTTGGGTACCATCTAGGTCCCCATTTATATGTCACAGTGTGATGGGGTTCTTTTTTGAACTGGAGGTGCATAGTTTTTCAAGAGTGGCAATTGACACAGAAAACACAACATTGGAGGCTTTTATGCTTTTTACTACATACAGTGATGTCATTTACAGCAAGTATTTACAACAGGTATATACAACACAATACTGGTGTTCACCCAGGGTTTCTTCCTAAGTCTTCCTCCCAGAAACCATCCCCCTCTAGCTTTCCTGCTTCTTCCCCCTTTCTCTCCATCTCCTTCTCTCCATCTCCCTCCCCCATGTTTCTGGGCTTGACAAGAGAGATAGTGAAAAGAAAGGAATGGGCTGGAATTTACTGTAGTGTGCTCAGTGTGGCTTGATCTCCTCCTGGAACCACTCAGCCAGAGAACCTACTGCTTCTCTGTTAGGGGAAGAAGCTTTCTCAGGGTCTTCTGCCCAGTCCTTATCCAGAGACCAGGGCTTCTCCACTGACAGCCGATCCTCTCCTTCCCCTCTTGGGTCTTCGGTGAAGCTACCATCTGCAGCCAGCTGGGTCCCTCCTTCCCATTCTTGTGTCTTGGGTGGAGCTCTCTAGGTCCTCACTTCCCTTTTTCCAGGGAAGCCACCCCTGGACCTTTCTTCTCCCTTCCCAACCAAGAACCGACAGCAGCCATGCCAGGCCACTGAAACCAATTTTAGGGAATCAGGCAGTGTACTAATTTAATGAAGGAGCAGGAGAAGGAGAAGGAAACCATTGAGACGGCAGAAGTGTCCACAAAAATTTAAATGAATCATATGATGTTTCACAGGTAAGAGAACAAAAATTTTAAACCAAGCATCATTAGTAAATGCAGATACCGTGCAGCCTGCCTGAAAGGCTGCATAGGTTCCCTACTGACATTCTTGTGCTAAGATGCTTTATTTATTGATGAGATGGCAGCAAATTTGCATTTAAAATGATTTCACAGAGAATGCCTTCTTTAGTTACATGGTTAAAATTAAAGCAGCTTGCATCAGTTTTGCTCTTTAGTAAAATTTAGAGTCTTGGATTGGGATGTGCATTCATTAATATAGGGATGAGCAATCTTTAAGTAGTTGGCGGTCACAGTTAACATTTTTGGGGGAAAGCCAAGGACCACAGTGGGAGGAGCAATGATGTAAAATGGATGAGGCAGGATTTTCTGTTTTTTTTTTTCCATTCCATTCCAAGGAGTGAGTGAGATTAATGCTGCTGTAATGCATTTATTCATAAATAATCTAGAGCCAGAAATGAGCAGTGAGATAGCCCAGTTTATGTAAGATACTGAAATTCAGGTTGTTGAGAACCAACTAGAACATGAACACTTGGAATAATGGTGGCAATTATAAAGTTTGGGCCTGACTTATAATGGGCTTATCAATCACTATTAGCTGTTACTGCTACCCCTAGATTCTCAGCTCAGCACAAGAGCCGATGGGAGCAAATTTTGAAAGCGAGGATTTCAGAAATGAGCCCATCAACCTCTGGCACATTTCCGTCTGCTCTTTCATCACTCTTTTTTAAGGATACTTGAAAATGGGGTGAAGGGAATAGGAAGGAACCTAAAGAATGATCAGTGATCACAGGATCTGTGCACTCACCCTGTAGGTTTTATTCTAAAGCTCTTTATCTCACCACAAAAATGGTTGGTAATCCTACAAACTTTGCTACAAATAAAGCACCAGTGTAGAACATTTTTTTTTTCTTCACTTGAACTGACCTCTCACCATTCCCAGAACTCCTATCTCATCTGTAGGTTAGGAGGACTGATATAGATTATTTCCTAGGTATATATTGTGACCGTGAACACTTTATCTGCTTTCAAATCTATCCCATTTGTATGTAAATGGATACTAAAAGTTATTTGTTATTTTATAACGGTTGATTTAATAAACCTCATATGTTGGTAACATTTTTGCATATTCATATTATTTTAAATATGGCTGTATCACCTTTTAGGGCAAAACCCACACAAGATGGTTCACATAAAAATAAACAAATACGTTGTCCTATTCCAATAAAACACAGTTACTTAAAACAGCAATTTAAAGAAATTTATATACAGTAACCCCAAAACACTCATATAAAGCAAAACACCTAAAACCAATTCTAAAAGCAGCAACATCATTAGACTATGATTTTTTTTTTAAAAAAAACTTATCCTGCATTTCAAAGTTTCCCTTAGCAGGTTAATCAGCTGTATTGCCTGCTATAATATGTATTGATCATAGATATAGGTATTATTTTCTTTTGATAACAGGGGGAGTGTTTGTCTATATCCTTTAACCAATAGCTCCCTAAACTCTCATCACTGCAACTTCAATGCTCTGTAATGTTTTCCCAGAAACTGAAATTTAGATTGTTAATTTTCTAAGCATTTCTTTCCGTGTGTCAACTGACTGATTGCTCTGAAATAAATGAGATGCCATGCATATACAAGGAAGAAAGGAAGAAAACTCTGTGTAAAAATATGAAACCTAAAACCTAAAACCTAAAAGCTATTTCAATTGGAGTGGTGAATATATATTATATGCAATATAGTTGCAATTATACTGCAACTTTATTTTTCAGTTGCTATTGGATATAGTTACTATTTCCAAGTCATATGACAATTTTATATGTGGAATATTAAAAAATGGAACATCATGGGACCATCCTGCCTTCTTTGGGCTTCTTTTCAATAGCTCTAATGGTATCACCCTGATGTTCATTTTTGCAGCATCAGGCTATACATAAGAATAATTTCCCTCAAATATAAAATGCTACAGCCCTGAAGCTGTATTCAGTAATATTGCTACCAGCTTAATATAAAAGCTTATGAGAACATACAGACAGTAGCTATTATATTGGGGGGAAAGAATCAGGCATATTCTGTTCATCACAATTATGGAGTCTTTAATGGCCACAAAGGTGGCTGGGGAAGAAAAACTGTGACAGCTTTAGCAGACTCTTAACTTTACTCTACGGAATTTGATCAGGTTTGACAGAAGGAAAAGTGCCACCGATACAATTAGAAGCAGATGTTCTGCAGAATCTTCCGTATTAAATAGATCTACTTTACAAAATTGGGTGAAATCTCCATCAACATTCAAGAGAAACCCCATGCTTATTATTTTGGCTTCTAAAACCATGTTGACTTGATGTGAACCCATTAAACAATAATAGAATTCAGTGGGTTTGGCAAACCGCAAAAGGTCTTACAAAAGCACACAGCACTGGAAAAGAACAAAGTAATGCACAGAATAAACTGAGGGATATACATCTAACACATTTAATTCACCTTCACTGAGGGAGAGGTGGACTCAGGAGTATGATGCTGTAGGGAAAAGGGGAAGGAATTAATGTTCCATTTGCAAGTTATTCTGACATAGTAATATCTCTGAGGGATTTTTGCTACTGTCATTTTGTACGATGAAAATGTCCTTTGAATATATCCTCATGTGGTGAGGATAGCCAGTTATTCCCTATGGCATGACAAGCACCAGTTGTTATGATATAGGAGCATTCAATCAATATACTTGATTAATGTTGAGCATTCATGCCTGTCATGTGAGATCAGAGGTGACCATGCCAACAGACTGTAGAGCAAAGAGAGAAAAAAGGAACAGAGCTCTCCTGCCACTTCTACAGATAGACAAGCAGCCTTTTGCATCCCTCATCCAACACCTCTTTCTGCCAGTGGGTTATTATAAGACCTAAAGCCTTAAGAATGATTGCCTCAGTATTGTCTCATTATCTCAAAATGCCATTCATCCACAGATCAAGAAAATAAAGTATATATCTCTTCTTAGGTAAGTATATTCAAAGTTTACTATTATAAGTTACAGCATAAAGTATACTACAAATTATTTACCTTGAGCAGACAATAATGAGGCAACAGGCAATAGACAACAGACAATTTAATAGACTTCCTTGGAGGGTTATCATCTTCTGACTGAGTTCCAGCTTGTGTTCCTCAGGCACCTGGGTATCCACGTAAGTGCTGGGTTAGCATTGTAACTGGATTCTGGTAGACCTCATGTTTAGGCCATAGATTGAGAAGAAAGCATTCTTTGTAACTTAAGTTCCTAGCAGATATCTGGACTCATATGTACAGTAGCCTTTTGGATGATTTACCATATTCTTAGTCCGGGAGCTGTGACAACCTTGTTGTCTTGCCTTTTCTTTTTCAATTCTTTTATTAAGGGAATTGTTTTTTTTTTCCTTTCTCCACTGATTATGCCTTCACTTTCCTTTATCCTTCAGGCTTTTCTCATTTTTCTAGTCCTTTGCTCCCTCTCCTGCTGCTGCCCAACATTGTTCTCACTATAACTGTTTCTCCCTTCGTCTTGCTCATTTATTCTTCCTGCTATTGTTCTTTTTGACATCCTACAAAAGCCTTTAAATAGTCTAGGATTCTATAATAACTCTCCTGCTCTGACAGCTGCAAATGTACAAAGTAGGGCATGTGCTGATGATGTCAACCCTGGGCTTGTGGCCCATGTTGCCAACAGCCAACAGCTCATTCCATCTCAAATGGCAAATGGGATGGTGATAAATGGCCTCCAAAGATTATTGTTCTTTCTTCCCCTTTCTCCATACCTTTTCTTTATGCATCATGTCTTTTGGATTGAAACACAGAAGGCAAGGATAATGATAAGGCAAGCCATTTCAGGAATCATTTTTGTATAATGAATAAGGTACAAATTAAAAAAAAATCCCTTCTCACCCATATGGGTGGTATGTGTCTTCCTCAACCTTGGGTCCTCTACCAGAGGCCTGGGAGTTTGAGGGTTCTGCGCAGTTTCTTAGCTGTTCCTAGCATTGCACTCTTCTGGACAGAGAGCTCTGATGTTGTTCTTAGGATTTGTTGGAGCCACTCTCCCAGCTTAGGAGTCACAGCCCTGAGTGCTCCTACCACCACTGGTACCACTTTGGCCTTTATTTTCCACATCCTCTCTAGTTCCTCCTTCAGGCCCTGGTACTTCTCCAGCTTCTCATACTCCTTCTTCCAGATGTTGCTGTCACTTGGCACCACTACAAGTGGTGTAGACACCACTGCTGTCTTCTGGTCCTTGTCTACTACCACAGTGTCTGGTTGATTGGTTAGTACCTGCCTGTCTGTCTGGAACTGGAAGTCCCACAGGATCTTAGCTCTGTTATTCTCCACAACCTTCTGTGGAATCTCCCATCTGGACTTGGGAGGGTATAGCCCATACGTTGTGCAGATGTTCCTGTACACAATGCCAGCTACTTGGTTGTGCCATTCCTGCCTGCATCTGTGCATCTGGTTGTGCTGTTCCTGCCTGCATCTTACACCCTGCCACTATGTGTTGGACTGTCTCTGAGGCCTCTCTGCACAACCTGCACCTTGGGTCCTGTCTGGTGTGGTAGACCCCTGCTTCTATGGATCTGGTGCTTAGTGCCTGTTCTTGTGCTGCTATGATCAGTGCCTCAGTGCTGTCTTTTAGTCCAGTCCTTTCCAACCACTGGTAGGATTTCCCAAGGTCATGTTTGAGTGTGTGTTTTCTCACACACGCAGAGTATCAGAAAGTGTTTAGCTTCAGAGACCAATAAATAACACCAGTCATTGTAGTAACTTAGTTGCAGTTATATTTGTTACTCCTCCAAACAGATACTATTTACAGTTATCTTCCAGATCTCTGGAAGTGTCACATACCAGAAGTAGTAAGCAAGCAAACAGGAATAAACAGAAAGAAGCAGTAAGGCAAGGTGGAGCGGGCAGGCAGGCAGGTTCTTTTATACTCTTCAGCCTGGATCACGTGCTGCCTGACCTTTTGAAGTTTTTAGCTGATTACCTAATAAGGCTATATTGCTGTGACTTACTCCTAAAAGAATAATACACCAACAGGTCAGCCACCTCAGCTATCTGTCGATGGTACATCCCATGCAGGGTTTTGTCTGTAGATTGGACACTGCTGTGTCTGTGTCAGAAGAAATCATTTAACCAGGTGGTACCACAATTTAGTGCTTACAAATTACATGAAGTTTATTACTTTTCCACATACTTCTTCTTCTTCCCAAACTACAGCAGAACACTTGCTTGTGACAACCTCGACAATTTTCAGCTTCTCCTCTAAAAAGAGTGATTGATGAAGGGAATGAACATGATGAGTTGTAATGCATTCTTTAATTTTTCTCACACCATTACAAGGGCCATATTTGCATTTACTGTCTGCTTCAGGAAATGTGGAAATGAGCCCTCTGAATTTGAGAGCTGTCAAAACAATAATTTGTTGAAGAGAAAAGTCTTTTGGTATGTTTCAATAACAGTTTTAACTGTTAGCCCCCCCCCCCCCACATTCCTGTCTAGTTTTTCTTGTTTTAATATGACTTTACAATTGGACCTTGAATCTTGTATTTTATTTTTTACCCATAATAATAATTAGAGTCACATAAAATGCTACAGCTTACCAACAATAAAACTCCCAAGCTCTTTAGACTGCTAAATAGATAAGAAGGAGCATGGTTCATCTCGGTGGACAGAAATTGTACATTTCCGATAAAATTTGTCTGTTGTGTGATCTTTCTCCAGTTTTTTTCCTATGGAAATCAACAGTCTTAATTTTTTTTTCTAAAGGAGGAGGCTTCATTACTAAAGAGTAGGCTTTTGGAGTAAGTTCAGACCTCCTTCTTTCAATTTCTCTAATATTAAATTATTTCAGTCTTTCAAGCCTTTAGATATTCTAACGAATTGTTTGTAATTCTTTCTGCTAGTCCAGATAGGGGGCACTGCCTAACTGGCCTTGCCTGAGCAAAAAAAGCTAAGCAATACTGGAGCTGGTTAGTATTTGGATGGGAGACCACGAGAAAACACCATGACTATATGCTACACCAGAGCTTTCCAAACTTTTCATGTTGGTGACACACTTTTTAGACATGCATCATTTCGCGACGCACTCTTACAGCAGGGCATCATTTCGCGAGACACACTTACAGCAGGGCACAAGGCAGGCACTAGGACCTGTGCGGAATCACAGCAGGTTTGGAGGCAGCAAGGCACAAGGCAGGCACTAGGACCTGCGCGGAATCCTGGCAGGGCTGGGAGGCAGCAGCAGCCGCGACACACCCAGACACTGCAGCCGACACACTAACGTGTCCCAACACACAGTTTGGAAAGCTCTGGGCTACACTGAGAAACTGAAGAAGCATCCTGAAAGAAGGCAATGACAAACTACTTCCATATTATTGCCAAGAAAACTAGACAAATATATCCATGAAATCACTAGAAGTCAAGTTTGATTTGAGGGAGCTTTTATCTTTTCTACTTTCTGCTTTAGAAAAGTGGCTAAGACAACTAACAAAATAAAACACTACTGAAAATATTACTGAACACTGGGAAAAAGTTAAAGCAAGAGTTAACCAGCCAAAATTAATCTTCTGTCAGAATGAAGACATCTCAAAGAGGTGAGCAACAGGCATCACAGAGGGAACTAGAAATATCTCTTGGGACAGATAACACCACAATGTGAACTCAGCTTTAGAAATTTTCTTCCGTACTGCTCTCAAACATATCTTAGATAAAAGGGAGATGCATAAAGAACTTTCCCAGCTGATCTCACAGATGAGCAAAAGGATCAAGGAGGAACAACTTTGTTTTAGGGGTTCTGGCAGCTACAGCTTGAATGATATGGCCAATCCAATCATAAGGCAGAATGGGGCAACTGCCTAATGCAACAGATGTTGACATAGATAGTGGCAAGGTCTTCAAGACAGATTTGTTTGTACCATACCATTAATCCGCTGTCTTGATGTGCCAAGGAATATGCTATTCTGTCAGAAGTACTAAAGTAAGATGGAGAGAATGCCATCTTGCCCTCTTCCTCGGTGTAATAATGATAACCAACACCTTGATTTGAACTTGGAAAAGCATCAGCATCCAGTGAATCTAAAGCTTCAAAGAGTAAGATATCCTAAAGTGAGAAGGGGGTAGAAACTGCATGTGGCTCTCCAGCTCCTTTTTTCACTGCTAATGAAATATTCCAGGAACTTGCTTAAAGAATTTAGTGATAGACTGTTAAATAAGAGCAGCGTGATTCTTCTGTTTTTTAGTGAGAAATGAATAAAAATATGGGCATTTTGATTTTACTTCAACCCACCTAGTATACATGAAAATTTCAATAAAAATGAAAAAGAATAAAAAAAGGAACTCTAGTGACGGGCAAAATGCAACAAAAAAACAAAGTTGAGGCTTCTGTACACAAATGATTGGCCATAGCTGCTCTAGAGCCCCACACTGGACTTTCACTTTTTGTATTTTTATAAAATTTGTGATCAGAGTTATGGAAAAAACAAGAGATAAGTTTGTAGTAAAAACGTTGCTTTATTTAAAACAGAAACATAGGAACAAACCTTGAATCTTCTTCTTTAGCCAAAGCATGGCATGGTTGATTAACATAGCCATTTAGATAGCAGAGAGCAGAATGCAGAGAAAGAACAAAAGGACAAAAGGCATTTACATTTTTAAACCTTTACCTGACCAGCATCTCAGTGGACAGGATCCACCATGTGACTAAAACACCTAGGCAACAGATTCCCAATATGGGCAAAGCTCAAACAACTAATTCTGGTTGGTCAAAACTCTCAGACTGGCCGGCACCTGGGGGCAATTAGCATTCCTGAGTGGGGGGTGAACATGTGCTCCTGAGCCCAAACAGGAAAAAAGTTTTTGAGGCCTGGCTTTTTAAAAACTCAGCCACATATTCTACAGACATAAAAAATATATACAACACTCCCCTTTTTTTATGACTAGAAAGAATATGGAAACAAACCCAGCTTGGTAATTAACTCACAGTGCCTACTGGCAACTAGAGGCTTGGTTAAGATATCAGCCAACATTAATTTAGTATCACAGTATTTCAAAACAACCTTTTTCTTGGCTAGAAAATCTTTAACAAGATGAAAACGCACATCAATGTGCTTTGTGCGGTTTCTGGAACTCTCAGATAAAACCAAATGGATACAGGCTTGGTTGTCTTCATGAATTGTGACAGGCTGGCTTAAAATGATTCCAATGTCTTGCAACAATTGAGTAAACCAAAGTACTTCATTGCACAGTTGTGCTAAAGCATAGAATTCGGCTTCAGCTGTGCTAATGGCTACTACAGTCTGCTTTCTGGAAAACCAAGCAATAGTGGAATTTGCAAATTGAATTACACTTCCAGAAGTAGACTTCCTATCACTGAGATCTCCAGCCCAATCTGAATCACACCAGCATTCTAACTTTTCTTCTGTGTCTGTAGCAGACAACCTTAAGCAAAAATCTTTGGTGCCTTGCAAATAACGAAACAGCCTTTTTAACCCAGACTTTGCAGCAGATGTGGGATTTTCCACAAACCTGCTCAGAATGGACACACTGTTAGAAATGTCCGGACGGCTGTTGTTTGCAATGTAAAGAAGACTGCCAATGGCTGATCTGAAACTATCTCCTTCAGATGACTCACCATCCCCCTTCACCCCCTCCTCTTTTAGAAACTCGGGAAGCATGGGGGAGGAGACAGACTTGCAGTCCTGCATTTTAAAATCCTCCAGCAGCTTCTTAATTTTGCTACTCTGGCTTATGAGAAAACTGCCATCTTTTTCCCTCTGAATTTCTAATCCTAGGTAATTGTTGACTGCTCCAAGACATTTCAATGTGAAATTGTTTTTCATACAAACCTCAAAGGAATGCTTCTGTTCATCAGATGAAGTGAGCAGCAACAAATCATCCACATACAAGCACAAGTACATTATACCTTGCTCATCATTTTTTACATACACACAAGGATCAGCAATTCCTTTTTGAAACCCAAATTTTTGCAAAATATTATCCATTTTAATATTCCAACAACGCGCGGCTTGTTTCAAACCATAGATGGATTTCTGCAACTCACACACAAGATGTTTTTCTTTTTCATAACCAGGAGGTTGTTGCATAAACAATTTTTCCTCCAAGTCACCATACAGAAAAGCAGTTTGAATATCATAGTGATAAACAGACAGTTTCTTCATGGCAGCAACCTTTAAAAGCAACCTGATAGATTCAGCTTTTGTCACTGGAGCAAAAGTTTTGTCATAATCCACATTTTTTCTTTGAGCAAAACCTTTTGCTACCAACCTTGCTTTGTACTTCTGAATTTTGCCATCAGAATCTTTTTTCAGTTTGAACACCCACCTACAACCTAAAACTTTCTGATTAGGAGGCAAACTTACTAGTTTCCAAGTTTTATTTTCCTTTAAGGAATCCAACTCTTGTTGCATGGCTTCATGCCAACACTTAGCTATTTCAGCTGGCATTTCTTTAATTTCTTCCAGAGACTCAGGCTCTGTGTGAATGTGAAAAGCCTTCACAACATCTGCTTGATAACGATCAGGAGGAACTCCCTTATTAATCCTTTCAGACCTGCGAGGTAGGACAGGACTTACACTCTGTTTCCCACCATTGCCCTCAGAAACCTCTGACTTTCCAGACAAGTCAGCTTCCTGATCATTGACTTCACTGGGTGATTCCTGCAAATCACCATCAGCAAGACTTTGCTGCTCCCTCATGGATAAATCAACTGAAGAACTAGAGTTTATTTTATCCCAATTCTGCTCAGCAAAAGAAGCACTTTTACTAATTATCAGTTGATTATCCAGTATGAACCTGTAGCTTCTGACTCTGTTCATACCCTACAAAGATTGCTTTCTTTGTTCTGGAAGCCCCCTTGCGCCTCAGCTGTTTGGGAATGTGGACCCAAGCTGTGCTTCCAAACACCCTGAGGTGACTTACTTTAGGCTTCACACCATAGAACAAATGAAAAGGGACATCCTGAATTGCACTGCTAAACAGCCTGTTCTGCACATAACACGCTGTAGTAACAGCTTCTCCCCAATACCTAAAAGGCAAACTAGCATCCTTCAGCAAACACATCATTGCTTCCTGCAGTGTTCTGCCTTTTCTCTCTGCAACAGAATTCTGTTCAGGAGTGTAAGGGTTAGCCAAAATGTGTTCTATCCCTTTTTCTAACAAAAAGCTTTTAAACTTTGAGGATAGATACTCTCCACCTCGATCTGATTGCAAAGCAGACACTGGCCTTGGGAATTTTCCATTCGCCCAAGCCACAAAAGCCTTAAATTTACCAAAGACCTCATCTTTGTGTTTCAGCAAATAAATGAATGTGTACCTGGAAAAATCATCTATGAAGGTCAAAATGTACTTTGCTCCCCCAAGACTAGGAGAAAATGGGCCTATTACATCAGAATGAATGATCTCTAGAGGCCTAGAGGTGGACCTATCAGAAAACTTCTTCACAGGAGCCCTTGTGGTTTTATTCTCCTTGCAAACTGCACAGTCTAGATATTTATCACAAGACTTCAATTTTAAATCAGCAGAATAACTAGGCATTTGAGAAATGTACTTAAAATTAGCATGAGCAAATCTCCTATGTAATAAATGGATGCACTGATCGTGCAAGGGCTTATTTTCAAAAACAGCCTTAGCTTTAGCAATTTGCTGCTTTTCAGCATTTTGTACAATGTACAGAGAATCTTTCTGCAAACACTTTGCAACAATTTTGCCATTCTTTCTAATATCACAACCCTCTTTCTTAAAAGTTATAACATAACCTGAGGCTACTAGCTGCCCCACAGACAAGAGATTGCTTTGAAAATTAGGCACAAACAAAACATTTTTAACAGTTTCCCCCAAACATGGAAGATTGATCTCACCTTCACCCACGATCTTGGATACAGATCCATCTGCTAAGGAAACTTTTTGTTTGTTAGTTTTAGACAAAGACAGAAAGGAATCTTTATTGTGACATATATGAGAATTGGCCCCACTGTCAAGAACCCACAAATCTTTATTATCAGAGTTCTCAACAACTGTTGCATGAAGAATCTTCTTTCTAGAAGTCTTCTTCTTTTGAACACAGTCCTTTTGGAGATGAGCAGTGGATCCACAGGTAAAGCATCGCCTGCTGGATAATGCAGAAACTTGAAATTCAGAGCTCTTCCGCTCCCTCTGCTGGCCACGAGAAGACTTTATTGTAGAAATGGAGGCAGCTTTTTCTTGTCGCTTCTCCCACTCAGCAAGCAAACGGGTAGACACAAACGATGGATTTAAATCAGCTTCTGGGATTCCCTCCATGGAGCAAATTAAAGTGTCCCAGGACTCATTCAATGAAGAAAGCATAATGTAGGCTTTCATCAGGGGGGTAAATTCCATCCCACGCTCTTGAAGTTCCACAAAATAATTCTGAAGCTTGTGGAGATGATCAGGCAAATTTCCATTCTCAGGCAAGTGAGCCTTGTACAGTTTTTTCGTTAAAATAACCTTGCTGCCTGGACTTGTTTTCACATATAAATCACGCAAATAGTCCCATAAGTCTTTGGAAGTTTCTTTGCCTCTCACGTGAATAAGCTGATCATCCTGAACAGCCAAAATAATGGAGGCTTTGCATTTCTCATCTTTCCTCAACCAGGCTTGATCTGGATTCTGAGGAATTTGTTCAGAAATTGCAGACCATAAATTTTCTCTCCTCAAGAAACTTTCCATTTTCAAAGACCAGTTCAAATAATTAGAATTAGAAAGTCTTTCCAGGAGCATACCTTGAAAATTTGAAGCTCCAGCAGCAGCCATGGCTCCTTCTCTCCCCTGTTGTAGTAATCCAAAAAACACCACGAGGCTTGCTAACACGAGGCAAAACTCCGCCTCCAATGGAAACTTCCTGTAACTGCCGGCAAGTTTCAAAAAACAAAAGCCTCTTCTCTTTTTATTTCCATAAGTTTTGTCTCTGATCCAGAAGCAATTGCTGGGCACAGAACCTTTTGTATTTTTATAAAATTTGTGATCAGAGTTATGGAAAAAACAAGAGATAAGTTTGTAGTAAAAACGTTGCTTTATTTAAAACAGAAACATAGGAACAAACCTTGAATCTTCTTCTTTAGCCAAAGCATGGCATGGTTGATTAACATAGCCATTTAGATAGCAGAGAGCAGAATGCAGAGAAAGAACAAAAGGACAAAAGGCATTTACATTTTTAAACCTTTACCTGACCAGCATCTCAGTGGACAGGATCCACCATGTGACTAAAACACCTAGGCAACAGATTCCCAATATGGGCAAAGCTCAAACAACTAATTCTGGTTGGTCAAAACTCTCAGACTGGCCGGCACCTGGGGGCAATTAGCATTCCTGAGTGGGGGGTGAACATGTGCTCCTGAGCCCAAACAGGAAAAAAGTTTTTGAGGCCTGGCTTTTTAAAAACTCAGCCACATATTCTACAGACATAAAAAATATATACAACATCACTTGGATCATACAATGTACAATAGTACCATCAATGATTGATATGCAACTCCCAACGTATGACTTCCTTTATCAGAAGTTATAGTCGAGGTGGTAAACTAGAAAACTGTCTGATCTGCCCAGTATGAATGTAGACAAGGATCTCTTGACTGCTCCATGCTCCCCCCTGCCCCAGTGGCCAAATTTTCCAAGGTCCAAGAATAGTATGCCTTCTATCTCCCTTCCTGCTGTGCTCCAATAAGATACAGGCTAGGACAAGTGCTCTTCACTTTCCTGTGCCGCTGGATATTTACCTGGTTTGGGTGGCTGCACAGCCTGCCAACTGTAGCTAAGAAAAAGCCATTTATCCAGATTAAATAAGCTCTACCAGCCAGTAAGTAAATATTTAAATAAGTAAGTAAGTAAGTAGTTGTTGTTTATTCGTTCAGTCGCTTCCGACTCTTCGTGACTTCATGGACCAGCCCACGCCAGTGCTTCCTGTCGGCCGTCACCATCCCCAGCTCCCCCATGGTTGAGTCCGTCACTTCCAGAATATCATCCATCCATCTTGCCCTTGGTCGGCCCCTCTTCCTTTTGCCTTCCACTTTCCCTAGCATCAGCTTCTTCTCCAGGTTCTCCAATGTTCTTCTTCTACTTACTGGAGAAGTAAGTAGAGTCCTCAGCTAATCAGGAAAGGAAAGGCAATCTGTGGTTACTGTTTATTCATGGGTGGTTAGCTAAGCCTATACTGTGGCTATTTGCAATGCCCAATCAAGGTTTGAGTGGTAGACCTACCTCATAAATTGAGGCTTCCATATCCTCTGTGGGCCTGACATGAATCCTTTGAGTGCCACAATATAGTTCACATATGATCTCCTTTCCCATAGGGTGAAGGCAAACTTGGTTCCATTTCAGTGACAGAGAACATTCTTTCCAGGCCTTAATTCACTTCTTCTGACTTCACAAAGGCAGCTGGATTTTATCAATCTTATCAACAAAGAGATGAGAAGCAATTTCAGCCCCTTCTGCTTCAGTGACATCATGAGATCATTGTTCTTCCCACTGCAGACCTTGAATATCATAATAAATAAAAACATGCAGCAATTTGTTGACTACTTTTTGAAATTATATAATAAACAGGAATCTAATCCAGCAAAAATGGAAGAGTACTTGAATGGAATATTACTTAAAAATTTACAGATCAATCTGTTTTTATATATGACACTTGCAGCAAGATTATTATATGCTCAAAAGTGGAAGGGTTCAGCACTACTCACAATGGAGGAACGGTTGGTGAAAATGATGGAACTTGCAGGGATGGCTGAACTGACATCCCTGATTAGAGAAAAGATAATATCTACACTTATTGCTGACTGGAAACCTCTTATAGACTTTTTGTATGAAACAGAAAAAAATGAACTTAATGATTTGTGGTTTTGATGATTAGAAAAAAAAATAGATAATAGAAAAAAGAGAGCTTTTCTTTTTGTAACCATAGAGGAAGATATAATTTTGTAGCTATACTTGTATTTGCTGCAAAGAAAAGCTTTTCTATTTCTTTTTATCTTTTCTTTTTGCTACTTTGCCTTTTCTTTTTTCCTCTCTTTTCCTTTCTTTTCTTTTCCTTTCCTTTCTTTATTTTGTATTAGTTCTTGTTAGTTTTATCTACTTTTTAAAAATTTTAATAAAATTTTTATATATATAAAATTTACAGATCAATAAAAAGGTGCTTAATTGACCTATAATAGAAGATGAAAATAAAGAAACAATTAAAAAGTTAAAACTGAGTAAAATCCAGGACATTATGGTTTTCTGCAGTCTATTACAAGACTTTTCAAGAAATTCTGATTAAACCTTTAACTCAAGTACTAAGAAATTTGCTGTGGAGGGACAACAACTTGCAAATTGTATTGTTAACAGGACAAAGTTAAGATGTTTTGAGTCTCTTACTACACAGTGCTCTTTTACACTTAATTGGTTCCAATATTTTCAAATAAGCAGCACTTCAACATAAAAATTACAGAAACAAGGGGGAATATTGAGAATATTGAATATTGAGAAACTTGACTGAATTTGGAAATCATATAATACCAAACATTTGTAAGGCACATTTTATAATTTATTAGTAAAATACAACTCAGAACCTGAACGAGTCAACACCTTTATGATTTAATGGATGCAAAATTCGAACATAGATATAGAAATGGAACAGAGGGTATTTACCTTGAATATTATACTTAGAGAGAAATTATACAAGATGTTTTGTTGCTGGCACATTACTCCAGTCTTGACTGCTAAAATGAGTAATTCTTTTTCTGAAAAATGTTGGAAATGTTATGAACAGATTGGATCCTTTTTCCATATGTGATAACAATGTTGTAATACTGGAAAATAATCCATTGTAGAATGGAACAACTTCTGAAAGTCATAATCCCATTTCATCCTGAGTTATTTTTATTAAACTTCACTAAGCCATACATTCCTTCAAAACATACTGAACTGCACTGTATATGTTAATGGATTCAAGGATTTTATTTGCTTTTTATTGGAAAAGTTCTTTGATTCTCCCCCACCCAACATGGAAAAATGGTTAACTAAATTGTGGGAGTATGCTTCAATGTTTAGAATAAATTCAAATTTAAAAAGTAATTCTGATGCTGAATTCAATTCTGTTTCGAAACTATTTTTAGTCTACAATTTTATACATGGAATTGTGCCACAACCAATATTCAGGTTTTAGAGTTTATATTTTAGATTGATGTATACTCTACATACAGTTTACAATATTGTTTTAATGCACTGTTTAATAAGTTCAATTCTGTTAACCAATTTAAACATTTAAAGTTTGACAGAAACATGTTTTGATTAAATAATTGAAATTAAATTTCTTATAGCATTATAAATTTTTTATGTTGTACTAGAATATACAAAACATATGATACTTTATATTGGGATTTTTATCTGTATTATCTATTTTTATATTATTTTAAATGTGTTTGCATTTGTAAATAATAATAATAAGTAAATGAAAATATGTGGGCATCAAAATTAATTAATTGATAGATAAATAAATACACCAGCCAGTCATTAAAAGATTAAGATGCCTGTATAAGCGACCCAGCCAGTATCTTTTCTTCTATAAGTTTCAGAAACTAATCAGATTACTATTCTTTAGTATTGTTGACTGAAATAATTTTTCTCCAGCTGATTCCAGTTGCATAGATTCCTTCTATTCTATGTTTTGCTCTGTTCTTCCATAAATTTCAAGAACTTTGTTTATTGGATGATTGAGTCCCATGAAAATTAATTATCTTGAATAATTTCTTTGCAACCTGTTGTTGTCCAGATATATTGGACATTAACTCTCATAATACCCCTATGAATTATGGGAAATCAACACTGCTGGAGGTTATTAGGATAGGAAAAGTTGATGTAAGTAGTATAGCATGTAGCAAATACTGTAGTTCTATCCTAATAATATTTATTTATATCAATTGATGTGCCATACAAAATAAGGTTGCTTGAAATTGTTTTATGTGGATCCCCACCCCATTTCTACATTTATTATGACATTGGAACTTGGTAATAAATGGTTGGAATTATGAGCATTATGGCTAAGACATAAAAATAATAACAAACATGAACACATATTTATGAATAGAGAGAAGAAAAAAGTGCAATTTTTGTCTATTTAGATGTGCTTATTGACAAACAGGACTTCATTTTCCCTACATTTTGCCAAGTCCTTGAAAACCCAAATGAAATGTGTAAGCTGTTACTTGTCATGTGGCAGTTTCACAAGTGACTAGATGATAGATAAATATCAACCTACCTTCCATTTTTTTCCTGTCTCCTTAAAGAACATTTATGCAAGAGGTCAGTTTTGAATAATATTTTTCCACTGATAATATTTTCTTCAACAGTTTATCTTAGAAATGCATGAGGAAAAAGTGAATCAAATGGGCCATATGTGTCCTTGAGAATTTATCTGTGTTAGTCACTTTCATCTGACCTTGTGAAATTAAAATATTGACAGTTGCATTGTTTCTAACAGTTTTATATTCAGTGTTTTGATACCACTAGTTTTATAAACTAATTAGGCAATATAAATTCTATGCAAAAGCTTATTGTCATTTATTCTGAGCCCAGCAGACTAAATCAAAGACTTATGGTGCTTTTAATTTTTTTAGAATGTCAAATGTTATCATGTAAATATTATTTGATGGTTTGATGAAAATACATATTTATAAACATGATGTTTCAGCCTTTGATTTATATTAATAACTACTGGACTCACAATAAATTTGCTTTTTGCATAAATATGGAAAAGAAAGGTTATAATATACCCAAAATATAATGGAGGTAGCTGTAACAAGAAAAATAAATTAAAAAAAAACTTTAAGAACTTTAGGGAGCTTACCTTTAAAAACAAACAAGCAAACATACAACACAGTCTTTTTAAAAAATTTCTTACAAGAAAGAAAAGAATAAGTATTTAATGTTGGAATCACTTAACTCTGCCTCTAATATTTATATAATTTCTCATAACCTGCTGCAGGGGACTTTTATTTAATTGCCAACCTTAACTGGAAACCCTTAATTTTGAATGGTTCTCTGGGATATGTTAAGTATTCTCACAAAACTGCCACTGTCCTCTCCAACTGGGAGTGGGAGTGGGTGAGATTCTCACCCACTTTCTCCATCTGAGAATTAATTTCTTTGTATCTTCCTTAAGCATTAAGATAAATAAATGAAATACAATATTTGTATTCAGAACACAAGTCTACATTGCTAGCCTGATAGCACACCTCAATCTATCTTTCATGATGAGGGAAGAGGTGAAAAAAGTCACTGCTATGTGATATATTTTGCAGAATAATATATCATTAGGTATCAGACATATTCAGGTACCAAAACAGACATTTGTATCTTCAAAAGATACATCAGAAAACAGCAAGTTTACAAACAAACATCAAGGACTTATTAAAGACAGTTGAGCTTCACCCTGGATGGTGCTAATATGGCTCGTTGGATTTGGCAGCTCAGTCAAATCAATGCAAGCAGACAGTCATTGTCAAAAGTAAATATACAGCTGGTAAGCTTTTGTTAGGGGGCGTGGTGGCTCAGCGGGTAAGACACCAGGCTTGTCGATCGCAAGTTCGGAGGTTCGAATCCCTAGCCCCACGTGACAGAGTGAGCTCCAGCACTAGCTCCAGCTCTTGCCAACCTAGCAATTCAAAAGCATGCAAATGCAAGTAGATTAATAGGTACCACTTCGGTGGGTAGGTAACAGTGTTCTGTGTGCGTCATGCAGCCACATGACCGTGGAAGCGTCTTCGGACAACGCTGGCTCTTTGGCTAACAAACGGAGATGAGCACCGGCCCCTAGAGTCGGACACGACTGCACAAATGTGTGGGGGGTACCTTTACCTTTACCTTAAGCTTTTGTTCCCAAGTAGAATGGCATTCCAGTTCCCCAGGGGACTTTGCTGGAAGATCAAGAGCCTAAGTAGGTAGTATTGGTTTTCATCCAGTATTGAACATATATCTTTCATTTGTTCAGCAGTACGATGTCAGTGAATTAGGAATTAGTTTTATATGGCTTAAAAGTTTCCTTCAATACATTAATCATAGCAATTAAATTGAGGGTTGGTAAGGGATGTAAACATATGGATTTTATTGGTGAGAAGAAACCTGGGGCTTCAGGATTGTTAAAAAGGATTATTTATTTATTTATTTGTTTAGAGAATTAATATGGCTGTCCATCTTACATATATAACTCTGGGTGGCTAAAAACAATCATCTCTCTCTTTCTCTCACCTCTATCAACAAAATACAAAACAGAGTTAAAGTAATCATAATACAATAACAATTAAGATATTCTTCAATGAACTTCCTGCTGGTGCCACACATCATAAATTAAATTGACCTCTCTCAGGGTGGAAAATTCTCTTCCCAATGCCACTTTCTGAGGCAATCATGGATACAAAAAAAAATAAAGGTGAGATAAAGAATTAAGATGAAATTTAGTGAATATTCTTTTTATAAAATAAACAATCATGAAGAGTGGTTTTGTTCAAAAGAACTCCAAATACATACCAAGAATGCCTATTTTTTTTTTCAGCATGTATGTTCCCCTTCCAGGTCTTTTATCAGTAAGTTTGGGTTTATTTGGGGGTTTTGGCCAAGCTGTTCCATTACTCTCATCACACACACACATTGCTCCTACTGACAGAAAGTACTACATATTGATTTCCTCGGGAACAATGCCTAGTAATTTCATCTTTGAGAAACTGACAACTTCCAAATGAAAACATATTTCACTGGAGAAATACACTGGTCTTCACAGCAGGTAAAGTGTAATTTAAAGTGCACCATTTGTAAGGCAGGGTTCTTCATGAGAATGAATGAAAATGCCAGACACTGGCTGCTTAATTCAACTTGAGATGGGTCAGCAAACAAAATCAAGCTAACAACTTCATTCTGCGTTACAGAATAGGTTGGTTTGATTTGGTTTGAACTATATCACCAAAAACTAAAATGATGCTTTAAAGTGCTGCTAATAAAGGAAGAGCTCCTCAAGGATTTTTAACAAACAATCAAACCAACAAAGAGAAATCACCGTTCTTTAAGCTTTCATCTTGTTTGTAACCTAGTGCATTTTGTAGCAATGATGAGGCAAGATTCCAGTATGTTAATTTGTTGCATTTGAAGCTGGTTAGAACTCGCACCATGGAGCAACTCGGCTTTGAAATAGTTGCACACTTCAGCACTCCTCAATATTTCTTCACAGCAGGTGATATTCGGCAAGAGCTGTCTGCAGGGAGATCCTGTTTAGTCCTTGCTAACATTTGATGTTGCGTCTGCGTCTGTGTAACTGCACTGCCTGCCCAATTAATAGTCAGTCCAGAATAGTGTCAAACAAACCAAAAGTTTTGCATGCCTCTTAAGATAAATTTATTCTGCCAGTGTGATACCATTTTATGTTAAGGGATAAAAGGAAACAATGGTGTGACATGGTTTATTTAGCTATCCTCCCTCAGTGAAAAAGGAGAGATATACACCCCTCCCCGCTTTCAGTAACAGTAACATTATCAGTCCTGATAATAGTACTAGGAAGAAATAGGCCACAAGCTGACAAACCTCCATCCCTCCAGGCACTGGGTTGCTTGTCACATCTCACTTTCAAAAATATTATTTTAAAAAGGGAAGGAAGGAAGGAAGGAAGGAAAGGCAAAAATGCTTTTAGTCCCCACAAAGGTTGTGGTTGTGCAGAGATTTCAGAAAGTTTCAGTAGGGCTTTCTCGGGGGGGGGGGGGGAGGTGGTATTTCAGTAGGGTTTTTTGGTGGGGAGGTGGTATGTGTTTGTTTTTGGCTTGCTTCATGGACTTTTGCAGGGGTTGAGGACTGGTGAAGTCCATCTATAGGTAGCTATTTTGAGTGTACACTATCTACATGCTCACAACATTCACATGGATCTTCATTCAGAACAGGTTTCCTATCTCTCTTTCAAGGGGGGGAAAAAACCCAGACTACTCGCCCTGCCCGATGTTTAGCAGGAGAAGAGGTGTGATGATTTTGCCTCCCCAGAAAAGGATGGAGGTGACATCCCAACTGCAATTATCAGGATGCCACCTAAGGAGGAAGCACAGGGCAGGATGGCATAAATCCAGTAGCTCCTTTAGTATCTGACTTCTCTCTCATGACAATGATGTGGATTTTGCTTGAGGCTGGTGAATGGGAATCCATAGGAACTCTTTCAAAACTGTTTCTTGCTGCCACTTTAAAATCATTTCTTAGCACTATGTTGTTGGTGTATTATTCCTTGAGGAGTAAGTCACAGCAATAAAACCTTGTTAGTTAAGCACCTGCAAACTTTAGAAGGTCAGGCAGCACATGAACCAGGTTGAAGAGTACAAAAGAACCTGCCTGCTCCTGCTTACTTCTACTACTGCTTGCTTCCTACTACTTATCTTTTCTGGTGTGTGGATTTGTAACACTTCCAGGGATCTGGAAGAGAACTGTAAATATTATCTGTTTGGAGGAGTAACAAATACAACTGCAACTAAGTTACTACAATGACTGGCATCATTTATTGGTCTCTAATGCAAAGTGCTTTTTGAAACTCTGCATATGCAAGAAAACACACACACCAACATATGTCTCCACTATGTCTTTACTTTTCCTGGAAAGGCAAATTAAGCAGAGCCCTGAGAAATCTAGAAAAAGAAAACCTAGTATGCCATTGAATATTTTATAATGTATGGTAAAAATGGCATAACCTTGCCACCCAAAGAAATGTGAAGTCTCTGGATACATGAAGAGGCTACTCTGTTTGTCAGGAGTCACAGTTTTCCAGCAGAAAGCATCAGTATGGCAGAATAACATCACTGGAGGGTGAGGTTTGGAGAGTTTGTTGAGAGAGGTTACAAAAAAGGTATATTTTCTTCAGACTTAATGCACCTATTTTAGAATTTAAACACCAAATTGTGGTGAGATGATGCTGAAAGCTAGAAAAATTAAACTTAGGTCATATGTGGCTCATGGATTGAGAACTGCCCACCCTTCTTCTGTGACTTGCTACTTATGTAATGCTAATTTATCATTAGCATTAATGATAGCCCGGAAGACCCACAACAGCCACTAATTTATCATTGTTTACCCATTAAAAAGACTATGGTTTAGTTCTAACCCTAAGAATGAACTCAGTTTTCACAAGGCACTATTACTATAAAAGAGAGCAAGTTGTAAAATCCAAGTTGTACAAGCAGACTTTCATTCTCATCATTTTTTGCTTGAGTCATCAGTGAAAATATCAAGCCACCTTATCTTCTGCTGGCTTCATTTTCAGTTACCTTAGATTTTTTCAGACTCTTGCCTTTGCATTATATGTCCAAAATATCTAAGCATTAGCACCATTATTATTGCTTCCAGTGAGCTGTCTGCTTTTATTTCATCTAGTGTTCAGTTACTTCTTCTTGTGGTCCAAGATAACCTCAATAATTTTCTCCAGCAACATATTTCAAAGGTATCACTTTTTCATTGCATTCTATTGTAGCCTGTATCAAAGGCAATTCAGTAGAGGTGTAAATGTAGAATTTTAATTGTGCTTCAGTTCACATCATGGTTCAAGAAAAGGTAAATTAAGAAATGTATTGTCGAAGGCTTTCACGGCCGGAGTTCGATGGCTGTTGTGGGTCTTCCGGGCTGTGTGGCCGTGTTCTGGAAGTTGTGGTTCCCAGTTAATTAATTAATTAATAATAATTAAATAAATTAATAATCAATAAATAAATAAATAATGAATAAATAATATTAATTATTTAATAATTAATAAATTAATTGAGAAAATGTGCTTAAAAACACCAACTAAATTAAATTATTTCCCAGTCCTCTGAGGGATTGTAAGTATGGAGACTTTACATTCCTACACACACATGGGGGATTTTGCACACTAAGGCAACTCTGAGGAAACTACATCTAGGTCAGATGTTTCTGCAGGCTACTAATGCTATAGCATCATTTTCTAAGTACAAGCTGTAAAAAATTTCAAAATAAACACCCAATCCAATGGTGGAGGATGTTTTCAGATGTTATACTCAGTAGAGTGAAGTATATGTTCTTATCATATAGAGAGATGTACATGCCCTTCCTGAAAATTAGCCAGCAAGAATCACAGAATGGGAGTTGCCTGCATTATCTCAATGTGAGGGCAGCATATGAAACCGTGTTTTATCATTGTTCCTTTACAGAAGTCTCTAATCAATAAGAAATTCTTAAGACATCAATTTTCTGTAGTGATAAATAGAATGAATCAACTGGAGGGAGGATGGAATGGGAAATACTTGATCTTTCCCTGTTGTTGGAGCAGGCTGCAAACAAATGACTCAGAAACTCCAGATTCCAGAGCTTCACAGTATTTTCAAATGTTTGCCAATTACTGGAGTTTATAGCCTAATTAAAGGAAAACAATTGAAAAGAAATGTGTCCAAACTAGCAAAATATTGAGCAGTGGGAATTCTCCTCCCTGGTATCGGTTCTGACCATTCCCTGGCTCTTCAGCATTCATAATTTTCTTCTTATAAATGCTTTCAAACTATAATAATTTGGTATTGCTATGCAAATGAAGTTTTAAAATATCTGATTAATCAGGCTGTGAATAAGCTATAGAGGTTAATTCATATAATCCTACTTAGAGCAAGGGTTTTAGTTGTACTAAAATTAGTTTTACACCTGCTGAGCTTCTGAGAATAAGTCAAGAGAGAACCACGATTCCCACATTTTATAATTTTTCTTAAATCAGAAAGGGAGTAATATTAGCTCCAAAGGCCAAGATGCATGGCCATAAAAGCAAATATTTTTTGCTAAGATGCACATAAAATATTGGCCACAAAGTTTGAATAATCTCCTACTTGTTGTGAATAGACAACTATATATATGCACCATTTATTTGAAAACAATGATTACAGTTTGGAAAAGTTAGTGACTGCAGTCTGTGATGATGACTTAAGGATGTCCTGTTTGCATATCATTAAGGCACAATCATTGGCAGATATTTTTCTGCCTGCATGATTAATTTTGATCTTCATTGCCTCTTTTTCAAGGCTCCTATGGGATAACTGTTTACCCTGATGTTGAATACTAATTTATCTCTCCATTCAGTGTCAGCAATTGGCCTCTTGTTTTTTTCAAAGGTATTATATCTTGTCTTTTTCAAAGGTATTATATATTAAATAAAGTATTATGCCACTTGATTATCTTAGAACAATATTTGCTGAACTGCTGTCTCAGAAAGAAAATTGAAGTTTAAATAACATTCAAGATCACCCTCATACTGAGAATTTGCTATGTTAATGATAGGCAGATGAACTTTCTATCTGAAATCCCATGCATCTTTACTCAGAATCAAGTCCCAGTGCAGTGGAGCTTACTCTCTAATAAAGAACTAAGCTAGCAGCCTCGATTTCTCCATCTAGTACACATGTACACAAACACACACTTAAAAGTAATCTGTATTGCTGGAGAAAAATGTCCCTAATAGCTTGGAACATTTTGTCTTAAAATAAGATTCATATGGACCAAATGTGCCCAAATGCTTTCATTTTGTACTGAATATTTTGTTACAGAAGACAAAAGAAAATGGCTGAAGAAGTGTGTGTTTGTATGCATGTATGTGTGTATATCTGTGTATATGATTATGATACATAGCCAGTCCAGTAATGCCATATCATCAAGTTATTAAGTATGGTATTAGTCTATTTGATGATGAAACTGAAGACTGGTGAAGTGAATTGAGAATGAGAGGGAGATAGATGGTACAAGTGAATAACTCATTCTATTTTACTATTCTATTTTGTTCTTTTTTATGATTAAGGGATTATGACTCTGTAAAAAAATTTAACATGTCCAGCCAAATAGAGTGTTAGTACAGACTTTCCCAATCAACACAGAAGGGGGAAAATCATATAAGACTGATATGAATTGAATCTTCTATCAGTGCACACATATAGCTCAAACTAGATGCTACAATTGAAAGTCATGTGCCTTTTCTTTCAGTACTATAACTTCATCCCTCTGACAAGGTCAAGATCAGGTCAGGAGAAAAAACTATAAAATTCATGGTTTGAACTTATGTTGTGCCCTTGTCACTAATTTATTGAGATGGAGGATGTCTTACAGATTAAAAGTATGTTAGCCTAATTAAAATAAATTAGAAGAAATGTTCAGATAACCAGATAAGTTATCTGGTTTCTCCTATTGCATCTTATTTATTGCTAGGAATTTTTCTTTGTTTTTTTGGGGGGTGTGTATGTTATAATTTCAGAAGATTTTTTTAAGGATCTGAAACTGAAACTCATGTCCCCACACTCACACATGTACACACATTTCAATCAACTAAAAAGGCCACAGATATAATCTTTATTTGGGTAGTGCTTTATTTATTAATGCCAATTTGTGCTACCATTTGGTTTCCTCATGCAGTATCTTTGTGATTTTATAGACCAAAGCACAGCAAGTTCATTGCCAGTGGGAATACCTTTGGTTTACCTAATCTAGTGCAAAAATGAGATTTATAGTCAGACAATTCAGTGCAATTGTTTAGGCTTCTAATGGCTCAGTGGCTTTCAAACCCCAAATCCAAGACAAATTCAAATATTCCACAAATAAGCTGACATTCTAGAACTGACCTGGGGTAATATATGGACTTTTCCATGTTTAACGGTAAGAGATGGGGAAATCCCATGTGTAATTTTATTTCTTTCCTGCCTATGAAGCATCTCTTCTACATGATTTCTCTTGAGCCAAACTATTTGAGCACATCAGCTGGCAGTGCAGTACCCTTCATTGCACAAGCAAATGTAATATAGAAAAGGCTCAGTAGATCCGTCTCTGTCAATTACATATGTTCGCTAGTCTAATGATACTGAATTTCTACATTATATTGGTTGCATCTTGAGCTTGGAGTCTCAAAGTTCTGCCTGTAATCCACAGTATATAACTTTTCTTCAGGCCAAGAACCATACTTGGCTTTTATGAGGTAAGCAAGGGGTTGTATTCCAAAAGGTTCATAGGAAAAGAACAAAGAAGTGGTTTGAGCAGAACAAAATCCAGTTCTATGTCTATGAAGGTTCTCAGTCATCCAGGTGGAATTGTCTGTAGCTTGAATCATGTCAACTGGATTTCTATTTTTTCAGTGGAAACGTTTCGCTCCTTATCCAAGGAGCTTCTTCAGTCTGAGCAAAGTTAGTAAGGATTACTAACTTTAACATATTTAGGATTCCCTTACTAACTTTGCTCAGACTGAAGAAGCTCCTTGGATAAGGAACGAAACGTTTCCACTGAGAAAATAGAAATCCAGTTGACATGATTCAAGCTACAAAAAATCCAGTTCTGTTTAATTTAAGTCTATTTAAAATTACACTAGTTTAATTACTGTTATCATAGTCAGTTGCATCCATTTAATTATTCTTCCTATCTAATATATTTTGTGGCACTTTTTGGAGATGGCTAGGAGAGTACACTGAAGCATTTGGAGGCCTCAAATTATACAGTTCCACTTCCACATGCAGAGCTAGGAATGTATTACTGTCTCTTTCCCAGCTGTTAATTCTTTGCCTCCATTTCAAGGAGGTCACTTTGTATGAATGAATGTAAGGACAAAATAGTATCTCTTTCCACTTCTGTGATGGCTTCCCCTATCTTTTTTCTCTCTCCCCCATTGCAATTGCATCCATAATTTTCAACTGTGTTCCTTTGCAGCATGCTTTCAAATTCATCACATGTAGAAAATGAAGAAGCAGTGGTAACACAAGTGAGAATTGATTCCAGTGTTTCTTATTTGATCTGGAAATTCAGAGTCAAGAGCCAAATCAGTCCAACCAAAGTCTGTCTGGTTTTCACCCCAATTGTAGGTATATTAATGTACTTTTTAAAAGAAAAGCTGTATGTGTAATTCCTCCATGTTTAGCTAACTTACAGGTTGCTTACTATAAAAATAAATCAATTGGATAAAGATTATTTTTGTCTGATTTACTGCTAACCTGCCTAACAGAGAGGGAGTGCAATGGCTCAGTGGTTAAGACACCAGGTTTGTTGATCGGAAGGTCTCAAATTCAGAGGTTAAAGACCCTAGCCCCGCATGACGGAGTGAGCTCCTGCACTCACCCCAGCTCTTGCCAACCTAGCAATTCAAAAGCATGCAAATGCAAGTAGATAAATAGGTACCACTTTGGTGGGATGGTAACAGTGTTCCACATGTGTCATGCCGGCCACATGACCGTGGAAGCGTCTTCGGACAAACCTGGCTCTTCGGCTAACAAACGGAGATGAGCACTGGCCCCTAGAGTCGGACACGACTCCTGCGGGGGAACCTTTACCTTTACTTTTGCCTAACAGATGATAAAAGTTAAACGTGTAAAATAAAATTAACATTAAAATTAATACTAAAATAATATATCAATTGAAAGCCTGATAAAAGAGGTCTGCATATATAGATTGTTTATATGCAGAGAGCATGAAGGCTGACACAACTTCCAAGGAAGTGTATTCTGGAGCCTCAGAAGAAAGTGGAAGAAAGCCCATTCTGGCATGCTAAAATGACAGAAGTCTACTAGGTGGAACATCTTCAAAACAACCTCTCCTACATATCTTAACTGCATGACAGATTGTAAATGAGTGAGATGTCTTGATAGATAGATCCTCAGATGCTTAAAGTTTTAAGAGTCAATAGTAATGCTTACACTTGTGCCCAGGAGTAATTTGGGTAGGTTGGACTTTGCACCAACTGCAACTTCCAGTCATTTTTCAAACATAGGCCCATGTGGAGTATATTGCAATACTCAAGAGAGGATATAACTAAGACATGGATAGCTATAGCCAAATTTTGACCTGATTTAATGACTCAAAAGAGTTCCTAATGATTTGTGAAGAAGTGGCCACCTATGAATCTAGTGACAACTGAGGAACAAGGAGCACTCTCAAACCTGCTGTATGTCGGCCTATTGTAGGTCAGCATTTTGCTTCCCACAATGGCCAGCCAAATGCCTCTGGGGTGCTTGAAAGCAAGAGATGGAAATGTAAAGTTCTTTGCTATTTTACCACTGATATTAGAAGACACGCTGCTCCTGATGTGGAGCTGAATCTTCAAAATTAAGTCTTTGATAGACCTGTCTTCCATGAATTTATCTATATTTCTTTCAAAGCCTTCCAAGTTAGTAATAAATTTCGTTATTAGCTGTGCTATTGTCTGTTCTAAATCTCCTAACTTTCAGATTCAATGAATGACCCTTGTTTTTAGTACTTTGATAGGAGGGGCAACCCTTACTCTTTTCTTCATGGCATGCATGATTTTATACACTTCAAATATATCCCACACTGCTCACCTATTTGTCAAGGTAAAAAATCCAAAACATTCTAGCCTTTTCTTATAGGAGAACTGTTTGAGCTCACTGATCATTTCAGTTGTCTCGTACTTTTCCCAGCTTTAATATTTTTTCCAGCTTTAAACTATTGTTTTTCAAGTGTGGTAACTTACTTAAATTAAATCTTATTTACCATTTGGTAAATAATTCACTCTTTTAAAAAAGACCCTTCTGGAACTTTTCACAAATACTCATTAAACCAAAGGGCTGAGTTTATAAGAAGGAAATGGGTGCTTAGAATCAATAGTGTCAATCATCCTGCTAGTCTTTGCATTCTATAAATCAGGCAGGACCTTGCTAAGACACGATGTGGGGAATTCCCCAAGCTCATTCAGGAAAGCATCCAGCACCTAGGTCAAACCATTTTATCTTGTACTCCAGCCCTGCAGAGATTTGTACAGCTCTTAATCTAAAACTGACCAGAGATTGATCTGCGTATGACAAAGAAGTCACACAGGGATCCTTTATTTTCAGATCACCAGATTTACCCAGACAGAATACTATATTCAACATATGCCCTGCTGCATGTCTTGGAATCATATGTTCAAGTCCTTCATTATTAGAGCACAGAGTAAAGCAGAAAGTAATGTCTGCAGCAGATGAACAGTCTTAATCGTGTAGGAAATGGGAGTCAAGTCTTTGAAGCCTAGAAAAACATTTCCCCTGTGGAACAACTATTGCCCTTGACCATCTTGACTCTACTCTGTATCTGACAATATCAAGCCTGTCCTTTAATCAGCTCTACCCAAAGGAAAAAAGAAATAGTTCCTGTGAGACTGCATCCTGCCCAACTCTATAGCTATTACAAAGGAATTCCTCTCCTTGCTAACCTACTTGCCCTTGCTCACATGAACTATAAATTGACACTGCTCTGTGAGGGACAAATGTGAATTAAGTAGCAGTTTCCTGTTTGTTCAACACTGCTGGTGTTGTACAACAGTCTCATAGGACTGATTAGAGAATATCTCCCTATTTCTTTGCTCTATTCTCAGTAGTAAGACTAAGAGAAGAGCACTTGCTTTTTGTTCATGGGGGCAGGGTGGGGGGGAATGAAGAACTTCTGAAAGAAATATTGCAGGGGTAGGGCATGTATTTTAGTAAGAAGGAGCTGCCCTTTTGAATATAAATGGACAGCATTTATTACACTACTAGCTTTTTTACCCTGCTGTTCTTTGCCTTTTTTTTAAAGGAACATCTATAAATTGATATGCTCATGCAATGGCATTGTTCAGGTTAGTTGTTCCAGATGTCCAAAAGCTGACTAAAGTTGCAGAGAAAATGTAGCTCTAAAGAAGCTCAGAGCATCTTCCTCTATTTCTATCAGACAGTGTGTTCCAGGATATTTAATCTTCTAGTGATCCACTGGGTTTAGTATAGTGACTTATTTTCTCAAAAGTGCATACACCTATGAATATGTAGATGCAGAGGCAAATATTGGCAATGTTCATATTCTCAATCTACAAACATTCCCTCTTCTCTCTGAGACCCTGTTTCCTCCCCTGGCAGAGATAAGCAGAGATGAACGGAATGACAAAATGGTTTGATATCCACAGGCAAGAAATGGGGAGGTAGGGTAGGAAGCAGCTTGGCATCCTGACCCCCATACTCATATAGCACAGAGGCTCTCTTACCAGGATATGATTTATGATGTAATGTTAAAGAAGATTGGTGACTTGGAGCATGTGCATTTGTCCTATCATCATAGTCACTTCCTTTACCACTCCCAAGCCATTAAAATAAATGCTGGCTCTCCATGTTTCTTTCTGCATGCCCCCCAGAAACCCTCTCCTAATGATGGGGGAAGACTCCCTGTTGAGTTTCTGTCATTTTTGTAACAGTTCCTAATATGAGCATGTAAAGGTAGAAATACCTTTTACTCTAGTTTGACTTCTTGTCACATAACCACACCATTTCCTTGGCATTACATGGAAGAGGGAAGCTTTCCATTTTATTCAGAGCATCAGTATCTTGTTAAAGGTCTACAGAAAGTTTAAATCCCTGTGTCATGCTGCTAATGCAAACTTTTTCAACTCTTATGTTCAGCATTCAGCTAAAATCAGAGTGAATTTCAACTTCACAAAAAGATGTCAATAGTCAGGTTGCCATAGGGATTACATTCTTTAATTAGAGAAGTCTTGCTGAAGAAAAAAAGTCTCTTAAGTTGATAAAGTTAAATGTTAGAGAAATGAATGGATGATACCTGGCACCAATCTACAGTAATATTTTATCCCACTTTTGTATATCTGGCCCACTTGTGCAGCCAATTCTCATTACTGTTTCTCCAAATTAATTTAACAGTGGCTTTTTCAGAGATTTATTTTTTTCATTGTGCAACTACAAACTATACAGCTGTGAGTAATTACAGAACCTTTGTTTTTAAACCTGGAGCTACCTGTGTGTGTGTAAAATTAATTGCAGCATGAATTGACCGCACCAGGAAATTAATTCACTGGAGTCTACTGGAGACATAGATGTCCCTTATAAAGGTCTGCATATAACCAGACCTTTTAATTGATTTTTTAAAAACTGAAACAATTTTATAATTTTTCCCACAGCTGCACTGCCAAAAGTATGGTGATGTTTAAAACCCAAATAGTAACAACACATGTGATCTTTCCAAAGCTGCCTATTTCTCATGCAATCAGAATGCCATCTATGGTGATTAATGCACTGGGTTCTTTAATGTATTCCCAGCTAAGAGTAATTGTGTTCAGAAGAAATACAGCACAATGTCTCCCCCCCCCACCCCTGAGGTGGGAAAAAGGGGGTTCCAAGGTAGACTCAGCCTTCCCAACCTTTCTGATCAGATCTAGTTACTGGAGACTTTATATCCTTCATGAATTTTGTAAATATAGGGTTTGTTTAAATATTTCAGATGATGAGGATTTAGGAAAAGTCCAAACAGGATAATAGTTCCATATTGCCACTTTAACAGTTCTTACATGCTATGGGAATATGAGACGATTTGAGATACTGACAAGGTATCTGCTAATCATCACAATAAAAAAGGAGGTATAACTTCTTCAGGGATGAATTTGAACAAAATGATCATTTATTAAAAATGGTTGTTTTCTAATTGCATTAATGCATACCAATAATTGTTTCACAGGGCCTAGAGGCTGGTGCCCTTTCATTGCACCAAATATCTTATTATGCATTTTTATTGTGGCAATGAAAATCTAGACATATTTCATTAACAGTTATACACCAAGCAATGACCCATGAGAACCAATGAACCATGATATCCTTGAGAAATGAGTTATTTGCAAGCTGACAAGGAAAATAAGAGGAGTAATAAACAATTGTGTCAATATACAATGATTAATTAGATGGGATGAAATAAGTTAAATCTACATGTTAAATATCTAAGGATGATAAGAACATCATAAAAGTATTTGTAGATTACTGCTAGAATCATTATTGATTATGATCATGCAATAGTACAGTAAGGTCTAAGTTGACAAGTTCAACTTAGTTCTGGCCAGTTCAAATTTCATCTTGGAATCCAAATTTAGGAATTATCTCACCAGCCATCTCCCTAACTTTCCATGACCCCATATAGCATCAATCAAATCTTTATTACGGTCATACTTTATACTTCAGATTTTATTACAGCATAAGGAGGGGGTATCTGCCAATCAATCAATCAATCAATCAAATCTTTATTATGGTCATAGACCAGCATAAGGAGGGTGGGGTACAATCAATTAAAAAGCACAGAAGATACATCAGAGTCTAAAGAAATTATGAAAAGTTAAAAGATAATATATATATATATATATATATATATATATATATATATATATATAAACAGAAAGTATATATATAAAAAACAAAGAGTCTGAAGGAATCTAAAAGGAGGGGTAGGAGCATTAGATGGGTGTAGGGGAGCATAAAAGGTTAGTATGTGGAAGACTATATCAAATTATAGAGCACTCTAATATGGTGAACTAGGTGCCCATTCAGTCTAATTTATTGCACAGGTCATCATCCAATGAAGTTTGAGCACTGCTGCACAGAACCTGGCAACATTGTATGCTGTAGCAGGTTTGGTATCTGAAAGCAGTAGGGAGGTTTAGAATTGTCCTGTGAGCCCTGGGTATTTATGCAGTAATGGTGAGATGAGGCTAGTATGAATGTCTCTGTAGTACAGGCATTGAGAAGCACATGCTCTGTTGTTTCTGTGTGTCCAGAGTCACAGGGGCATTGTCTCCTCAGGGAAGGAATCTTCCTGTATCGGCCTTCAAGGACAGCTGAGGGAAGGGCATGACATTGTGCTAGTGTAAAGGCCCTCCAGTGTTTAGATACTTCGAGTTTAGTTAGGTATGCCATAGGGGCCCATATACCATATATATTGAATTTAATGCTATTGTGAATCACAGTGGATAACCAGTGACAGTGGTCTGGTAGTAGCTAAGATAGTATGGGAGGGATGTCTTGAAAGGCAATAAAAGTAGCAGAAAAGTACAAGAGGACACCAGTCAGTCTAACTTGCTGAATCCCAGATCCTTGAATCTTATTTTATGTTAAACTTGAACAGTGCTACTAACTACCTGAAAAAACTGGTTTGTGTTTTGTTTTACAGTGCAGTGTGCTCATCATCTTGCACACTCGATCCCCTCTCACCTCCACTTTGTTCCCATACTTGTCAGTTTCAATCTTGTCTGGAACTGCTTAGATGAGAAAGCAGGACAGTTGACACTATTGTTCCTAAGCTAAAGTTTTCCCTTTAAGAGAGTCAAATCAGCACCTTGGAGTACCAAAGAGCTCAGAGCGATGAAGTATTTCCTCCATCCAGATGTTGGAAGAGGAAAGCTGGAACAACCAAAGCCTCCCTCAGCATTTTTCATCATTTTTTGCCAACTGAGTAAATTGGATCGACCTCAAATTAGACTTCAGTATTTGGGTAGGTCATAAAGAAGTAACCCTGGCATATGCTCCTCCTGTTCATAGGAACACTTTTCAGTGTATAGTTCTTGAGGATATCCAGTGATATATAGATAGATGCTTCTTTGATTTGTTCTTCCTTGATGATTAAATTAACCAATTTGGGATTGATCTCATGGTTAAGAGAAGTGATCAGTGCCTCATGGAATGTGGGATATATTGTTACCATCTGCTTAAAAGGAACAATTATAAGAACTGTTCTGAAAAAATGTTATCCGTTGTCCCAGAAAACCTTAGTAACCATAGGTTAGTCTCAAATATTCCGTTCTTGGTTAAGGTGATTGAGAAATGTGGCTCCACAGCTTCAAATTCTTTTTGATGAAACTAATTATCTGGATACATTACAATTGGTATTCATATGGGATATGGTACTGATATTGCTTTGGTTGCTTTAGTTAGTAGATAATCTATATTGAAAAGTAGTTGCTGTGATGATGACCCTGTTAGTTCTTCTGGACCTCTCTCAGTGGCTTTCTCTATCATCCATCACTGTATCCTTTTTTGCCTTCTGGTGGGGTTTGCTCTTGGGGTCATTGCCATATCCTTCCTCCCAGGACATATTGATTAAACAAACAAACAAACAAACAAACAAATAAATAAATAAATAAATGGTGGTTTTAGAGGACTATTGTTTAACACTTAGGTCATTGACCTATCATGTCCAAAAAGATTCTGTCTTGTCCACCCTGCTGTTTAACATCTACATGAAACTACTGGGAGAGTGTCAGGATTTAGTATCCTTCCAGTATAATTGATGGGTATTGTAGTATTGCATTAGCATGCTTGTAGTAGCAGTTTATATTATATTAGCATGCTTGTAGTAGCAGTGTGGTATGTTGATTAGAGTTGTTGAGATGGCCTGAATAGCTCCAAGGTCAGCTTGGCTGGTGCTATCAGGGCTTGTTAGCAGAATGACTTGCAGCTGGGAGTTAGGAGAGTTGTTAGAGGGAAATCAGCATTTAGGGAGGGGCTGGTATGGAGGGGGCCAGTACTGGGATTTTTGTAACAGCAATTGCGTGGGCTTTTCCTCAGTCTGACCTTTGCCTTGTACTGATCACCTGTATTAATAAAGACTTCTTCCACATCCTCTGATGGCTTGTGATTGAGAGACTCTGAATTAATAACTGAGAATCAGATTCATCACAGAGAGATTGTTTAGAGCTTTGAAGTTGGGTGTCATCAGTGCTGCTCCCTACCATCTAACTCCAAGGTAACTGAGTCACAATGATGTCCTGGGTGAGGGAGGATAAGGTGAAATTAAGCCCAGTCAGGATATAGGTGCTATTCGTAAGAAGGAAACTTGACTAGCGGTTGAGATGAAGGCTGTTTTGAGTGGGGTTGCTTTCTCTCAGAAAAAGAGGACCCACAGATTGTAGTGCTCCTTGACTCCCAGCTATCACTAGATTTGCATGTGGCAGCTTTTGCACAACTATAACTAGTATGCCAACTGTGACTTTTCCTGAGCCAATTAAATTTGGTGACAGTTACCCATGCTTTGGTTGCATCTAATCTTGCTTATTAAATGCTACTGCACTATCCAGTACATAACATTCCCCAAACTGCCCTTGAATACATGGAAACAATAACAACAATAGCAACAGCAGATATTTTGGAGCCAGTTTAATGAGAGTGACAGCAATTTGCTGTTCAGGAGAAAAAAATATCAAGAACATGGAGGGAACAACATAAATTCTTCCCAGATGATTGTATTTGAAAAGGTTTTATTCCTTGAAAGCTTAAAAAAGATTGCAGATAGCAATAGAGATAATTGAGTAGCCATGTTAATATAACTGGAAAGTTATATTCCTCAAAAGTTGGTTGGAATTTTGAAATGGTCAACTAACCTATTTCTGTGGTCTAAACAAATATTTTTAACCTGCTTGTTCATTAGGAGTGTTTGATATGTGTGTATATGTGTGGGGATGGGAAAGAACACTTGTGACACATACTTCCCAAATACTTTTCCCCTGCATTCTGTTAGATATATGATATCAGTAGATTATATACACTTACTGTCTGATGATACTGTGCATGTACAATATGGTCCTAATGTGCCTTAAAAAAGTAAATTCTGGTTAGCTGGCACAAACATAGGCTACAGCTGATCAAAGCAAATCACATTCTCAGAGCAGCAGATCAAAACTAAATGTGTCTTTTCCTCTTCTCATGAGTTTCTTTTTATCAGGGCTTCATCTGGGATATGATATTGAAACTGTTTAGATTCCCTTGTTGAATGGCTTATGCTGTGCACAAAGGGTATCAGGCAGGATGGGGCAAAACCAACTTTGAATATGCTGTTCTAAAGCCATTTTGTTTTCCCAAGAGGGACCCAATTTGCTTTCCTTATTTATGCCAGCTTCCTTATTTATCCCAGCTCTCCATGGAATCTATGTGGCAAAACTCTCTCCCGCTCTGCCTATGAGGTGAGAGAATAGTTTGTTTCTTTCTTTCTTTGTTTGTTTATTTATTTATTTATTTGATTTATCACCGCCCAACTCCCCCAAGGGGGACTCTGGGCGGTTTACAACAGAATTAAAAGTCATTAATATACATTTATAAATAAAATAAAATACATAATAAGTAATAATTTAAAATACAATGAATAAAATGGGATCCAATGGCAGAATATTCCCAGAGTCCCCTTGGGGGAGATGGTGTGGTGATAGAAGTCGAAACATAAATAAAAATAAATAAAGTTTGTAAAAAAGGGTACCTCTGAGCTCATCTAAGGAGCTAGCCATCTCCAGGTATCTCCAATCTCCCTCTGACCCCAAGCATACTGACAAAAACAGGTCCGTTGTGTAGTTAAAACATATTCCCAGCATATCTATCAGGGGCCAGCGTCCAAGCAATTTTGAGGCCAGTCTCTTACACCTCTGGAATTTGTTCACCCCCCGCTGAGTTCTTTTACAGCAGAGGTGAAATTTGCTTCCACTATGGTGAACGCCCCGCCCAGAATCCGCCCCACTATCAGGGCAAGTCCCGGGGCTCACCGTGTCAGGGTTCGTTGGGGTTCGCTGTCGTCGCCCCCACCAGCACCATCGCCCTAGTCGGGTTCCAGGCTCGCCCATATTCGGCTTCTCAACACCAAGAGATTTCCCTCCTTGTTCAAAAAACTCTGTTAAACTCCGCTCAGCCCAGCGGCAAGCCTTGTGTCGCCCTTTGCAGTCCGTTGCGTCCCACCGCTCCGTCCGGGGGGGGGGGCTAAATCCCCAACACAGGTAACTGTGTAAATTACACAGTAAACACTGTAGTTTATTCCACTACAGGAAAAGAAAGAGAAAAAAATAGCTCCCTACCTGTGCATAGGTTGGTAGATCATCACACCTTCATCTAACAGTTTATGCTTATTCTGCTCACTAACTGAAATTAGTTTAAACTGATATCTCATTGAATCAAGTAGTCAAGTCAATCATGACTGAAGCTCAAAGCTTTCATTGAAAAACAACAACAATGTGACTTTGAGAATATCAGGATATCTTTCTGTAAACATAAGGAGCTTCAGACACTTGATGTAACTGATGCTTAAATTGTCCTATCATATGTTAAGGCAGGGGTGGGGAACCTTTTTTCTGCCAAGGGCCATTTGGATATTTATAACTGGGGACCGGGGTGGTGGGGGGCAGAGTTTCTGGGATTCCAGAAGACCGGGGGCCGGAGTTTGAGGGCGGGAGCCAATCATGTGGAAGGGGCGGGGTTTGCAGGCGGGAGCCCCATGGGCCTTATATGGCCCGTGGGCCTGACGTTGCCCACCCCTGTGTTAAGGAAAGGAAGAACATGAATGGAAGATATAACAAGCACTGTCTTTAAACAATAATTAAAAGTATTTTTTTTTCCTTGCAATATCAAGGAAGGAAAAATACTTGCTACCTTAATGTTCTTCATAACCTGTTCATATAGCACTGGACAGGTAGGGCAGTCTTTAAACATTCATGATTTGGTGGTCTTCTGGGACCAGGGTTAAGTGCTGTATAGAAGAGATAATGCATTCTGCAGAGAGGAAAATGCACCAGGATTTCTTCTGGAGAGTGTGCAAGCCTGGTGGATTAGCTTTCAGATCATAATATTTCCTAGTCTTGGGATAAAATAAATATGTATTAAAGCTTGTGATTATATCCTGGGGAAGTAATAATGTTAACCAAACCCTTGACATACAAGCTCCCTGCATACTGTACTCTAGCTGCGTGACACACATTTTAATAACTTTGCTATCTGGACAAAGGTAATGAAAATGTCATAAAACTGGATGAAAGACCGGGAAAGTTTATTCACAGTTGTGACCTTTCCTTTCCTTTCCTTTCCTTTCCTTTTTTTTTCAGCTGAAGTTGCTTTGTAGAAAGAAAGGGAAAGAAAATGATTTTTAGTCCAGAACTGCTGAGATTTCAGAGGTATGTATCTATCTCTCTGATGTTTGTGCGTGTATTTTATTTTGATTCCATTATAGACTATACCATATCTAGATAAACATTTCAATACTCATCTGCGCTAACATTCAAGCAGTATATATTTAAAATATTGATTTAAATTAATTCTGATTTGGCTAAATGTTCCATAATTTGGTTTCAATCAAGGCATATTTATTTTTCATTACATATGTTTTGCTTCATGCTCAGTGTCCACAACATGTCACGAGTGAAGAAATTTGTTCTCAGTGATGTATTGCTATCAAGCTTCTGAGAGAGTTTTCAAATATCTTTTGTTTCATACAGTAGGTATATGAATTTCCCTATAGACCAGGTAAAAAGCATTCTTGTCTGACCATAATGTGGAGCATCTTGAAGTATTCATTACTGACAAATGATAAGAGTTCGGCCTTCCCCTGAGGCACTGCACTAAGGAGTGAAACATTTTAGTGACCTTTTTACATTTTGAGGTAATAAAAGTTTTGGTTTAAAACACTATTCCTCTGTAACCACCTCACAATGGGAATGTGGAATTGCAAATGAAAGGTAGTTAAGGAATAACTCCTGAGGAAAGAATGTTACAAAGTTTGCTAATGTGTTTCAGTCATTATAATTTCTGATGGTTAGGGGGGAAAAAGCAGGGGAGTGATGGTGGTGAAGGCTGACATTCAGTTACATAACTGTTTTAAATTAGTTTGGCCCTTGGGATAGTTTTTTCCCCCTATTGTTTTAATATCAATGGCTTTGGGAGATCCCACTGGTATCTTGACATGAAATAATGAGGAAAGAATGTTATTTATTCCAAACTAGAAAAGAAATGGAATTCAGTCCATCCATCAGGGATAAAGGCTCCTGGTTTTTGCTCAAAGTCTTACTGAGAACATGGCAAGAGAGGAACTGAGGTGCTTCTATTTCCTAAGCATGTTCTTCCCAGTGTCTCTTTAGCAATGTTTATTGAGAAGAAAAGGATGGGACTTACAAGAATGCCATCCATTGAACTATTTCCCATTCTAAAACCAAGCACTAATAAGTACTTTAAGGTAGAACCATCTTCATTTTCTGTGAACCAGCTAAATTGTGGGTCTCTTCACTGATAACAAAGGAGGATGTGGGTGGATGTTTACATAACTGTCTCCTAAATCTTTGTCAGTCTTGGAACCAAGTATTATCTAAATGGCCTCATGACTAGGAATATATGAAGCTGTCTTATACTTAATCAAAATACTGATCTCCACCACTTCATGGAGAAAGTTTCTAGGCCAATGTAAATATGAAAGGGACTGAAATGGGACCTTTTGCATGCAAAATGTGCTTTATTGTTCAGCAATGACAATTGTTACCCTTGTTCTCTATCAAATCTTCAAATCCCCTTTAAATTCTTTGAAGGGATTGACATCGCTACATCCTTCAGGATTATTGCTATGTGTCTACTGGTCATAATGACATCTTCAGGTTCAACTGTGTAAGAAAGTACTCCTTTTATCTGAGATTCTCTGTGTGGCAGTCACCCTTGTAGGCAGAAAGGTGGGGATCAGACTAGCAAACAACAGAAAGCAAACACTGGACACTCCAAGATGTAGACAACCTGCTGAAGTATTCCCTCCAGTCCCTTGAGCTTTCAAGGACAGGGGCTGAAAACAAAAACAGGCTCTTTGGAGCCTCAACAGTCCAAACCAAGAATTCAAAGTAACATTAAAAAAGAAATGTCTAACCAAGAAGATGAGCTGATCTGGCAGCAGCAGTTTGAGGCTGGTTCTCCTGCTCTCGCACCAGTAGTCTCAATAAACCTTCCAGCCTCAGTTGTGAGGATATAACCAACTCCTTATTTGAGTAGCCAAAGTAAGGAAGGTAGAGAGAATAATCCA
Source organism: Charina bottae (assembly GCA_023362775.1). Lineage (NCBI taxonomy): Eukaryota > Metazoa > Chordata > Lepidosauria > Squamata > Charinaidae > Charina > Charina bottae. The sequence goes on from JALMGJ010000003.1 coordinate 184,207,056, forward strand.
GCAGTTCCTTTCTCTATCATCTACTGCCTCTCCCACCCTTTCTTCAGAGCAGCCTTTATGCTCAGCAGGCACCGAGTCTGCAGACACTCAAACTGTGGCTTACTCACAAGGAGGCTGGTGTTTCCCCTTCACCATGCTATGACCAAAGACACTTCCAGATCCACAATCCCCATCCCATATGCAACTATATATACCTCAATAATTTCTCCACTACCACCACCATTTGTCATTTTTTCCTAAGCTAAATATGCTAAACACTGTACTTTTTCTCCTTGTATGGGAATTCAGTATACCGTATTCTAAATGTTTGCTTATCTATTTTAATATGCATAAATAATGAGGAAAAGGGATACAAAGAAGGAAAAACTAAAACAACCAGAAAATGGAGGGCATAGAAAAAGGGCAGAAACAAAATTTATGAAGAAAACAACTTTAAACACATGGCCACATGGAATAAGATTGATCAGTCTTTACACTGACAGAAAACAATGAGTAAAGGAAACACCTACTGTATCATTAATCTAGGATAGCAGGTCTGGGGTGACACTATCCTATCCTGAAAGACTAATTTTTGTTGCTACATCCCATGCTTGATATATTTTTGATATATAATTCAGATTCAGGTTCATATCTTCACATCATATTATTCTCCCTAAAACCTTATTAACAAACTTAAGGATAATAAGCGAAAGTAGAATGATAGTAGAGCAGCCCATATAGTATTATCCATGTTTCCCCTCCATAATTTTACACTTCCACAATAATGAAGTTGACAGCCAATCCTTTTAAAACATTATCTGAAGTATTTAATAAAAAAATCTATTGCTGATTTAATCTCATTTTAAGATCATTAGAAGGACAAGGGGTGACTGCGAGGGGAGATCAAAGGGTGCAAAGCTTTAAACAAAGCCCTGCCCCTTTTTATATCATGTGATGCATGCCACAATGTGCAACAAACACTAAAAAGGGGCAGGGCTTTGTCTGCATGGTCATGCCCAACATCTTGATTTTTTTTACCCCTGAGAAGCATACTTACAAGAACTTTAACCATTTTGTGGGGGGGGGGGAGGATATAGTATATAGTATAGTATAGAAGGGGCGTGGTGGCTCAGCGGGTAAGACGCCAGGCTTGTCGATCAGAAGATCGCAAGTTCGGAGGTTCGAATCCCTAGTCCCGCGCGACGGAGTGAGCTCCCACCCTAGCTCCAGCTCTTGCCAACCTAGCAATTCAAAAGCATGAAAATGCAAGTAGATGAATAGGTACCACTTCAGTGGTAGGTAACAGCATTCTGTGCATGTCATGTGGCCACATGACCGTGGAAGCATCTTCGGACAATGCTGGCTCTTCCGCTAACAAACGGAGATGAGCACCGGCCCCTAGAGTTGGACACGACTGCACAAATGTGCGGGGGGAACCTTTCCCTTTTTATATAGTATTATTCCAAATAACTAATATTCATCACCCTTTGTTTATAAAATTCCTGTAGATGAAAATGTATCCAGGACACATTTCAGTGCTGATATTCAGAGTTTTTGACATTGTTAATATATCTGCACCAATTTGTGAAATCAAAAGATGTTTTAATTGAATATATTGTCATTTTGAAATTTCAGGCTAACCACATTTCTCTTGCAACTGCTCAAATGATTTAAAAGTTGATTGACAATTAGTTGGTCTAAAGCATAGCTTTCCAAACTGTGTGTCACGACACATTAGTGTGTCGATGAAGGTTCTCAGTCATCCAGGTGGAATTGTCTATAGCCTGAATCATGTCAACTGGATTTCTATTTTCTCAGTGGAAACGTTTCGCTCCTTATCCAAGAAGCTTCTTTAGTGTGTCACGACTAAACCCGGAAGTGCTGATGGCACTGATGAGAGCAGCGGTGCACCATCAGCACTTCTGGGTTTTAGCACGAAACACGAGGCCACCGCCACTGCCGCCACCATGCACACCACCATGCACGCAGCTGCCGTGCGCACTGCTGTGCCACCGCCGCCGCTGGTGTGTCACCAATGGCGGGACATTGGAAAGCACTGGTCTAAAGTATTAAATATCCCTATTCACCTCCCAAAATGATTCACCTGCAATTTTCAGATTGCTGGTATCCAAAATATAAATATATCATTTGAACAAGACACATACTGTATTTCAAATATGACTGCACTAAAGATATCCATGAGACACTGTTGCAATTTTCTATAGCTCCCAATCTGATAGTTGACTTTTTATAACAGTGTAACCTAGGTTGATGCTTTGAATGACTTTTCCATCAGATTCCTAAGATCACATAGCAGGTTAGAAACCATGAGCTCTGATTCCATCAGCTTGTAAGTGAAGTTTATGTGTGATTATTTCTCTCCTCTTAATGTGTGTTATTTTGTATTGTCTCACATTGAATTGCATTTATTATTTTAATTCTTGTTCACTCAGTTTGGAGCAATCTCTTCAGATATCTTCATTGTGCTTTTTCATTGCAGCTACTGCATTGCATGGTTATTACATTTATAGTCCACATTTATAGCCTCCACCCCACTGATGTTTCGAAGGGCCTTGAAGACCTGGCTCTTTACCGAGGCCTTTGATGAGGGTGAGTAAAGCCCCACTTTGAACTATGTGGGTTTATTTCTTTTGCTCCCATCCAACTTTTTGTCACTCTTTCCATCTTCACTCTTCATTTTTCTCTATTGTTGTATTTTTCTTGTTTTTTAATGCTTTTTGTAAATCTGTAACTTCCCAGAGTCAATGGGAGTCGGGTGGAATATGAATATAATGAATAATAAGAATAAATTGAGAGCCAGTTTGGTGTAGTGGTTAAGGCATCAGGCTAGACACCGGGGGATCATGAGTTATAGTCCTGCCTTAGGCATGAAGCCAGCTGGGTGACTTGGGCCAGTCACTTTCTCTCAGCCCTAGGAAGAAGGCAATGGCAAACCACTTCTGAAAAACCTTGCCAAGAAAACTGCAGGGACTTGTCCAGGCAGTCTCCAAGAATCTGACATGATTGAGCAGATTAAAAAAATAATAAATTAATAAAAATAATAAAAAATATGGAGAGGGAAAGGGGATGGATTTATAACATTTCCTACCAACTGAAGTTTTCAGATGGATCTTGTACTATAGCAATAATAACTGAGCAATAAAAATCTTTAACTGTTCTCACCAAAGTAAAGCTATTGTGCCTTATGGAAATAGCTGGGAATTAAAGACCTATTCATTAAAGCTATGGTTTTCCCAGTAGTAATGTATGGCTGTGAGAGTTGGACCATAAGGAAGGCTGAGCGCCGAAGAATTGATGCTTTCGAACTGTGGTGCTGGAGAAGACTCTTGAGAGTCCCTTGGACTGCAAGGAGGTCAAAACAGTTAATCCTAAAGGAAATCAACCCTGACTGCTCATTGGAAGGACAGATACTGAAGCTGAAGCTCAAATACTTTGGACACCTAATGCAAAGAGAGGACTCACTGGAAAAGACCCTGATGCTGGGAAAGACTGAAGGCAAAAGGAGAAGGGGACAGCAGAGGATGAGATGGTTAGATAGCATCACCGATGTAATGAACATGAATTTGAGTAAGCTCCGGGAGACAGTGGAGGACCGGAAGGCCTGGCGTGCTACGGTCCAGGAGGTTACACAGAGTCAGACACGACTAAACGACTGAACAACAACAAAAGACCTATTCACAGGGGAGGAGACGTGGAGTATATATTCTTTTCATCCCTGCCATTGTTGGCAAAGGATAGAAATTAACTGTAGTGGTCTAACCTCTGGCCTAGAGTCCCAGTTAGTAGCACAAAGAACATTTTTTACAAACATTTTTCTACCCATTTCCCCTTAGATTGATGAAAAAGAAGTGTTTTTTTTAAAAAAAATTCAAAGTACAAGAGAATTTTGATGAACCTTTCATGGGTAGACCAAGGAATTTTTTTTAAAAAAAATCACAAACTTCCTGAAAATAGGGTAGATAAAGAGAAATCTCTTTGACAAAAGAAGACTTTTGAGAAAGTTACAAGGCAGATTGTGAGATTGGCTTAGTTCACTGTTTCTATGGATGTACCTGAGACATGAAATCGATTTGAACATGAGATCTTCTCACCTATTAATGGTTCAGCCTGCCATACCTTGTTCCACTGGAAGAATCAACAAGAAAACAGGTATTCTGGTGCAGCCTTCTGCCAGATACTGAGAGACTTTTGGTGATGTAAGTGTTATTTTTTTGACATCCATCATCCCTGCCAATCAAGTGGTATTCTTCTTTCTGTAATCTCAGTTAGTTTCTGCTTAAGATTAAAATTGCTTCCAGATTCTTGGGTCTATGAAATAATATTCCATTGGAATAATAATAATAATAATAATGCTAAATACACACACATTCACACACAAACTGGGTTGAGGTGGATAATCTTGTCTGTGAAAGACAATCCCTTCTTATTTAAGAGCTTAGGAGAAATACAAAAACAGTTACAGAAGGTTAAGCAGACATCAATAGAAAAAAATATGCCAGCAGTCAGGTCAGCCAAAAAGCTAGCTTTGTACTCTAAAAATTTGATCCAAGTCATTGAGTATAACTAAAAAGATATAACAAATTCTATTTTTATAACATCTAGCTATAACTGAGTATTGCTCAGTCACTTTAGATGAAAGCACAAAGAAATCTAGCACAGAAATAGAGCTCTATCTTAATAGAAGGATTCTGTAAAAGGAGCAAAGAAAAACTCTTGAGCAGCCCAGTCATTTTTTCTTTTGCTATCTATCCTAAATAAAACTGGTGCACATGCACACACAAACCTTATTTAAGATGCTACACTTGTATCTTCGAACTGACTTCATTCCATTGAAGACCCTAAAGTGGTTACTGAGATGGAACAATACCTCTCAATTGTTCAGCTTCATCATGACAGGGAGCTGAAAAAGGGATTGTGAAATATATAGCTGCTTATTGGTGGAAAAAGTCACCTAAGAACACACCAACAACTGGGAAGGATCCAACAATTATTGTATTAAAGCTAGCAAGTTACAACGAGTCACTAGTCCAATTGCTATTAAGAGCGCTGGAGATGGATGAACCAAGTTCTTCTATGGGGTTATAGAGACTGAAGATGAACATACACATATATTTGACCATCGACAAAGTATTGGTTTAAAGCAGATAATGAATACAGAATCTGGGTGTCCCTGTGTCTGGAAAGAGAACATTTTGTACTTAACCCTTGAGAAGCATGAATGCCAGTTGAGCTGATTGTTATTCTAACAGTTTGACCCTGCATCCCATTTTGGGCAGAGTTGTCAATATACCCATTATCAGTATCCTTGAGAATGTTGCAATGTATGGAACCATACAGTTTTTGCATCAAAGGCCATTCATTGATGTAACAAAGGTTACAGCTCCAGGAGGATATACTTTATGAGGGAATAGTTGTGACACGTATTTGAGAAGGATGGTTTAGCAATTACAGCTATTGCAATTACAGACTTGACTTTTACATTAAACAGGCAAGCAAAGGCAAAAATATTCAGGGGCCATTCAAGACCTCTGTATGAACATGTAGGAAGCATACAGAACAATTAAAATTCCCTCCACATTTCCCATGTGCTTATTTGTCCAGAGAAATGCATGCGCTATATTGGGGAATATGGGGGTGTCTTCATAATATGATGACCATTCACATGCACAGGCCTGGTGCGGCAGACAGGAAAAGCATGCATGACAACAGGAGCAGCAGCACATGAGCCATATATTTATACTTACTGTAACATAATGAGAAAGAAAGCCATTATAAAAAACAAATTTGTGTAGACCAGGCAGAGCTGAAGGAGAGGTTGGGTAGGAGGGTCTGAATCCATCTCCCAAAACTGTCTACCATGACTGTGTCTTCCTCTGAGATTTCATGCATAAGGGGGCATTGTTATGAATGTTGTCCTGTTATGCTTGTTTTTCCATTACTAAGAGAAAGAATTTACCAGTTTGCCCCCCCCCCCCCTTTGTGATGCTAGCAGGTAATCTAGGGCCAGTGTGTTGCCCATCCCCATATGTCTGATGCCTTCCATCTCCTTTGGGAGGGAGTCAATGTCAACTCATCATGAAACACCTTTTCTAATTCAGCTGAGATATTTACCATCACTGGTTCAAACTTAGCAACACCAAGCCATGAGACAAGCACCCTGATACCAAAGTGGAAGGAGGTTCCCAGTGGTTGTCAGATATGATGCCCACATAGAAAACTGTATCCCTCTGATACCAATTCTTCTATTGATTTAATTATATATTGTCCTTGTTCTTTCTTTAAAAAGTCTTTGTAGGTTAACCATTTATCTTTATTTCTTACTTCTGTTCTGTAGAATGCTTCTTGTGTAGAAATCCATAAGGGTCTTTTATAACATAAGATTAATTTATATTTATTCCAGATTCTTAACAAGGATCTTCTAATATAATGGTTTTTAAAATCCACATTAACTTTAACTTTATCATACCACAAATATCCATGCCATCCATATCTTAATTCATGTCCTTCCAAATTCAATAATTTTTCATTTTTCAAAACTATCCATTCTTTAATCCAAACCAAGCAACAAGCAGCATAATATAATTTCAAATCCGGTAGACGTAGTCCTCCTCTTTCTTTAGAGTCTTGCAAGACTTTATATTTTACTCTTGGTTTTTTCCCTTGCCAAATAAACTTAGAAATATCTCGCTGCCATTGTTTAAAAGGTTCTTCTGATGCCAATATAGGTAGTGTTTGAAAAAGATATAAAATTCTTGGCAAAACATTCATTTTAATTGCTGAAATTCTACCTAATAATGATAATTGCAGTTTTTCCCAATGTTCCAAATCTTTTTTAATATCCATCCAAAGTGGAATATAATTATTCTTAAACAACTTAACATTTTTAGTTGTTAAATATACTCCTAAATATTTTACTTTTTCTTCCATTGAATATCCTGTTATTTCTTTCAATTTCTCTTGTTGGTGGTAATCCATATTTTTGGTCAAAACTTTTGTCTTCTGTAAATTCACTTTGAACCCTGCTAGCGACCCAAAGTCTTTTAGTTTCTGTATTAATATTTCAATTCCTTCTAGTGGATTCTCCAAAGTAATGACTAGGTCGTCAGCAAATGCTCTTAGTTTATAAACTTCTTTTTTAACTTTAATACCATGGATACCATCATCTTGTCTAATATCTCTAAGTAAAACCTCTAATACCAATATAAACAAAAGTGGAGATAATGGACAACCTTGTCTAGTACCTTTTTGTATTTCACATGGCTTACTAAATTCTCCATTAACAATTATTTTGGCAAATTGTGGAGTATATATTGATTTAATCCATTTTATAAAATTTCCTCCAAAATTCATATTTTCCAAAACTTTGAACATAAAAGGCCAATTTAAGTTGTCAAAGGCTTTTTCAGCATCAATAAATATCAAGGCAGCTTGTTTATCATAGTGTTGATCCAAATATTCAATTACGTCTACTATGTTTCGGACATTGTCATGAATTTGTCTTTTGGGTAGAAAACCAGCTTGGTCTTGATGAATAAAATCCTTAAGTATATTCTTCATTCTTTCTGCTAATATCGTTGTAAATATCTTATAGTCATTATTCAATAAAGATATTGGTCTGTAATTTTTAGTTAATGTTAAATCCTGTTGTTCTTTGGGTATCAATGTTATATGTGCTTCTTTCCAAGTTTCAGGCATAATTCCTGTTTCCAAAATAGAATTCATAGTCTTCTGCAAAGGTAGACATAAATCCTCTTCAAAACATTTATAGTAGGCCGCTGACAATCCATCCGGTCCAGGAGCTTTTCCACTACTAATTTTCTTAAAAGCTTTTATCAATTCTTCTTTTGTTATAACATTATTTAATATCAATCTTTGTTGGTCATTAAGAACAGTTAGTTTTTGTTTATTCAAATATTCTTCAATCTCATCCAAGTTGACATCTTGTTTTTTATATAATTTAGAATAATAGTCATGAAAGGTTTTTTGAATGTCCATATTATTCACCAGAGTTTTTCCTTCATGTTGAATATTAGTAATCAAATTCTTTTGTCTTTGTTTCCTCAATTTATAAGCCAGCCATCTACCTGGTTTATTTGCATATTCAAAATATTTTTGTTTTGTAAATTTCATTTGAGTCTCTATCTCTTGAGTTAATATCATTGATATTTGCTTTTGTAGAAATTTAATTTGAGTGAGCAAAGTGTCATCCATTGGTTTATCTCTCAAATCTAACTCTTTACTTTTAATTTCATCTAAAATCAATTGAATTCTTTTTTGTTTTTTCTTCCTCATTTGAGCATTGTATTGAATAAAATAACCCCTCATATATGCTTTACTGGCTTCCCATACAGTTTGAATATTAGTCCCTTTGTTCAAATTAAATTGAAAATATTCTCTTAATTTTTTTTTGCATACATCAACTACATCATTATTCCGTAGTAGTGACTCATTCAATCTCCATCTAAATACATTCCGTTTCCTTTTAAGAGTCAACATTACTGGATTATGATCTGATAAAGTCTTAGGTAATATATCAACTTTGTTAATATCCATCATCAAATTTTTAGATATCAAAAACATATCTATTCTAGAATGTGATTTAAATCTCTCTGAATAATATGTAAATTCTCTGGAAGTCCCATTCATACATCTCCAAATGTCTTGTAAATCCAACATCTCTTTCAAGTCAAAAAATGTTTGTGGCAATTTTCCCTGTGTTTGCTTCACTTCTTTTTGTGACTGTCTATCCAATCTGGGGTAGATTACCCCATTCCAATCCCCCATGAAACACCAATTGTCATAAGTTAAGTCCAAAAGTTTATCCATCAGGTTTTTATAAAATACTCCTTTATCCATATTCGGTGCATAAAGTCCAACTATCAGTGTTTTAGTTCCTTGTATGTTAATTTCTACTACAATGTATCGACCCTCTTCATCAGCTAATATCAATTTTGGGTTTAACTATGGTTGTACATATAAGACTACCCCTTTAGTTTTTTTATATCCAGCCGAAATAAATTCTTCTCCAAGCTGTTTTTGAATCAAATATTTAGTATCTTTTTTACAAATATGAGTCTCTTGTAAACAACTTATGTCCAATTTCTGTTTTTTCAAAAAATGAAATATCTTTCTTCTTTTTTGTGGAGCATTGGCTCCATTAATATTCCATGTCAGATATTTAAGTTCCATTGGTTTTTTATTCTTTAAAATCCCTTTGTTAAGTCCACACCTGTAGCTCCTTTCTCAGATAGATCTTCAGTCTTCTTTTTGTCTTTCGATGTTTCTCCTCCTTTTGTCAATTCTCCTTCTGGTAAACCCATTTCTTTCTTGTATTTCTCCAAAAAAGCTTTTGCTTTTAAAATGGAAGTTATTTTGAATCTCTGTCCCTTAAACTCAAACGATACGCCTTCCAATTTTTCCCATCTGAATGAAATACTATGTTGCCTTAATTTATCTGTAAGGAAAGAATAGTCTTTTCTTTTCCTAATTATTCTCAAGGGAATTTCTTTTAATACAATTATTTCCTTCCCTTCTATATTTAATCTAGTATTATAATGCTTCTTTAAGATTTGCTCTTTTGTCACTTTTCTTACAAAATATATCAATATGTCTCTAGGGACTTTTCTTTCCTTAGCATAACGTGAGTTTACTCTGAATATCTTGTCTATCTCCAAATCTAAATCTTGTTCTCTTGTCTCCAAAAATTTAGCCAATTCAAAAGTCATCCTTTCTCTCACATTTTCATCTACTTGTTCTGGAATTGCTCTAAATCTCAAGATGTGCTCCTTCTCTCTCATTTCTGCTAAAGCTGTGATATCTAGATTATGTTCAATCTCTTTAATAGCATATTCTGATTTATCTTCTAATTTTTGCATCTGGCTTTGCGTATCTTTAAGTTCTCCTGACAGAGAATTGACCACTTCCTTAACTGTTTGAATTTCTTTTTTAAAATCTTGCTTAATCTCTCGGGTTATTTCTTTCTTCATATCATCCATTTTTTTGTCTAATGCTGTAATCTGATCTTCCATCTGCTTCGTGGAGTCATCCATTTTCTTATTTATTGCTGTATTCTGGTCATCCATTTTCTTATTTATTGCTGTATTCTGATCATCCATTTTCTTATTTATTGCTGTATTCTGATCATCCATTTTCTTATTTAGTGTTGCAACAGCTTCTAATATCTTTTTCATTTCTGGTAATAAAGCTTCTGAGGCAGATGTAGCAGGTGTAGCAGAATCAATAGGTGGTCCTCCAGTCTCCTTCTTCTTCTCCTTCTCCGCCCGTCTTGTTCCCAAAGACGCCATAGCCCTGCAAAAAAGAAGAAAAAAGGGAGAAAAGGGGAAAAAGCACCATATAACAATATAACAAAAATTATTTAAAAAAGGGGAAAAAATTAAAAAAAAAATTTAAAAATTCTTTTACAAATAATAAAAAGAAAAAAGAAAAGGTGAAAAAACAAATATCCAAAAGGTTAAGGAAAAAGAAAGAAAGAACTAGGCTCCTTTAAAAATTTTCCTCTTAGGTCATTTATAATCCCTTATATATAAAAGTCCACAGTGTTTCAAAAGATAAGAGCCTAGGACTTTTTGTTCTCCTGTAGTCAAAATCAAAGATAAGAATAGTAAATATTCCCAGGGTTTCACCTTCCCACTTGTAATTCTTCAATCCAACCACAAGTCAAAAAGAAAAAATGTTGCTAAAGACATGTAAAAAAGCCTCTACTTTCCATATAATAATCCAATAATCCAAATTAAACGTTAAGTAACTTGACTTTTTCAGAAAAATAAATCCAAACAGAGTTCAAAGTTCAGAAAGAAAAAGAGGAACTTGTATATATAAAAGAGTTTTTAATAGGGTTCAGTAATCCCAACATCAAAATCTTAAAAAATAAAGTATTAATCACTCCATTTAAATCCAAGCTTTAATATAGTATTCCAGAGAACAAAAATAGAAATACCAATAGTTGTCCATAAGTAAAAAACTCAAACCAAACTGAAATAATAGTAAAAGTCACTTTCACTTCTAGCAAAGCCACTTAGCTTCTCTTCCCACCGTTTATTCTTCCATTAACAAGAAAAAAATATAGCACCAGCAAATATAAATCAAGTCCAGATACAAATCTTAGCACTTAATAAAAAAATAATAATATTTAAAAGTAAAAAAAAGTGACTAAAAGCCTGGTCGGGCCAGCTACTTATCTTTTAGAATCACGGCTGCTGCAGAGCCCCGTTTTTTTTCCCAGTCTCCTTTCATTGCTCCATCTCCCTCCTCCCGCAGTGGAAATTACAGGAGTCGGGGGAGGGCATTTACTCCAGAGACCCTTTGTGGTTAATCTTCTGATCACATTCTCTTCGAGTGTGATTTTTCCAGCGATTTCTTCTCCCAAATCGCTGCAAACAGCTTAGCCGTGGAATCGAGGCTAAGGAGCCCCGGTTCTTCGCTGTGCTCCGACCAGTACCCGGAAGTGAAAGTTTTCATATAAAAAGGCTTTCATATTCAAATTCATTTCAAATTCCAGAGGTTAGCCAGAAGAGATAAGGAATTATTTTTAAACAAGCAATGCGCGGAAGTGGAAGAAGACAATAGAATAGGAAGGACAAGAGACCTTTTCCAGAAAATTAGAAACATCGGAGGTAAATTCCAGGCAAAAATGGGTAAGATCAAAAACAAAGATGGTAAAGACCTAACAGAAGCAGAAGAGATCAAGAAAAGGTGGCAAGAATATACGGAAGATCTGTATAGGAAGGATAATAATATTGGAGATAGCTTTGACGGTGTGGTCAGTGAGTTAGAGCCAGACATCCTGAAGAGTGAGGTTGAATGGGCCTTAAGAAGCATTGCTAATAACACAAGAAGCATTCTACAGAACAGAAGTAAGAAATAAAGATAAATGGTTAACCTACAAAGACTTTTTAAAGAAAGAACAAGGACAATATATAATTAAATCAATAGAAGAATTGGCATCAGAGGGATATACTTTTCAATGGCTTTCATATATGCAGCTCGTAGAGAAATTTAAATTAGATAAGAAAGACCTAGAATTTGAACAAACCAAATCGGAATTTGAGATACAACTATGTGAGACAGATGATCATCTAATTGCAAAAATGTATAAATTATTGTTAAAAGGTGAAATGGTAGAGGAACAAGTTAAAGACTGTATGATTAAATGGGCTAAAAATATTGGCCATAATATTCAAATGCAACAATGGGAAGATATGTGGACCAAAGGGTTAAAATTTACTTTGTGTTATAATTTAAAAGAAAACTTTTATAAGATGATGTACAGATGGTATATGACCCCACAAAAACTTTCTAAAATGTATGGAAATGTCTCCAACTTATGTTGGAAATGTAAAAAAAAAAGAGGGGTCTTTTTACCATATGTGGTGGACATGTGAGACTGCAAAGAAATTTTGGACTCAAATACATGCATTGATGCAAAATATATTACAAATTCGAGTTCCATTTAAACCAGAATTTTTCTTACTGGGAATAATTGATGGACAACCTGGGAAGCAATTTACAAGGATTATGCAATACATGATTACAGCAGCAAGACTTATTTTTGCACAAAATTGGAAAAACCAGATATCGCCTACGATACAAGATTGGATGTTAAAATTGATGGATATGGCAGAGAATGATAAACTGACATGTTTATTAAAAGAAAATCCAAATAATTATTTCCTTAAAGAGTGGAAACCATTAACTGACTATTTACAAGATGCGGGAGGGGCAAAGCTTATATGGGGATTTGAAGATTAAAATATATATATATATTGATGTAATAGACAAGAAATATTCTTTAATATTATATATAGACCTAGCATGTAAGATAAAATTTTTAAAATACCATGACCAGATACAAATCGGAAGTTGACCAAATTCTATGTTTCAGCTTTATCTTTTTTTCTTTTTTCCTTTACTACACTTTTTTATCTTTTCTTTTTTCTTGATTTGTATTTCCATTTTCTTTTCTGTTTCAAACTTTTATCTATGTAAAATTAAAATCTAATAAAATTTGTTAAAAAAAAAAGATATGATGCCCACATAATTCATCTAAGAAGTACACAAAAACATAGAACTTTGTGAGTAGATCTGGAAGTGAAGACATATTTGGAGCTACTAAGCTGCAAAGACGACTCATCATAATGGTACTGACTCACTGGATTATGATCTGAGAAGGTCTTTGGTAATATCTCTATGAACCTCAGTAGCCAAATTCTTTAAAATCCAAATCATGTTTATTCTCGAAAATGATCTATGTCTTTCAGAAAAATAAGTATACTCTCTTGAATTGCCACTTTTATCTCTCTACACATCAACAAGCTCTAAATTGTCCATCAAATTAATAAAAAAAACTCTTGGTAGTTTACCTCGAGTGATTTTAGTATTTTTCTCAGAAGTTTGGTCTACTTGTGGGGAGATCACTCCATTCCAATCTCCCATCAAACACAAATTTTCATAAGAGAAACCTATTAATCTCTCCATAAGTCCTTCGTAGAACAATACTTTGTCCTCATTTGGGGCATAAATTCCCAGTAACAAAGTCTTAGCCCCATCCAAATTAGCTTCCACCCCAACAAATCTACCATGCTCATCAGTCAGTACAAGATCTGGTTTTAGTTAGAGATTTACGTATATACAAAACAACTCCATTTCCTTTTTAGTTCCTGATGAAATAAATTCTTCACCCAATTTTTTTAAATCAAATATTTTGTCCATTTTCCAATATGTGTCTCTTGTAGGCAAATTATATCTTGTTTTAATTTTTTCAAATAACATTTTTTTCTCTTTTGAGGAGCATTTGATCCATTTATACTCCACGTTAAGCACTTGTAATCCATAATCAAGCCAAAAATTTAGAAAAAATTGATACTTGTAGCACCTACTTCAGTATCATCCCTTTCAGTTTCCTGTAGTACCTGTTGAAGTTTTTGTGTAGTCTCCTCTGACACCTCCCTTTGACTCTCCTCCAATTCTTCTTTGAATTTTTCTAGAAATTCTCTCACCTTCTGGACAGAATTCAATCAAAAACTCTGGTGTTTAAAAGTAAAAATCACACCTTCCAGTTTGTCCCATCGAAATAGGATCTTGTTGTACTTTAATCTTTCAGTCAACCCCCCCCTCTTTTCTCTTAAAGTAAGATTCTAATAGGAATTTCTTTAAGGACATTTATACCTGTATTATCAGTCTTCAGTCTTGTATTAAAATGCTGCTGAAAAACATGATCCCTTGTCGTCTTCCCTACAAAGTGCACCAATATTTCTTGTTCTCACAAATTTTGAATTTAATATAGATTTTAAAAATCACGTTAGATGTGCCTTACAGAGAATATGGAATATATATAAACCCAGGTTGTGTCTGAAAACACCTTTGTGGCTCTCAGCGCAAGAAGCATTTTGTAGATGAAAAATAATAAGCAAACACAAATGGCTAACTTATCGTGAGATACTAGAATTTTGTCAAACGAATGTAAAATAAAATCAAGAGAAGATCTGGTGGCAGAGGGATATACTTGTCAATGTTTTCTTTTAATTTACAATTATTAGAAAGATTTAAAGTAGACAAAAATTATGTTTTTTAAAAGAATTTTATTAAATTTCAGAAAAAGATAAAAGATACAGAAAAACAAAAAACTACAAAAAAAGGAAAAAACTAAAAAAGTGTGAAAACACAAGATATATATTTTTAAATAGGTTACAAAAAGAAGTGACTTCTGACTTTAAACATCAAGGATATACAGCAATATTAAACAAAAATCACATTATTTCTGTAAGTGATAACCCCTTAGCACATTATAAAAATTACTAAATACCATTGCTCCCTCCCCTTATATTAAAAGACAAGGAAAAGTATAAATCACCTAATCAACTTCCCCCCCAAAGATAACAATTACTTTATTATTCCCTTCCTACTACTATTCTATACATTCCTTTCTACTGTAATAAAAATAAAAAATAAAAAAGCATGTAAATTGTATGCTGTTATAATTAATAATACAAGAAACATGAATTAATATTGTTTTTTTAAAAAACCTTAATAATCTTAATCCCAATCATTAACGATAAGTAAAATCATCCAAAACCAAAAGATCATCCAGATAAATATTTTTAGCCCCTTAACCCACTTCAAAATAGACCAATGCATTTACATATCCTCATAATAAACACAGAGCAATTTTCTTAAAGAAATCAAACAGCCCAACTGCTCCCCTCACAAACACAGACTTCTCTTCAAAAAACCTCCCATACATAACAACCCCTTCTTTTCCACAGCATTCCATCAGAAAGTCAAATTCACTCATGCCTTGCGAATCAATTTCTCGGTTAAACCTCTTCAATTCAGGATTGTCAATTTCATCCGGCATTTCAACAGAAGCCCCCATCTCACTCTTAGAAGAGACATTTCCATTGCCGTTAAATTCTTCAATTTTGTCCACTGTATCCTCAACCAGATGGCACATTTTAGACCACATATTTTCCACAATGCTCTGAATGTCTTGCATAATAACTTGGCAGGAATCAGAAAAAGTCTGCTTAATATCTGCTTTAATATCTCGTTGGAAGTCAGAGAGAGCCTGGTTAAGATCATCCATGTCTCACGCAGTAAATTATGCTGCCCCCTGGATACTTAACTGGCAAAAGTAAAAGGTAATGGAAAATTTCTGAACGGAGTTAAGATAAGATAACAAACATTCCCCAGAGAAAGTAGTGGCAGGAAAGTAAAAGTTCAGAACGGCAGATTCAACATGTAGGAAAAATGCTAAAATCTTCAAAATTAGTGCAAAAATAATAACAGGGAGACGATAATATACTCTCAACCCTCCTTAGTATTGGATGGAAAGCAAAATCCAAAGCTTAAAAAGAATTTTTTCTAAAAAAAATTAATCACAAAAATAATGATAAGCACCAAGAGAGATTGTTTCTCCTTAATGTAGAAAGACTCTCTTAGGGTACAAGATTTAAAGTAGACAAAAAAATGGTTTTGAACATTGTAAGACTGACTTTGAAATAGATCTATGTACAAATGATGAACATGTACTTGTTAAAATGTATAAACTTTTATTGTAATTTCAAACAAAAGAACAAGTGATGGAATGTATGATAAAATGGGCTAAAAACTTTGGCTATAATATACAGATTGAACAATGGGAAAATATGTGGTTGAACAGATTGAAATTTACATTATGTTATAATCTTAAAGAAATTTTTTATAAAATGATATATCGCTGGTATATGTCACCAGAGAAATTGTCTAAACTTCAAATTTATGTTGGAAATATGAACAACAAGAAGGGACATTTTATCATGTTTGGTGGACATGTAAAAAAGCTAGAAAATTCTGGATTCAAATACAAACACTGATTCAGAGGATTTTAAAGATTAATATACAATTGAAACTGGAGGTTTTTCTTTTTTGGATGATGGCCAAACAGTTGAAAAAAGGTTATGGAACTTTGTTTTTATACATGATAATTGCAGCAAGATTACTTTATGAACAAAGATGGAAAGATTCAGTACTACCCACAATGGAGGAATGGTTGGTGAAAATGATGAAACTTGCTGAGATGGCTGAATTGACTTCTTTGATCAGAGAAACGACAATATCTACATTTATTGTTGACTGAAAACCCCTTATAGACTTTTTGCATGAAACAGAAACTTATGATTTATGTTTTGATGATTAGATAGGATAGATTATTGAAAGAAGAGAGTTACAATGTAACTGTAGAAAGAGAGGTCAATTTATAATTGTACTTATAACTGCTGTAAAAAGATTGGAAGCCACTTCCTTATATTTTTTTCTTTCTTTTCTATTTTTCTGCTACCGTTTTTCTTTTCGCACCTTTAGTTTTTTCTTTCATTTTTTCCTTTTCTTTCTTGCTCTATTTATATAAATATAACTATAACTATAACTATAACTATAACTATAACTATAACTATAACTATAACTATAACTATAACTATAACTATAAATAATATACATATACATATACATATACATATACATATACATATACATATACATATACATATACATATAAATATATTGTCCAAAAGGCACAGAACTTATAGTGCAATGGCACAACACTGCTTTTGTCATTTTGCAGAAGCAGCAAGAGCCTGTGGACACCCATGAATATCAAAAATAAATAGATTATATAACAGGAAACAAAACATGGAGTAGTAAAATCCAGTCAGCCAAGACATTTGCAGTGCAGATTGTGGAACATAACAGACCATGAATTATTAGTCAAATATATGGGCTAAACTTATAATTTTAAAGAGGATAAATATGTATCAGCAAGATGTGACCTGAACAACATACAATGAGAATATAAGAACAATGTAAAAACTAGATTTAGTATGCTCAATTTATCTAAAAGAGAACCTGGATGTTTATGGGAAGAGGTGAGAAATGTCATGAAAAATGAAGCGCGCTCTCTCTCTCTCTCTCTCTCTCTCTATATATATATATATATATATATATATATATATATATATATATATATATTCTATACTGCAAGAAAAAAAGATCCAAGCATTAACATTGCTAGCCTGGGAAAGAGGGAGAATGAAAGCCTTAGGCAACAAGCAGGACATATGACAACTGAATGCAGAATTCTGACAAGTTGAAAGAACAAGCAAAGGTATCTCATTCAAGAATATCAACAAGTAAAGAAGTATAACAAGAAAAGTTGAGAAATTTTAAAAGAACATCAGAGAATTTGCAGGAAAATTTACAGCTAAGATAACAGTACTCAAGAGTAATAACTGAAGAGATCTGCTAGAGGCAAATGAAGTTAAAGGAAGATAAAATCAGTTACAAATGGGAATAGAGAATGACAGAAAGAGAAAGAATATATTCAAGAACTGACTCCACTAGAAAGGGAGGTAAACAGGCAAGAGCCAAAAAGAAAAGACCAGGCAGAAGTGAAATTTCAGCTGAACTGTCTAAACCTGAAGGAGAAGAAGTAACTAAAGCTCTGTGTTGCAACCCAATAAATTAATTGCTTTGGTCTTGAGATTGGAAAAAAAAAACCCTTTGCATATAACAATACCAAAGAAGGGAGAGGTAGGAGAGTGTGTAAAGCAGGGCTTTCCAAAGTTTTCCCGCGGCAACACACCAACCGCCGTTGGTGTGTCGCCGTGGGAAAACCCGGAAGTGCCGCCGTTGCGGCAGTGCGCAAAAACCCGGAAGAGCTGCTGCCGCTTTCGGGTTATTGCACGCCGCCGTTGGTGTGTCGCTGCGGGAAAACCCAGAAGCGCTGATGATGATCAGCGCTTCCGGGTTGTGTGGCGACACACCAGACTGTGTGTGGTGACACACTTTTGTGTCGCCACACACAGTTTGGAAAGCTCTGGTGTAAAGATTACAAGAAGGAAGTTTATATCTGCTTCATTGACTACAGGAAGACATTTAACTGTGTCATTCATGCTACAATTGGAACATATTAAAGCTAATGGTGGTGCCAGAACATCTGATTATATTCTGAGGAATGTTTACAGTGAACAAGAAGCTACTGTAAGAACTGAATTTGGAGAAACAGAGTGGTTCAGATTAGGAAATGGAGTGAGACAAGGATGTATATTGTCACCATATCTATTTAATTTGTGTAGTGAATATATTACAATAGCAGAAATGTTAGCGATGACAACATCACTGAAGGTCACAGTATCAACAGTTTATAATATGCAGATGCTACCACTTTGTTAGCCCAAAATAAAGAAGTTTTTGAGCTGACTAAATAAAAATGGGAAGTGAAAAATCTGAGTTAATTCAATGTTTGCCATTAAATATGCTTCTGATGCTTTCCATTTATGTTGCTTTGATTAAAATATTTAAAAAGGCAAGGAGAGAAGGGGGCCTGGTGGACACCAAAGGAAGTATCCCTAAGAATACTGATGGTCACAGGGCTTTTGCCACTTCTGTTTCAAATTATGCAATTATTTGAAATCCTTTTATTTGGCTTAACTAATTAACGCAAGAAAAATATAACTACTTTAGCGGTGTTAATAGTATTAATGGAATGTATTATTTTCAAACAAATATAATAATCATAATAAAAATAAGGAGAAAGAGTAGAAAGTTAATCAAGACTCCAAAAATAATGAACATATTGCTTGAAATATTTTTTGCCCCTTTATTGCAAAAAAAAAAAAGAAACAACTTCCTTTCTTGATAGACAACACATATCAACAATCAATTATAGCAAATTAAGTGTAGAGTTCTCCTAATGTTTGATGGTAGTTTTCTGAGCAAACCTTTATGCTCTAAAAATCCATAGTTCTTGATATCTTGATAAATTCCAAATACTGGGAAGATAGCCCAGAAGAACATATGCATCTTTAATACAGCAGTTGATCCAAAGTCATATTAATGATCCTGTTGACATCAGCTTTCATGAAATGATAAATTCCCTTGAAGGTTTTATAGAAAGGCAGAATATAAATATTAAATATACAAATACACTGAGAAAAAAAATGAAGTGAACAAGTGAAAACAGAAACACTTTCAGACTTGGTCAAGAATGGCCTCAGCAGAAGTTGTAATTTTTGGTCAGAATTAGGAGAGAAGGGAAAGACAGTAGTCATATGATCTAGTTCATAAGCAGCAAACTTCCATAAACAGCCTCTAGATGGGACATGTGGGGAGGGGTTAAGGAGGTATTTTAATCCAGTTTTAATCCAAATTAAAATATTCTATTGAAGTTGAAATAATTCAGTCATGTATGAAATCCATAGTCACTGCAATCAACTGGGAAGTAATTTTTGCCTGCAGAAAGCAATACATTTTTATTTCAAAGTGAAGCCTTATACGTTTGGAATTACATCCTGTAAATGGGTTATCTTCCTTCCTTCCTTCCTTCCTTCCTTCCTTCCTTCCTTCCTTCCTTCCTTCCTTCCTTCCTTCCTTCCTTCCTTCCTTCCTTCCTTCCAAAATGACAATTCTATCTGCTGATGCATATTTATAATAGATAATTATTCTAAAAACACAAGTATGAAACTTGTTCTTTGGCTTATATTGCATTCTTCCCTTTTGTGAAATGATGTTAAAAGCTTTACAAAAAACAAAAGAAATAGACTTACTGTTGTCAGATATCTAAAAGGAAAAAAACCCCTAAAAATTGGAATAATCTTTCTTTGAGCATACACTTTTGCAGATAGTCAGAATGAAGCAGTCCTCTGAGATCCTAGTCATATATCTGCCAAAGCTGTTACAGTTGCAAAGGCAACAGTGAACATTTCTTTCTGTTTGCTAAGAAGATAACAGCCACCCTAGAGACCCAAGGATACCAATTCAAGACCAAGCAACTTTGGTTAAAATCTAGCTGTGTTACTTCCTTGACGTGTGTCAAGACAGAGTTGAATCTCTTCATTTGCAGAGCATTTCTATCTAAGCAAAATAAGCATTAAATTGCAATCATCAAATTCTATACTCAAGAGAAGACCTAAAGTAACAGAGGCTCTATCAGAGGCAGGGAAAGCAATTTAGTAGCTATAGTAGTAGCTGATGGCCCAGTGCAGAACAACCAAGGTTGCAATGACCACTTACATGGGAGTAAGCCTCATGAATTCACTTGTTTCTGAGTAGACATATAGTTGATTCTGCTGTAAAATGCTATGCTGACATCTGACTTGAAATTTCTTAGAAGTATTGTTTTTTTCTGAAAAAGAGGGTTTATTTTATTCTCAGGTGCTTGAGAATTTCTTTCAAATTTCTCTGGCTGGAATTTTTGAGTTTACTTTCTTGTTGAAGGTAGCAAAGGATGCTATGCTGAAGAAAGTTTCCTATTAGATATCTTTCAGTTCCTCTGAAGTCTTCCTGGCTGCTCACGTTTCCTAGTCTTAAAAAGCTCAGGAGGAATGTGACAAATATAATTTTTGAAATGGCATAAGAGTGGTAAGTTGACCCTATGCTGAGGGAAAATAGAAATAATTCATTTTGTTTCCTCCCAGATGTCTGCCTTATCATTGTTCTTATACAATGGTGTAACTAGTCAAAACTAGTTGGTGTCTTTATGATTCAGTCAGAAGGTTATCAAGAAGGTGGGTCCAGCCACTAGGTAATTTCCTAATCTGCTGGCTAGATAACATAACATAACATCAGGGAGAGAGAATTTTGCATGGCTGGGAAAAATGACAATCCATTTTTTCCAAAAGGATTACTTTCTCTTATCCTTCTCACTCTCTAAAACCAAGTGGGGGCCCACTGGACCTCTTTTCAACCATCTCTTCTGCAATGAACTTTGAATATTTCTATTTTATTTTAATTAAGCTCATTTCTTTTATTTAGAATGTATGTGATTGATAGAGATAGAGATAGATTACAGTATTGCAGAAGGTTCAGCATGATTAATGGCAGCTTATCTTAACTTTCTTTTGTCATGGAATGCTTAGATGAAAGGGGTCTGCCAATGAAGTTTAAATTATTTCCCATTCCAGTTTGTAGATGAGAGGAATTCTCTCTCCATCTTTGAGGTTTAATTGAAGTGTGGAAAGTCAAATAAGCTTCACTGTAGATTTCATTGTTGTACCCATCTCAGGGCTACTTCATAACTAAGTCCAAGAACATGATATGCTATCTAGGAGAATTTTGCCCTCTTCTCTGAAAGAAATTCTCAAACAAAAAAAATTGTTTGTCAAATGGAATAAGAATTGCTATGAAAAATACTTTTTTTTCTTGGCTTAGTACTAATGCTGGGGTACAATGCGGCTGTTGTAGTTTTACTTCAATTGCTAGAAAAATAGAGATCCATAGAGTTGTTGTATTATCAGTTCTTAAGATCTCCTCAAGGCCTGAAGAAATTTTAAAAAAGAAAAAAAGTGAAGACAGGGAAAACTTTGAAGCTTACAGGCAATTGAGACTTCTACCCACACTCAATAAAGCAACACAAAGGTCATTACGATTCTACTGTATTAGTACTACTACCAAACTTTTGAATTACCTACTTTGTGTGAGAAATTTGAGAAAAAAATTCAGATAAAACAGAGAGGTACTATTGGTCACTATAGAGAACATTCAGGAGTGCTCTGGATTGGTGCTACATCCTTGCTCTGAAGAACTAAGAACGTATTCAGCTTGGTAATTTGCTTGGATCAGCTTGTGCCTAGATGATCAGGTTATTAGTGTAGTAGCCAATAGAGTCCTTGCCCACTGCAACTGGTATTCCAAATGCATTTCTTCCTGGGAAACATTAATTTGGCTACAATGATCATACTTAATACAGTACATCTTGAGTTTATAATATTGTAGCACATTCTGTATAAAAAGTTCCTGGAAATTAATAGTGCCAAAACTGGCAATGTAACTGTTCTCTGGTCAGAATTTGTAGTCTGTATATCTTATCTTGAAAGAATTTCACTGCTCTTTATTTATTTCACAGCTCAAGTCAAAGCACTTGAGAGATCAGCTCCTTTCATGTGAATGGTCAGGAGCCTTTTAGGATTTTCATCTTAGTGCAGTTAAGTTAACACAGTATTCAAATTCCTTCATTAATGGCCTTCGCTTGGCTGGAAGAAACCTATCTGGTTTACTGAGCTTTCAATAATTAAAGCCACCCCTTAACTGGGTTCACCTATTTTAATGTAAGTAGGTAGGGCCTTGGGAGGAGAACAATGGAATTAATTACATTGTTTCCCCAAGTTTCAATTTTATTGACACTGAAGAGGCAAGGTCAAACAGAATCCATAGATTCTTTAAAATGAATGTCATATATTTCCTCTTTCATTTCTTATTTTCTGTTCTGCCAGTACTATTATCTTGCAAATTAATATTTTATTCATATTGGGCCATTAAAATACTTGAGTGAAGTGATGGATTTTTTTTTGTAATTGTCATTATTTGCTAGCATGTCCAGTTCAAAATATTAACTCTTAGTATTTTAAATTGTTTCCTAGTTCATGAAAACAAAATCCTTGATGTGCTAGCCGGAAGTATATCAAGAGTTACAAAATGGGCTATGCCATTTAAAAGCATTCTAATAATGTTTGATAGTGAGCAACCTTTATGAATCATAAGTAAGAATGTGGATAGGACATGGATGGTAAAATTCTGGGTTAAGTTTATAGTGTCATTGTTGCATTTTAAAACTTTTATTTGTTGAAATGTTTAATAAGAATATTTTGTATGTTTATTCACTAAGTAAGAGTGGAGGAGAAAATAGCTGCTGGAATAAACCTGTGATGAATCTGATCCTCAGTTATTAATTCAGAGTCTCTCATTCAAAAGCCATCAGTGGATATGGAAGAAGTCTTTATTAATACAGGTGATCAGTCCAAGGCAAAGATCAGACTGAGGAAAAGCCCGCACAATTGCTGTTACAAAAATCCTCACCTCCAGGTGGTGTCTCCACGTCTCAAACGCCACTTTGATGGCTAACAGTTCCTTGTCCCAGATGGTGTAGTCTCTTTCAGCAGGTGCCAGTTTCTGGGAGTGGTATGCACAGGGACACAAGGTTCTAGTTCGTGGGTCGGCTTGCAACAAAATGGCCCCAATGGCGATGTCTGATGTGTCTGTTTCAACCATGAATGCCCGGAGAGGGTCACGTTGTCTGAGGATGGGGCCCAAGGTGAAAGCGACCTTGAGACTGTCAAAAGTCCATTGCTTAGCATCTCCACACATGAACTTAGTCCTTTTCTGGAGGAGGTTTGAAAGGAGAGTGGTGAGCTCTGCGAAATGAGGAATGAAATTCTGATAGTAGTTAGTGAACCCCAATAAGCGTTGCCCATCTTTAGCTCGGCATGGGGGTTGCCAGGACCGGAGCATCTCTATCTTGCCAGTCTCCATTGTGATGCCAGTGGCAGAGATCCAGTGACCCAAAAAGTCCATGGAGACTTGGGCAAATTGGCATTTCTCCCACTTGGCATACAGCTGGTTTTCCTGCAGCTGCTGCAGTACTGTGCGAATGTGTTGTTCGTGCTCGCTCGGAGAACAGGAGTAAATCAGTAAGTCATCCAGGTATATGATGAGGTACCGGTCTAGGATATCCCAAAATACAACATGCGTAAAATGCATGAAGACCCCTGGGGTGATAGAAAGCCCGAAGGGCATCACAGTATATTCAAAGTGTCCTTAGCGGGTACAAAACATGGTCTTCCACTCATCCCCTTGGTGGATGTGGATGAGTTTGTAAGCCCCCCTGAGGTCCAACTTTGTAAAGATCCAGGCATCTCGAAGCTGCTCGAGGAGCTCCGAAATCAATGTCAACAGGTATTGGTTCTTAATAGTGATGTCATTTAACCTCCGGTAATCACAACACAACCCTAGCTCCCTCAACTTCTTCTTCACAAACAGCACGGGAGCCACCGCCAGAGATGTGGAAGGTCTGATGAACCCCCTCTTCAAGTTGGTGTTGAGAAAGTCTCTGAGCGCTGCTTGTTCCGGCTCTGAGAGGGAGAAAATTCACCCCACCGGAAGTCTGGCACCTGGCACCAAATCGAACAGGCAGTCATAGGATCTGTGGGGTTGTAGCTGGTCTGCTTCCTTCTCGTTGAACACGTCCGTGTAGTCTCGGAGCTGTGGAGGCAGCGGTGAATCAGTTGTGATGAGTTGTCCTGCAGCAAGTATGTTGGACATGTGTTCAGTGCACTGAGGGCTGGAGAATTCAATCCTTCTGGAAGACCATGCAATCTGTGGCTCATGCACCTGGAGCCATTCCAACCCCAGGACCACTGAGAAGTGAAGTGTGGTGACCACATAGAATTCCAGCCACTCCTGGTGCATGCCAACCCTCATGAACAGACTTTGCATGGCAGAGGACACAGGACCAGAGCAAAGGGTTCTGCCATCAATGGTATCAAAGACAAGCGTGGGCTTCATCTCGTGCTGAGGTATGCCCTGCTGTTTGGCAAACCCTTCGTCCATGAAATTGGCGGTGGCCCCCGAGTCAATCATGGCTTGGGTCTCAAGTGCAGGGCCCCCAGGAACTTTCAAGGTGACAGTCACCGCCAAGTGCCTGAGGAGTTTGGTACGGGGCTCAGTAGATTGGCTAACCACCAACTTGGCCCAGCCTAATTGCCCTTTTAGGCTGGGCTGAGTCTGTTTCCCAACAAGGGTGTGGTCTTGATCTTGGTGGGGCAATTAGCCACAAGGTGCCTGGATCCCATACAGTACAAGCACAAACCCACCCGTCTATGTCAATCTTTCTCCACCTGGGTCAGCCATGGTCTTGCACCCCTAATTGCATGGGTTCATCTCTGGGGACCAATCAGGCAGCTGAGAAGTGCAGGCCAAAGGATGGCGACATGGTGGTGCATTGCCTCACCTTCCTCTGTTGGAGACACCCATCGATGCAGAGGCACAACTGTGTCAGAGCTTGCAGGGTATGCGGGCATTCGGTCTGGGTAAACTCATCCAGGATCTCGGGGGCCAGACTGTCCTGGAATTGGTCAAGAAGCACCTATTCATTCCAATTTAAGTCTTGGATGAGTAGGCAGAAGTCACTGATATACTCTGCCACTGGGTGCCATCCTTGCCTCAACCCCAACCCCCTCAGGTGCCTGCTGGCAGTCTGTGTCCTAACTGGGTCCTCATACATCAGCTGCAGCTGCTGTCAGAACCCATCAAAATTCTCCAAGCCTGGCTGGCAGCTCGACAAGTCAGAGTTTCTCAGAGCTCTGAGCTCTGAGACCTGGCTAACTTTCTATCTTGTTTGCAGGGGTCTACGGACCACTGAAGTTTCCCCCTGGAGAAGGGGGAACCAGAAGATTGCTCACAGAGCCATTGTAATTGCACACTCCTGTTTTTCTTTGTTGTTTCCACCGCGGAGAAGAACGGGGGGTGAATACAATGAAATGGCCGAAAGAGGATTCTAGCTCTGCAGAGAACAGTAAGTCTCTTGGGAGACACAAGAGTGACAGCCAGCTTTTAGATCACCTTATATTAGTTTTCTTTTTTAGATTAGTACATTTTTATTATTCTAAAATTTATCTTTGGACTCCGTTCAAAATGTTGGCTAATTTTGTGTTTTCTTTGCTATAATTAATTTTGGTGGAAGTTTGATAGATTTTATTTTGGCAACATAGTGAACAAGTTTTGTATTTTTCTGCCTTTCTTTTGTATCAGAGAAATTGGGACTTAAGAGACTTTGTTGGTATTTCTCACTCGACAAACTAACTGACTTTTGAGAAATTGTTTGTTTGGGTTAAGCAGCTTGCAGCCTGAAGAATAAAGAAGAATAAAGAATAAAGTATAGAGAATGTGTGCCTCTCTACCTTTTTTTTTTTCTTTTTCTATTTTTTTTTAGAAAGGACTATTTTTCATTTGGAATATATTTTCATCTTTCCCTTTACAAACTGTTTGAAATACTGCTCTGTGGAATTTTTTCATCTCTTACTTTAAAAGCTTTTCTCACTTAAAGAAATAGACATTATTGATAAATAATAGAACAGCTGTTCCTTGCTCCCTGAGAAATTTTTTTGTTTTGACTACGGCAGTTGATTACGCTTTGAACAATAAATAATGGCCTTTCTCACAGTACTTCAGGATTTTAAGGAAGAAACCAGCAAAATTTTTTTGCAAATTAAGAAATCCATAGAACGTATATTAATAGTTTTGGTGGCTCAGGAACAGAAGGTACAAGGGACAGATTTAGAAACAGAGGAAAGATCTTTCGAACCAGTAGAGAAACAGGGAAAGAGGACTTTGAATGTATTGGTACAGAAGAAGATTATGATATCTTACAGGAAGTGGTCTATTAAATGTTTGGGCATAAATACATTGTGGCAGCTGAGACAGGAAGATTTTAATATGCAAATTGATAGATATGGCAAAATAAACATTTTGATATCCCACATGAGTTACAGAAATAAACAAGTTGCATATTGTGATATTGGCATAACCTAAACAGGAGATTTATTGATATTGATTTGGAATGCAAGGTGAATGAAAATGCGGATTTGGTATTGTACACAGAGTAAGCACAGATATGAGAAATTTACAGATGCATAAAAACATGATATTTTAAGTGTAAGATACAAGATTATAAATAAATATGTTGATATTATATATTACTCTTTCTGGAGACACATTTATTCGAAGACAATGAGATGATGAGATGGAATTAGAATGTAGGTTATTACAAGAATATGTTGTATGTATTAGGTTATATGTTATGTTAGGTTTTGTATTTTTGCTATATTATGTATTATGTTATGTAATATGTTAGATTATGTATTAATGGAATATATAGTCATAACATGAACAGAATATACTGTATTTTATTAGACGTAGATAAGGCCTTTATTTGTTTTACTAATTGGACTTTATTGAAGATATAAATATAGATGTAAAAATGGAAAGAGCAAATGGAAAACATTTAATTGATGCAACAACGAACATTTGATTACTATTCTAAGGAGTAGAAACCAGAGATGGATTGTTGGAAGATATCAAGAAAGGCGAAACCTATATGAAGAACAGAAGATTGGATTATGGAAATCAAAGGGTATATGACAAAGAAAAGTTTCTGTGTATTGTATTAAGGACTAACATTTAAAGTTAATTGTTGTACTTAAAGTTCAAGGATAAATTGGAGGACATCTATTTTCTATATTTTTTCTTGTTTGTTATTTTTTGACTTCACTTTTTCTTTTCCCTTTTCTTACTTTGTATTTCTATTTCTTTTCTTTTGTATTAGCTTTTAATGTGTATTTTAAAATTAATAAAACTTATGGAAAAAAAAAAATTGTCCAGGAGAGGACTTGGTTGAAGGATCAAGGGGGAGGCCCAGCACATGGCAGAACCTGACAATAAATTAATCAGAAATCCCACCTTGTGGCGATCCGTGGGGAATTCCTCTGAACGAAGGCTCAGGTACAGTTTAAACTGGGCAAAAAATGCAGGAAATTGTGCAAGAGTCCCATCAAACTTTTCAGGTGATGACACGGGGCACTTGAGATGCGGTGTAACCACAGCAGGGGCACCAACTGTTGGGCCTGTAATTGGGACAGTTTTATGGCAACTTGTTGTCTCAGCTGGGTATGTTCCAAGACGAGTTGCTGGTCCGCCATGCTGGCTTAGTTCAGGGTCCACAAGCTTCTGTATTCCCCCACTGGGGTGTGGCCGGAGACAATCTGTCCTGTCCCAGCTAAGACCCAAAGCAGGAAGGTGTGAAATATATACTTTATTTACAATTAAACACACAATCTCTCAAATAAAGGACAAGTGGTGCTCACAGACTTGGTGGTGTGCCATGCTCAGTTCCACTCTGGCGTGGAGGCAAGGCAGGGCCCGAGTGGGGATGCTGGCACAGTGATAGGATCACAATTCACTCCAGGATACAGTACAGAACATGAACGTTTGTCTCCAGCAATGGGTACATGCTGTGCTCACCTTTTACCCTTTTGATTTTCACACTGTTTGTGAGCGTTGCTCTGCTCGCCTTTCCCACCTTCTCTCTCACACACTGATAGGTGGAGGCGAGTCTTCTTCTGGGCTGCCTCCAATCAGCTGCTCCAGACCTGATTCAAATTTTGTGCCATCCCAGTTCTTTCCCACTTCTATTATTACCATCCCTTCCTCTTCCAAATTGGACTCAACCTGCATCCTGATAGCTGGCCACATAGTCCTCCACATCCTTACATAGGGAAGGCCACCAAAATTGTGCAAACCCCCTTCTACCGTCTGGGTTGGTGCTGACTTTTGGCTCCTTGTGACTGCTACCATTCTCAACTGCTGAGCTGGAAATATCGAATCCACCACCTCTTCTCTTTGACTGTTGTGCTGGGGTAAATGAGACAATTTGTCAGCCAAAAAATTCTTTCCTCCAGATAAACATTTTAGTGTAAAAGTGAATCTACTGAAAAATTGGGCCCATGTGATCTCTTTAGGATTCAATTTTCTTGGAGTGCGTAAGGCCTCTAAATTTTTATAGTCTGTCCATACTACAGAAGGCTAAGGTGCTCCTTCTAGCAAATGCCTCCACGTCATCAATGCCCACCACACCTCAAAGGCCTCCTTCTCTCACACATGCCAGCGGTGTTTCATGTCATTGAATTTATGGGACAGGTAGGCACAGGGCCTCATTTTTCCCTCTTCATCTCTTTGTAGCAAAATAGCTCCAACTGCCACGTCTGAGGCATCTACTTGCACTATTAAAGGCCTCAAGGGGTCTGGATGTTTTAGCACTGGTTCTGAGGTGAACAAAGCCTTTAGTTGTTCAAAGGCCTCCTGGCATTCTTCAGTCCATTGCAATTTTGCCCCAGGCTTTTTCACTTCTTTTGGATTCCCCCTCCCTCAGGTTTTTAACAGGTCAGTGAGGGGTAGAGCATACTGTGCAAAGTTGGGAATAAATTGTTGATAGAAATTGGTGAACCCCAAGAAACTCTACAATTGTCTCCTCGATTTCAGGGGTTCACAATTCACTACATCTTGAACTTTTGCTGGATCCATTTCTATCCCCTTACTCGACATTTGGTATCCCAGGTAATCTAACTGTTCCTTATGGAACTCACATTTTGACAATTTTATTTTATTTATTTTTTTATTTTATTTTATTAGATTTATATTACCGCCCATCTCCCCCAACGGGGACCCTGGGCGGTGCTTCCCAGAGTCAGATTAATTAACAGGGAGTTATATTAATAGTGGAGTTAAAAATAATTTTAAAAAATCATTTCCTTACTTACCACAGTCTAAAAACCAGATGTTTGTCTCTGTGTAAAACAGAGCCATTAATTTGGCTTCCCAGTACTGCCCCCCTCCATACCAGCCCCTCCCTAAATGCTGATTTCCCTCTAACAACTCTCCTAAGTCCCAGCTGCAAATCATTCTGCTAACAAGCCCTGATAGCACCAGCCAAGCTGACCTTCGAGCTATTCAGGTCATCTCAAAAACTCTAATCAACATACCAAACTGCTACTACAAGCATGCTAATACAATACAAACTGCTACTACAAGCATGCTAATACACTACTACAATACCCATCAATATACTGGCAGGATGCTAAATCCTGATAAAACCTTTGACTCTCTTTTTCACTGCATGCAAGAATGGTGAATTCATTCTTCTCAGTTTTATCGCATTGATTTTTTTCTAGGGGTGCTGACAAGGGCACCATTTTGTTGAGGACAAGTACCATGAAAAAAGAAAGCTTATTCAAAATCACAAAGGTGCAAAAAGTAGCTGCTTATTTTTACACTTTCCTATTGAAAAGATATAAGGTTTTACACAAAGACAAACATCTGGTTTTTAGACTGTGGTAAGTAAGGAAATGGTTTTTTAAAATTATTTTTAACTCCACTATTAATATAACTCCCTGTTAATTAATTTGACTCTCAAGTTTAATTGAGAATCTTGCTTTAGAACCTGTGCCATTCTCATTAATCATAACAATACTGTTATATAGTTCTTTCAATATCAGGAAAGTGTATGATTTACTCAAAATTGGACATATTTAAGTTTCACTGGTTTTTAAGGGAGAGAGCTTCCAGTCTCTATGTCTATGTACAGATCCAGCCCCTGCTCATCATAACTTTTTTAACTTGGTAGAACGTGTTGTTATTTTGTGCTAAAGTATATGTAACTATGTACAATATCTTAAGTCATAATTTAAAGTCATAACTCATGATAATACTTGTAATATCATAGATAACTTACTTCTATAATCATACTTGTTTCCAGAGGAATAACCTTTACAGATTTTTACAGCAAAACCAAGAGGGAGTCTTCTGGCATCTTAACAACTAACAAAATTTATGGATCATAGAGCACTTCATCAGCTGTCTGTATAGGCAATACTTCTTTCTCAGGATCATGTCATGACTCATCATGAGACAGTCCCAGAAAGGTGTAGAATGTCTTACAATCACATATTCTTTTAGGCAAGGATGAAGGCATATTAAAAAGCTTGCTGATAAGACCTAATAATAATAATAATAATAATAACAACAACAACAACAACAACAACATTAAAGGTATCATCGCAGGATGTAAGCTGTTCCAAGTAAAGCTGCCTTTTGCAACTGACTGATGGTGATTTTGTCAATGCCGATGGTGTTCAAGTGGTGCTCCAGATGTCTTATCATTAAACAACAACATATGCCTATCCCAGGTCCTTGGGAAGGACTCAACAGGTGGACAAAAATGCCAAATCCAGTCTAAACATCTGGCTGACTGTATGATCAACCATAATAATAGCAGCGACAACAGCAATAATAATAATACTAATAATGCTGTTCTGTCACATTCAAAATGTTTTGCTTGGCTTTAAATATACAGGAACAGAGTAAAAAAGCCACTTTAACTCTTGCAACTGGGTTAGAGAGTATGTGAGTATGTAGGACAGATAAAGAAGGATGTGACCAAAGTTTAGAAAAAGTGCCCAAATGTACACTCTTCACAGGATAAAGAAACTGAGAGCAAATAGAAAAATGGGGGTGAGGCAATGGAAGACAAGTTAGAAAAGAATTTGATTTCTTTTTCTGAAAAGGGAAACATAGTTAATTGTTTGGGAATAAGAGATGGATGGAGACTGATGGAGATGCCTGGCAGCAGATCAGGTGCTGAACTTTGGTAAGGTTTGTGGAGCAGCAGACTGGTAGCATGGAAAGTTCCTGAAGTTTAGGAAGTCCCCCTAACATTGTAAACAGTTCCAAGAAATCCCAGAAAAGTTCAGAATAAGGGGAGAAGAGACCTGCATGTTGATAGGAAGAATGAGTGCACCAGTGGGGAAACCCCTTGAGGAGGACATTGTGAACAGTATAAAAGAGGAAGGAGGCCTGTGTTCTGGAGGAAGCTTCACCTATCTGTTGGTTCAAGTCAGCATAAAATGCCAGCTTTCCAGCCCACCCTTAGCAGGATTTGCAGGAACATCAATGGGCACTCAGGGTCAGCAAGTCATATGTCTATGTCTAAATTGTTTTTTGGATAACAGATAGTAGATAGAGCACTTGGGTATGGAGGTTTTTGTCCAATTCTCGTTAATTTTGTATTGTATTTCTTGGATTACAACATGAAACTGACCAAAGTGGGCACTAAGTATATATGTTTGTAGATTGTGTAATAAAGGTTGGCTTTCAGATAAATCCTGCTGGATGCAGTATATAAATCCCAGAAAGGCATAACACTATATTTTATTATATTTAATGAAATTAAACGTAATTGCAAAAATCTATGCAGTTACACATTTATTAATCTTTAAAGTGTCACAAAACATTTTGTTATTTCTGAACTTATACTATTGTGTAGTATTCTAAGGGCATCAGATCATTATAAGCTAATATTTGGTTATAGCTTTTAAGATAAGATTGCATCCGCTAGTGCATTATTAGTGAACAGCTTCATGTAAATACTAAGGCCCACTTTACAAAAGTCTACACTTTACTTCTCCTGGCCCCAAACCCAGCATTTGTTTTTACCCAGCAATTTCTGATTGAGCTCTGTGAGGCTTACTTCTGAGTAGATATACATATACATATCTACTTGTTCTGTTAGACATGTTTATATCCACTGAAATGAATATATCTGTTAAATGCTTCTAAACAGAATTACAGTATTGTGCTTTGTTCAGTTGTTCCTTTTTGGAATATGCCTTGAAAGAGTTGCTCATGAACCAACATTTCTTTTATAAATGGGAGCCCCTTTTCACGAAGCAACTATATCAGAACCCAACCATGGTATACATAAAATATGAAAGTTAAAATAGTATCTCCATTCAAAAGAAAGACATGAGGGATTGGGTAACCAAGGGCCACTTATTTACTTGATAAGTGTGAAAAGGATCTCGGAATTGTAATCAATCATAAACTGAGTAACAGCCTATTATCTAAAGTTCTTTGTTGCAGAAAAGGTAAAAATAATGTTAGGCTGTCTTAATAAAAGTATAAAAAGCATATTAACCAAATCATGGGAAATAATAGTTCTGGTCCATCCTTTGCTGGTTTAGCCTTCCAAAGACACAACTGGAGTGAATGGGCTATGAAAGTTCTCCTCCAATATCTGAAAGGCTATCACACAGAAGAAACCCAAGATGCTTCTTTGTCATCCCAGAGTACCTGGAATCTTAAATTATAGGAAGACAGATTTCTGTAACAAACTGATGTTGGGAAAAACATCTTAACAATAAGCACAGCTTGATAGGGAAACAATTTACCTAATATATCTGCAGGATATATTGAAAAAGTGGCTACACACACACACACACACACAGAGTGAAGATCTAAAAAAAAGAGACATAGGAGATAGAAACAGTACAGATAGATAGTCTGGAAGTGTAGATAAGGTGTCAAGAAAGCTATACTTCAGATGAACTGAGGGTAGTGAAGGATGCATACAGTAACTGGCTTGAAAATCATACTGAGTGTTCATCAATTAATTCTTATCAAGGTAAGGTATCAAGTTGGGTACCACAAAGTCCAGTCCAGAATCATGTACTTTTCAACATACCTTCTGGATTCTGATAGAGAGGAAAAGCTTATCAAACCTGCAGATGATACAGAATTGGATGGGATATAATAGAAATATAAGGCAAAAATGAATCTATACCTTTTTCTTATGCTCTCCTAGTTGTCGCCATTTTTCTCAAGAAAGAAAAAGAAAGAGGAGAGGAGAGGAGAGGAGAGGAGAGGAGAGGAGGGGAGGGGAGAGGAGGGGAGGGGAGGGGAGGGGAGGGAGGGGAGGGGAAAAAAGAAGCAGATTATTATTTCCTTTAGAAGGTTGCCTCTAAAAAGAAGTACCTCAGCATAGCACTTAATATGTACTAGTTTTGGTAATGCTCTTCCTCCCTCCTCCCAAACACTCCACCTGCTAGATTTGGACTGATGTTTGTTTGTTTGTTTATTTATTTATTTATTTATTTTCCCGCCTTTATTATTTTTATAAATAACTCAAGGCGGCAAACATACCTAACACTCCTTCCTCCTATTTTCCCCACAACAACCCTGTGAGGTGAGTTGGGCTGAGAGAGAGTGACTGGCCCAAGGTCATCTAGCTGGCTTTCATGCCTAAGGTGGGAGTCCTAAGGAGAACTCACATTCTCCTGGTTTCTAGCCCGTTGCCTTAACCACTAGACCAAACTGGCTCTCCAGTTCAAGTACTCTGGAAAAACACTTCCATTCTTGCTACAGCACAGAATAACTTATTGTACAATTAATTGAGAGTTCTTTTGCATGATTGTTTAGCCATTCATTGGCTTCTGATAATTACCTTTTGTTCTCCCTTACATACAAACAACCTATCTCAGATTGTTTCCAAGCCTATTGGATTGTCACATCATAGTAGTGACCCTATTGCCACTTTAGCAGGTGTCACGGAGATCATTAGAGAAAATAGAATTGCCAGTAAATGATCAGGGCTGCATATTTGCAAAGGCATATATGGCAGCATCTGTGGTCCAACAGACCCAGAGAAATAAAAAGGCAATGGAAAAATTCACAACACAAATCAACAAAAGATGAGCATACTAGAGGGTAGGAAATAAGACCCTAGGAGCTATTCTTGCTAGCTAATCTTTTTCCATTCTGTGGTTTGTCCACCCAAAGTAAGGGAGTGGCACCAATTGAAGAGAGTATTTGTAGCTCAGGGTTGAACTGTGGAGTCCTTGGTGCTCTCTGAGCCTTGTTTTCTTGCAGATGTTTCATTGCCAGACAATGAAACAAACAATTTCTGGCAATGAAACGTCTGCAAGAAAACAACAAGGCTTCATAGACATAAGGCTCAGAGAGCACGAATGACTCCACAGTAAGGGAGTGGGTTTTATTTCAGGAAGAACTTACCTTTCACAGAAAGAGGCTAGAATTTTGGACTTTGTTAAGGAGTTAGGTACTGTCGTGTGTAGATGCAGAAATAACACGCCGAGGCCAGGAATCTAGTCTCTAGTGTTTATTGCATACCTACAAGCAGAAAACCTGCTAAACTAACAGTGCCTGAAGATTCCCAAGTATATCAGCTCAACCTAGGGCGGAGCTTTCTTCTGACGTTTGGGGAAATAGGCTAGGCTCTCTGAGCTGCGTGCTCGCTTCTTATCTAGCGCCCAGCCCTCTTCTCTGCTCTCCCCGACAGGTACCAAAAAGAGATGTACAAATCAATCTATATGCATTTACTCCTAATCCATTCTTTCAAAGTTATGCCTTATCCAACAGGCTTAAGAAATATGCCAGAAAATGTATCTGTGGGGTTTTTTTATGCAGTATTCCCTAAAATACACAGGTTATTTCTCTCATATACAATTTTCCCTGAAATAGAAAATCTTTGTATGCATTTTTCCAAACTATATGCATTTTGGATGCAAATACATATTCAGTTTTGTACAAACTTTCCTGAAATTGGTATGTTTTCATGTGCAATTTTGTACCAGAGATATATTATGATATTAATATTGTTGGCCTCTTCGAATGGCATGTTCATTTGTTTCAGGGTGGATCCCTTTTTGGCAGTTCATACAATTTTACTTGAAAGGAAACCTGTGACAGATTTCCCCCCCTCTTTGAACAGGGAAAATCACCAGCCCTATCCTTTGCGCTCTTAGCTTGTCTATGGTAACAGGGAGTACTTGTGGGGAAAAGATAATCAAATTGAATGGAAGATGATCTGCACAACTGAAACCCCACTCTTTCTAGAAGCAGAGAAGCCTTTTATTAAAATTGAAAATACCTATTTTAGACCTGCATATGCTTCTCAATTTTTTTTTTTTTTTTTTTTGGGGGGGGGGCTTGGCTTCCAGCTTCCCTCCTTAGTTGTCACAATTTTAAATAAGCTAAAATTAAACAATGGATTTAATATTGGATAAAAGAGGAGACTGAATTTGGGAAATCTGCATTAAAACTTGGATGGGGTTTAAGAAAAATATTAATACTCATTTTATTCTGGACCCACCCACATTGGACTCCCCAGTATATTCCACAAAACACATATGACCTTTTAAACCCCAAAGCTGTTCATCAGTGACACACATCCCTCTAGCTCTTTCTCTGTTTTATTAATCTTCTGTCTCCCTATCCTTCTATCCTATTATTTCTTTTATTCTCTTTCCCCTTCTCATGAAGACAAAGGAAAAATGGCAGGCATAATTTGATCCTGACAATACATACTAATGTTTTTTTTGGCAGCCTTAAGAAACTTAAAGTTTTTTTTCTTTCTCTTCTTTAAAAGAAGCAGTGTCAACCCTAGTGAGTTAGTTGAATGCTGTTGGGTAGATAATACTTGGTGATAATGCTGCAATCTTCAGTCCTGTTCCAGGATTTACTCAGTTTTGACCTTTTCTTCTGATGTCATATTTTTTCCAGTTGCTCTCTTTATTATATAAATTCTTCTATTTTTTAAAAAAATCTTTTATACCCAGAGAGGAAATACCAGGGAGAACTAAATGATGCTGAACTCTAGTTCATGTGATGTCTCTTCTTTAAGTGGTAGCCAAAGTGGTTACCAAAAAGCCTGCCCCCACATTTATTTGAAGTGGGGCTGGAGTTGGTTGAAAGAGCCACTTACTGTAACTAAGCATTTGATAGCTACTTCCTGGTAGAGATGGGCTCTGCGTAATTAGCTTGGTCCTGTTGTAGGCTCCTTCCAGAGTCTTTAGAACCTAACAGGAGAAGATTAAAGAAGCTGGGAGAGATTCAGGTGACAATGCCATTATTTGTGTTCTTTAGCAAGAATTTTTGCTAAATTTTAGCAAAAAATATTTTTTATATTTTTAATTTAAAAATGTTATAGAACAGTTAAAAACAACCCTGCAATAGTGGTTGTGACAGCTGAATTTATAACTGTCTTGAATTTTTGGTGGTGGAGTTATCTTGCACAAATTTTTAGTCATTCTTCTTTAAGGAATGAGTTTTTGTCCTTTTTTTTAAAAAAATGTTATTTTATTTTGTGTTTATAGATAAATAAAAATTTGCCCTAAAACAGTATATTTAAAGAAAATTGTCATATCTTTAATTCCTGGGGGAAACTTCCCAAATAACTTCCAATTTTATGTTCAGGAAAACTTCAGTAGTGATTGTAGTCAGAAGACTGGACTTACATGAGAAAAGCTGTTGATCCAAACTCCTAAGTTGTGAGAGTTTCTTTGGATATAATCACAACATGGTGTCTTTAGTGGTAGCTTTGCTGCAGCAGGAAATGCAAAGCATGCCATGCTGGGGCATCGCTATAGCAAGTGGAGGTGGTAATTTGAAGAATTATAGGTAATAAACTTGGAAGCCTCTGCTGTTTCTAACAGTTGGCACTGAAGTACCATGCCTGCTGATAACATTTCTTTATCGCATCCCAGTGTTTGTTTCTCCTTTCTTTTTTTTCCAAATTTTATTAGAGTTTTAGATATACATAGTTAAAAGGGTGAAAATGAAAATGAAATAGAAATACAAATCAAAGAAAAAAGTAAAAGTGCATATAAAAGTAAAGAAAAAAAAAGAAAAAGAACATAGAAATTAGTCAACTTCCGATTTATCTCTGGTCTTAGTAATTAAAAATTTTTTTTTCTTACATGCTAGCTCTATATATAACATAGAAAAACATTTCTTGTCTAATATATCAATTTATATATATTTTAGTCTTCAAAACCCGAGATAAGCTTCGCCCCACCTGCATGTTGTAAATAGTCCATTAATGGTTTCCATTCTTTAAGAAAGTAACAGTTTGAATTTTCTTTTAATAAGCATGTCAATTTATCATTTTCTGCCATATCCATCAGTTTTAACATCCAATCTTGTATCGTAGGTAAAATCTGATTTTTCCAATTTTGGGCATATACAAGTCTTGCTGCTGTAATCATATATTGCATAATACTTACAAATTGTTTTCCCATTTGTTCTTCCGATATTCCCAATAAAAATAGTTCCGGTTTAAATGGGACTCGAATTTGTAAACTCCGAGGAACATCTTCAAACTATCCTAAACATCTTTGCAGAAGCATATGAAAAGCTCGGCCTCTTGATTAACATTAAAAAAACCAAAGTGCTTTACCAGCAAGTTCGAACCAATCCCTCTGCAGCGCCATCAATCCAGCTTAAAGGTGTGTCACTAGAAAATGTCAACCACTTTTCTTATCTCGGCAGCCATCTATCTACAAAAGCCGACATTGACGCTGAAATTCAGCATCGCCTGAGCTCTGCGAGTGTAGCTTTCTCCCGAATGAAGCGTAGAGTGTTTGAGGATTGGGACATTCGCAGGGAGACCAAAATGCTTGTTTACAAAGCCATTGTACTACCAACCCTTCTGTACGCCTGTGAAACATGGACCCTCCACAAACGCCACCTCCAACTTCTTGAAAGATTCCATCAACGCTGCCTCCGAAAAATTCTGCAAATTACTTGGGAAGATAGGTGGACTAATGTTAGCGTATTAGAAGAAGCGAAAACTACCAGCATTGAAACAATGATCATCCAACATCAACTTCGCTGGACCGGTCATGTTGTTCGAATGCCTGACCATCGTCTTCCAAAGCAGCTACTTTACTCCCAACTTAAAAATGGAAAACGGAATATTGGTGGACAGCAAAAGAGATTCAAAGATACTCTCAAAGCTAATTTTAAAAAAATGTAATATCAGCATTGAGAACTGGGAAGCCCTAACTCATGAGCGTTTCAATTGGAGGTCATCCTTTATTAATGGCGCTATGGACTTTGAAGAAGCACAAGTACAGGGTGAAAAGGAGAAAAGAGCTAAAAGGGAGGCACGTCAGGCAAAACCTCATCATGACCGTCTCCCACCCGGAAACCTATGCCCTCATTGTGGGAGGTTGTGCGGATCCAGAATTGGCCTTTATAGCCACTTACGGATCCAGCGTTAAAATTTTACTTTTGGAAGACAATCTTACTCGGCTACGAGTGATCGCCAATGATATTTCTCTAAAAATGCTTTTGCTTTTAAAATGGAAGTTATCCTGAACCTTTGCCCTTTGAACATAAAAGATACACCTTCTAATCTCTCCCATCTAAATGAAATATTATTTCGCTTTAACTTTTCTGTAAAGAAGGAATAGTCTTTTCTTTTTCTTAGTATTCTCAAAGGCATTTCTTTTAGTACAATTATTTCTTTTCCTTCTATATTTAATCCAGTATTATAATGCTTCTTCAAAATTTGCTCTTTTATAACTTTTCTCACAAAATATATCAATATGTCTCTAGGTACTTTCTTTTCTCTAGCATAACGTGAATTAACTCTAAAATTTTTATCTATTTCCATATCTAAATCTTGTTCTTTTATCTCCAAACCTTTGGCTAATATAGAAACAATCCTTTCTCTTACATTTTCATTTGATTGTTCTGGAACTGCTCTCAATCTCAAAATATATTCTTTCTTTCTCATTTCTGCTAATGCAGTAATATCTAAATTATATTCAAGTTCCTTAGTAACATCTTCTGATTTAGTCTCTAATTTTTGCATCTGACCTTGCATATCTTTAAGTTCCCCTGATAAAGTGTTCACAACTTCCTTTACTATCTGTACTTCTTTTTTAAATTCCTGTTTGATCTCCTGAGTTAATTCTTTTTTCCACCTTCTTATCTATTTTTTGTCTAAGGATGCAATTTGTTCTTCCATCTGTTTGTTTTGTACCATTGAATCTTCGATTTTCTGGTTTAGTGATGCCATTGCTTCCAGGAGTTTTTTTCATTTCTGATGGGGGGGGGGGCTCCATTGATGCTGCAGGCGTTGAAAAATCTGTAGATGTCCTTCCAGTTTCTTTTTCTTTTTCTTTCTCTCTCCTCCTCAATGCCATAGATGCCATAATATAAATAATTTTCCTGCAAGAGAAAAAAAAGAGAGGAGAAGGGGAAGACAAAAAACAGGGAAAGGGGCTAATAATTGGGGTTTTTTTAAAAAAAAAGAGGGAATAAAAACTACAAAAATTAAAAATAATCCTTTAAATGTAGTTGTCAAAATAGCTAAAATATAGTCCATTAAAATTATATATCCATATACATGTAAGAGTAAAAGATAAAAAGGAACAGAGAGGCTTTTCTCTATTGTAGACAAAATAATAAAAAAGATAAACAATCCCAAGGTTTCTCACGCCAGCTTGTATCCACTCAGTCCAGCCATGAATAAGTAAAATATTATCTATAAAAAAATAAAAATAACAACTACCATGGAAATAGACATTCAGCAATCAAATTTCTGTACAAAGGGGATCCAGAAAAATCATAAAAATTCTATAAAGCAACTTATATAATCCAAAAAATATTCAAACACTTTAAAAAGGAAAAATAAGGGGGGGGGGATTCTTTCATAGTAAAAATCACAAGCAGATAAAAGAAAGGATGTTAAATCATTAGTTCATTAATCCATAAGAAATTAAAATCCAGGCAAGATAGTCCCAAAATAAAAATACTTCCAATTGCAATAAGAATAAAAACAAGCCAAAATAAGAATAGGAAAGTAAGTCACTCAATCCGTTTCAGGCAAAGTCAATTAACTTTCCAGTACCACCATTTAAACAATCCTTTGGCAAGAAAGAAGTAAAACACCAGCATTTATAAATCAAGTCCAGAGATAAATCTTAGATGTTAATAGGCAAGTAATATTTAAAAATAAAAAATGTGTCTAAAAGGTTGGGTGATGTGCTACTTATCTTACCTAAGAATAGGAAAGTAAGTCACTCAATCCATTTCAGGCAAAGTCAATTAACTTTCCAGTACCACCATTTAAACAATCCTTTGGCAAGAAAGAAGTAAAACACCAGCATTTATAAATCAAGTCCAGAGATAAATCTTAGATGTTAATAGGCAAGTAATATTTAAAAATAAAAAATGTGTCTAAAAGGTTGGGTGATGTGCTACTTATCTTATTTAGATTCACGGTTTCCACAGAGCTTCAGTTGACAGCTCCAGCCGCCTTTCACCGCTTCAATCTCCCTTCCCCCGTGGTGGAAATACGGGGGTTGGAGGAGAGCGGCGAATCTGGTGACCCTTCTGTGGGCAATCTTCTGCTCACCCTCTCTTCGAGGATGATTTTTCAGCATTTTTTTTTCTTTTTAAATCGCAGCAAACGGAGAAACCGTGGAGCTTTCGGCTCAGCACACCGGTCACCTCAACACCTGGAAGTTAATAGTTTCTCCTTTCCTTTAAAAAAAAAAAGCAAACAATTCTTACCATGTTGAGCTCGATGGAAGAAATAACTCTTCGGACAGATTATTAAAGGAAGAAAAGCTATTCTAGA
This sequence comes from Charina bottae, assembly GCA_023362775.1. Lineage (NCBI taxonomy): Eukaryota > Metazoa > Chordata > Lepidosauria > Squamata > Charinaidae > Charina > Charina bottae. Next base: position 184,248,157 of record JALMGJ010000003.1, read on the forward strand.
AGGCATTGCAATATCTAACCATATTATCTGTAAATTCATCTGCGTAAGAATACTTGTTGATCTCAGACTGATGTCATATCTTAAAGGCATGGGGAGGTGCCAAGCTCATACATCAATATCTAATTCTGTCCCAGGGAGAAAGGACAGGGACATCAGGTATATCTATTAAGGTCAGAGGAGTTCAGATATTATCACAAAACTGCTATAAAAACATGTGGGCCAGGCTTCTTTTCTGGTTTAAGAACTAAATATTTTCATTGAACAGAAGCTACAGATTGAACACTGATGAATACTTTGACTTTTTGATTGCTCATCTCCATAGGAATGGGTGTTTTCTATACTTCAAAATGCCACTTCAGATATTCAAAATGTTTTCAGTCATTGACCATGCTTGCATCTAACCAGGGATGGAACTAGGGTCTGTGTCACCTGGGGCAAACATGGATTCCGCGCCCCCCATGGGTTATTTTGTCATTTTGGTGCCCCCGGGTGTCATTTTGGCGGGCCCCCCTAGTGTGGCACCCAGGGCACATGCCCCGCTTGGCCCCCCTAGTTGCGGCCCTGCATCTAACAATTAAAGAGAGGTGACATAGATGACTTACAGCACAGCTACATAAAATTATAATGAAAGAATTGTAAGCAGGCATGTGTCAGAAACCATCCCCGGGCCTGTTGAAGGTGAAGTTCACAAGTTCCTTTCCTCTGGATTTAGCAAAGAAATATTTGGCAAAGTCTCCTTGTCATGAGTAACAGCAGTTTGGTATTAGAATTCTTCATTATTTTTTAAATTCTTCCCATTGGTCTTTCCCTTTTATTTTTGTAAGTGGATAGAACATGAAACACTTAAGATAACAAAAGGTAAATGCCACCAAAAAAATTACATGCATCAGACTAAGACGTAAGGCATTAAAAACTTGGCTTTGGTGGGCCTGGGGCCTTGATAGTATGGATGAGCCTGCTTCTTGGTTATATTAATTGTGAGATGTTGTCGTTGTTCTTGGCTGGTCTTTAAGTTATTTTATGCTGTGGTATGTTATTTATGTTTTTAATTATTGGTTGTGGTTTTACTCTGTTTTTATTTTGTTTTAATTGTTAGCTGCCAGAGTCATGTATATGAGATGGGCAGACATATAAATTATTAAATCAACCAATAAGTAAATAAGAGCTGAAATAAAATAGATTAAAGAGAAAAAAAGTGTCAGAGGAAAGTATTGGGCCACCAATTGAAAAAAAGAGGCTTGCTTATTATGCAACAAGAAATTCTAAAGGTAAAAAAAATGCAAGGAAGAAAAAAAATCAATTTCTGTTTAGCCAAAATATGTAGCAGATCAAATTGTTTTCTTAAAATATGATTTATTTATTTATTTATTTATTTATTTATTTATTTATTATTTAAATTTATATCACCACCCATCTCCCCCAAAAAGGGGGACTCTGGGCGGTTTACAGTAAAATCAACAATTAAAACCATAGAAAGATAAAATTACAATCAACGAACACTGTAAAAAAATATAAATATAAAATCCAATGACAGTGAGATCTTATTTAGTAGGGAAGGCTCTACAGCGCAAGCCACCACCAAGGAGGAACCCCCCCCATCCCAAGCAAGGTGGTAGAGCCAGGTCTTCAGATTCTTCCAGAAGGCCAGGAGTGAAAGGGCCCGCCTCACCTCCGGAGACAGAGTATTCCAAAGGGTGGGCACTACTGCAGAGAAGGCCTGCTTCCTGGACCCCGCCAAATGAAACTTCCTTGTTGATTGAGTCCGTAGCATGCCCTCTATGCATGACTGGGTAGGGTGGGTCGATGTTATCGGGATGAGACGGTCCATCAGGTAACCTGGTCCTATGCCATGTAGGGCTTTAAAGGTGATAACCAACACCTTGAATTGGACCTGGAAGCATACTGGTACCCAGTGCAGCTCGCGCAGCAGTGGTGTTACATGTGCCGATCTTGAGGCACCAGTAACTGCTTGCGTGGCTGCATTCTGCACCAGCTGAAGCTTCCGGATACTCATCAAGGGTAGCCCCATGTAGCGCGCATTGCAATAGTCTATATGGGAGATGACAATGGCATTAGTGACTGTTCGGAGGGCATCTCGATCCAGGAACGGGCATAACTGACACACAACCTGAAGTTGTGCAAAATCCCTTCTGGCCATGACTACCACCTGCTCTTTGAGCAGGAGTCGTGAGTCCAGAAGAACCCCCAAGTTCCTCACTGGGTCCGATTGGGGCAGTGCCACCCCATCCGGGACCAAGGATGATAATTTCCTGGATACAGAGAAGCCATCAACCCATAGCCACCCTGTCTTACCAGCGTTCAGCTGAAGCCTGTTGTTCCCCATCCAGGCCCCCACAGCCCCCAGGAATTGAGATAGGGTATCAACTGCAACACTTACTTCACCCGGGATGGAGATATACAATTGAGTATCATCAGCATATTGATGATACCTCATCCCGTGGTGACGGATGATCTTGCCCAGTGGCTTCATGTAGATGTTAAATAGGAGAGGAGAGAGAACCGAACCCTGTGGCACCCCACACAGGAGGGGTCGAGGGTCGGATCTCTCCTCCCCTATTACCACCGATTGTGAGCGGCCCCGGAGGAAGGAGGTGAACCAGCGCAAGACTACGCCGCCCACCCCCAATTCCCTGAGCCGCCCCAAAACGATACCGTGGTCGACGGTATCAAAAGCCGCTGAGAGGTCCAAGAGAGCGAGAATGGATGCACTCCCTCCATCTCGCTCCCGCCAAAGATCATCCATAAGCGCGACCAATGCAGTCTCTGTCCCATATCCTGGCCTGAAACCTGACTGAAAGGGGTCTAGATAATCTGTTTCATCCACAATCCTCTGAAGTTGCAATGCCACCACTTTCTCAACCACCTTTCCCAAAAAGGGAAGGTGGGAGACAGGACGAAAATTGTCCAACACAGTAGAGTCTGTGTTCTGCCGCTCTGCCACTCCATCCAGGGGGCTTCCACTCACCTCTCCAGCACCAGCACAGGTTCCAAAAACTGGGAAACCAGCCAGAGTCTCCCTAAAACCCCCACTGGTAAAACAGGATAAAACAGGAGGTTGGGGATCAGGGGTTCATGGAGACTAGGATCCTCTCCCCCAGATCAGCAATTAGTGTCTCCTCTCGGTCGCCATCTTGGATTGGATAGATAGAAGATGATATATCTGAACAAATTTAGTGGCTATGCTCCTTAAATTTCACAGCTGAGATCTCTCATGGTTTCTTAGTATCACGCCCCGAATTGCACTCTTGCAAACGTAACTGTGATGATAATGGCACTTTTCAGAGTATTAATTCTAGTATGTATGCACAAAGCATCTTGAACCTCCAAATCAAAATCAAAAGAAAGCAAAGAGAATCCTGTAAATATTGTTCCAAAATAAATAAATAAATAAAATATCAGGCACTGGATCTGTACCTTCTTTATCGGTATGCCAATTACTTTCAAATGCCTAGAGGTTAAATTTCCTTGTATTTTTTTAAGATCTCTTATTCTGATCAGCATACGTCACATACTTTTCAATTTTAAGTTCAGCTGCTTTTAATCTTGGCACAGGAGAACATGCAATAATCATCTTTAGATACTCCAGCTCCTATTGAAAACATGGCATTTGTGGTCTGTACCATTTCAATTCATGTGTTATATCAAAAGCAATTACATTCTTATCCACTATACAGGTATATTTGTGGATACTTACCATTTCCTTACGAACAGTAATCAACTTAACACACATTTTGCCAAGATTTGATTCAATAATATTACACATAGACTGCAAATTCATCATTACCTTAGAAGGACTCCCTTCATGTTATCCAAAATGGGAATAGATTTTTCCAACTGGGTGTCAAAAAATCTTAGCTGCAGAAGCACCTTCCTAATCAAGAAATTTAACTGACTGCATTAGTTCTTCTATAGAGGATGGACTAACCTTGTCTATCAGGGATAACACTTTCCTTGTCTTCTATTTTCTAGGCAGAATCAATCCATTTTCAGGGAAGAAAAAGAGACTAAAATATGCTTAACATGTCTAAAGCTGTTCAGTCCAAACAATTCACTCAATATTCAGTCTGATTATTAAAATTCACCAGGGAAGGAAGAGAGGGAACACAACAAGTTTCCTTGCCACTGGAGGTCATTTGCAGGAAGAGTTAACTGAAGGTCTTGAGGCTCTAAACAACTATGAAACTGGAGCCAAATAGTTGCTGGGAGAATGCACAGGGGTCCAACTCAAAAAGTTCAAAAGTATCAATATACTTTCTATCCTGCTTCTTCAAAGTCCAACTTTTGCATCCATACAGTATCACGTGAAAAAACATTGCCTACATGAGTCTAATCTTTGTAGGTACAGACATATCCTGGCATCTAAACATCTTTTCCAACATCTTCATAGCTACTCTACCAAGTGTTAGTCTACGGCAAATATTTCTTGACTAATAATCAACCCTAAAAGGCAAAAGTTATCCACCACCAGTATCTTCATTGCCAATTCTAAGGCTGGTTGCCGTGCCTGTTGTCATTAGTTTGGTCTTCTTTATTTTGTGGTTGTTTATTCATTCAGTCACTTCCGACTCTTTGTGACTTCATGTCCTTATATTTCTTTATATTTACTGTATATTTTATATGGTCGTCTTTATATTTAATTTTTATTCCATTTTTTCACATTGTTCCTTGACTTATTACTAGAGGTTGTAGAACATTGGCAGTTTCAACTATCAGAATAGTGTCATCAGCATAGCACAGATTACTGAACCTTCCTGCAATTTTAAAACCACACTCATCTTCCAATTTTGATTCCCTCAATATATATTCAGCAAATAGCTTGAATACGTAAGGAGAAAGTATACTGGCTTGTCTCCTTTGTCAACCTTTAACCAGTCTGTTGCATCAAGTTCTGCCCAGATAGTATCTTTTGACCCATGTACAGGTTTCACATGAGGATGATGAGATGTTCTGGGATTCCCACTTTTCTAAGCATATCTCACAGCTTGACATGATCAACACAAAGTTCTTTCCATAATCGTTATTAAATTCTTTTTTAGATTGTTTCCTTCTCAGTTATGCAGCATGCATCAACTATAATATGTTGTGTTCCTTGACCTTTTCTAAAGCCATCTTGAACATCTAGCATCTGTGCTGGATGATCCTAAGTATTATTTTGCTAGCATGTGAAATTGAAGATATTGTACAATAGTTTGCATACTCTGTTATGTCTCCTTTCTTTGGTAAGGTATGTAGAGTGAGCTTTTCCAATCTGTTGGCCACTGTGTCTCCAGATTTGCTGACATATTTTGATTAGAATTCTTACTTATTCTTCTTCTGTTGCTTGCCATGTATCTGTAGATATTCCAGTAATTCCTGTAGCCTCCCAACTTGGTAATAATCAGAGTAATGATCTAACTTTTTCTTACTACTAAAGGTTCTTGTAAGTAGGGAATGTCTTCTAAGGTATCTTGGATGTTGACATCATTACTGTACAGAATTTCAGTACACTCTATCCATCTTTGTTCGATCTCCTTTAAATTGGTTACTATCTGTCCATTAGCATCTTTTAGTATACCAATTCAAGGTTGAAACCTTCTGAGTTTGGAGATCCTTTGGAAGACTTTACTTGTTTTTCCATGTCTGTTTCCAACTTTAGAGATGTTGTTGTAAAACTGCTTCTTGTCTGTTCTAACAGCTCTTTGAAACTCTTTGTTAAGTTCCTTTCTTAGGTTCTTCTCTTCTCTTTTCTCTTCTCTTCTCTTCTCTTCTCTTCTCTTCTCTTCTCTTCTCTTCTCACTTCACTTCACTTCACTTCACTTCACTTCACTTCACTTCACTTCACTTCACTTCACTTCACTTCACTTCACTTCACTTCTTGGCAATTTCTGTGGTTTGTTCTGACATCCAGATTGTTTTTTCTGTTTCTTCATCCTTGGCAGTCTATTTTCATATTCTTCCTTAATGACTTCTTTTGGTTATTTATTTATTTATTTATTTATTTATTTTATTAAATTTATATTACCACCCATCTCCCCCAACGGGGACCCTGGGCAGTGCACAGCAAAATATGTGGTTCATTCCACAGTTCCTACGGTTCTCTACCAATGAGATTCAGGACTTCAAAATGATTCTTGAGGACTTCAGAATGATTCCTGATGTTCTTCTTGAAAATGGTGGGTACATGCTCAAGGTTGTATTGTGGAAACTGGTTGGCTTTCTTCTTCATCTTCTTTTTAATTTGGAACTTACATGAGCAATGAGCAAATGTGATTTACATCTGATGACGTCCATGTATATAGGTGTCATTGTGGTTGTTTGAAGACTGTGTTATTAATGAAAAAATCATTGGATTAGCAGAAATTGGTAAATTGTCATTCTTTGTTTTGGTTTCCAAGGCCATATACCTCAATTATATTTTCCTCCTCATTTTTTCCAACTTTGGCATTCCAGTCTCCAACCACAAGCAGTAAATCTTGCTTGCATGATTTCAATTTCAGATTGAACTTGACCATAAAACTCATCCACTTCTCTTCTCTTCTTCTGGCTTAGTGGTTGTCAGCCCTTCAAGGTAGACCAGACTAGGAAACCAAAGTTATGAATACTAATACTTTTAATACTGTATAAAGTTACAGTAACAGAATATGCTTCTCACCTCCCTCCCTTTATCTTCATGAGAACAAGGGAGGGTCAAGTCTGAGGCACTTTCTCAAATTATGTTTCTAATCCAGTCTCAAATTTCTTTTATCTGACTGTTGTCTTGGTTGCAGCAAGTTCCTCCTGTTCTTCAAAGTTATTCCTTCTTTCCATTACAGTGGTAGGAACATAATCTTGGATAATTGGATAATATTGGATAATATTAAAGGGTTGTTCACAAAGTCTAATTGATATTATTAGGTAATAGATTGCATTGCAGCCAAGTATTGTTCTTGCTATGTGCTTCCTAACTAAGAAAGCAATGTCATTCCTTTTGGTTTTTCATGTCCTGAGTAGTAAACAGTATGATCTTCTGACTGAAAATGTCCAATCCCCATCTATCTCAAACTGCTGATGCTTAAAATGTCAATTTGTTCTGATTTCATTTTATCTTTCACTGTGTTGAGCTTTCCCAAGTTCATGCTTCCTATGTTCCATGTTCCCACTGCAATTCTGTCATTGTAGCTTCAGATTTTCTTTTCCTGCATGGCAATATCAGAAATTAGACATCCCAAAGGCTTAATTTAACACTATCATAAACATAATTAGTACTCTAAAAGATTCTTTGCTCTTTCTCAATATATAGAGAGTATACTCAATATTTTTTTTACCCCTTCATGGATCACTGCCTTGTCGTGGCGAAGGGGCTTGCGTAACTCAATGAAGTCAGGTCAAGAAGAACAGGTCATGATGGAGAGTTCTGACAAAACGTGGTCCAAAACTGGAGGAGGGAATGGCAAACCACTCCAGTATCCTTGCCAAGAAAACCCATGGACAGTATCAAAAGGCTAAAAGATATGACGCCAGAAGATGAGCCCCTCAGGTCGGAAGGTGTCCAAAATGCTACTGGGGAAGAGCGGAGGGCAATTCCAAGTAGCTCCAGAAAGAGTGAAACGGCTGGGCCAAAGCCAAAAGGACGCTCAGTTGTGGATATGTCTGGAAGTGGAAGGAAAGTCCGATGCTGTAAAGAACAATATTGCATAGGAACCTGGAATGTAAGATCTATGAATCAAGGTAAGCTGGATGTGGTCAAACATGAGATGACAAGATTGAACATCGACATCTTGGGAATCAGCGAAGTAAAATGGACAGGAATGGGCGAATTTAATTCAGGAGACCATTATATATACTACTGTGGGTAAGAATCCCTTAGAAGAAATGGAGTAGCTCTCATAGTCAATAAAAGAGTGGGAAAGGCAGTACTGGGGTACAACCTCAAAAACGACAGAATGCTTTCAGTTTGAATCCAAGGCAAACCATTCAACATCACAGTGATCCAAGTCTATGCCCCAACCACTGATGCCAAAGAAGCTGAAGTTGACCGGTTCTATGAAGACCTACAACACCTTCTAGAACTAACACCAAAAAAAGATGTCCTTTTCATCATAGGGGACTGGAATGCTAAAGTAGGAAGTCAAAAAATAACCGGAATAACAGGCAAGTTCAGCCTCGGAGTACAAAATGAAGCAGGGCAAAGGCTAATAGAGTTTTGTCAAGAGAACACGCTGGTCATAGCAAACACTCTTTTGCTACCTCAGATATGCAGACGATACCACCCTAATGGCAGAAAGTGAAGAGGAACTAAAGAGCCTCTTGATGAGGGTGAAAGAGGAAAGTGCAAAAGCTGGCTTGAAACTCAACATTAAAAAAACCCAGATCATGGCATCTGGTCCCATCACTTCCTGGCAAATAGAAGGGGAAGAAATGGAAGCAGTGACAGATTTTATTTTCTTGGGCTCCAAGATCACCACAGACGGTGACTGCAGCCATGAAATTAAAAGACGCTTGCTCCTTGGGAGGAAAGCTATGGCAAACCTAGACAGCATATTAAAAAGCAGAGACATCACCTTGCCGACAAAGGTCCGTATAGTTAAAGCTATGGTTTTCCCAGTAGTAATGTATGGCTGTGAGAGTTGGACCATAAGGAAGGCTGAGCGCCGAAGAATTGATGCTTTTGAACTGTGGTGCTGGAGAAGACTCTTGAGAGTCCCTTGGACTGCAAGGAGGTCAAACCAGTCAATCCTAAAGGAAATCAACCCTGACTGCTCATTGGAAGGACAGATGCTGAAGCTGAAGCTCAAATACTTTGGACACCTAATGCGAAGAGACGACTCACTGGAAAAGACCCTGATGCTGGGAAAGACTGAAGGCAAAAGGAGAAGGGGACGGCAGAGGATGAGATGGTTAGATAGCATCACCGATGTAATAAAAATTAACATCATTGATTATGCAAATAAATAAGTTTTATATGTAAACATGTTTTCTAAAAAGAGATAAGTATCTCCTGCTGCTCTACTTCAACAAATGGGAGAATAGGTTGATTCTTAACAAAGCAGCATCCTTAACAAAGCAGTCTCAAAGACACATTTAGTTGAGGATATGATTGTAGTGAAGTACCCTCATAAGGCTTCTAACAGTCTTATTTACTATACATCACAGGACTATAAATACTTAACAGGCTAGGTTGTTCTGATGATTTATTCTATATAAATCAGCTACTGTAACTATTCCTTCATCTAAACTTGACTTTCTCAAGCTGGTTTGCTCCAAATGCATTTGATTCCAACTCTCATCATCCACCATTATCATATACAATGATCTTGCTGGTAGGAAATGACAACTGTAACTTACAAGGGTTCAATGAAAAATAATGCCTCCAGTGTTATAAATCGTTAACAGATGGTAGTACTGATGTGCTAGAAGCTCTGACATGTTCTTTAGCATCTGTTCTTTCATTTCAGTTGATAGGAAGCTGCTGTGAAAAAGATTGTGTTGCTATTGTTCATGAAATGGAAGTCTGCTGTGAGTACTTGTCAGTGTGCTTTAAGCAACATACTTTCACTGTATTTTTTACTGCTGGAGTCCCTCCAATTGAAATTAACTGCCAAATGCAAGTTGTTGATAATGTCTGCATAGACATGAGGACTGTGCATCACTGGGCCAAAAAATGTAAAGATGATGAAGGGGAAAAGCTAATTTGTGTGATCAAGAATGAAGTGGGCACCCTGTAACAGCAACTGAGTTTCACATGAGTAAGGTGATGAACTGATTAAATATAATCAGGGGATCACTCAAAGGGAAAGTGCTGTGAAGTTTGGCATTTCACATGAATGTGTGGGTCACATTATTGATGTTCTTAAGTATTGGAAGGTTTGTGTAAGATGGGTTCCTCACATGCTGATGGCAGAGATGAAAAGTTCAAGAATTGAAATCTGCCAGCAGTTTTTGTCATGATACAAAAATGAAGGTGAGGAACTTCTTCATGGTATTGTGACAACCAACAAAACATGGGCTCATCATTATGACTCATATCACAAAGCTTCACCTGTGGGTTGAATCAAGTGGGGGATGGAATCAAGCAGTGGCAGGGAACCTAATGGTTTTCGGGGATGCAGATGGTGTTATACACATGGATGTCCTTGAAGCTGGCACCACGATAAACTCAGGGTGTTACATTGCAATACTCAAAACTTCAGAACAATGATTAAGCAATGTTCAAAAGCCCCAAAAGGAAACTTTGCTACAATGTGACATCATTAGGCCTCACACCTCACAAGCCAGCCAAGAAGTAATTGCACAGTTGGATCTCACTGTCTTACCCCAGCCACCATACAGTCCAGACTTGGTGCCATGCCACTTTCACCTTTTCCCAAGTTGAAGGAATCCCTTTGCAGGAATCTGTTTGATGCATATGAAGAGGTGGGTTGTTAGTAGGGTTATGAGATGTCCAGCAAAAGGAGGACATGTCCTCCTTTTTTTCCTCATGTCCCATCTGGCAGGCATAGCTTTAAATCAAATATTGTCCAGCTTTTTGAGTATCTAACAAGGTATCTCTTCCTGATCAGCTTTTCTCTGTAGCACAGTGCTTCCCTAATAAGTGCTAACTACCACTTAACAAGCTCTGTTGTGTGACTTTAATTAGTTCCCTCTGTAGTACCCTCCAGCTGGCTTGCGCTGCTGCCTGAAATTGACAAGTCCTTAATCAGTTATTGTACATGCTGAAGGCCTTTGCCTCATAACCAGCTCTAGCATATTCCTGAGATTGAAAAACCAGTCTTTCTGATGCTGGAAAAAGGAATTTCATATATATGTAGGTATATGTACTTTTTTTTTTTACAGTTTTTCACTGTAATGTTTGTTGCGGATGCCAAGAAAGTTAAACGGTTACTGTGTCCTCCTTTCCCCCCAGTTGTCCTCCTTTCCAATTGTCCGTGTCCTTCTTTGCCTGTTCAGATATCTGGTAACCCTAGCTGTTAGGGTCTAATTGAAGAGACAAGGTGTTATTCTTACATTGGCAGAAGTGGGTAGCAAATGTTTCATTTATTAAAATATCCCTATTTAAACTAAAGTTATAGAGGTGGAGGCATTCCTTTTCATTCAACCCTTGTAGCATGTCTTAAGAACACCAGATTGGGAAACAAGGGTGGAATGTGTTGCCAAGTATGTTGCTGGTATAAACTGAGATGGATGCATGTGAGGCCCAACAGATGGTGCTTTACTAAATCTCCCAGCATCCCTCACTAATGATCTGGTTGAGCTTACTGGGAGTCATATTTCAGCAATATATGGAGGGACATATGTTGTGCATCCATATAGAGATCACTGACAAAAGATACTTTGACATTTCAGGTAGAAATGGCAGAGTTATTCCATCCTACTTATTAAAATGGGGGCACAATTCAAAATGGAGAAGAGCATATCTACCTTAAAAAGAATGTACTGTACATATGTTGGATTCTGTCACCATGTGAAATATTTGATGTATTCACCCTTACATGATATAGACAATCTGAAGAGAAGCAGCAGCATATCACCAAAAAGACAAATATCAGAGACAAAGAATCACATTAGACACAGTACCTTCTGGAATGTAGGCTGTGAGCATCCAAAGCTCATATGATCTGAGCCTTTCAGATCTTAACAAATATGCGTGTTCCAGAAAGTCAACTGGGTTTAACAGCATGGGGGCATATTTCACAGTTGGAAGGGAAGGTGAAAAATAAAACAACATCAGAAGCAGATACTCCACTCCTGCTGAGTTCTTCCATTTCCACTGGTGAGATATCAAGCAGGCCCAGTAAAGTGTTTGGAAATGTGTATGTGTCTTGTGCCAAGAATACAGGGGAATGAATTACAGGCCCAACAAGTGGGAACTAAGGTCCCTGGAAGAAAATGCACCAGCTGTACATTTCAAATTGCAATCCACAGTTACTCCCAACCCTATTTCTATCATGATATGCTAATAATGCAGACAGTGAAGCAGCAAATACGGGGAAGCTGATAATGAGGTAGTTCAATGGGAGGTATTAAAGGAGATTGAAGGCAAAAGGCTTACCTGAAGAAAGGAGAATGAAAGCATGTCAGCAGGAAAAGGACTCTCGCTTAATGGTGTATAGAAGAGCTTCCTGATAGGAGGAAATTGAGCAATTTTGAAGGAAAAGAAAAATGCTAAAAGTTACTGAGAGAGGATCAGTCATGGGGAGAGGCTGATATTATCTCCACTTCAGCTCAAATAATTAACTAAGAAAATGCTACAGCAATGAAGGTTTTGCTTTCCTCAAATCTCAGAGGGAAACTGATTAGGCAAACACAGCTTGGCATGAGCGGGTTGTGCCCCATTTGTTTGTTTCAGTGTGTGTGTAGAGAATGTTCCATGAACTTATTTTAAAATTCCCATAGGATCCCAAATAGCCAATGGCCTTCAAACTGAAATAGGAAGTAACCTAAAATCATAATAATGCTACTTTCCTGGCACATTTGCTGCATCTATCTTGAACATCAATATGATGATTTAAGGACTATAAACTACCTATGCAAGATGACTCAAATGGAAAGTATTGCACTATGGTGATGTGAAAAAAAATCTGTTTATTGTTTTAGTTCCTTGGTGGTCAGATTCATAATGAAGATCTTCATTTATCATTCATATATTCAGTTATCAAATGGTGAATTCATTTAAGGCAACCATCCATTATCAGAATCTATTGGCAGAGCAAGGCAACCAGGTTCTCTCAAGAGGTTTTGAACTGCAGCTTCCCTAAACCAAAGTCAATATGGGTATGATCCATAATTATGGGTGTTCTTGTCCAAAGCTTCTAAAACATCTTGAGGATACCCAGTTGCCTAATCCTGATTTAGTGACTCTGCTATGCATGAAAAAAATGTTTGTACTAAGTTTACTGTTTTTTTCTTTTTTCTTTTTTTCAATATGAGGAAATGTCAAGAGTAGTGTTCAATTAATGGAGCTAGGGAACGTGCAGATGCCTTAATATAATCCAACCCTCCATTCTACTCTTCCATTTTAGCCAAATTATAACCTGCTTTGGGGACTTTTAAAAATAGAAGGTATTGATAGCTCAGCATTTAAGGAAATGTGCTACTTTACTATGAATCTATGAAAGAAGGAAGAAAGAAAAGGATTAGCAGACCAATTCAATTCATTTTTTATTTCTAATTTCAGGGTCTGTTATCTGATCTATAAAATTTCCAGTCTTTTTTTAAAAATCTGATTAGGAATTTATTAGATCAGATATTATATTACAAGCTTTGCAAGATGGCTGAGTGGTGACTACAAAAAAAATTCTGGTGTGCAGTGTCTAACGAGTCGTCTTTCTCAGCATTTTCTTGGTTCATATGTGATGTATCACATGACATGACACATGTCATGACAATTCCATGACACATAACAGTTCCATGGAGTGTCAGAAAATAAGGCCTTGGAAAGTATATTCAAAAGTCTCTGTACCTACAAAGATCAGACGCAGACAACCCATGGTATTCCCTGTGATATTCTATGGAAGCGAAAGTTGGACATTGAAGAAGCAGGATAGGAAGATTACTGATGCTTTTGAACTTTGGTTTTGGAGAAGACTCCTGAGAATACCATGGATAGCCAAGAAAGCAAACCAATGGATCATTGAACAAATCAACTCAGAGTTCTCACTCGAGGCACAAATGACCAGGCTCAAATTATCCTAGTTTGGACACATTATGCAAAAACCTAGCTCTCTGGAAAAGGCTGTAATACTGGGAATGGTGGAAGGAAAGAGAAGAAGAGGATGACCAGCAGCAAGGTGGATGGACTCAGTTACAGTGGCAATGAGTGAACTATTGGAAGACCTGAAAGACCAGGTTAGGAATAGATCATCATGGATAAAATCTATTTATGTGGCTGCTAGGAATCAAAAACAACTTGATGTCACATAACCAATCAATCAATAGTCTGTAAAAGAAACTGCCCCTGCTATAAGTATGCTACACATTGTAAACATTTGTTTCTAAATAAGAAGGTGCCTCTTGGCCATTTGTAATAAATCAATTTATTTGCAATATATCAAACTTATATCACCACAAGCAGATATTTTAGGAGGTATTATGGGTACTAGCCAGCATTAATTCCAGCTAGTTTCACTCCTACACAAGATGCTGCGGGATTGAAAAATATCTTGACTTGTTTCCACCTGGATTCTAGGCAGATTTTATTTGAATCCCTATCCATGAGGCCTGAATGTCCATATCTGATCAGAGAACACATGACACAGAGAAGAGAAGCACCAGCATGGCTGGAAGAACAATCTAAAACTCCCCAAAATCTTTGGGAACATATACAGAATTACAGCTTCGATCTTCAGAACAAGGCAGACTGAAAGGAGGCTCCTTGAAAAGAAAAAAAACTTGAACACTGTTGTTGTTGTTTTAAACCTTAAACAAGAAGCAGCTGGAATGGGGACGGAGGTAGTAGAAGCAACACAATTTCTCTTCCCCAGTTTTGGTTGCATCATTTTTAGCCTTGGCACTCCAGTGATTGAAATTGCTCTTTGGATCTCCATTAACAATTATTTGTGCTTTCTGTGAAGTATAAATCAATCTTACCCATTTTATAAAGTTCTCTCCAAAATTCATGTTTTCTAAAACCTTGAACAAGAAAGCCCAGTTCAAATTGTCAAAGGCCTTCTCTGCATATAAGAAAATCAATGTGGTTTGTTTTTCATTAAAAGGTAAAGGTTCCCCCCGCACATTTGTGCAGTTGTGTCCAACTCTAGGGGCCGGTGCTCATCTCTGTTTGTTAGCTGAAGAGCCAGCATTGTCCGAAGACGCTTCCATGGTCATGTGGCCGGCATGACGCACGCGGAACACTGTTACCTATCCACCAAAGTGGTACCTATTACTCTACTTGCATTTGCATGCTTTCAAATTGCTAGGTTGGCAAGAACTGGGGCGAGTGCGGGAGCTCACTCCGTCACGCGGGGCTAGGGATTCGAACCTCCGAACTTGCAATCTTCCGATTGACAAGCCTGGCGTCTTACCTGCTGAGCCACTACACACCCCTTGCTTTTCATTATGTTGCTCTAAATATTCCAAAATGTCCAACGCTTTTCTAACATTGTCCTGTTCCTCTGTAATCCTTGGTAAATTTTGTTTCTTTGGATATTCATCTATTTTCTCTAGAGAGATGTCACTTCCTTTATATTAGCTGGATTTTTTTTTCTTTCTAGCATTTTCCCCACAGTTGCAGGGTCCGCTTTTCCACATCAACTGAATGTTGATCCATTAGTTGTGACAGGAATTGACTGACCGGCTTGTCACCTGAGACTGAGGTCAAGGGCTGAGAGATAATGTCTGGCCCAAAGTCACTCAGCCAGCTTTCATGCCTAAGGCGGGATTCCTTTATACAAGTTGGAATAATATTGATAAAATGTCTTTTGTATGGTCATGTTATCCATTAATATGGTATCTCCCTCTTGTAATTTCAATGTCATTTTCTTTTCTTTTTGTTTTCGTAATTTATCTGCCAGCCACTTCCCTGGTTTGTTTGCTAACTCAAAATTTTTTTGCTTTACATAATTCATTTTTATTTACATTTCTCTTACTGTTAACATAGATAAGTGTCATTGTAAAAGCTTAATTTGTTGAGAAATACTTATCTTCTCTGGAAATTTCTTTAATTCTTCTTTTCTCTTTATCTCATCCAAAATAGCTTGTGCCTTCTCTTGTCTATTCTTTTTGAGTTTATTACGTTGTATAAAATAACCTCTAGTAAAAGCTTTACTTGCATCCCAAACCATTCTTAAATCAGTAACTTTACCTAAATTATTTTCAAAAAATTCTTTTAACTACTTTTTACAATCCTTCACTATTGCTCCTTTCTGTAGCAACATTTCATTTAGTCTCCATCTAAAAGAACTAGATTTTCTTTTATAAACCAAACTCACAGGATTATGATCCAAAAAAGTCTTTGGTAATGTCTCTACTTTAGGAACCTTAGTAGCCACATTCTTTGAAATCCAAATAATTTCTATTCTTGTAAAGGATCTATGTCTTTCAGAAAAATAAGTATACTCTCTTGAATTGCCACTTTTATCTCTCTACACATCAACAAGCTCTAGATTGTCCATCAAATTAATAAAAAAACTTTTGGTAGTTTACCTCGAGTGATTTTAATAGTTTTCTCAGAAGTTTCATCTACTTGTGGGGAGATCACTCCATTCCAATCTCCCATCAAACACCAATTTTCATAAGAGATACCTATTAGTCTGTCCATAAGTCCTTTGTAGAACAATACTTTGTCCTCAGTTGGGGCATAAATTCCCAGTATCAAATATACTATACCCTATATACTTTATCAATTTCGGCCTTTGTATCCTCATCCCAATCCCAAAAATTTGCTAAAGCTTTAATAATCTTTTCTGTAATATCTTCACCAGGATCCTCTGGGATTGCTTCAAATCTCAAACAAAATTCCTTCTCTCTCAATTCCAATAGAACTAGATTATCTAGTTCTCCTTCCAATTCTCTGTCTAAAACTTCTGTCTTACTCTCCAGAATTTCCACTTTATTATTAATTTGTTTTATATCTCCAGTCACTTGTTTTAAAGAGCTTTCCATCTTTTCCATTTCTTAACTTCTTCTTTCATCTCCTCTTTCATCTTTACAAGTGTTTCATCCATTCTTTTTTCAAAAGCTGTCAATTTAGTATCAAGTGATTCAGCTACAGTAACTTACTGCCCAGTTGCTGAAACATTTTCTGAAGCAAATCTGGTGTAATTCCTCTCTCTGTAGGTTGCTCTAATGATCCTCTCCTCCCCTCTGCTGTTTTTGCCACTTTTCTGATGCTTGCCCTTATGGTATTATAATCCAAAAATGAAAGTGTCTCAAACAAGGGAAAGCAAAAAGGCAAGCTTCCTTTTTTTCCCCTAGTTTGTCTTCCTGTGCCCTTAATACTTTCATCTCAAATGGTACTCCATAGTCACAGTCAGCATCACAGTCAGCATATCCATAGTTACAGTCAGCATCACACTCTGGCTCATATTACCTTTATCTTTTGTTTTGTAAAATCCACCAACTGTCTGCACTCTTTAATAGTAAAGAAAAAACATTCCCACAAAGGTCTGGTTCATTTGTCTATTTTAATTCCAATTTGTTCAAAAACACTTTCACAAAAAATATCTTTCAAAATAACTATCCCCTTTATCCATTTTAAACTTTCTTACATCCACTCTTTGGTAAGCTTTCTGCCAAAAGTTTTAAAATCTCTCTTTAGATGTAATTTAGTAACATCTGAAAGTGTTTAAGAAATGAGGCTCATGCAAACCTTATGTCCATATAGGCTACATTATGGCTGTGAGCTTGATTGAAATCCTTTGACTTCCATCCACTCAACTCATGAGCTGACCACAAAAACCTCAGTTCCTGCAGTCTACTCATAAGGAGCAGCTGTCCGGAGTGCAAGTGGGTGATCTCACAATCTCTCCTTTTTCTGGAGAGATTGTGCTGGCCAGAATTCACCACAATGCCATCCTACAGATGGAACAATGGGAAAATATGTGGCTGAAAGGATTAAAATTCACACTATGTTATAATGTTAAAGAGAATTTTTATATATTTTTTATTTTATTTATTTTTCCAATTTCTATCACCGCCCATCTCCCCCGAATGGAGAGTGTATGTACTGTTGGTATATGTTACCAGAGAAATTATCTAGAATATATAAAGGCATTTCAAATTTATGTTGGAAATGTGAATAACAAGAAGGGTGATTTTATCCTGTTTGGTGGACATCTAAAAAGGCTAAAAAAAATTGGATTCAAATACATACACTGATTCAGAGGATTTTAAAGGTTAATATACAATTGAGACCAGAGGTCTTTCTTTTGTGATTGATGGACAAACAGTTGGAAAAGAGTCATGGAACTTTGTTTTTGTATATGATATCTGCAGTGAGATTATTATATGCACAAAGATGGAAAGATTCAGCACTACCCACAATGCAGGAATGGTTCGTGAAGATGATGGAACTTGCTGAGATGGCTAAATTGACTTCTTTGATCAGAGAAAAGCCAATATCTATGTTTATTGCTGACTGGAAACCCCTTATGGACTTTTTGCATAAAACAGAAAAAAAATGAACACGATTTATGGTTTTGATGATTAGACAGGATAAATTATAGAAAGAAGAGAGTTATGTTGTAACCATAGAGTAAGAGATAAATTTATAATTGCACCTATAACTGCTGTAAAGAAGTTAGAATCTACTTCTTTGTATATTTTTTTCTTTCTTTTCTATTATTCTTTCACTTTTTTCCCTTGCTCTTTTAGCTTTGTCTTTGATTTCTTTCTTTTTCTTCTCTTTTCCTTACTTTATATTAATTTGTATCAGTTTTTATCTTCCTTTTAAAAAATCACACACATAAACATACACATACACATACAAATACATATACACTGCTGTTTGGACTAAGTTCTTGCAATTTGACTCTACCATGTATTTTGCCCTGCTATTTGGACTCTCAGTTCCAATTCATATTGATTTCACCTTCAGCTTTAGGATTTTTCTGCATTGGCGTCTGAGAGTTTAAGGATATGTTTGTAGTTAGATTCTAAACAGAGTAAT
Source organism: Charina bottae (assembly GCA_023362775.1). Taxonomy (NCBI): domain Eukaryota; kingdom Metazoa; phylum Chordata; class Lepidosauria; order Squamata; family Charinaidae; genus Charina; species Charina bottae. The sequence continues at coordinate 184,266,740 of JALMGJ010000003.1, forward strand.
TGTGGTTTGATTCTGTATGAGACTTTGCTAACTATGGCAAAGACTTCATTCCAGACATTCTTCTGGCTGTCTATAATTCAAAACTAGTGTCTAGACAACCTTATTGTATTCACCAGGTCTGAAGACAATGAGGCAATCTGTTTTCCAGGAGAGTTGAGTTACTTTAGAGTCCTTGAAGAGAGCTTGGCCTGTATCCTCAAAGAGATATTAGGGAGTTTACTTTTATAGAGTTACAGAGATGTATTTGCCCAATTAAAACATGGATTGACAAATTAACACTTTAGCTAATTTTCTCTGTATTTTCCTATTTCTTTGGCACATTTCTAATGACCTCACAAATCATAGTAATTAATTTCAGTTCCTTTGGCACTTTAATGAGCTTTTAATGATATGAATAACTAATCATGCTCACTTTATACCTGTTTAATTCTTTTAATGAACTGCAAAGGTAAATATTTCTTGTGTATGGAGTATGAGATGCTTCAGAGCTAGATCTCCTGTATTTCATTTCATTCAACGAAAAAATAACATCTTAAAAATATTCTGATGTCAGGTAACTTGGCAAAAACAAGAAGCAAACTTAAATATTAATTCCAGTTGACACTTTGGACATTACTCTTCGGGTGAATATGACAATGTTTAGAAGGGGAGTGGAAAAACATGCAAAAGATCCAGGCTTAGTCTTTGGTAGTTTTGATTAAAGTGATTAGGTATTGGCTGATAATGAAGTCCTTTCTCTGACTCAGTTTCTGACCCAGTGAGCTATTGTCAGACATAGCAAGCAGTATTTAACTACATGGATAGATTCTGACTTGGCATAAAGCAGTGTCCTGCATAGAAGGAATAAGCTATTGATACTGTAATTTTCAGGTATTTTAAATGATCACCAAACATTAATATTTGCCATAGTGAAGAATATACCCATATCAATCAAGTAACTCAACTGTCACAACAACCCAACAGAAGCTGTGTTTGCTCTTCAGACAAGCAAAACACACTGCAATAACCCAAAACTCCAAAAAGCAGAAATAGATTATCTACTGTACTTATAGAACATGTTCCAACCCAATGAATACCCATGCAAATTCATCCAAAAGTGTCTGTCTATGAACCCAACAATTAACACAACCAATGAAAAGGACAAATTTACCATATATCAAAACACATATCTGAAACTACCAACAAGTTACTATAAACCCTAGGCATCATGGTAGCTTATAAATCACAAAATCTATCCAAAAAATTCTAAGCAAATTCAACAGTCAAAGAAGACTAAACAAGAGCCATCTACCACGTACAATGCAAATGTTGTGAAAACCACTGTGTGAGGCAAACAGGCCAAAAATGCAAGTGAACTCCTAGTGGGATGGCACTGACAGTAGATTTTGTGTGTGTGTGTCAGAAGCACCAAGGCGCTTTTGTAGTGAAAGGATTTGCCAGTGACATCACCGTTGCCTGGGGGATGCCCGAGGAGGCTCCTTTCATGTCCCTGTGATTTTCCCACTGGAGTGGTACCTATTTATCTAATTGCATTTGCATGATTTTGAACTGCTAGGTTGGCAGGAGCTGAGACAAATTGCTGGGAGCTCACTCCGGCACATGGCTCATGCTACTGGAATTTGAACTGCCGAGCTGTCAGCCTTAATGGCCTCTGACTCAGTGTCTTAACCACTGAGCCACCATGGTCCAGTAAAAAGGTAAAGGTTCCCCCCGTACATTTGTGCAGTCGTGTCCGACTCTAGGGGCCGGTGCTCATCTCCTTTTGTTAGCCAAAGAGCCAGCGTTGTCCGAAGATGCTTCCACGGTCATGTGGCCGCATGACGTGCGCGAAACGCTGTTACCTACCCACCGAAGTGGTACCTATTAATCTACTTGCATTTGCATGCTTTCGAACTGCTAGGTTGGCAAGAGCTGGAGCTAGTATGGGAGCTCACTCCGTCATGCAGGGCTAGGGATTTGCACCTCCGAACTTGCGATATTCTGATCGACAAGCCTGGCGTCTTATCCGCTGAGCCACCACGCCCCCCTACCGTGGTCCAGTACAGTCCATTAATAGATACATTGAGATAAGCTCCATCTACAAACATTCAAGAAAGGAAGCAGCTAAGGTCAGGGAAAGAGACACACAGATCTGAACACACCCTTCCTCATCACACACCTACTAACCAATATCCAGATAAGCAAAATTAACAGCAGCTAAACAAAAACAACAAAAGAATAAACAATACCCCAATCAAGGCAGGTAGGACAAGCTACCACATATAACAGCCAACAAACTCCGCTCTCCCATGCACTGATGACGTTGCCTAACCTGGTAATGAAATGTCTGCAGGAACACCAAGAACCTAATAAATTAACAGTGATTTACCATTTATAAGTACAGAGAGAGGCAGTATTTTCATTTATGTATTTATTTTGGAAAACCTACATCCCAGCTTTTGGTTCTAGCAGCTGCCAAGATGGCCTACAACACATTTATTTATTTATTATTTATTATTTCAATTTATATGACCGCCCATCTCCCCCAGTCAGGTAAATGCACTACATGTAAATGCACTACATGTAAAATGCAAGTACATACATACATGTACTTGTACATACATACAAATACAAGTACCAAATACATGACTCTGGGCAGATAACAGTAATTAAAAATAGAATACAAACAATATAACAAAATTTTGGGTAACATAAATAGCAGCCAAGAAAAACAACAACAACTAGAATTCATTTATAACAGTTAGTCCAGCAGGAAATGGGCTCACCCACACCATCAGGGCCCCAGGCTCAATGCCAAAACTAAGTCTTTAAGGCCTCACACATGGCCAGCAGGGTCAGGGTGAATCTGATCTCTGGGAGGATGATGTTCCAGGGGGTGAATGCCACAACAGAAAAGGTTTTCCTCCCCCTAACAGATGGGCTGAGAGCATGCCTCTTCTGCTGGATCTAAAGTATGGGTAGATAACACTGGAGAAAGACCGTCCTGTAAGTAGCCTAGCCCCAAACCATGAAGGGCTTTAAAGGAAACTACCACCACCTTGAATTGTACCCAGAAGCTTACTGGCAACCAATGCATCTCACAGAACAGAGGAGTCATGTGCTGAACAACAGGCACCCATAACTGCCCTTGTCGATGAAGGTTCTCAGTCATCCAGGTGGAACAGTCTGTAGCTTGAATCATGTCAACTGGATTTCTATTTTCTCAGTGGAAACGTTTCGCTCCTTATCCAAGAAGCTTCTTCAGTCTGAGCAAAGTTAGTAAGGGAATCCTTAAATATGTTTCTAGGGTGGCTGTGTGACCTTGCACCTGGGGCTAGGTCATGGTTATTTGAGATGTTTATTTCTAAGTCCCTTTATCATCCAAAGGAGGATTGTTAAGATTACCATGCTGCTGTTGAGCTTGTGAAATGGTCTTAATCTTCCTAGGCACAGAAGACAAAGCAGGAAGGAAAATAGGGGAAAGATTGTGCCTGAGGCCCCCACCTCTATTCAAGGAAGGATTTTCCAAGTTGGCATAAATGGACTCTTTGACCCCTCTCTCAAACCATCTATCTTCTCTGTCTAAAATGTGAACATTAATGTCCTCAAATGAGTGTCCTTTTTCCTTTAGATGAAGATAAACTGCTGACTCTGGTCCTGTGGTGCCCTTGCTGCCCTTGCTGTTACATTTTGTACCTGCTGAAGCTTCCAAATACTCTTCAAAGGAAGCTCCATGTAGATTGTGTTGCAGTAATCCAATAGGGAGGTAGCTAAGGCATGAGTGACTCTGAGTAGGGTCTCCTGGTCCAGGAATGGGTGCAACTGGCATACAGCACAAAGAGCAAGAGATGGAAGGGTCCCCAGACATACCAAATCTTCTGAGAACTTGACATCAATATTGATCCACATTTCAGTGGACCATTACTCCAAAGGCAAAGGGACAAAGAATAGTGTAATAACAATTATAAATGGCAAGCCATCTCAGGTGGCAAAAGCATGTCTTTATGGTATAGACTCCTTCTGGAGGCAAGACATGTACCCACTCTGGTGGCCCTTTGAAAAGCTGTCAACATGGATGGTTATTACTGTTTGTTTAAATTGTTTATTTTAGATCTGTATTGTAGCTTTTAAATTTTGTTGTTTTTATGATAATAAATGATATTATTCTGATGGCATGTAAGTGAAATAAATAATTAAATAACTAAATATCTTATGTAATATGAATCTGTACTAAATAGGATTTTGTTTTATTGGGAAATCACCAGCACCTTAAGTCATGTCTGGAAGTAAACTGCAAGGTAGTGCAACTGACATAACAGTGGAAGAATTGGATGCTGGCCAACACCTAGGGGTAAGCATTTTGCATTTGTTGAAATTTCCAGATATGTTTCAAGCTCTGCTTCATATAAATTCCATTGCCAAAGCTTTGTGACAATAGCCAAAGCTTTGTGACAATACTGTATATAGATCTGATTTTACTGAGGGAATAAGCAACTACTGTGTGAACCAAAACTGTATTAAGGAACTCCAGGCCTCAGTAGCATCCTGAGCAAAACTCTGTTAGGAAACATTCAGAGTGTAAACCTGACTGTCCAGAGTACAAGCATTAGGCTGTATCCAAAATTCCAGATTTTATCTTCCCTACTGACAGACAGCATCCCATCTCCTTTTGATTAAGTGTAGTTTATTTATCCACATGAGTCCATATCAATGGTTAGGGTCTTCCACAGTCTTCCAGGCATTAGATGAACAGGAGACCTAGCTGATATCTGTCTATTGGTGGTACAAGGCTCCTCTGCATGAATGTGACAGATCTGCAGGATTCTCCTAAGCCAAAGACCTGAGAACAGCCTGCCAGCACAACATAATAATACCTACTTTTGAGATAGGATTGGAATTGGTGCAAAATACTGTCTCCAGCGCTTACAATGATTCCAATTCTTAGGCTGACCATATGTCCCGTTTTGAACGGGACAGTCCCGTTTTTTTAGTATTTTTCAACCATCCCGTTGTTTTGATAAAAATCTCAATTTTGTCCCATTTTTTAAAACCGGAGAGAATGGCGCGGGAGGAGGATCTGAGCTGGAGCTGCCAATTGGAGGCAGCCTGGAAGAGGAAGCCCTCCCACCTGTCAGCGTGCGGCAAAGGAGGGACGGGGGAGCAGGGTTTGCAGGCGGGAGCCAATCGCACAGACTGGGGGGCAGGGACCCCTGTCTTTTTCATGAATACGGAATATTACATAAGACCCCGTCCCATTTTGCCATCCCAATGTCCCGTTTTTGTCTGAAGGAAATATGGTCCGCCTACCAATTCTAGCTATGTGAGCCACAGGGATGGTTCATGCAAAGTGATGTGAAAGCCATGGTGAGGTCCAGTAAAGCCAATAGAGCGTATTTCCCCATCAACTGAGGAATATCATGCCTTAAACCAGAAGACTGAATGGCCCACTGATCCATCTGTAATAATCCAGACATTTTATTAAATAAAGAGATTGTAAGAAATGCATTCACATTTCCATATGTCAATATTTTTTTCCTCATCAACCAGATATCTCCAAGCATGGACTAGTCTACTTTTATGGATATTGTATTACTCTAATTTAGTTTTCTTTCTTAAAACAGTTCCTGAAACTGACCAGAATTCAGTGAACCTTTCTCTTCTATCAACAAAGTACATGCTCTTTTAGAATAGTCATCTGGGGAAACCTAAGAGAAAGAAAATGTAGAAGCTATAAAGAAGGCAGAATGGGAGAAAAAAAATTGATGCATGCAGCAGAATTTACTGGAAATTCTACTCTGTATGACATATGTTACTAATAGGAGTTAAAAGAGCACTGTTTTGGCTTCCTTCTCATTGACAAATAAAAAATGCTGCTTTCTGATTCATGTATTTTCCCTAACTTTAGATGATGAACCAGGGTTGAGCTCCAACACCACTTTTTAAAGGCAAGCTATGTCAAGTAGAGATGAAAAACTACATATATAGCTTGTGTTTCCACCAGTATGAAGCATAGCCATATTTATTTATTTCAAACATTTGTAGGCTACAATACACTGCTGTGCTTTTAGGTATGAGCAAGGCCAAGGTATTTTAATATTCTGAAAGGTTCAGAATCAGAATCAGAATGCTCAATTACCCCCATTCCTACTTTCTTTTCATGCAACCAGCATCAAATTTTGGGCATGCGTGGGTACACTCAAAAAACCTGAAATAATTCTAATTTATAATAATATAAAATAATTACATTTTAACTGATTGGTTTTGCTACTAGGAATAAAAGATATCAATTTATCTGATAATATCAAATTCTGAATTATACTTAGGATGGGGTCCACTGCATGTGGAATCCAGGGTGATTACTTCTATTTGCCCTTCTTAAAAAGTGTCCCAGATAAGAGGCCTGTTAGGCCAATTTTGAGGTGGGGGGGGACTGATTTGCAATGATTTTTTTTTTTTAAAAAAAGTGCAATAAATAAGTACATTACAATGCCAAAACAAAATGTATCTCCATCCCCCAATGAAATCCATAATCAAATAAAATAGTAATCAGAATGAAGCTCTACCAAGATAGAAAGCCCCATCCTTAACACTTGAATGCCTGATGAAATAGGATTGATTTTACTGGAAAGATAGCAGGGTGAGGGCCAAATGCACCTTAGAGGGTAAGCTGTTCCACAATGACAGGGTGACCACCAAGAATCTCAGCCCAAGTCACTGTCCTCTTAATTTCTTATGGGATGGAGACCTTAAGCATGCCCTCTTGGGATAATCACACAGGATGGATGGATTCTAATCAGAAGAGATGGCCCTGTGGATAAAAGAGATTTATCTGTTTAAACATACTGGAGAAAGTGTTCCAACCCCTTGAGTATAAGGGTTGCACAACCATCCTGCTCTAGGCTGTTTGATATTTACATACAGAAATTGAAAGGAGCAGAACCTGATCTCACAGCCACACTTGCTGTCTGGTCTGATATACTATAGTTAGAAGCTGTTGGTATGTACCTTTCTGCACAAGTACACGAGACTCCCAAATAAGTATGAATTATGCTACTGTGTTAGTTTTTCATTTTAGAGAAGAATAAAAGGCAAATGCTATTTTGTGCAGACTTTTTAGAAAGGATTTCATCGATTGGTGGACGCATGGATGAATTTCAGTGTATGAGTCACCCTTATGGAATAGAACTCTCAGGGAGTTATGCATTTTCAATGATTTTTTAATGTATTGCAGTACACAAAAATAAGGAACAATTTGGGAGAGTCATCTCACAATTTCCAAGGATTAAAATTAATTTGCTTCACCTCTTCTAGCAGAAAAATATTGATGAAAACTTACAAACCTTTTGTATAGTTTTTAAATTTTATTTATTGTAACCCGCCCAGAGTCCCTTGCATGGGAGATGGGCGGGGAATAAATTTGAAAAATAAATAAAATAAATTAATAAAATGATGGTAATTAAACAGCCCAATTGTTATTGACAGATTGAATAATAAGGTAACCAGCTTCCTTCAAAACAGTCTTGATAGGATGACCATCATATAACATAATATAACTTTGTGATGTTCTGTCAATCGTTCCATTAGTCCAATGACTGAAATCCCACTACATACTGTATGTATAAGTCTTTTTTTTCCCTTCTATTTCCTTAATTTTTTTTTTATTTAACATTTTTAATAGGCACAATTAATAAAACAATCTTTAAGCTTAAAGAGAAAATAAACTTAAACTTTAAGTTGTTTTTTTTTTTGTTTATGTTTTGGAACTATTTATAGGCAGTGGTCACATAGGGCCAATAAAAAGACATACAAAAAATAAATAAAAAGACATACTGTACATCAGAGCTTTCCAAACTGTGTGTGGCGACACAAAAGTGTGTCGCCACACACAGCGTGGTGTGTCGCCACACCACCCGGAAGCGGTGGTGCGCGCGTGCACAGCGGCCGCCATGCACGTGCACACCGCCGCACGCCCCCTGCGCCGCCATCGTGTGCGCGCGCCGCCGCACACACCCCCCGCGCCGTCGCTGCCGCCGCTGGCATGTCACCAGCAGCAGCACTTTGGAAAGCCCTGCTGTAGATAGTAGTCCATCATCTGGAACAATGTCCAAAAGTTGTTATTAGCTGAAATTAATAACAAGAGGCATTACTAATTAGTAAGAGTTATTTACCATATCTATTACTATTATTATATTATATTATATTAATTATATTAATTTTTTGCCTTTGACCTCTTTTCTAAGTGATTATTGGCTTTGAGAAAGCTTCCTTCCTTTCTTTCGTATCCTGCAACTATTCAGAACCTGCTGCTCCAATTATTTCATTAGTATGCCAGGATGGATATCTTTTGTTCACTGTCTCTTTGATTTTTTTTATATTGTCCATATCTTTCTTTAAAAAATTATGTACTCCCCTGTGGTACTTCCATTTCACTTGTGTCAAATGTCATTTCATTGCTAACACCTTGCATACACTTACTTCAAACATAAAGTCTCTTTCATTTGGGTTTTAAATTATTTAACCTATTTCTCCAAGCTTCTGTCAGTTGTCTTGCTCACTAAGTTCTACATTTCACTTCATATTATAATTTTAATGATTTATGATTATAATAGGCTGAATTTTTCTTGACTGACCATTAAGCTGACTTGTGTTGTGTGGTCTTAGTACTTTTTCATATTTTAATATCTACCTTGAAAAACATTATGCTGTTAGTTTTGCAGTTATTTATTTTTAAATGATAAGTGGATTTCTATCTTTTAAAATTTCCATAATATTCCTGCCAAAAGCTATGGGGTCATTATTTAACCTATTATCTTATTTAAAAAAAAAGATGTGGCAATTTTGAACTGTGACACTATGTACTCTACATACCCCTACTGGATATATCTGCTGAAGGTGCTTATCAATACCATAAGTCACAACCTTTTCTTTTCCATTGTGCCTTAGAATATTTTTATCTAGATTACTTATAATTAGGAATGGCCAGCATCACTGTATATGTTTATTCTGTCCTGTTTCCACATTAAGCTGTGGTTTGAAATTGTAAAAATGCATCCAAACATGTGCTTCAATAAATATTAAAATACTTATTTGTATTATTTTATCACATTTACACTTTGATTCTACAATGCACATTTTAATATCTTTCTAAAGTATATCTGATCATAAAATAGAGATTTTAAAATGCACTTGGATCTATTTCTAAATACAGAATGCACAGCTTCTGGTTAGGGGTGAAAACTAGGTAAGTTGAGAAACCTTAAGCACAACTCTACACCAGCCCACAACGTAGCCCATGAGGTTCAGATCATGATGGTTCACAATCTTCAGAGAACTGAATCTTGGGCATCCCAACATCATGATAGGGCTGATATTTTGGCATTTTCTGACCATGCTTCTATTTTTTTAAGGACTCAAGGCACTAGTTACAATCTCCATCTGTATGAAGAATCGATATTGCTAGGGTTTTCCTCCTTTGCATTTTCAGTAGTAAGGTAAGTAGATAGTTCAATAGCCAATCAGCCTACTCAAAAGCTTGCTAAGTAATACATACAAAACCTTCATGTTTTTCCTGATGCTACCAACAAAGCTAATGAAATGTTATTGGACAGTTATATCTCTAGCCCTTCTATATTGTTCTACTAGCACCAGACTTTTCTTCTGGTTGCATTGTCAGTTCTCCATGGAAGAGTTAGTACATTTTTAATTCCGTCAATGCTGATCTGTTGGAATATGGGTTGGAAAACTTTTCAGCTATCCAGTACCCCATACAATCTTGAGCAATAGCTCAGGTGCCAGATAGATAGATAGATAGATAGATAGATAGATAGATAGATAGATAGATGATAGATAGAATCTTAAGCCACTAGATTTCAAGTTCACTTCTTCATTGTGCCCACTTTTGAACAACAGTTTTTTACAAATCTGACATCAAATCACTGTTTCGATAACATTAATATAAATTTTGCAAAGTTATATTAAATTATATTTTCTTCATATTGTGATTTTGTGTTTTCACATCTGGGGAATCGTCTGTTTGAACTCAGGTGGTGCTTACTTCTGGTGGTTGCTCTGACATCTCCTTATACAAGTCTTGAATTTTGCTAATACAAGTAACCATGCCAAATGATTTGATAGCTTAATTCTTCCTTATCTCTCTGCAATCTTTTGTGTGGCTGTTAGACATTCCTAAGTGAAATTGAAAGCTGAATAGATTGAGATGCATACAGAAGGTTCAATGTACCTTGTACCTGATAAATTGTTTCAACCTGCAGTCTCCATTGGTTTCAAACTGAATAAAGATCTCATTGTCTGTGAAAATGGTAGGATGATTCAAATCCTAAATACCTTTTATCAAGATAGGCTCAATGGTCATGACCATTACACAAACATTATGGCACAGATAATATCTGCTCTTTAAGTGTTCGGAGTATCCCTGGCAAAAAAAGCTATTTTGGATGTAGAAAATGTATTTGATAAAATTCAATGTCCTTTCCTCCTAGACTTAATTCTAACAAATGGCTTTTCCTGAAAATTGACTGATGGTATCAAAGTTCCATGACTTGATCCATATTTCTGTGTTTCTTATGGCTCTATTTCCAGTCTCATTAAGCTACGGAATTGTTGTTTTATGGTTTTTCTTTGTTACATTTCCCCCTTTTAATTTATGATTGTTTTGGCATTAAGACAAAATTTGGATACTTAATGACTGGAAAATGGAATTATCAAACATATGCTCCTGGTCTGAGCAGATGATGCTTCAATATTTATTTGTGACTCAGAGTAGACATTTTAATATCTTGTAAAATCAATCCATTTATCTTTTATGAATGTACTGTAAATTGAAAAAAATCTAATATAATATGGTTGGATAATCCTATTTCATTGTCAATGGGGATAATGGGGATTTCCAGTTCAGGCAATGGCATTAATAAACAGCAGCAGAGGTATTGCAGCTGATGGTAAAAGACTTGTTTTGCATGTAAAAACTCCCAGGTTCAGTTCCACCACCTCTAGTTAAGTCAATCAGAGTGGACAATATTGAACCAAATGGACCAGTGATGCAATTAATGTAAGTAAATATCCAGTTATAACATGTCTGCCTCTAACCTGTAAGCTTTCTGATTACTGCTAAGATCAAGGGAGTGGGGGAGCCAAAAGTAAACCATTGTGGGGGAGAGAAGAGGTGTGAGGGACATCAACCAACTTTGGAGAACAAACTCCAGAATCAAACCCAAAAGAAACCAATAGCAAACTACTGTATTTTTGCCAAGAAATCTGTACATGCATACTTGAAATATTTAAATGGATTTATGTGCCAGAAAATGAGATCCAGACCTCAGGATGGAATGTACTCCTCAAGTTACTGAGGAAGAACACAGAACTTTTATGAAAAAATCTGGAGGTGATGACATGGGTGAATTAAAGCTGCAGGGAAGTCTAGTCACTGATTGTGCCACTATTGGAAGAAGAATTCATTTCTTTAAAAGGACAACCCCAAAACTAAAATTGAGAAGCATGAGCTAAAGAAACTTAAAATGGTCAAAGCAGATATGAAGTATATCAAATTGGATGCCATAAGAATGATTTTAGATAGATCAGAATGGCCACTTTAACTTTTACTGTCTTATCATACAGTATAAAGGGCATGACTGCATGCCCTCACCCCCCCCCCAAAAAAAAAAGCTGAATATGTGCTTTGGGATAACCCAATGAATGACAAGAACTATCTATTGGAATTAGTGGATATACAATATTTTATTTATTTATTTTATCCCACCTTTATTAATTTTATAAATAACTCAAGGCGGCGAACATACCTAATACTCCTCCCTCCTCCTATTTTCCCCACAACAACAACCCTCTGAGGTGAGTTGGGCTGAGACAGAGTGACTAGCCCAAGGTCACCCAGCTGGCTTTCATGCATAAGGCTGGACTAGAACTCTCAGTCTCCTGGTTTCTAGCCCAGCACCTTAACCACTAGACCATACTAGTGTATTCATCTACTGCAGACATAATGAAGGGACATATTGGGGAATTATATGGGAAATTGCAAGAGATGTTAAATGCAATTTACGGTCTTGGAGTAGGATTGGGGAGATCAAGACCATCAGCCATGGAAGTTCACTTCCAATCATTTCCCCAAATCTCACCCCAATCTACCTCATAGTGTAGTTGTGGGAAAACATAGGTCTTGTATTGCACGTAGGTGGGAAATACATACCAAAAATATCACAGCTACTATTACTGCTGCATCTATTACTACTAATGGATGGTTGACATATAAAAGTTGGAGATGTGAAGGAACCTGGAATCACAGGAAGATTTGGACTGGGTAAATGCAAAAAATACAAGAGATAGGTTAATAGAGTTTTGTGAAAAGAATTTGTATATTGCCAACAACTTAGCAGCTTAAATTTAAACTTTATACTGTCAGCCAAGATATTCCAGGGGCAGACTGTGAAACAGAACCCTGAATTATTGATGTCAAACACATGGATTAAACTTAGAAAATGAAAAACAGTAAGTGCCAGAAAACTTGACTAGAAGGATGTGTAATTATAATATAAGTCCATTGGTGGCTAATACATTCAAAATAATAATAATAGTAATAATAATAGCAATAATAATAGTAATAATAGTAATTGCTAAGCATTTGTAGATTTGGTATGTAAAACATTTGTAAAGAAAGAATATAATTGGGAAATGTCTCCACTGGAGAAGCAGGCTAGACAAGCAGTTGACCAGTGTTGACAAGAATAACACCAAGCACAGATGAAATACCCACTGGTTAAAGCTATAGAAGCAGCAGTAGTTAAAGTTGCAAACAGCTCTATATCAACAGATATGGGACAACACTGTTAGTCCCAGACACTGAAAAAGGAAAAAGCAAGAAATGTGGAAATTACTGAACTACTGCAGTACTTCATCACACAAGTGTTGTTGTTGTTGTTGTTGTTGTTGTTGTTGTTGTTGTTGCTATGATTATTTGCATTGTTGAAGTTCTCTGAGCTTGGTTTTTGATTTGCAGTCATTTCATTACCCTACCATATAACATGATAAGTGCAGGAGTTTTGAAGAAGCTTTGTCTGAAATATAAGAAAGAAGAATACAGCTATCCATGGAGACAGAAATGACAGAGAAGGGGCAGGTTTCACAAAAGACAGATGGACACAAGAACTGATAGTTAACATAAACTGAATAAGGAGATAGCAAGGGAGTACCAGAAGGAGATTTACTTACTTACTTACTTATTGTAAGTAAGTAAGATTTACTTACTTACTTACTTGGGGCGCGGTGGCTCAGCAGGTTAAACTGCTGAGCCCTTAGTCTGCCGACCATAATGTCGGCAGTTCGAATCCACGTGGCGGGGTGAGCGCCCATCACTAGCCCCAGCTCCAGCCCACCCAGCTGATCGAAAGCCCGGCAAGTGGATAAATGGGGACCACTCACGTGGGCCAATTTGCTGGCGTCCTTTTCGGAGGGTCGCCCTCGAACCGAGAAGAAGCTGGTTCCCATGGATGGCGATGGAGGACGGCAGAGGACGGCGGACCCCCCCCCCAAAAAAAAAACATCAACTTCCTGGACGTCAGCAGCTGGCTCTGAAGCAAAGGTTCTTGGGACATGTAGTCCGACCTGCGATCGAAGAGCCGGTTCCCTCACCCCCTCCCTAACTGCGCGGGTAATTAGAATTGGATTGTATAAATAATATATGTATGATGATTGTAAGCCGCCTAGAGCCCTCCGCTTAGGGAGGGGATAGGCGGGGTATAAATATAATAATATATAATAATAATATATTTATTTATTATTGTATTTATACCCTGCCTATCCCCTCCCTAACGGAGGACTCTAGGCGGCTCACATACATCGTTATACATTATTTCATTAAACCGCGCACTGAGGAAAGGGGTAAGGGAACTGACTCTTCTCTGGCTTCTGGACTACATGTCCCACGATGCCTTGCGTCGGAGCCGGCTGCTGACATCCTGTTGTTGTTGCTTCGGGATCCATCGTGACCGCCGCCATTCAAGGGATCTTCAGTTCGGTGGAAGCCGACCCCTGACAGGACGTCAGCAAATTCTCCCACTTAAGGTGGTACCCAATTTATCTACTTGCAAGCTTTCGAACTGCTGGGTCGACAGGAGCTGGGACTAGCAACGAGAGCTCACCTCGTTGCGCGGGGATTTGAACTGCCAACCTTCCCATTGGCAGTCTACAGCAGGGCTTTCCAAAGTTTTTCCCGTGGCGACACCGGCATTGGTGTGTCGCCACGGGAAAACCTGGAAGTGCGGCAGCGCGCAAAAACCTGGAAGTGCTGCTGCTGCTTTCGGGTTTTGCACGCTGCAGTTGGTGTGTCGCCGCGGGAAAACCTGGAAGCGCTGATGATGGTCAGCGCTTCCGGGTTGTGTGGCAACACACCAGACTGTGTGTGTCGCCACACTTTTGTGTCGCAACACACAGTTTGGAAAGCTCTGGTCTACAGCTTCAGTGGTTTAATCCGCTGAGCCACCACGTCCCTTTAACTTTTGCTTCATTGACTAGAGCAAGTCCTTTGACTTGCCAGAATAAGGAACATATTAAGACTAATGGGTGTGTCAGAACATTTTATTATTTTTCTGAAAAATTTTCACAAGTAATAAGAAGCTATTATAAGAACTGGATTTGGAGAAACAGTATGGTTCAGAATAGAGAAAGGAGTAAGACAAAGTTGCATATTAACTCCCCATTAACTTAAGTTGCAAATATATTACCAAATTATTACAAGAATGGCAAGATTAGAAGTTATGATAGATGAAATCTATCATAAATTTGGTTAGGATAGATGAAATCAAATTTGCAAGACTAACTGCTTTGTTACATGAAAGTGAAGATGACTTAGAAATGCTCATTAGGAGAATAAAAATGGAAAGTCAAATATCTATGCTGCTCTTAAATGTTAAGAAGATACAGGTAATATCAATCTGCATGCTTAGCTGAGTGTTAAATGTAATGGTGGAGATCATTTTGATGATTGATAGATAGATAGATGATAGATAGATAGATGATGATGATAGATAGATAGATAGATAGATAGATAGATAGATAGATAGATAGATATTGGTGTAGTGGTTAAGGCATCAGGGCAGACACCGGGAGATCATGAGTTCTAGTCCCACCTTAGGCACAAAGCCAGTTGGGTGACCTTGGGCCAGTCTCTCGGTCTCAGCCCTGGGAAGGAGGCAATGGCAAACTACTTCTGAAAAATCTGTGGCTTGAATCATGTCAACTGGATTTCTATTTTCTCAGTAGAAACGTTTCACTCCTTATCCAAGGAGCTTCTTCAGTCTGAGTAAAGTTAGTAAGGGAATCCTTAAATATGTTTCTAGGGTGGCTGTGTGACCTTGCACCTGGGGCTAGGTCATGGTTATTTTTAGATGTTTATTTCTAAGTCCCTTTATCATCTAAAGGAGGATCGTTAAGATTACCCTGCTGCTGTTGAGCTTGCGAAATGGTCTTAATCTTCCTAGGCACAGAAGACAAAGCAGGAAGGAAGATAGGGGAAAGGTTATGCCTGAGGCCCCCACCTCTATTCAAGGAAGGATTTTCCAAGTTGGCATAAATGGATTCCTTGACCCCTCTCTCAAACCACCTATCTTCTCTGTCTAAAATGTGAACATTAATGTCCTCAAATGAGTGTCCTTTTTCTTTTAGATGAAGATAAACTGCTGACTCTGGTCCTGTGGTGTTGCTTCTCCTGTGTTGGGCCATCCTCCTGTACAAAGGTTGTTTGGTTTCTCCAATGTAGAGTTCAGAGCACTCCTCACTGCACTGGATTGCATACACTACATTGCTTTCCTTGTGTTTTGGAGTTTGATCTTTGGGGTGTACAAGCCTCTGTCTCAGTGTGTTGGTGGGTTTGAAATATACAGGTATGTGGTGGTTGCCAAATATCCGTAGCCAAAGGTCTTAATTTTGCCATCACTCCCAAGCAAGTTCCGGTGGTGGAGCTCATTACAGCCACAGAATCTGCCATCCACAACAACCACCTACCTTTTGAGGAAGCAGAACAACTCCGGCTTAAAATATCTGCAGCTCTGTCCAGTGCTCAGCCTCCTCCCCCCAACCTTACCATCCAAGAGAGGAGAGCCCTGACAACCCTCAGCAAAGATGAAACCATCACCATTTTACCTGCTGACAAAGGAAGATGTACAGTGGTTCTAAACACTGCAGACTACCACAATAAAATTACCTCACTTTTGGAGGATCACCATACATATGAAAAACTGAAAAGAGACCCCACCAGCAATTACAAGAAAAAGGTAATAGACAGTTTGAAACAATTGGAACATGATGGCTTCATCGATAGGATTACCTACCACCGTCTGTATCCTGGAGAAGCCATCCCTTGCATCTATGGACTTCCTAAGATCCACAAGGAAGGAACACCCCTCCGACCCATAGTCAGCAGCATTAATTCAGTAACATACAACATTGCCAAACACCTCGCTACCATACTAGCACCTCTAGTTGGACACTCTGAACACCACATCCAAAATTCGGAAGAATTTGTTTCCAAAGCAAAGATCCTGAAACTGGATACAGATGAAACTATGGTCTCCTTCGATGTGTCCTCCCTTTTCACCAGCATCCCCACCACTCATGCTCTATCCGCTGTCAGGAAGAGACTAGAAGAGGACAGCACCCTTGAAAGGAGAAACCATCTCAACCCAAACCAGATCTGCCATCTTCTGGACCTGTGTCTTAACACCACTTATTTTTCATACAGAGGTGACTTTTACAGACAAAAACACGGCTGTGCCATGGGTTCTCCTGTGTCACCCATTGTGGCCAATTTATACATGGAAGAAGTGGAGAAGAAAGCACTCAACACTTTCCAGGGAACGGTGCCCACCCACTGGTTTAGGTATGTGGATGACACATGGGTCAAAATCAAGGCCCAGGAAGTACAGGCCTTCACGGACCATATAAACACTATAGATGCCAACATTAGGTTCACCAGAGAAGACACCAAGGACAACAGACTGGCATTCCTAGACTGTGAAGTCCTCATTGGGACCGGTGGCAAGCTAGAAATAGGGATCTACAGGAAACCCACACACACAGATCAATACCTGATGTTTGACTCCCACCATCCACTGCAGCACAAACTAGGAGTCATCAGGACGTTATCACACAGAGCAGAAACCATCCCCACCTCCATGGATTCCAAAAAGAATGAAAAGCAGCACCTGAGAACAGCTCTGAAGGCCTGTGGATATCCAAATTGGGCCTTCACTAAATCTAAGTCTACCAGACCTAAAACAGCGACAGATAGGGCTGAGACTCAGAGTAAACGGAAGAACCTGGTCATTCCTTACATGGCTGGCGTGTCTGAAAAGATAAAACGGATATTTGGCAACCACCACATACCTGTATATTTCAAACCCACCAACACACTGAGACAGAGGCTTGTACACCCCAAAGATCAAACTCCAAAACACAAGGAAAGCAATGTAGTGTATGCAATCCAGTGCAGTGAGGAGTGCTCTGAACTCTACATTGGAGAAACCAAACAACCTTTGTACAGGAGGATGGCCCAACACAGGAGAAGCAACACCACAGGACCAGAGTCAGCAGTTTATCTTCATCTAAAAGAAAAAGGACACTCATTTGAGGACATTAATGTTCACATTTTAGACAGAGAAGATAGGTGGTTTGAGAGAGGGGTCAAGGAATCCATTTATGCCAACTTGGAAAATCCTTCCTTGAATAGAGGTGGGGGCCTCAGGCATAACCTTTCCCCTATCTTCCTTCCTGCTTTGTCTTCTGTGCCTAGGAAGATTAAGACCATTTCGCAAGCTCAACAGCAGCAGGGTAATCTTAACGATCCTCCTTTAGATGATAAAGGGACTTAGAAATAAACATCTAAAAATAACCATGACCTAGCCCCAGGTGCAAGGTCACACAGCCACCCTAGAAACATATTTAAGGATTCCCTTACTAACTTTACTCAGACTGAAGAAGCTCCTTGGATAAGGAGTGAAACGTTTCTACTGAGAAAATAGAAATCCAGTTGACATGATTCAAGCCACAGACTGTTCCACCTGGATGACTGAGAACCTTCATCGACATACTTCTGAAAAAAACTTTCCAAGAAAACTGCAGGGACTTGTCCAGGCAGTTGGCAAGAGTAAAAAAACTGACTCGAAGACTAGATAGATAGATAGATAGATAGATAGATAGATAGATAGATAGATAGATAGAGAAGTAGATTAATATTAGAGTAGATGTCTATGACAAACTTAAATAATATTAAGAAGTATAGAAAATCACAATTCAAAGATCAGAATACAGTATTTAAAGCAATAATTTTTCCAGCGGCAACGTACAGCTGTGAAAAATGAACATGGAGAAAAAGATAGATGCTAAAATGGATCTGGCAATTTTCATTGACTACCATGGACTGGAAGAATAATAATTCCTTCACCAATCAAAGGTTAACTGCCCTTTTGGAGTAATGAACAGTAAGCAGAAACTCACATACTTTGGACATGTGAATTGAGCAGATGATAGATGATAGCAGAAGATTTTGTTTGGCAAGGTTGAGAGAACAGAAGGAAAAGACAGTAGTTAAAGTGGAGGGACAGGATCAAAGAGATTACTGGAATTATCTGAAAAAGTATGAGCTACTGCTAAACATAACTCAAGATAGTGAGCAATTTTCCATAAAGTCACAAGGAGTCAGAGCTGACTCAATGGCACTTAACTAAGCACAGAAGGACGTCTCTTTCTGTTTTTTTGTTTTGGTTTTTCCTCAGCGTGTGTGAGACAGTTGTGATTTGCCTCATTGAGTCACTTTACATCACAAAGTCAACCTAATATATTTTGTAAAAATGGAGAGAAAATACAATTTGTATTACCTCCCAGACTCCTCTGGCACTTGCAACAAAGCCACTTCTTGAGGCAGCTTTGAAGGTGAGCTTCACTCAAACCTTCACTGAAATGAAGCAGCAGCTAGAAATCTGCCCAGTATTGCCTTATTGTGAATTCATAAATGTATTCCATCTGGTTTCTATATTAATGTGCCACTTTAAAAATGTATATTTCCACCCTATTCTACCCAAGAACATGCATTTATGCAGATTGCTAACACATGCATAACATTATACTTTTTTAAAAACAGAGAACTGCATCACAATATTTGAGAAACACAAAACTAAGAAAAGTGCATGGAGAGGCAACCATTTTTGGGCCCATGAGTACATCTCTAAATTTGAGAATTGTCAAATGCCCATTCCTAAAATGGCTGAAATGGTAGTCACAAAACATTAATTTACTTTCTAAGCAAAGTCATTAAAATTTTCTCTGCCATGACCCTCCAGTCCATAAGATTAAGGGTTTTTTGGGGGGGAGGTTTGTTAGGTTTTGGGGGGGTTTGTTAGGTCTAATGGCATTCTTAAAACTGATGGTACTGTGTGTGTGTGTGTGTTTGTGTGTGTGTATGGAATGTATATATTGGCTTTTCCCTGGGAACTCAAGACATGGTGGGGATGGGAGTCACCTCTCCCTTTGTTTTCTACCTATAACCTTGTGAAAAAATTGGGCTGAGAGAGAAGGACTGGCCAAAAGTCATTCTGTGGCCACTTTGGTCAAGTGAGGACTTAAACTTGGGTATTTCCAAATTCACTACTTTAATTCTTTAATTGATGAACAACGGTGGGCCTGCAGGAGGCTGCAGTTTGTTTTACAACATGCCAGGTAGGTAGGTAGGTAGGTAGGTAGGTAGGTAGGTAGGTAGGTGAAACACATGTGTGTGGGGGGAGGGGGGTTACAAGTACAGTATATCAAATGCGGAAGTGACCTTGGAGGGTGTCAAGAGAAATATCTGTAGACACCAAGCTAATCAAATAATAGCTGCTTTCTGATCCATGTATTTTTTCCAGGAAGTGCAAACCAGGTTGATTCACTTGGCACTGCAAATGATAACAAAAATATTGGTATCATTTGGGGCACTTGAAATTATGTGCACTTGTTATTTTTGAGTGTGTATAATTTCAAGTTTCCCAAATGGTAACAACATTTTTTCCCACACTACAGCAATTGCTTCTGCTACTGATTTTTAAATACTGAGTTCAGGACTCTCTATTGCCACTCCACATTTCAAACCATATATGTGAAAACACATTGCTGAGTGCTGGAAGCTTTTTAATAACTCTTTGATTGTACGATGACTAATTCTGAAGTGAAAGGTCTTTACCCTTAAGGTTGGTGATAGTTTTAATCTTGGGGAATATATCATGTTGATAACACGGTTCAACTCCAGAGAGTGGTTTCTCCCTAACAGTTTTACTGACTGCTAAATTCCTTTGAAAAGAGAAGCATATATATAGTTTGTTCCTTCAAGTCAGTGGTGACTAGTCCCTGCAGTTTTATTGTTTTTCAGAAGTGGTTTCCATTGCCTTTTTCCTAGGGGTGAGAGAAAATGACTTGCCCGAGGTCACCCAGCTGGCTTTGTGCCTAAGGTGCTACACACACACACACACACACACACAATCTCCCCCCAGAATAGATAACACCTTGTATTGGGTAGCATAATGTAACTCTTGCAATTGCAATTTTAAAATAATTACCTCATTGGAACATGGAGATAATTTTGCAAATTAGACGCATGAGCTACAAGTACAGTATGTCCATTTAGAATGAGCCATCAAATCCCCTATCCCTAAGAGCACACTTGTGAAAGGGAAGCTCATCTGGGCAAACCAAATCTCCAATGCAACGCTTTAGCAATGATATGGGGCAATGGGGTCAGCCAGAATGACAACCATAGAAAGCTTCATAAGCATCCATACGATATACTGTATTTGTGTGTTCATTTAGATCAGAAATTCCATTCAAACACTT
This sequence comes from Charina bottae, assembly GCA_023362775.1. Lineage (NCBI taxonomy): Eukaryota > Metazoa > Chordata > Lepidosauria > Squamata > Charinaidae > Charina > Charina bottae. The sequence goes on from JALMGJ010000003.1 coordinate 184,287,602, forward strand.
GATTTGATGATTGATTTTATGATTTCATTTAAAATTTGAGATTGACTCTGTCTGAAGTTATTTGAAACAGCAACTTGAATTGGACACTTCTGACACTTCAGAAAGATTCAATTTAGCCATTTGAATAAGCTTCTGTAAATGTGCCACACAACTTTTTCTGAATCTAATTGAGAGCCTGAATCTATTAGATTTTCTTTTTTTAATTAAGCTTTATTAAGATTTCAAGATAAAAAGATAAAAGCGAAGAAGAAATGAAAAAGTAAAGTAAGAAAACAAAATAGAAAAAAGAGCAAAGTCAAAAGTGCAGAAAAAGGAAAGGAGAAAATACAGAAAAAGAATGACTTCTGACTTTCTTTGCTACAGATATAAGTATACATTTGCATTAAACTCTTGCTCTAAGTTTACAACGTAGCTTTTATTAATTCTATTTTCCATTATTATTTCTAATGAACAAATCCAGATATCATGATTTCATTTTTTTAATCTATTAGATTTTCTGAATGAAATATGATCAGATTTTTTAAAAGTTCTATATTAGTATTATATTATATGGATCCCATTTTCTTTTTTCTTTCTCTTCAGTTTTAGTTCACTTTAATCACTATTATGTATTTAATGTAAGTTGACCACATTTCTTCACAAAATGAGCAATGAAATAGTAAACTGCAACGTCCCTGCTGCCATTAAAAAAAATGTTCAGTATAATTTTTTAAAAAGATGTTAATGTTACTCATTCACTTTGTTTAGCATCTTATTTTCAAAAAATGGAGAGGTGGAGGAAGACAGAAAGATGATTCATTTTCTATATAGAATGGTAATATTCCGTACAATCAAGAAGCATGTCAATATTCATTGGAGTCTTGAGAAAGCTGCAGAAATACAATTCACTTTCACTAAAGGTTGATGTTTTAACAAAAGTAGGAAATTGTTTCCTGAATAGCCCTGATCAAAAAATGCACAGGCCAGATTGGAATGAAAAGTTAAATAAGCAATAATGTAGTGCTCCAGAACCCTAAAAAATAGAGAGCAAATGATGTGCCTGTTTTCTATATTGCACTTGGAGGAAACAAACAAAAATACCCGCTTTCTTTCTCATTGCACATAATAAACTGTAGAAGTATCTCCTTCCATCTAAAGCCCACTGCATGAAAAGCATCACAGGAAGATTTGCACATCTTACTTTCTGCTGATAACAGCTACTGTATCTGGTCAACTGGGTCTCTACTCATTGACTTCTCTCATTAAATACTCTGGCCAGCAGAAATTCAAAAACACCAGAATTTCAGGAACTTTGAGTGATATGTGCTGGGGGCTACACATAAAGAAGTGGACAAAGCTACACAAAAGAGATGAACAGATCTTGGATAAAAGCTACATTTGATCTGAATTCAATTACATTTTAACTAAATGAAATTAATTGCACTAAAGTACATGATTATTCCTCATATGCTTAATAATTAATCCCTTGTGTTATATTAATCAAGGCTGGGTGGGAACCTTCAGAAAGGATCTGGAAGGCCCAATGAAGACTTGAGACTTCCTTCCTTCTAAAACATATATAAAATAAGGTAAAGAATTGTTGAAGTTGAGCTTGAATCCCAGTAACTCTATGTCAATGTCCATGTAGTTTTGTTGCCAGCAATACAGAAGTGCTTTACCATTGCTGCCTTCTGAGATGTTTGTTTTGTTTTGATGTATTCTGATTTTCCAGTTTGGTCTATATCCCTGATATTCTCTAATGGTCTACCATTCAAGTACTAACAAGGTCCAACCATGCTCAGCTTTTTGAGGTCAGCCAAGGGCTACCATTGAACTGGTCAGTCTACTGGTCAGTCAAGTGGTCAGCCAAGTGCAACCATTTGAACTGGGTAAACCAGTCTTCTTTTACAACTGTGAAAGGGTATGCAAGCCTTACAGAATGCAAAAGAGATGTTTATTTCAGCCCAATCAAGGTAACCCCATGATTAAAGAAGGTTCCACTTGGAACAATATGAACAGAATGAAAGCTGCTTCGTAGGTGCTGGAAGCACATCAGATGAGTTGAAAGTACCAAAGAGCTCATATTAAATATTCAAAACGTCTACAATGAATGATTCTAAAATCATTTGTAATATCTTGAAAATAATGTTCTATTTATTGAATGTTTGAGACTTCTTTTTTTCTTTTTGTGCTTCCAATCATCTACTTCTTTTGCTACAGCTCCTGGAAGAATACTGGCAGCTGGCGGTTGAGGTGTTGTTAAGAAAGGCAGAGTTCTCCACATGTATGTGTAAAAGTGAACCTCCATTTCCTAATTTCTTATTAGATCACATTATATGTATAACATTTTGTATCTCAAGGAATGACCATGAATTGTTTTTATAATAATGCTAGGACCCTCAGTTTTTCACCAACATTACCATAAGAAAACAGAAATCCAATATAATAAAATTGTGGTTCAATTGTCTTTTGAGTAGTTTCTCTTCCTCCTCTATCAACTTCTTTTCTCTCCTTCTTTAAATTTTACAAGAGGAGGGGTTTGTTTCTCCTCAGGACTGAGGCCTAAATCTGGCTGCTTGACAGAAGCCCTGGGAATTGAGCAATTTTTAAAGGATTAGAGAAAATTTACCTCAGGTGTTCCACACTGGAATTATGTATTTATGTTTTAACAGACTTTGGCAGTAAATTCATTTAAAATGTTAATACCAAAAACTAAGAGCTAGCAGAAGGATTTGGGCAAAGAGATTAATCAAGGATTCTTTGGAATGAAAAATCTCTTCTTCAGTTCAAGTGAAATATCATTCAAGGACAGCAAGAAATCCCCAAACAACCTCAAATGTACTGTCAAATAACAAAAGTCCAGATTGAAGAATCCATGAGAACTGGAAAATCATGCACTATTTATTAATGTAACAAATTACCATTGCTTAATATGGTAAATTGTAAATGAGATCCTTAAGAGTAAGTCTGTAATATTGAACATGGCCATTGCTGGGCATACCTAAATGCTGATACTATATTTATCAATAATATTTATTTTCTCAAACATAGGGCAATTTATTGGTTTAAAGCTTCATTTCTCCCATGTCATTTACTTTTCCTCACATATGACTTCTGCATACATGGTTCACAGTACAGTCTTTCCCCCTAGAGACCTTACAGTGAATCATTAATCCAGCTACTCCCATTTTCTATTTAGCTTGAAACTAATAGGATGGTTGGTTAGGAATATCTCCCTTATTTGTATCACAAAGAACAAAGACATTATTTTGGCTTAGTTGCATAACCTGGTTTCCTATGGCTACAACACCTGGAAATATTCCAGACCTCTTGTTTTGCACATAGATCATAATGAAGTTCATAGGCCATGTTGATGGAGATATTCAAGCACATTTTCTTATAGAAAATAGAGCAGAGTGTTCCTGTAAACCTTTTGTTGTTGTTCAGTCGTTTAGTCGTGTCCAACTCTTCATGACCTCATGGACCATAGCACGCCAGGCCTTCCTGTCCTCCACTGTCTCCTGGAGTTTACTCAAATTCATGTTCATTACATCAGTGATGCTATCTAACCATCTCATCCTCTGCCGTCCCCTTCTCCTTTTGCCCTCAGTCTTTCCCAGCATCAGGGTCTTTTCCAGTGAGTCTTCTCTTCGCATTAGGTGGCCAAAGTATTTGAGCTTCAGCTTCAGTATCTGTCCTTCCAATGAGCAGTCAGGGTTGATTTCCTTTAGGATTGACTGGTTTGACCTCCTTGCAGTCCAAGGGACTCTTAAGAGTCTTCTCCACATACCCAGTTACAAAACTGGTAGGCATTGTGTATATAAAATACAGAGGACCACAGGTTCCCTGTGTCTGAGCTACACTAACATGAAGCAATGGTCAAGGGTAGATAAGGAAGGACCTCTCTTTACTGCTTGTCTTCAAATTTTCTCTGCTAATGTATGGAGGACAGAGGATAGAGAGGATGTTTCTCTATACCCATAGAATTGGTGTATACCTGAAGAAAACTATAAATGCTTGAAGATAGATAGATAGATAGATAGATAGATAGATAGATAGATAGATAGATAGATAGATAGATAGATAGATAGATAGATTGACTGGCAGGCAGGCAGGCAGGCAGGCAGGCAGGCAGACAGACAGACAGACAGACAGACAGACAGACAGACAGACAGACAGACAGACGAAGATAATATTTGTAGCTCAGGGTTTAACTGTGGAGTCCTTGGTGCTCTCTGAGCCTTGTTGTTTTCTTGCAGATGTTTCATTGCCAGGCTAGGCAACATCTTCAGTGCGAAAAGGGAGTGGAACTTGCTCTCTGTTTATATACCCTGGCTTGTCCTGCCTGTGTTGTATTTACATACCATTCATAAGAGACAATAGAAAAGCCAGAAGACCAGAACACCTCTTTGCCAGTAATCAACAACAAGATAGGCAAAGATTAACAGCAAGATTAGCAGCAGAGGAGCAATCAAACAACACAATAGACTCTAATCAAGGAACTATTAACTCAGTCAATCAACCAAGCAGCAAACAACAACCCAATCAAGGTACTACCAAGGAGAGTACAACACCCCCACCAACACAGGCAGGACAAGCCAGGGTATATAAACAGAGAGCAAGTTCCACTCCCTTTTCGCACTGAAGATGTTGCCTAGCCTGGCAATGAAACGTCTGCAAGAAAACAACAAGGCTCAGAGAGCACCAAGGACTCCACAGACAGACAGACAGACAGACAGACAGACAGACAGACAGACAGACAGACAGACAGATCATCCCCCCACGCTTACTACATTATAACAATATCTCATCTTCAACCATTAAAACTGTGAAACAATATCATTTTTCAGGGTCTTGAATAAAATTGTTTTTTTTAATTATAAAAGTATCTTTATTATTTACAATACATTATAAAAAAGAAACAAACAATACATAACAGAATATAATATGACATAACATGAACACAGCGTTACGTAACAGTATTCTATAACCTTACATACATAGACTTAACTTAATCTAATCTAACCTAATCTAACTTGACAAGGACAAAACAAAACAAAACAAAACAAAACAAAACAAAACAAAACAAAACAAAACAAAACAAAATAACCAAAAAAAAAATCAGTTAAACTAATTTATTTAAAACCCTATCTAACTAAACAATCTTCCCTCTTTCCTCTAACCATCTTCTCTCTTTCTTCTTCTCATTCTTTCTTTCTCTCCTTCCTTCCTCTTTCCTCTCTGCCCTTCTTTTAACTCCACTTCCTTACTCCTTCTATTCTACTTTACTTTACCTCCTCCCCCCTTACCACCAAAACTTAAAAAAAAAAAACACACAAAAAGGACTTCTTACTTCCCGTCTAATTTTCCATTACATATTTATATACTAATTTGATTCTATTATTTTACTTACATTTATAATATTAATTTTCTAACTGAATATTTTGCGTTTTTTGAATAAATTTATAAAAAGGACTCCAAACTATATTAAATTCATCCATGTTTCTCTCGTTAATTTGGTCAGTCAATTTAGCCATTTGCATCAAGTCCATTATTTTTATAATCCATTCTTCAGTCGTAGGTATATATTTTTCTTTCCAGTATTTGGCGAAGATGATTCTAGCTGCAGTTATTAGGTAGAATAGTAGTTTTCCATATTTTTTATGTAGATCTGGTTTTATAAATCCCAATAAATAAAGTTCTGGTTCTTTAATAATGTCTTCTTGTATAATTTCACAAACAATCTTATGAATTTTATCCCAATAATTCTTTGTTTTCTGACAAGTCCACCATAGATGAAAAAAAGTACCTGTTTCTTTTTTACTTTTCCAGCAATGATTTGGTATTACTGGATTCATTTTAGACAATATATTTGGTACCCCGCACCAAATATATTGTCTAAAATGAATCCAGTAATACCAAATCATTGCTGGAAATGTAAAAAAGAAACAGGTACATTTTTTCAGAGAATATTGGGAGAATTTTCATTTTGGCTGTTGTGGGTCTTCCGGGCTGTGTGGCCGTGTTCTGGAAGTTGTGGTTCCTAACGTTTCGCCAGCATCTGTGGCCAGCATCTTCAGAGGGCAGGAGCACAGATAGAAGCAAAATCTCTGTGCTTATATTTATAAATAGAACATTCCCACTCTACCTGGGCACAGAGATTTTGCTTCTATCTGTGCTCCTGCCCTCTGAAGATGCTGGCCACAGATGCTGGCGAAACGTTAGGAACCACAACTTCCAGAACACGGCCACACAGCCCGGAAGACCCACAACAGCCATTGAACTCCGGCCGTGAAAGCCTTCGACAATACAATTTTCATTTTGATTGTGGAGATTCTTCCCAGAAGAGATATTTGGAGTTTTGTCCATTTATGTAAATCTTGTCGTATTTCATTCCAAATTTTCATATAATTATTTTTGAATAGATCTGATTTTTTTGATGTGATTTCAACTCCTAAATATCTTATTTTTTTTAACATTTTTGAACCCCGTAACCAATTCCATGAGCTGAGTATCATTTGCAGAGACATTTAAATTTAACATCTTTGTTTTTTTATTGTTTATTTTAAATCCAGCGAGTTCTCCAAATTCATGTATCTTTTTAAGTAAATGACTTATTGAATATTCTGGATTTTGTAGAGTGATTACAATATCATCTGCAAATGCCCTCAGCTTATAATTTTCTTGTTTTATTATAACTCCTTCAATTTGGTTGTCTTTTCTGATATTTTCTAGGAGAATTTCCAAAACCAAAATGAATAAAAGTGGGGATAATGGACACCCTTGTCTAGTGCCTTTACCTATAATACAGTTTTGAGTTGTATCATTATTTATCACCACTCTAGCTTTTTGATTTGTATAAATGGCTTGAATAGCATTAATAAATTTATTTCCATAATCTAAATTTTTAAGTGTTTTGATCAAAAATGTCCAATTTAAATTATAAAAAGCTTTTTCAGCATCTAAAAATAATAAAGTAATTTGTTTATCATTATGATTTTTTGCGTATTCAATTATATTTAAAATGGATCTTATATTATCTTTTATATATCTTTTTGGTAGAAAGCCACTTTGATCCAAATTTATTGTATCTTGTAGGACTCTTTTTAATCTATTAGCCAGAATGGTGGTAAATATGTATTTTATAATCTACATTTAGAAGAGAGATCGGTCTATAATTTTTACATAGAGTCGTATCTTGGTCTTTCTTAGGAATTAAGACAATATTTGCTTGAGTCCAAGAATCAGGAATTGTATTCCCATTATTGAATTTAGAAGTGTATTAAACGGGGTTATGAGAAATTCTTGAAAGTGTTTGTAATAGAATGCTGTAAAACCGTCAGGTCCTGGTGTTTTACCTGATTTCTGTTTTTTTATGGCTTCTATTATTTCTTGGTTAGTAATTGGTTCATTCAAGATCTCTCTTTGCGTTTGAGAGATCTTCTCCATATTACCTTTTTGTAGATATATTTCACATTTGTCCTGTAATATTTGTTGTCTTTGGTATAATTTATTGTAAAAATCAAAAAATGCCTTTCTAATACCTTAATTATCGATAATTTCTTCTCCATTTACTTTTATTTTATTTATAATATTTTTATTTGCTTCTTTTCTTAATTTAAAGGCTAACCATTTCCCAGCTTCATTAGCATGTTGGAAATGTCTCTGTTTTACATATCTTAAATTTAGTTCTATCTCATCTATTGTTTGAATATCTAGTTGCTTTTGTAAAATAGTTATTTGGTTTTTAATATTTTTGTCATTGGGATTATTTTGAAGTTCAATTTCTTTTGTTTTAATTTGTCCGCATATTTGTTGAAATTTTAGTTGTTTAGATTTTCTAACATGGTTGCTGATAGATATAAAATGGCCCCTGATATAGGCTTTACCTGCATCCCATATATTATTGATGTTTACTTCTTCACTCATATTTAACTTGAAAAATTCTTTTAGTTTTCTCTTGCTATTTTCTAAATATTGTTTGTTTCTTAATATAGTTTCGTTGAGTCTCCATCTATGAGTTTTTGATGTAATTTTTAGATCTAATTGAACAGCATTATGGTCAGAAAATGTTTTAGCCAATATTTTCATATCCTTAATTTTATTTGTTAAATTTTTAGAGAGCCAAATCATATCAATTCTAGAAAATGATTTATGTCTTTCTGAAAAAAAACGTATATTCTCTTGCATTCCCCATTTTATGTCTCCATGCATCTTCCAAATTTAAATTGTTAATAAGATCAAAGAATTCATCTGGTAATTTTCCTTGATTATGTTTAATTGGTTTCTCAGATTTTCTATCGAGTGTAGGTGTTACTACACCATTATAATCCCCCATCATAAGCCAGTTCTTATTAGGTATATCAGCTAGGAAGTTTAATAAAGTTTTGAAAAAAAGTTTTTGTTTGTCATTTGGGACATAAACTCCAACTAAAATTACTTTTAAGTTTTGAATCTCAATTTCTATAACGATGAATCTTCCTTTGGTATCTGATAATAATAGTCTGGGTTTTAAATAAGGTTTTATGTAACAAACCACTCCATTTTTTTTCTCTGTATTTACAGATGTAAAGTCTAATCCTAATTTCTTATTTTCCAATAATTTAACATCTCTAGATCTAATATGTGTTTCCTGTAAACAAATAATATCTAAATTTAATTTCTTGACCGTGTGATTTTTTTTCTTTTTGTTGGTGTATTCAAGCCGTTGGTGTTCCATGTTAAACATTTCAAATTACACATTTTTAGAGTGATTATTCAATCTTTGGAGCCCGAGGCTTGAGAGTCTATTTTAAAGTTTTCTTTTGATCCTTCTTTTTTACCATTATTGCCTCTCATCTGATGATTATCTTTTTACAGTTTTCTAAGAAAATCTTTCGCTTTTTCTATTGAATTTAATTTATATCTTTGTTCTTTATAAGTAATCGATACCCCTTCCAATGTCTCCCATCTATACATGATCTTGTTCTTCTTCAAAATTTCAGTTAAAAAAAATAATCTTTTTTTTTTTTTTAGAATTATGTTTGGTGTCTCCTTGAAAATTTTAATGTTTTTCCCTTCAATTTCTATTTTTTTATCATATGCAGTCTGAATTATCATATCTCTAAGTTTCTTTCTACTAAATTCCATAACCATATCTCTAGGGAGGTTGTTTTCCCTTGCATACTTCGAGTTTACCCTATATATTCCTTCTATTTCTTCCTCTAATTGTTCTGATTCCCAGTCAATCAAATTTGCCAACATTTTTGTTACAGTATTTTTAATTTCTAATTCTCTTCCTTCTATCAGACCTCTTATTCTTATACATTTTTCTTTTTGTTTGTTTTCTAATAGTGTTATCTAATTCTTCATTTTTCTTTTCCATTTTCTGTACTCTTTCTTTTACTCCTTTAATTTCTGTTTGAAACTTCTGTTCCATATTGTCTAATTTTTTGTCTAGACTAAGTTCAAATCCTTTGATTTTTTCTTCTAGTAAAGTGGTCACATTATCAGTTATACTTTGAATTGCCTTTTTGGTAAATTCTTCAAAAAGAGGTTTCATTCAGTCCCCTCTGTTGTCTTCTGAATCAGATTGTCTTCTCTGAGCTTTTCTAGTATTCATTTTAGTAACTAAGTATATTCTTATAACAATATGTCTTATATTAATATTACTTAATATTACCTAAGACTTATCACTTTGACAATTTCAACTAAAAAAAACAACATATGCTTAATATAGCTCAAATAATATGACAATATAAGTATAAAGATAGATATACATATATATAGTATAAATCACAAAGGCATGGATCAACAAACACAACCAAAAGAAGAGAAAAGGAATCTTACTAAGCAAAAATGGCATCTTAAATAATTAAATATAGTTACTGTCTTTCTTAATCCAATTAAGTTTCAGAGTCTTCTCCAGTTTTTAGATTTTCTTTTAGATGGTAAAGTAAATAAGTTTTCTTTCTTTAGATCAATCTTAAATCCCAATTTCAGCGCTGAAAACACGGCAGCAAAGCCTAAACAACTTAGGCATCTAACAAGGTGAGCGTTTACCTGGCTTCTCGGCAACTTTCGCTAGTTTCACTGTCAGCTTGAAGTCCGGCGAAGAAAGCGAAAGTGGCAGCTCGCTGTCTCGCCTCCACCATCCAGAAGCCGCGGGTTTCTTTTTCTGCAGGTCTACTCTTCTTCTAGTAATCCTGCTGCGATCTGCACGACACTAAGGCACCGCAAGATCGGCTTAGTTTCCCTCATTTAGACGTTGAAAATTGAAAATTAGACGAGCTGTACAAACAGACGTCTGCTCGCCATTTCTCAGCACCGGAAGTCCCCAGGGTCTTGAATAAAATTGTGAGGAAGAGCACCATTCAGATCTCAGGAGTAAAATCATCCCACAATAGAGGGCACTATACTGAGGAGCAATATGTTCTTGTACCTTCCTCGCTGGTCAGTTTTGGGGATGATGCTCTTAGTAACCTCATTCTAGCTGAACCTACTAGATCAGTTGATTTCATCTGGGGTAGTCAGTCCTTCTGAAGCCCAGGTGCCAAGCCATAAAGAGGTTTATAGATTTCAATACTCTGAATTATATTCAGAAGCTATTGGTAGTCAATGCACAAAGCCCTATAATTTTGAGGCTGTATATTAAATGGGGGAGGGGATATTCCTTTCCTTTCCTCCCACAAAATACCTCACCACATAGGTAGAAAAGTTTACATGAAAAGCAACAACAATAAATGGAATGAAGTGAGGAGCAGACCAGATCCTCTTACAATTTTTCTATAGGAAATCATATTAAATCATATTAAAAATTCATCCATAGGATTGGTACAAAGGATGATTTTCGGCCACATTTCATCATGACTGCCCTGATTTCACATAACTGCATGAAGAAAATACACCACCTATGCACATACACTCTACCTCTACCTCTTCCATCATCTCTATCTCCTATATCTATGTATATCTACATATATGCATATGCATATGTATATCTACTGTATATCTGTGTATCTATATCTATATAAACTTTCTCTGATCATTATAGCATTAAATTATTGCCAATTATTTTCATATACCTTTCTGATATCCATTATTTATCTAATTAATACTCAATTTCTGTAATATAAATGAACATATTTCCACTGTACCTTTTATTTCTTTTTCCTACTTCTGCACTCTGGAAAGTTTAATTTAAGTTTTTATAAATTATGTCCATAGGACAATGTCCTAAGTTTCTATTGACAACCAGACTGCATACATAAACTTAATTACATTTCTTTGAAATCCACTTTCAACTCCACTTTTTATATCACCCTCATAAAAGTGTGTAACTTCTGTCTGTTTTGCAGACATGTCTAATAATATTCTGCTATAGTAACTGGTAACACTATATCTGAGGAATTTCCATCATAAGAAGCACGAGTCTAATGTATTTATCATATCTGCCCCATAAGGTAGAGTGATTAAAAGCTGTTGTATAAACAACACAGCAAGCCAGATATGAAAGATGATATGAAAGTAAAGCAAAACATTCACTCTCGTGTAAATATGTGTAGCACAGTGTTTTACTTGATTCAGAAAATGATAAAAGGGTTGATCCAAAACAATGGTGGAGAAAGTTTTATTATCAAGGGGAAAAGTTCCTTAGTGGTAAACTGATATGGGCTACATTGCCTAATGTTGATGGGAAATGCCAGAAGAGAAAGAATGGGACCACCAACTTTTCTTTCTCTTATTGCTCCTCTTCTTTATCCCCTTCCTTTCTTCTCAGAAGTCTGCAAAAGTAAAAACAGATCACTCTTACTGGCACTCTGAACTGATATATATAGAAGTCTTTTGAAATTATACCATACTGGATCAGGAGGTTTCTCAGCATTTTTCAGATTTAGGAAATATTAAAGCATATTACCAAATGAAAACATTTCACATCAAACACAATACATCTGGCTTTATTCCAAAAAGGTGCTTTAGAGTGCATGGGACGTAAATGTACTACTGTCTGAAACTCTTTAAATCAGTAGCATCTTTTCTCCGGATGAGGTAGCAGCTACACAGAACAGCTGTGTGATTCTGTGAAAAGATGCAGCTGCTTTAAGAAGTTGCAGATAGATGCTATGTCCACACCTCCATGTGTTCCAAGACACCTTTGTAGAATTGACTGCAAAATGCTGCACATGGCAGCCTATGAAATGGTTGTCAAGCACAATGCACCAAAAGTCGTTCTTTGGATTGTTCTTTTTCTAATGTGAATGCATAGAAAATGCTCTTACATTTCTATGGCCTTGGAAGCCTCATGGTTATTTCCTACAACATTCTTGCTTAGGAAATGGACAATATGTTTCTTTCCCACACAAATCTCATTTCACATTGCTGTACAGTGATGTACTGTAGATTTCATTCCATATTGCAATACAATGTTTTATTGCAAATTTCACTCCACATTACAGTGTGATAATTTTCATGAGGAATGAAAATCTCATCTAACTTATCCACATGATTTCTTGATTCAAACATTATTAGAGCTATGTAGAATGTAATAAGGGGGGGGGGGGGGTGACGGCTCAGTGGTTAAGATGCCAGGCTTGTCAATTGGAAGGTAGGCGGTTCGAGACCCAAGTGCTGCGTGATGGAGTGAGCTGCCACACTCGCCCCAGCTCTTGCCAACCTAGCAATTCGAAAGCATGCAAATGCAAGTAGATAAATACGTATCACTTCAGTGGGATGGTAATAGTGTTCTACACGCGTCATGCCGGCCACATGGCCGCAGAAGCGTCTTCGGACAGTGCTGGCTCTTCGGCTAAGAAACGGAGATGAGCACCGCCCCCTAGAGTTGGACACGACTGTGCAGGGGAAAACCTTTACCTTTACTAGAATGTAATAAAGGAAGAAAAATTACATTGTTTAGGTAAATGGTAAGTCTTTTGTGTAAATGAGCTATTTCAGGATATATTTTATCATCACAAGCATCAAACTGTTCTGCTTAACATTTTATTGGACTACATGAGGATCTGCTTATTCAACAATTCATATACATATACATGTACAGTACATGTACATAAAATGCGGGCCACAAGTGTACTTCTTAATTTTTGTTTTTGACAATACCACAGATATAATGATGTCATGGATGATCATGCATAAAATTATGTAGGATGTCAAAAGCAACTACAGTAGGTGAAATGGCATTGAGATGTGGGGAGGAGGTGGTGTGGTAACTGACTAGTAATGAAAGGGACTTAAATAATGTAATTGTTCTGTTAACATATACTTTGCCCATACTTGTCTGTAGCTTGAATCATGTCAACTGGATTTCTATTTTCTTAGTGGAAACGTTTCGCTCCTTATCCAAGGAGCTTCTTCAGTCTGAGCAAAGTTGGTAAGGGAATCCTAAATATGTTCCTAGGTAGCTGTGGTAGTAACAGCTACCTAGGAACATATTTAGGATTCCCTTACCAACTTTGCTCAGACTGAAGAAGCTCCTTGGATAAGGAGCGAAACGTTTCCACTAAGAAAATAGAAATCCAGTTGACATGATTCAAGCTACAGACAATTCCACCTGGATGACTGAGAACCTTCATAGACATTTTGCCCATACTTCCTTTAGCTGCAGTGAATACATTCTTTTGAGTATTACACATTAAATAGTATTTATATTTAGTATACTCTAACACTTAATATACCAGAAGAACTATGGATTGGATCAAGTGTGCCTCTATTACTTGTATGATGCCAGGCTTGTCGATTGGAAGATCACAAGTTCGGAGGTTCGAATCCATAGACCCGCGTGACAGAGTGAGCTCCCACACTCGCCCCAGCTCTTGCCAACCTAGCAATTCGAAAGCATTTAAATGCAAGTAGATTAATAGGTACCACTTCAGTGGATAGGTAACAGCGTTCCGCGTGCATCATGCGGCCACATGACCGTGGAAGCATCTTCGGACAATGCTGGCTCTTCGGCTAACAAATAGAGATGAGCACCAGCCCCTAGAGTCGGACACGACTGCACAAATGTGCGGTGGGAACTTTTACCTTTACCTAAGTCTCATTAATGTAAAGTGCAAGTAACTGCATCTGAATATACTCCTATGGATTTTTTTTCTGCTTCAGTATTTAGACAGACATAAACTGGGCTTGATCCTGCTTAGTTCTGAGTCCAGAGATGCTCAGGCAAGTGCTGGTTCCTACTGAGACATCATTATTTTTACTTTATTTATTTCACTGTTAGAGTTTAAGTTCCTACCTACACATACGGTGACCCTAATAATTCCACATCTTATTTTATGCCAAACTCCAAATGTGATCTGACCAACGGAGAACAGAGGGGAACAATGACTTCTCTGCATGCACACACACACAATGTATATGTGTATTCCTATCCATCAGCAGAGTTTAATTTTAAACACACATACATAAGGAATTTAGAAGACAGCAAAGGTTTTGTTTTAAGAATCAAAAGGTAACACAAACAATTTTTTTAAAAATAAAGATAATCTTCTTTGAGACAAGTTCTACTGGGTTTTCTGTCTCATAACAGTATATCAAAAATAATTTATATGGCTTTGAATGCTATGCTGTGACTCAGGTGTGTGGGAGTCCAGCTGCTGTTCCATGTCAGCCAACAAAATATCTTTACCAGTCCTTGAACTGATGGGCAGGAGGATAGGGGCATGTACAAAAGAAAGTGGATAGTATGTATTAATATGTAACAGATATGGGCTTTATAGGTGATAACCAGCACCTTGAATTATACTCAGAAGCCAACTGACAGTGCAGCTGATGAAGCAGCGGTGACACATGGGCATAACATGGCACATTGGTCACTGCCCACACTCTTGTATTCTGGACCAGCTGTTGGTTCCAAGTGGTCTTCAAGGATAGCACCATGTAGTGCACATTGAAGTAGTCCATCCCTGGTGACTAGGGCATGAGTGACTGTCTGAAGGGCCTCCCAATCTAAGAAAGGGTGCATTAAATAGATCTGTGCAAAGGGCTTCCTGACCACAGCTACCACCTACTCTTTGAGTCCAGGAAGGCCCCCGTATTGCGTACCCATCTTGAATGGGGATGTGCAAACCCATCCAAGACTAAAGATGATGATATTAAAAGAAAGGACCAGCTACCCAAAGAAGAACTATAGTGACCATAGGATTACCTCCTGGCAATGGGAACGCCACCAAAAAAAAAGGGATACTACCAAAACCACCCTCCCTCTGACTGCACCTGTTTATCTAGGATGGACAGAATGCTGGATGTATTCTGGTAGATTTGTATTAGAACTGTCATTCCTTCAGATGCCCAGTGCCATAAAAGTTGATGTACTGGATTCCCTGAAAGAAAAAAGGAAATACATAAAGCAAATAATAGGTTTGTTTAATTCAAAAACTTGCTATACTTTTCAAATAACGGCTTCCAGTCAGATACACATGTATTTGTGGGATAGAACTAATTCATTTATCCCATAAGGTGTTGTTGTTGTTGCTGTTGTTGTTGTTGTTCAGTCGTTTAGTCGTGTCCGACTCTTCGTGACCTCATGGACCATAGCACGCCAGGCCTTCCTGTCCTCCACTCTCTCTCGGAGTTTACTCAAATTCATGTTCATTACATCAGTGATGCTATCTAACCATCTCATCCTCTGCCGTCCCCTTCTCCTTTTGCCTTCAGTCTTTCCCAGCATCAGGGTCTTTTCCAGTGAGTCCTCTCTTCGCATTAGGTGGCCAAAGTATTTGAGCTTCAGCTTCAGCATCTGTCCTTCCAATGAGCAGTCAGGGTTGATTTCCTTTAGGATTGACTGGTTTGACCTCCTTGCAGTCCAGGGGACTCTCAAGAGTCTTCTCCAGCACCACAGTTCGAAAGCATTAATTCTTCGGCGCTCAGCCTTCCTTATGGTCCAACTCTCACAGCCATACATTACTACTGGAAAAAGCACAGCTTTAACTATACGGACCTTTGTCGGCAAGGTGATGTCTCTGCTTTTTAATATGCTGTCTAGGTTTGCCATAGCTTTCCTCCCAAGGAGCAAGTGTCTTTTAATTTCATGGCTGCAGTCACCGTCTGTGGTGATCTTGGAGCCCAAGAAAATAAAATCTGTCACTGCTTCCATTTCTTCCCCTTCTATTTGCCAGGAAGTGATGGGACCAGATGCCATGATCTGGGTTTTTTTAATGTTGAGTTTCAAGCCAGCTTTTGCACTCTCCTCTTTCACCCTCATCAAGAGGCTCTTTAGTTCCTCTTCACTTTCTGCCATTAGGGTGGTATCGTCTGCATATCTGAGGTTGTTGATATTTCTCCCGGCAATCTTAACTCCGGCTTGTGATTCATCCAGCCCGGCATTTCTCATGATGTACTCTGCATATAAGTTAAATAAGCAGGGTGATAATATACAGCCTTGTCGTACTCCTTTCCCAATTTTGAACCAGTCGGTTATTCCATGTCCGGTTCTAACTGTTGCTTCTTGACCCGCATACAGGTTTCTCAGGAGACAGGTAAGGTGGTCTGGTACTCTCATCTCTTTAAGACTTTGCCACAGTTTGTTGTGATCCACACAATCAAAGGCTTTAGCATAGTCAATGAAGCAGAAGTAGATGTTTTTCTATTGTCTTATTTATTCTGTGTCTTGGATTTCATTCTGATTCTACTAATTCCAAGTGAAAACTTGGTTTCTTAAAAAGCAGTGCCAATGCTTCTTTTTGTATTATTCGTTATCATTCTTAAAGAGAATACAGAGAAGAAGTTGAACTCTGTTTGATCTCAACCCAACAAAGAAATTTTCTAATACTCTATGTGTTTCTGACATTTGCCCCACATAATGTGTTTTCCCCCCAAGAGTTTATTTTAAGAAGAGCGAATCCAAAGGTGGAAGAGATTTTAAATCGTAACTACAATTTTAAAGACAACATGCAGGGGCAAGGAACAGTTTTTATGTCCATTCAATTATTTATCAATGATCATGTACAATTTCAGTTAAAGAAAGAAGAGCTCAGCATTTATTTAAATAGAAACCGTTAATGGTTTGAATATATGCATGTGATGGGTATGGATGGTATTTCTTTGTTTTTATTCAGTTTTAGTTTAATGTGAGCATGTTGATAAATACTGCCCATGGGCTATTTAGGATATACATTTATATTACCCACCTAAGTAGAAGATTATTCCATCTAGATAACAGCAAACAATAAAGATTGCTGGAGTATGTTATTTGAAACAGAAAAAAAATATCTCTTTTACAACTGAATAGGGATTATATCAAGACTATGTGGTCTTGCTAAAATATTCCTATTTGTGTGGGACTTACATCCAGTCCTGATGTACATTGCAAATAAAGGACATTAAAGTAAATGGGATTATCGCAAATGTTTCTTCTGAAATGTCTGAGTTTATATGATACATCATGTGCAGGAGTATCAGTGGGGGGGGGAAAGTCAAAATTGGCAAGATGGTGGATGGAGCATCACAATCCTCCCCTTTTGAACATGCATGTGCACAGGTACAAAAGTGCAGGGCTTGCATCATCATGACACTTCAACTGCCATCTTGTCAGATTTGACACACACGTACCCCACAGATGCAGCTTTTTGCTATGGAAAACAAAGAGGGCAAAGTGTAATTAAAATCAACCTACCTACCTGGCTTCGTGCCTAAGGTGGGACTACAACTCACAGTCTCCCGGTTTCTAGCCTGGTGCCTTAGCCACTACACTAAACTGGCTCTCATATAAAACAAATAACTTTATATATTTTTTCAAAGAAAAGCAACTCTGTGAAGAAGGGTAGAAATGGACTTGCCAGAAGCTATCCATGAAGAAAGAATCTGCATACTTGATTTGCATCAGATTTCCTAACTTGGTGGCCTCCAGATGTTTGGGACTATGACTACCAGATCTGGCCTTAAAAAATCTAGATATCTGTTAGATAGCAGCAAAGAGATACAGCATAGACAACATCAACTACATTACCCCAAGGAAAGACATTAGTACTTTAAAAGTTTTCAGACAGGTATAACCTTTGCATCCCTGTATGCTTCAAAACATCATTTTTGGAAGCAAATCTGAACCTTTTTGCAACCGTATTATACTGCTAATGTTTGCAGCTGTTCTTGCTGGCTTTTAATTGGTTATTTCTTATTTTATATTAGCTGTCAGAGGAAGGAAGGAAGGAAGGAAGGAAGGAAGGAAGGAAGGAAGGAAGGAAGGAAGGAAGGAAGGAAGGAAGGAAGGAAGGAAGGAAGGAAGGAGCTGTGTTGGGAATGTGTGTTGCATGCCAGTACTTGCATACTATTTAAATATAGGGTTGTATAAAGCTTTGACCCAAAATTTCTTTAGGACTTGTCTTTTGGAGCAGTGTGTGTGCCCATAACTGAATCTATGGCAGGACCAATGCTAGCCATAAGTTAGCATTCCTCCTCCCTTTAAAATTTGTACAAGGTAGCTGAGGGCTCTGTCTTCTAGCTTTATGTAGTCTTTAACAAGTCCAGAAACACTTCCCACAGCTCTTTGCAGAATTGTTTCTTCTCTTCTTGGGCATTTCCTGGACAAAAGAATATTGCAAGGTCATGTGGTCATGCCAGGAAGCACTAAAGAATGAACAAAGCCTGTTTGCAAGCAACCTGGTGTTCCTGTAAATGCAAAGGGCTTTTAAAAGGTTAAAAAAAGCAGGAAAAAATCTCTCACCCACCTCATACATTTTTTAAAAAGTAAATGCAATCCCCATCCATTCCTGTCTGGTATGGCAAATATTTTGTTGTGTGTGTATCTTTCTTAAAATATCCTTACAAAGAAAAGCAAGATCTAAAAACTTCCCCCCTGTATTGGACAGTAAAAATAAATGGATTTGGAGGATCTACAACTCCCATTTAGAGATTACATCCCTGAAGGGGCTATGTCAGTTTAAAAAAGGCAACATTACTTTAGTATGCTTTTGCTTGTTGCCATCCTTTGTTGTGTTGGGGTTGAAGCAGTTCAGGAGAGCTACAATTTATGGCAGAGAAGTCCTTGAAACATTGATTTATTCTATATTTAAGGAAACCATGTGCTGCTTGGCAGGGGTGTTGTTTCCCAAGCATATTTGTTAGAGCAGGCTGTCTAAAGAGCATGTTTACCAACGGCAATGAAATCAATCAAAGCTTCCTGCAGAGTGCTCTTGCCCTCCATATATGTAGAAGAACAGCGTGCTGATCCCCTATAGTTTTCAACTTTGATTTGTCGAGACAAAGTGCTGGCAAACTCTGTTGGCCTGCCAGAATGAAACCTTCAGTGAGAACAGCTTGGCCTTTCTCCTTGACAGATCTCAGTCCAGCCACTTAGAAGTCTATTTAACCACCATGACAGACAATAAAGATAGTTTCAAGTAACACTGAAGCATGAAGTGGATGAAAGTTTGGAGAGAATCCAGGGCCGTCTTTCCCCTCCACCCCACCTTTTCTTTCAGGGCCTACTTGCCTTGCAAGGAAAATGACATTCTCCAACCATGCAGAAGGAAGAGAAATGAATTCATTTGATACTCCATCTCAGACATTATAAAATCGTTGTTTGTTAAATTGCCACCTGATTTCAGCCAAGCATAATGCAAACTCGGGATTAATTAAAGGAAATTATTTAGGCAATCTATCTGTGGACATTTTGAAAATACATATTTTTTTTCAATACAGTAAATTAAATGTATCACGGTGCATAGGATGGTGCATGTTTTAAGTTCAATCAGTTGGTCTACTAAAATTGCTTGGCTTTGGCTTTGGCTTTGGCTTTGGCTTTGGCTTTGGACTTGGCTTGGCTTTTTTTTTAATTTGTTATATCTCCAGAAGCTTGAAGTCATGTACATAGAAGCTCTTCTTTGTTTTTCCCTCTCAATAACCCTGTTTGCAAGTTCCTTGCCTTCTGTCTGCCTTTTAGCTCAGCATCCCAACTATCACCCAGACTAAAGTGTGGGTCTCACTGGTTGCCAGCTTTATGGAGCTGTGTAGGAAATTTTCATCCTGCTTTAGATTGGCCAAGTGATGGCTGTGTTCTTGTCCACTGATGCCACTCTTGCTGAGTTTTGAGGCTGCTTGTAAGGTAGCCGGCACTATGGGACAAGAGGAGTAGAAGACAAACCTAAGTTAACCAGTTGGTGAGCAACCTGAAACCTCTTTTTAGAGGAAGGAAGGCTTCCTGCCCATTTCATGGAAGTAACTTGCCACCCCTGTTCAGTAAAGTAGATGAGAAGAGAAAGACCCTTTATATGCATGGGTCTTATTGGCCCTAGGACGTGGGAACACACTTAAATGACTGTATTAGAAGAGAGGAAACTTAAACTGGAATAGGAGAGTTATTATGTTAAGGTGATCTGACCTGCTGAGTCTCGCTGAGTTTAAATTTAGTTGTTACTTTTTTATACCCAAAGAACTGAAAATTCTTGATTTGTAATCCAGATTTTGCTGGTTTAAAATCCAGTAGGATTTTTTAAAAAATTAGTTTTCTTTCTGAGCAGCTCTATGATTTCACTGATTTTCCAGTCACCTGAGATAGAAGGCTTTCATGTACACCTTCCAAATAGCTCAAATAAACTATGAGCTGGGGAGACTCTTCTACCTCAGGTGACTGGAATATCTGTGAAAATGTGGAACTGTACCAATTGAAAAGACATAAAGCAAAGGTCAAAGGAGGAAGCTTGGAAAGAAAGATTACAAAATTAAAAAAAATCCTGGTGGGGTTTCAACCAGCCACATCTGAGTGACTGTGTGGGAAAGATGGGTTGAAAAGCCATTAGAAACAAATATAGTAGAAATAAGTTTTTGTTTTTAACAAAAAAGTTTTTTGTTGTGCCTGCAAGTATGTACATTTTGATGCTTTAACTTTGTGTATAAAGATATATGTCCAGGATGCCCCTTCCACAGGAAGGAAAATGATTGGGCATTGCTTTTCTGGAAGAGACAGGTGGGTGGGCACAGAAGCAGGATTGCCCAATGGAAGATAGGATTGCCTGGAGTCCAGACTTAATACCTTGCCAAAGTGTCTCAGTCCAGACAAGATTTTCTAAACCAGTTTAGAGTCAAGCTGGCATTAACACAGGAACAGAGCAGATTAAATGGTAAGCCCAGATATGCCTTACATCTTAACTGACCAGTTTCAGCATTCTTTTGGCAAAACTGCAGATACTGGCCAGAGAAGATAGTGTGATTGATAGATTTCAACTGCTGCCATATACAGCTTTGGCAGAGTTAAGTTTGGGGGATGATGCAGTTTCTATAAAAAGAAAGCTGAGTTGTTCTACCAAAGTGGTTTTCTAATTGTCACCACCCACTTGAAATATTAATTATGCTAATATATGCCTCACCAAAAGGAAAAACAAAACAAAACAAAACAAAACAAAACAAAACAAGGTTTTCGCCATAAACTGTTCCCTATTATTTTAGTTATTTTCTGCCTATTACAATTAAAAAAGGCATTTAGAACAATAATTAGAAATGTAGCTGGAACTGTGCAGAACCTGATGTTTATGCAAATGGATTTATTGTTGCCAAGAGAGCAATAAACATTTTTAAACATTATATGTATTGAATATTTATATTCATACTAATTTATATAGCATTTTTATTATAGTAAAAAAACATGTTGCATTTTATTACCATGGTTTCCTTTCCTCTGTTTTTCAAAGTTGAAAATGTAGACGTAGAGATGGTGGATTATTTGAGGCACTTATTATTTTATTTATTTATTTATTATTTTATTTATTTATTTTCTATCCCACCTTTATTATTTTTATAAATAACTCAAGGCGGCAAACATACCTAATACTCCTTCCTCCTATTTTCCCCAGAACAACCACCCTGTGAGCTGATTTGGGCTGAGAGAGAGTGATTGGCCCAAGGTCACCCAGCCGGCTTTCATGCCTAAGGCGGGACTAGAACTCTCATTCTCCTGTCTGTCGCTTGAATCATGTCAACTGGATTTCTATTTTCTCAGTAGAAACGTTTCACTCCTTATCCAAGGAGCTTCTTCAGTCTAAGCAAAGTTAGTAAGGGAATCCTTAAATATGTTTCTAGGGTGGCTGTGTGACCTTGCACCTGGGGCTAGGTCATGGTTATTTTGAGATGTTTATTACTAAGTCCCTTTATCATCTAAAGGAGGATCGTTAAGATTACCCTGCTGCTGTTGAGCTTGCGAAATGGTCTTAATCTTCCTAGGCACAGAAGACAAAGCAGGAAGGAAGATAGGGGAAAGGTTGTGCCTGAGGCCCCCACCTCTATTCAAGGAAGGATTTTCCAAGTTGGCATAAATGGATTCCTTGACCCCTCTCTCAAACCACC
Organism: Charina bottae; assembly: GCA_023362775.1. NCBI lineage: Eukaryota > Metazoa > Chordata > Lepidosauria > Squamata > Charinaidae > Charina > Charina bottae. Next base: position 184,309,847 of record JALMGJ010000003.1, read on the forward strand.
TATCTTCTCTGTCTAAAATGTGAACATTAATGTCCTCAAATGAGTGTCCTTTTTCCTTTAGATGAAGATAAACTGCTGACTCTGGTCCTGTGGTGTTACTTCTCCTATGTTGGGCCATCCTCCTGTACAAAGGTTGTTTGGTTTCTCCAATGTAGAGTTCAGAGCACTCCTCACTGCACTGGATTGCATACACTACATTGCTTTCCTTGTGTTTTGGAGTTTGATCTTTGGGGTGTACAAGCCTCTGTCTCAGTGTGTTGGTGGGTTTGAAATATACAGGTATGTGGTGTTTGCCAAATATCCGTTTTATCTTTTCAGACACGCCAGCCATGTAAGGAATGACCAGGTTCTTCCGTTTACTCTGAGTCTCAGCCCTATCTGTCGCTGTTTTAGGTCTGGTAGACTTAGATTTAGTGAAGGCCCAATTTGGATATCCACAGGCCTTCAGAGCTGTTCTCAGGTGCTGATTTTCATTCTTTTTGGAATCCATGGAGGTGGGGATGGTTTCTGCTCTGTGTGATAATGTCCTGATGACTCCTAGTTTGTGCTGCAGTGGATGGTGAGAGTCAAACATCAGGTATTGATCTGTGTGTGTGGGTTTCCTGTAGATCCCTATTTCTAGCTTGCCACCGGTCCCAATGAGGACTTCACAGTCTAGGAATGCCAGTCTGTTGTCCTTGGTGTCTTCTCTGGTGAAGCTAATGTTGGCATCTATAGTGTTTATATGGTCTGTGAAGGCTTGTACTTCCTGGGTCTTGATTTTGACCCAGGTGTCATCCACATACCTAAACCAGTGGGTGGGCACCGTTCCCTGGAAAGTGTTGAGTGCTTTCTTCTCCACTTCTTCCATGTATAAATTGGCCACAATGGGTGACACAGGAGAACCCATGGCACAGCCGTGTTTTTGTCTGTAAAAGTCACCTCTGTATGAGAAATAAGTGGTGTTAAGACACAGGTCCAGAAGCAAGCAAGCAACAACTTTATTGATTAGTCTTACGACCATATCAAAGATAAAATAAGATAACAAGAATACAATACAATTCAATTTAACTGATAAAATTGATAAAAATACACCAAAATAGGAAATAAGATAATTGAATAACCTGAAATAATAATAAATACAATACATGTATATCTAATCAGAATTCAAATGAGTTCATCACCCCTACATGGCACTCCAATCTTTTCCATATAATGGGCTCTCTGGTGAACTGCCTTGTCTACAAACTTGGCAGTCCTATTCACAATAAAAGTATTTGAGCCCGAAAGAAAATAAGATAATCTGTGATTAGAATCCCAGTGTGCTGTTCTTTCTAACAAAGGAGACAGGAATTTAATCCTAAGTGAATCATATAATTTGCAGTCGAACAAAACATGGGCAATATCTTCTATGGCTGGGTCCCCACATACACAAGTCCTCTCATCATATGGCAAATGATGAAAACGTCCATATTTAACCATAGAGTCCAACAATTCAAACCTAGCCCTGGAATAGGCCCTTCTCAGATTTTGTGTTAGACTCATCGACAGGTATTTTTCAAATTTAAAAATAGTTTTATTCTTAGCTAACCATTTTAATGAACCATTTTTTGCCAATGTCTCCATGTCCAATTGGGCACTGATATCCAGGGCTCGCTGTTTAAAAATATCTTTTGCCTGCGGTGCAGTTATGAGTACCTGTTGAATGGAAAATCCATATTGTGTAATAACTTTAGTGAGATGTTTTAACCAGGATGTGGTAAAATCCAAACTCATTTGTTCAAGTAGGCATAATTTGGGAAGCCTATCATGGTCCATTGAATGGACCTTCTGCCAGTAAGAAAAGACCTTTGATACTGTCTGGCTATGTATAGAGTGGATACCTGTTTCTGCTCTAATTGCGGGTGCTGACGTATTTTTATCAACTCCCAGTATACTTCTTAAAAAGCGGGTTTGAACATATTCAAGTGCAGCAGAATTTGTAAGACCCCACACTTCCGCACCATAAGTCAACATTGGGACAATTTTTGCTCTAAATACTTTCAGAATAGGGGTCAAAGTGCCGGGATATTTATAATTATACAGTTTAGATAGCCTTTTGGCACAGACCTCAGCCCTCCCTGCGGTCCTTCTGAAATGATTGTCCCAGGCTCCAGTATCAGTAAAAACCACTCCTAGGTAAGTGAAAGAATTCACTTGTTCTATAGGCTCCCCATTTATTTGCCATTTATATTTCATCCTTTTTCTTTTACCAAAAACCATCACTTTAGATTTAGACTTATTTATAGTTAAAGAGTTATGAACACAATAGACATTCAACTTTTTCAGGAGTCTTCTCAGGCCAACTTGTGAATGTGCCATCAAAATCATATCATCTGCATATAATAGGACATTCACAAATATGCCATGAATTTTTAACATGTGAGTATCTACGGTACGCATAAACCCTGGAATATCATTAATATAAAGATTGAAGAGCATTGGAGCTAAGATACAACCCTGCCTGACACCTCTATGAGTAGGAATACTTTTGGTTAAAGAGCCATTTACACCAGTTCTTACTTTTAAATAAGTATTTGAATAGAGGGCCTTTACCAGGAATAAAAGTCTGGGCTCCATATTTAAATTAATTAATTTCTTCCATAAAATGTTTCTATCTATGGAATCAAAAGCTGCGGTAAAATCTATAAAAGCAGCGAACACTTTTTTACCATTTGCCAATTGTTTTGAAATAAGATGATGTAATGTGAAACAATTATCTATTGTGGAGCGATCTGGTCTAAAACCAGTTTGTTCCTCTACAAGGAGGTTTGTCCTAATTACCCAGTCCTCTATTTTGCCCAAGAGGTGTTTGGCATACATTTTTGCAGCAATTCCTATAAGACTGATTGGTCTATAATTTTGTGGCTCAGTCCTATTTCCTTTTTTAAATATAGGGACAACAATTGCTACTTCCCATCCTACTGGAATGAATCCTGTGTTGTTTATATAAGAAAACAAACCTGCAAGTAATGGGGCCCACCAGTCAGTATGGGTTTTAAAAAGTTCTGGTGGTAAAAAGTCCTCTCCTGGAGCCTTGTTGGGTTTCAAGGAATGGATGATAGATTTGACTTCTGCCACTGACACTGAGGGCCAAAGAGGGAGGTTTTCAAAATAAGTAGGATCAATTATACTTTCCTGCAAGGGTCTTTGGTTTGACTCAGTAAATAAACTTGTATAGAAATCCTCCCAGACTGAGGCAGGTATAGGAATGTCAAGTTGAAAATTGCGTTCCTTCAATAAACCCGAGACGGAATTCCAAAAAAATATTGAATTAGTTCCTTTTGCTGATAATTCCAAGTCTGCCCATATTTTAGCTGTATAAAGAGCTTTTTTGGACACAATAAGTTTCTTATATTCCCTCCTGATTTGTAGCATTTTGGATTGATTTTTTATACTAGGATAACTCTGGGCCATACGCATTGCTGCCCTTAAATGTTTCCTAGTATGTAGACAATCAGAATCAAACCAGTTCATACTGTTTTGAGAATGATTTCTAGCAGGAACTTTATCTATCAAAAATTTCCTCAACGAGCTAGACAAAAGAGCATATTGTGTCAAGATCTTGTCTGGGCATTGAAAAGGAGTTGAAATAGAATTTCTCCAAGACTGAACCTGCTCTGAGTTTAGATAGGTTGTTATTGCCTTTGTATCTACCTTGTGCCACCTAAGTCTTCTGTTTTGCCGAATTTCAATATTGGCTAGTAACCTCTTATCATAAGTCATAAATGATCTAATATCTGATCTGGCTGCAAAATAAACTGTAATCGGCTGATGATCGCTGTCTTCTCTCACATGGGCTTGAATATCTGAAAATAACCCAGACTTATTTCGAGAAACACAAATATAATCTAGGACACTACTAGAGTTTCCTGTATGAAATGTAAACGGATATATAAAATCAGATTCTTTGCCTCCTAAAATATGAAGGTTACATTTATAAATTAGTGAGACCAACTGAGAACCCGCCATGTTCCTTTTGGAATCTCTAGAACGCCAGGGTGGGTTGTTAATAAGGTAGTCCTCAGGAATAACACCCAGTCGTACAAAATCAAATAAAGAAGCCCCCACTCTGGCATTAAAATCTCCCGCTAAAATTACAATAGCATTGGGGTAATTAAGGTTTATCTTCAACAGTAAATTTTCTAAATTTACCCAAATGTTGGGAGAAAAGTATGGAGATGAATATGGTGGCAGATAAATGTTCACTAGTACTACTACAACTGCTTCATACGAAAATTTAACCACCAAATAGAAAGGAGAATCAAAACCAAACACCAGTTCCTGGCCTTGCCAACCCAACTCAGCCTTGGCAAGTATCGACAATCCTCCCGATGCCCTTCCTTTAGTCTTGTGTTTCACTGCCGGGACTGACCAGGAATTAAATCCTGGAATGTGGATCCTTTCTTCCTCTTTGGACAGCCAAGTTTCTTGAAGAGCTATAAAATCAAAGCCAGAGAGAAATTCCAACAAGTCTCCATCAGATACTCGATTTTTCCAACCGGCAATGTTCCAAGTCAGTAGGTGGAGAAAAACCTTGCAATTGATGTTGGCAGGCGGCCCCATTGGAGACTTGAAATTTTGGGTTAGAGTACATGAGGCTTTTAGTCAATCGGCAGGGGTGATGTTGTCTAGAATGCCTTCTGTATCGAAGAAGACACATTGATTTACAAGTTGTCTGCCTTCGTCATTGTCTTGTTGATGGGGAAGCGCCAACAGAGATTGGGGAGCAAGACAATTATGATGAAATACTTTAACAGGTTGAAGAGTCAAAGTAGAATCAGCATCCAAACAAACAAAGTCCTCACTAACAGGTAAGGATGTTCCAGCCTTTAGTTCTTTCCATAACCCATTTTGAACTTCTCCTTCAAATGCTGTAGATCTAGCGTATGCGGGACTCATTTGAGACAACATTTGGTTGGAAATAGAATCCTTAGGACTCAGTTCTATTCCACCACCAGCATCCGATTTTAACACACAAGATACTTTAACTTTCTGCAAATTATCTGGGACTGGATTGAGCAATGCCATTTCCTCACAATCAGCCTGTGTTTCTAGACATTTCTTTTCTGTTGAAGTAGTAGTATTTTGTTGAACAGATATATTTTCACAGGCCTGAGTACTTAGTAATGCCATATTTATTAATGGCTTTGCCATAGATTGTGTTGTTTTCAATGTCTCTCTTAATTCATCCAGTCTTTGTATAACATCTGATTGCTCTGATTGTGGTAACTCCCCAAATAAGTCAATCAGCGTTTCTTCTGGCATTTCCTCACTCAGGGTCATTGCTGTTGTAGCAACTTCATGATTATCTGTATGTTTGCTACTGCCATCAGAACTTAAAGCAATATTACCCCCTTTCAAAGACTGATCAAGGAGAGGACTCACTTTCTCTGAGCTAAAAACACGTATTGGAAATATTGAAAAAGTACTCAGGAAAGGCTTCATTTTAAAAAGCATGCTGGGAACTATAGGCTGCTTAAATATTAACAAAACTCGGATATAGTCTCTTCTGGATGGCAGCCATTCAGCATGCACTAAGTCTATCAGAGAGCGTTCGCATCGTAGCAGCAGACTCAATGAGAGCATAACAGCTCTCCTATCACCCCATCTCCCTCTATTCATTTTATTATCATAAATCTGCAAGGTAATCTGTTTGGTTTGTAAGTAATAACTACATGGATCTCCTCTCTGCCTTTTTCCTGGTTGAGAGCTATTTTCTTTAGAGCTATTCTTTCCTCTCCTTTCGGTTTTGGGAGTAGAGCCAGCTTTATTTTCTGTATTAACCCCTTGATGACTGTTGGTGGGAGTAGTAGTAGATATCTTCCTGTTTCGTTCTGTTTTATTTGGATAGTTCTTAATGAATTTTACAACGGACTCCTTCAGGGAGTCAACCTGATCCTTAATTGATGTTAGAAGTTCGAAGATTGAAACCACTGTCTGTGCGGTAAGCAAGCACTGTCTAGATATAAAGTCTCTTGCATTCTCCCTTTTTAAGTCCATAACAACTCCCTCCTGCATAAGCATAGCAGCTGCCGAGCAAGCTGCTGTAGTCTGGGAGGGGGAGACATTTTCTGTAAGGCAGGAGGAAAGTTCTAAGAGCTGTTGACTATCCCATTCCACTGAGCTCTGTAAGTTAGCTCTACCTGATAAGGAGTCCAAGGTTAAGTTACTTACTACAGCAGTCTCTTTACTTGTTGTATAATTATCCATTTTCTGCTGCTTCAGTGGCTTCTGTGCTGCGGAGTGCGCACGCTGCCTCTTTTTCCTTTTCCCCATTCCTGAGAGCTAATTTAAAATGTTGATAAATTAAAGCTAAAAAGTTGCCTGTCTGTCATAAAATGATGATAAAAGTGGTTAAAAATAGTTAAAAATAGTTAAATATATAAAAATTTTAAAATAAAGTATAAAAATAAACTACTAAAAAGTAAACTTTAGAGGAGCTCTTTCCAGCAAATGCTGCCTCATCGCCATCTTGGCCCCACCCCCTAACAAGAGCCCACAGGTCCAGAAGATGGCAGATCTGGTTTGGGTTGAGATGGTTTCTCCTTTCAAGGGTGCTGTCCTCTTCTAGTCTCTTCCTGACAGTGAATAGAGCATGAGTGGTGGGGATGCTGGTGAAAAGGAGGACACATCGAAGGAGACCATAGTTTCATCTGTATCCAGTTTCAGGATCTTTGCTTTGGAAACAAATTCTTCCGAATTTTGGATGTGGTGTTCAGAGTGTCCAACTAGAGGTGCTAGTATGGTAGAGAGGTGTTTGGCAATGTTGTATGTTACCGAATTAATGCTGCTGACTATGGGTTGGAGGGGTGTTCCTTCCTTGTGGATCTTAGGAAGTCCGTACATGCAAGGGATGGTTTCTCCAGGATACAGACGGTGGTAGGTAATCCTATTGATGAAGCCACCATGTTCCAATTGTTTCAAACTGTCTATTACCTTTTTATTGTAATTGCTGGTGGGGTCTCTTTTCAGTTTTTCATATGTATGGTGATCCTCCAAAAGTGAGGTAATTTTATTGTGGTAGTCTGCAGTGTTTAGAACCACTGTACATCTTCCTTTGTCAGCAGGTAAAATGGTGATGGTTTCATCTTTGCTGAGGGTTGTCAGGGTTCTCCTCTCTTGGATGGTAAGGTTGGGGGGAGGAGGCTGAGCACTGGACAGAGCTGCAGATATTTTATTATATGTCAGCAAAGGTCCTGAATTCATGAGAGTTTGAGAGTAGGAATGTGTGTTCTGGCCAAGCCCCAGAGTTTTACTCATTAGCTAGGAATTGGGAAGGGGAGACATACACAAGCTGCTTTAGAAAATGTATAGATTCTGTGTGATTTGGGACAACCTTGCTTTATTAGAATCTCAGATCAAGCAAAGAGTTACGCTCATGTTTAGGTCAATGTATGTACAATTTCTCTTAAAATGTTGTAGCTAAATGCATGGAGACCAGAGAGAGTACAGATGGAGCTGCAGGTGTGCATAGGCCATTCCTAACCGCTGTGACACTGAAATGATGAAATGTGCATTTTAACACCAAGATCATAAAGTTCCCCTTTTATACTCACATAATGATGTTCCGTGCAAGCATATAAGGGGCAGAGTTTGGACTATGACACACCTTTCTTCACTCCCACATCCAGGGCCACAACTAGGAGGGGGGACAAGCGGGGCATGTGCCCCAGGCACCGCACTGGGGGGTGCCAAAATGATGCCTGCGGGGCACCAAAATGTCAAAATAACCCATGGGGGGGCGCAGAATCCATGTTTGCCCCGGGTGACACAGACCCTAGTTCCATCCCTGCCCACATCCTCTGGATACCTATGCAAGTATGATCTTGTTTTCCATCCAGTTTCAAGCCCTCACACAATCAGACCAGCAACAGAAAAAGTATAAATAGATTGGCGTAGGAATATAAAATTACATGTATGGTAAATATAAAGTAAAGACCTCTGCAAAACCCTGTGTCCTCAGCGGTGTGACCCCAAAGTATGTTGTTTAGTTCAGCTGGAAGTATGTAATCAGGACTATGAGATTTGGGCTGCAAAATCCAGACAATCATCAGAGGGCAACAACTTATAGATTTATGAATCTCTTTGCTGCCCTCAGGTGGTTGTCAGGATTTAGCCCAGATCAGGTAACCGTAATTTAATATATCATACCTGTTGCCTTTAGGGAAAATCATTACTAGCTGCTCCGCATCAGAAACAGTCAATAGTCTTGTACAGAAGTGTGTTCGATGTTTATTTTTCAAGTTCAATATTGTACAGTGAAGTCTATTGCTGCACCAACTTCATGTCTACGTGATGCCAGCAAGTATTTCCACTGTTGAGTGCAGTGGGTTTTTTTTTTTTAATGTTGCAACTGCAGTTCAGAAAATGTTGATTCAATTAACAATTCCCCTCTTCCAAGGTGAGCAAAGACACCCTACAAGGCTCTTGGGGAAAGTGCAGCTGTTTTCCCTTGCACTGAAACTATACAGATGGAAAGTAGACAGGTGGAAGGGATGGTAAAAGTGCATTGGAGGATGCACTTTCATATGAACTATGGTAAGATGATGTAATAATAAATCTTCAGTTAGACAGGGGATACTAATGAGTTTAAACAATCAGATTAGGAAATTCAGATTCAATCAGGAAAGACATGGCTAGCGGAAGCTCTGTTCTCCAGTAATGACAAGAGAGAAGAAAGTGATAGAATGTATTGCTGCTCTGTCCATGTATTCAGTGGAAAATCTGAAGAAGAAAAAAACAGTTGTACTTGTATCGACCTGAACATGAGTTCAGCTCTCTGCATGATCTGAGCTTCTAATAAAGCAAGGCCATAGCCTCCTTCTTGATAAACTGGAACAGTGTGGAATGGATGGTCCCACTACCAGATGGATTTGCAGTTGGCTGAACAAGTGTAGCCAACTCATGGTCTTTAATAAGTCTATGTCCCCCTGGAGGAAGGTATGAAGTGGAGTACTTCAGGGTTCTGTCCTGGGCCCACTACTCTTCAAATCTTCATAAATGACTTAAATGAGGGAATAGAAGGGATGCTCCTAAAATTTGTAGGTGATACAAAGCTTGCTAACAACCCCCCCCCCAAAAAAAAAGACAGATTCGAAAGGATCTTGATTGAAAACTGGGCCCTATCCAATAAAATGTTGTTCAATGATGAGAAATGTAATGTTCTGCACTTAGGCAGGAAAAAATCAGATGCAAGGGAAAAAAACAGGTACAAGGTAGACAGTACCTGGCTCAGCAGTAGGATCTGGGTGTCCTAGTAAACCATAGTTTAAACATGAGCCAGCAATGTGCCACAGCTGCCAAAAGTGTCAATGCAATTTTGGAGTGCATTAATGGAGTGTATAGTGTCAAAATCAATGGAAGTGATAGTACTGCTGCATGCTACACTTCTCACACCACACTTGGAATACCATGTCCAGGTTTGATTGCCACAATTCCAAAAGGACTGAGGAACTAGAAAGAATGCAGAGAAGAGTGACAAAGATGGTAAGGGGCATAGGGGCTAAATCCTATGAAGAGGTGTTAAAGAAACTTGGTATGTTTAGCCAGCAGAAGAGAAGGCTAAGGGAAGACATGATAGTCTTCAAATACACGAAGGGATGTCACAGGACAGAGGGTGTGGATTTACTCTCCATAGCACCTGAGGATAAGACAAGATCCAGTGAGTGGAAGCTTTACAGCGGGAGATCCAAACTTGAAACAAAGAGGAAATTCCTGAATGTGAGAGCTATTAAGCAGTGGAATAGCCTGCCTCCTGAAGTTGTGGGTTTTCCATCATAGAAACTTTTCATGAAAATATTGGTCAGCAACTTCTCTGGGAAGATATGAGGATCCGTGCACTGTACAGGGGTTGAACTAGATGTCTTCCAAGGTCCCTTCCAACCTTATGATTAGATGCTTCTAAGGTCCCAGATTGCACAGGGAGCTGTATTCACCTACAGGAGATGGTTGTCCATAAAAAGGATGAGTTGGTGATGCATTCATAATCTGGGAGGAGGCGTACACTTCTTTCCTTTGGCCTTTTCTTCCTTGCTTTAAATTAATCTTACTGTAGCTGCTTTGTGCAACAAGCCTTTCTGTTAACTTAATTATTTCTGTGGTGACTCATATATAAGTAGAATTCATATATCACATAAATTTTGTATCTCTGGGTGATGGTGCTCTCCATAAAAGTCTTATTTTAGCAGCCGCACTGCTAGGAAGAGAAATGCTTTAGATAATGTCACTATCCCACTGTTATTATTTATACTAGTTTAATTAGTGTTGATGGATCAGTGTTTGTATAGTTAATGCATTTTGTGGACCGTTCCCAAATCTCTTTCTTCCCTAGTAGAGGTGGCTACCCAAAGTCTAAAGCTTTGCAATGTCAGTGTATTGTTAATATCGCTTCAGTAAACTCTTAAGTGAATCTGACAGTTGATTGTGATTATTAACCTTGTGCTGAACCAGTAATTAATCCATTCAAGCTGTAAAGGAGAGAGGGGCGGGATAGGGGAGAAAGCACAGCAAACTTGCCTGCGCTGCCTCAATAATTTTGCAGAATCCAATTGCCCTAACCTGATATTGTTTATTATTATTTATTATTATTCGAATTTATCACTGCCCATCTCCATGACAGTAGACTTTGGCCGGTTTACAACATTAATATTAAAAACCTATACACTTAAAAATACAATATAATAATAAAAAGAATCCAGAGGATGGGAAGATCTTAAAAAGGAGGGTATTATGGGGCTAACCACCCCCAGGAGGAACTATTACCTCCTTCGTCCCAAGCAAGGCAGCAGAACCAGGTCTTTAAAGACTTCCAGAAGGCCAGGAGCGAAGGTGCCTGTCTCACCTCTGGGGGCAAGATATTCCACAAGGCGGGTGCTATCTCAGAGAAGGCACACCTCCTGGAACCCGCTAGATGACATTCTTTTATTGATGGGGTCCGAAGCATGCCCTCCCTGCATGACCGGGTGGGGTGGGTGGATGTGGTCAGGATGAGACGGTCCCTCAGGTACCCTGGCCCCATGCCATGTTGGGCTTTAAAGGCGATAACCAATACCTTGAATTGGACCTGGAAGCAAACTGGTACCCAATGCAGCTCGCGCAGCAGTGGTGTTACATGAGCTGATCTTATCGCGCCCGTAACTGCCCGCGCAGCCACATTCTGGACCAGCTGAAGCTTCCGGATACTCTTCAAAGGTAGCCCCATGTAGAGCGCATTGCAATAATCTATATTGGAGATGACAAGGGCATGAGTGACTGTTCGGAGGGCCTCCTGATCCAGGAAGGGGCGTTTAAACTCATTAGTATTCCTTGCCGAATCTTCAGATGTATTACGTACATCATTTTCTTTTAGTTCATATACCCCATTTGCAATTTTGAACAAGTTTTTTTTTTTTTACTTTACACATTTCAATCGTGGAAAATAACTCAGGAAGTTTAATTAAATAATTACATTAAAAAAAATGACATTTATTTTCAGCAAAACATTATTCCTTGTGTTTTTTGTGACACTTATTTTTATTCAGTAATTTTGGTGCTCATGCAACACTGTTGCCCAGTTAGTTCCCACTTCCTTATAGTTATCTGCCAAAAAATACTTTTTTTAAAGAAAAAGAAAATAACAAATATATTTCTCATCCTTTACAATCTGCATTAATTATGTTTTAGAATGAAAGGGAAAAGGACCTCAAAATCTGGAGTCCTAGACCACAATTTGAATTTGACATGAAGTGCTATATTTTTCCGAAAGGATGACTTTGGACAAAAAGTTATCACGGATATTAATACTGAATATACATATAATTCCTCCCACTGGGTATCAGTTCTCAGAATTGATACCTAGTGGGGTATCCTCTGTTCCCCCCTGTGATGAAATCTGTCCTTCAATTTCCCAAGGCTTTTCCCCCTCTTTCTCTTTCTCTGTCTCTGTTTCTCTCTCTCTTTCCAAAGCATGTGTTTTTCTACGGTACTCTTGAATAGTTTAAAATTTCCTGGCAATTTTTACTGCAACCGTTTCTCTACTGTTGCACAGTGGCCAAGGATGATGGTTTTTGTTACACATTTCTCCATCGCTTTTCAGCTTCTCTGATGTTAATACTTCCTGAGGTGAAAAATCACCATGGGAAGAGTTTGTTCCTTTGAATGTGGGAAGTTGCAAAGTCCTGGAGAGGCTTTTGTTATGACAAAACACAAGACACCTCTCAACCATCTTTTAACTAACATAAAAATAAGAAACCTCCCAGCCATGAGAATGTCATCAGTTTTTAATTTTCTGGAAAATTAGCAAGGTAACCTTATTTGGATTATATATAATACTTGCAGAACAGTCATGGCTGCCAATATCCTATAGGAGATGATGCAGTTCAGTGTTTCTCAACCGTGGCGATTTGAAGATGTGTGGACTTCAACTCCCAGAATTCCCCAGCCAGCCATGGCTGGCTGGGGAATTCTGGGAGTTGAAGTCCATACATCTTAAAGTTCCCAAGGCCGAAAAATACCAGTGTAGTTCATTCAAAAATGAAAAAAAAAACCATTTCAAAAATGTTAACAAGGTAGCACCCTTTGTGCCATCCTCTCTAGAAGCAGTAAATCTGCAGACTCTCCTGAAATCATTGTCTTTGGAAAACACCGTGGTGGCAGCAAGGAAAGCCCTGGCCCCTTCTATGGATTCCAACCTGTGATACTGACTCTCAATAATAATATTCTTTTAAAAAGAAACTTCAGAGAGTTGATAATAGGGTTTTGTTATGAGTTAAGAATCACATGACATGAAACCTATTTGAGCTGAACATATTAGATGTCAGAAAGCTATAATTATTTTTTGTAGTTTTTTTTTTTAGCAAAGCAGCCTTTGTTGCAGCCTTCTTTCATTTTTCTTCCCTTTTGCTCATCTTCATCTTTATTGTATATGTGTATATGCTTTTGTTTTCTCAAATATTTGTCTTGGACTTTTCTGGACTAAACTCCTATTTAGATTTTCTTAATTTACTTCAGTATGCTCTAACTATAGTTTTGTGATTTTTCTCATAACGTTTAAACTCCTTGGCATTTTGCAACAAAATCAAAAGTACTAGAAATATACCCAGTCATAGGAAAGGAACTAATGGCTTTTCAGATATTTCTGGATTATAATTTCCATAATCCCTAACTACTGCACTTCTGGTAGGGATTGATAGGAATCAGCATCCAATGGTATCTTAGCGAGTCATAGATTCCTCGTATCTGCTGTGCAAGCTGAAGGTCTGAATGCAAGTTTCTTCAATTTTTAAGAGTTTTACACAAGCTGTATTTTTTCATTTTACATTTAAAAGAACATACTGAGTATTGTGTGTGTGTGTGTGAAAGCTGAAGCAAAACATTCACAATACAATGCACTGGTCTTTTTATAATAGTGGTGAAGTGGTTAAAGATAGAGAAGAAGTCATCTTACATAAAAATTAGATATAATTCTACCCTTCTAATAATCTCTTAATGATTTAATAGCTACCACTGTGTAGTAAATGGCCAGGCTAATAGTTTGTGCCAAGATATGACCATTTAAAGATATGACCAGCTAACTTCTTCTTTTGATCAAGAACTTTGTTCTAATTTTCAAAGAATTTGGGGGAGTCAGGTGTTTGCCGTAAGCAAAGCTGATACCTGTGGTGTTAACTCACTTCCACTGCTATTTAATGATATACATCAAGAAGACCAGAATGAAGAATTTGAGAGCTAGAGATAAGATGATTTTGGTTATGGGGTATGATTGTGGAAGGAACTTTAAGAACAGATTAGAGAATCGATTAAATAATTCAGAGTCTGGCCAAATTTCAGGTCATACTTCAAGACCTTCTCCTCTGATAAAGTCTTTCCATCATAATCACACTGACACTCATAACATCCTGCTATTTTTCTTACCCTTCAAATAGCTTTTAACAAAACCAGCCAGGGAAATGAATCCAAGGGTCTCTGAAGGACATCAGCAATCCTGCTATGGCAATCTTATTAGCCCAGAAAGGTTTTTTTTTAAAAAAAGTTCACCTTTTAGAAAGATAATTCAAGAGGACTCCATAATAATTTTAGATTTCAAACATGACTTTTCAAGTTGAAAAATATTATCTATCATTAGCAGTAACAGAGGGCCTAATTCTCATAGGTAACTGATCAGATTTTGCATTTTCCAAAGTTTCCCCATTATCCCCAACAGACCAGTACAATAAACCAAAAAGCATTACATAGATTTCTTTCTGTCTGCTAAAAATGTTAGTAAGATCTGGGTAGGGAGAACCAGAGCAGTTTTCAACACTCTTTGTAGAAAAGAATGAGCTTGTTCCTTAAATGTCTCTTGTATTGCTTGTTTGTGAGTTTTTAATGAACTTATTATTTATCATACATGGATTTATTGTTATATCTAGTTTTTAAGGATTGTAACCTGCTGTGAGATCCTCTAGATAGTGGAATTGTTTGTTTGAATATTAAAAAAAACCAAACTAACTCATCAATATTGATGTGGATTCCAATATTAGGGCAAATTATGATGATGTACTCATGACAACCCCTTCATCGATCACTCCCTTGTCGTGGCAAAGGGGCTTGCATAACTCAATGAAGTCAGGTCAAGACGGACAGCTCATGATGTAGAGTTCTGACAAAACGTGGTCCAGTGGAGGAGGAAATGGCAAACCACTCCAGTATCCTTGCCAAGAAAACCCATGGACAGTATCAAAAGGCTAAAAGATATGACGCCGGAAGATGAGCTCCTCAGGTTGGAAGGTGTCCAAAATGCTACTGGGGAAGAGCGGAGGGCAATTCCGAGTAGCTCCAGAAAGAGTGAAGCGGCTGAGCCAAAGCCAAAAGGACGCTCAGTTGTGCATGTGTCTGGAAGTGGAAGGAAAGTCCGATGCTGTAAAGAACAATATTGCATAGGAACCTGGAATGTAAGATCTATGAATCAAGGTAAGCTGGATGTGGTCAAACATGAGATGACAAGATTGAACATCGACATCTTGGGAATCAGCGAACTAAAATGGACAGGAATTGGTGAATTTAATTCAGGAGACCATTATATATACGACTGTGGGCAAGAATCCCTTAGAAGAAATGGAGTAGCTCTCATAGTCAATAAAAGAGTGGGAAAGGCAGTACTGGGGTACAACCTCAAAAACGACAGAATGCTTTCAGTTCAAATCCAAGGCAAGCCATTCAACATCACAGTGATCCAAGTCTATGCCCCAACCACTGATGCCAAAGAAGCTGAAGTTGACCGGTTCTATGAAGACCTACAACACCTTCTAGAACTAACACCAAAAAAAGATGTCCTTTTCATCATAGGGGACTGGAATGCTAAAGTAGGAAGTCAAAAAATAACCGGAATAACAGGCAAGTTCGGCCTCGGAGTACAAAATGAAGCAGGGCAAAGGCTAATAGAGTTTTGTCAAGAGAACACGCTGGTCATAGCAAACACTCTTTTCCAACAACACAAGAGACAACTCTACACATGGACATCACCAGATGGTCAATACCAAAATCAGATTGATTATATACTTTGCAGCCAAAGATGGAGAAGCTCTATACAATCAGCAAAAACAAGACCTGGAGCTGACTGTGGCTCAGATCATGAGCTTCTTATCGCAAAATTTAGGCTTAAATTGAAGAACGTAGAGAAAACCACTAGACCACTCAGGTATGACCTAAATCATATTCCTTATGAATATACAGTGGAGGTGAGGAATAGGTTTAAAGGATTAGATCTGGTAGACAGAGTGCCTGAAGAACTATGGATGGAGGTTCGTAACATTGTACAGGAGGCAGCAACTAAAACCATCCCAAAGAAAAAGAAATGCAAGAAAGCAAAGTGGCTGTCTGATGAGGCTTTACAAATAGCTGAGGAAAGAAGGGAAGCAAAAGGCAAAGGAGAAAGGGAAAGATATAACCAACTGAATGCAGATTTCCAGAGAATAGCAAGGAGAGATAAGAAGGCCTTCTTAAATGAACAATGCAAAGAAATTGAGGAAAACAATAGAATGGGGAAGACTAGAGATCTCTTCAAGAAAATCGGAGATATCAAGGGAACGTTTTGTGCAAAGATGGGCATGATAAAGGACAAAAAAGGCAGGGACCTAACAGAAGCAGAAGAGATTAAGAAGAGGTGGCAAGAATACACAGAAGAACTATACAAGAAAGATCTTAATATCCCTGATAAATACGATGGTGTGGTCACTGACTTTGAGCCGGACATCCTAGAGAGTGAAGGATGGGCCTTAGGAAGCATTACTAACAACAAAGCTAGTGGAGAAGACAGTATCCCAGCTGAGCTATTTAAAATCCTAAAAGATGATGCTGTTAAAGTGCTGCACTCAATATGCCAACAAATTTGGAAAACTCAACAGCGGCCACAGGATTGGAAAAGGTCAGTTTACGTCCCAATTCCAAAGAAGGGCAATGCCAAAGAATGTTCAAACTACCGTACAATTGCACTCATTTCACATGCTAGCAAGGTTATGCTCAAAATCCTACAAGCTAAGCTTCAGCAGTATGTGAACCGAGAACTACCAGAAGTGCAAGCTGGGTTTTGAAGAGGCAGAGGAACTAGAGATCAGATTGCCAACATTCACTGGATCATGGGAAAAGCAAGAGAGTTCCAGAAAAACATCTACTTCTGCTTCATTGACTATGCTAAAGCCTTTGATTGTGTGGATCACAACAAACTGTGGCAAATTCTTAAAGAGATGGGAGTACCAGACCACCTTACCTGTCTCCTGAGAAACCTGTATGCAGGTCAAGAAGCAACAGTTAGAACCGGACATGGAACAACCGACTGGTTCAAAATTGGGAAAGGAATATGACAAGGCTGTATATTATCACCCTGCTTATTTAACTTATATGCAGAGTACATCATGAGAAATGCCGGGCTGGATGAATCACAAGCCTGAGTTAAGATTGCTGGGAGAAATATCAACAACCTCAGATATGCAGACGATACCACCCTAATGGCAGAAAGTGAAGAGGAACTAAAGAGCCTCTTGATGAGGGTGAAAGAGGAGAGTGCAAAAGCTGGCTTGAAACTCAACATTAAAAAAACCCAGATCATGGCATCTGGTCCCATCACTTCCTGGCAAATAGAAGGGGAAGAAATGGAAGCAGTGAGAGATTTTATTTTCTTGGGCTCCAAGATCACCGCAGACGGTGACTGCCGCCATGAAATTAAAAGACGCTTGCTCCTTGGGAGGAAAGCTATGGCATATCTAGACAGCATATTAAAAAGCAGAGACATAACCTTGCCGACAAAGGTCTGTATAGTTAAAGCTATGGTTTTTCCAGTAGTAATGTATGGCTGTGAGAGTTGGACCATAAGGAAGGCTGAGCGCCGAAGAATTGATGCTTTCAAACTGTGGTGCTGGAGAAGACTCTTAAGAGTCCCTTGGACTGCAAGGAGGTCAAATCAGTCAATCCTAAAGGAAATCAACCCTGACTGCTCATTGGAAGGACAGATGCTGAAGCTGAAGCTCAAATACTTTGGCCACCTAATGAGAAGAGAGGACTCACTGGAAAAGACCCTGATGCTGGGAAAGACTGAAGGCAAAAGGAGAAGGGGACGGCAGAGGATGAGATGGTTAGATAGCATCACCGATGTAATGATCATGAATTTGAGTAAACTCCGGGAGACAGTGGAGGACAGGAAGGCCTGGCGTGCTATGGTCCATGAGGTCACGAAGAGTCGGAGACGACTAAACGACTGAACAACAACAACAACTCATGCCAAACCCTTGTGCTGCTGTTTTGGATTCTTTTCAGCTTGTGAAACCTGAGGATGTAGACAGGGTATCTAGAAAGGTGAGGGGTGCAATCTGCTTCCTTGATCCTTTCCCTTGCAAACTGATTTAAATTGTCAGGGGAGGAGTCACCTAATGGTTAAGGGAGAAAATTTATGTTTCTTTGCAGGAAAAATGTGTCATTGATTCAGACCGTTAATCAAGAAAACGTTTCTTAACTGAAGGAACTAGGAAACATTGGGCTATCTCAAATATACCATTTCTGGCTAATATGATTGAGAAATTGATAGTCTGACAACACTACATACATTATCCAGATACATTTCAGATGAGCTTTCAGCAGGAATGTGGGACAGAGACTGCTTTGTTTCTCTTGGTGGATGGCCTATGCCAGAAAATGGATGAGGCAAGGGTGACCCTATTTGTGTCCAAGGATCTTTCAGAACCATCAGCAACTATTCAGCACTTACACCACAGACCTGTGGCATGGCATAGAGGAATACAGAGGGAACATTGATGAAAGTATATATGAATGAGTAATGGAAAAATAAAATACAGCTCAATCCTGGAAAAAGGAGACGGCATGAGAAGAAATTCAAAATAACCCCTTCATGATTCTGTTTGGTATAAATGAGGGCAGAAGGAAACTCTAGTAGGCTTTCAAGATTCTTTTATTCTACCCTACAACAATAAAGTAAAGTAGCATTTCAGTAATCCTTGCTCTGTTTCCTGACCTGGCCTACTTGAAAGGCTGACATATCACAGAAGGCACCATATTGTCCCATCTGCTAATAATATCTAATTAAACCATTGGGAGAAGTCATCCAGAGCTTTGGAATTAGGTACCATTATTAAGCTGATTATAGTTAGCTCTATTGCCCCTTGACATCTTACTTTGAGGATGCAATTAATTCCTTTAAACAGTACTAAGTTTGGTAATGAGCTGGATGCAGGTGAACAAGCTGAAATTAAATACAGATAAGATGGAGCTGCTGCTAGTCAACAGGAAACTGGTATCTGAGATTGGGTGCAACCTGTTCTGGATTGGTTTGTACTCCTTCTGAAATAATACTTCCACAGTCTTGGAGTATTCCTTGACTACCAACTGTCTCTGGCATCCAAGATGGCAGCAATGGCAAAGTGTACATCTAACATGCCAGCTGCATTTATTCTGAATTGGTCAGGTCCTCGTAAAGTCCCATCTCTGCAGGATTACAACAATACACTCTGCTTGGGGCTACTCTTTAGTAGTGTCTGAAAATGTCAATTGGTTACAAATGTAGCAGCCAAGATCTTAAGTTGGGTATGACTGGGAACATGTTATGAGCACAATTTAAGGTGTTGGTTTTGAACTTTTGGGCCCTTAGTAATGTCGATAATCTGTTACATACTTGTGAGTCTTCTACAATCACTGTTGTCAATCATATAAAACACTATAGCCAGTTTTGTTTTGAACTTTTCCCCATCAACATGGGGAGATCAGAGGTGGAGAGTAAAGGATTAGAATGTGCATCCTCCTATTCTTTTGGTGGATATGAAGGAAGTGATTTCTACCATATTTCATGCTATTCTGGAATTAATCTTCCATTTTTCTGGAACAGATTTGCAGAAGCAGTCTGTTTCCTTATTAGTTATATTTATACTCTGTCTTTCCTCCAGGAGGTCAGTGTTACCTGTGGAGTAGAGAAGAAGTTACTAACCTAAGGCCACTCAGTGAGTTTCCATAACTGAGGCTGGACTTGAATATGAATCTCCCCAGTCCCAGTCCATCACCTTAAGAATTACACAACAACCTCAAACTGGGGAGGAGGAGTTTAAGCAGAAGAACAATCAGAGGGTGAAAGATTCTCAAGTTCTGCTCCTAATGTACATAGGGACATTCTGAAATGGGTGCTAAATTTTTTTGGGGTGGGAGAAAGGCAGGGAATTACACATGACTGGGAATCATTCATATCTTTGTTTATTTAAAGATGTTTTAAGTAAGCAATTCTACATACAGTACAGTATATAAATAAGCCAGAAAAGGATGGCTTGACAGGAAATTCAAGCTTGACAGAATTCCTATTTGCATGTTGGGTTCTTTCCTTTCTCCCTTTCATATCCCAAGCTGCCCTTTTTGGTCATGGGGGGAGGAAAGCAAGCAGGGTTTGGTTGGAGATTTACTGCCTCCTTTCGCATCTCAGCTCCTTACTTTTATTTACCCATGTCTGGACTGCCACTGAAATATATCCTATGAAATATATCTTCATCAGTGTTTCAGTGTTTTCTACCTAAAAAGGAACTGCTTGTGTTGCATCAGAGTGGGGAAAAAATGCTGGCATCTAGACTGTGGGAAGCCATAAGTACCTTCCTTTCTTAAACAAGAAATCTGATTGTCTCCTTACATTTCCTCTCACCTCTCTCTTTTTTTCGGCTCCAGTGATTCTTTAAGGAAAGGCATTTTTCATATACAAACTATGCACTGAATTGTAACCAGGATATTTCCATAAGGTTGCAATATTAGGTAGGCTTGCCTAAGCTAAGCCTAGGTTGAGGCTTGCCTAAGGCTTGCAGAAGCTAGAAGCTTCATCTCACAGCTTTTTGTTGCCTATCTGATGGATTCTTGGCAGTTGATACTTTTCCAGCAGAAGAGAGGATAATGAATAGTAATAATAAGAAATAAGAATGAAGATACAATCTTCTTCAAGTCAAGCTCAATTCACGGTGATTACACATATACCTCCATGTAGTATTTTTCTTGGGATACTGTGGGTGTGGTTTACCATTGCCTTTTTCCTGGATATTGTTTTCAACTTTCCAGTCTAGACTACCATCCTGAGATGTCCTAGTGGCCTCCCATTTCACTCTGCAGCTAGCAGTTGAAAATACCTAGAAAAATGCCTACATTGGGAGGAAAAGCAGCACAAAAATATATTGACTAAGGAAAAATATGCACAAAGGTAGCTTTTTGTCATGGAAAAAATTCTTGCTGTAGGAAATGTGCACCATAGTAGAAGCATACATGGGAATTTATAGCTGAATACAATATGTAAACTGGTTCAGAAATGGAACTGAACATAATTTGGGGTTGATAAAATGAGATTCAAGCAAAAATGAAAATGGCAGACTTACTTGTCCCTGCTAATATGTGTTACCAACCTGTTTTTCACTGAGCAAAGACATAAGGGCATTTTTTTTTCTTTCCTTAGCCCTGGGTCAGCTGCTAGTTACCAAATATGTAGCCTATTTAATGTCCAAGATGATGCATCTCGCTTGTTCAGAGATCAACAGCTAGAGGGTGATACCGAGAAGTCCACAATGCTTGCTCAACCCTTCCCAGGAGATCAGAAGCAACGTCTGCTTCCTGACAAGTTGCGTAGTCATGAAATGAGAGATTTATTAGGTTAGGCTTGATCTGTGGTCTCCTATGAGACAGGGTTTGTTGCATTACCATACAGCTATCAGGCAGAGCTAATTCAGCTTCCTAAAAGGTGAACTTCCAGGGTTGATATTAAACAACATCATCTCTTTTTTTCCTACCTACCAAGGGTAAAACCACAGCTCTAGAATTACAACAAAAGTAATAGCTGTAAACACCTGAAGGTCAGCTTCTCTTTTCCTTAGAAAGTGTTTGTCAAATATAGTATATTGCAATAATCACTGGCATTCCCTTAGTTCAGCAATGTCCTCTATTAACTGGCTGGAATATCACTTACTGTTACAAACGTAGGGATAAAACATGGTCATGAGGCTTATCAGTGCAAGTCCATCACAATTCAGTAATGTACGTATGGGGATCAGAAACGTATTTATAAACTGTACCCAGCTTTTGGAGAAGATGTTCAAATCTGGTTGAGCTATAGAACAGATTGCAATCTACTTTGGTTTTGTGGAGTCCTTGGTGCTCTCTGAGCCTTGTTGTTTTTTTGCAGACGTTTCATTGCCAGGTTAGGCAACATCTTCAGTGCGAAAAGATGAACTGAAGATGTTGCCTAGCCTGGCAATGAAACGTCTGCAAGAAAACAACAAGGCTCAGAGAGCACCAAGGACTCCACAGTTCAACCCTGAGCTACAAATATTCTCTTCGATTGGTACTTTGGTTTTCTTTTGAAAAGGTAATTATGTACCAGCCTGGTTGTCAATATAGACAGGATTGTGGTCTTGATGGTGCCACTTTTGCCTGACATTTGTTGTACAAGAATCTGAGAATGTTCTCTACGCTAGTAATCCACAATGAATTCCTTTCACTTATGGTTGCTACCAAGCTTTCTAAACATTCAAGGATGGCTGAAATATATTTATTCACCTAGGCTTCTAATTGAATCTATGCTGCTGACTCTCTTATCTCTGATTTTTAAGATGCTGTATATTTATGGCATTATGGTTTTAACATACTTTATTTAAAATATTTGTATATCACCTGTCACACCATGCATCTCTGGGCAATATACAACATTAAAATACATTCATGCACTATAAAGACATTAAGCACAGTAATCAAAGTTTAATATATTTTGAAATGTGGGGAGATGGGCGGTCATATAAATTAAACAAATAAATTAAACAAATAATAAATATTTTTAACACACAAGCCAGTGGCAATAAGCAGCAGAACCGTAACATCTTGAGATGTCATAAGCTGGGTGAATAAAGATGTTTTCAGCTGTGAATAATAAACTCAAATAAGTTTATCAATAAATAAAAGTGCAAAGGTGCTTTAAGTCTAGGGGGTTGATGTTCAGGGCCCTCCTTTAAAGTGATGCCAAGTGAGCATCCACAGGATGAGGCAGTCAGGAGGACCTCTGCTGACGGTTGCTGGGACTAGACAGATACATATGGGAGAAAGCATTCCGTTAGGTCAGAGGTCAGCAACCTTCTTCTGCATAGGGGCCAGAGGCCATGCCACTACTACCACGGCCATTACTGGGGGATTCATTGATCCACCCATGCTGAGGTGGCTGGTGAAGCTCTCACCAAAATGGCTGACTGAGAAGACAACGAGTGTTCTATCCCTCTCTCTCATGGGCTAGCTAAATATATTTCTTTTGGGGACCACTGGCCAGATGATCTTGAATGACAGGCCATATCCAGCCCATTGGCTGTAGGTTCCCAACCCTTGCCTTAGGTATCTCATAGAGCCTTGTAGATTAATACTCAAAGTTGTTACATTTTAATCATAACTTTAATGGGAATACATGGACTTTATTATGGTCATAACAAAAAGTGGATAATGAATTTTATCAACAGTTTAACAAAGTAGAACAATACATTTTAGATAAGCTTTGTTAGTTTTGCCTTTTCTAGGCTCTACAAGAATAAAAGAGAATGTCCTTGACCTCCTCTAATGCCAGCGGTTTCTTAATAGGAATTCCTAATTTTTATATGGCTACTTTAATGATAGCTTCATTTTTACTGGATGAACTCATTTCACTGCACTGCTCCCCTTGAAATCAATAAAGCTGCTCTTGAGATGTAAAGTACTGTACAGGTGAATTAATGGTTACTATCTGTCCTTCACCAATTTGACATTAATCAGCTTTCAGCTTTCCTTTCCCTTAATGGTAGCCTTAGCATCTTTGCTCAGCAACTTCAATCATCTTCTAAGGCAGTCCTAATGTTTTATAATAGTTTCTTTTTAATTTATTTTCTGCTCGGGAAGCTTTTGTCAGAAACCTATTGCAAGACATATATGATCATGCTGATGATCTTCGGTCAATTTCCTTGCAGTAACACTCTTCTGATAAACTCTATCCCATGTGACAGTTTGTTCAGAAGTGTTTAGATAAAGGTTTACTTTCTCAAACAGATGACGGGATGAACAATGAGAAAAAGGAATAAAGATGGCTACTTTAACACACATGCATACCCCGCACATAGTTAAATATTGTTGGTTGGGTTAAATGTTGCTCCTTGTTAATTGGCTTGAAACCAGCCTGTGAGTATTTTGAAGCACATTGTAAATGAGGTTACAGGGTGAGGTATACAGAAATCTTCAATAACTATTCAGGCTAAATTAAGAACTTATAGATTTACCGTAAACTAACTGTGTACTCTCTTCCCAGGCTTAAACCAAACATATCAAATCTCGATAGCCATAGTGTTTCTGTTAAATTTGATTATCCTGCTATGATTTAGGCTTACTGGCCAAAGCAGAGTGCTGTGATAAGACTTGATCACATGGTCACACGATCTTTTAAATACTTGAAATGCTAGCAAATAATTTTAAACCTTTCTTGGAGTCTATAGGCAATAGTACGGGGGGAGGGAAAGCAAAGGGAGTCAGATTGATGCAACCAGTGTTGTAGCATTGCAGTGCAAGCCCCCATCCCTTTTCTACATTTGTAGAAACATTGCATGCATGCCCCAAAAGGACAGAGTTTGCAGCCTGAGAAAAGCAGCAAGAACCTATGGACACTGCTGCCCAGGGATAAAAGCAAAGATATGCAACCTGGTTTATCCAGATGTTCTAGAAGCAACAAATTGTCAGGATTTTGTGATGCAAAATATCTAGAAATCATTAGATTGCCTACCTTTGTTCTAGTCAGTGTTAGTGATGATCTTACAGACCTTTCCAGGCATAGTTTCCTAGCCTCTTCCTTACTTACTTTTTTAATTGCCTTAGAAAGCCTAGGAGAATTTGCAGAAAAGTAAAATACTTCCCATCTTCCCCCACTCAGCAAGCTAATGCTAGAAAGAACAGGTGTGGCTAGTTTCTTATTTATTCTACCAAGGAGATGGCCAATCCTGGTCCTGTGCTCCAAACAGGACCTTTTCGGGCATATGAAATTCCCCTTCCCCAGCTAATGAAGGTTAATTAAAACTAAACTCTCAATGTGTTAAAGTCATCAATTAAATCAAGAGGATGGAATTTCTTTAAAAGCTGATCAGAAAAGAGTCAGGCTAAAGATGAAGGAAAACAATCATTTGTTGCCTGGGTGACAGGCAATGAAATTCACATGATCTTTGGGCTGTGCAGCTATCTGTCAAAATGGAGGTCAGGGCATTTTTATAATGAATGCCAGTGATTTCAAGTATGCTAATATAAGTCAGGTTACCTTGAATTTTGTGAAGGAAGATGTCAACACAATTTTCCAGAAAATGGTCTGACACTATCATCTCAAAACTGGTTGTTTTTAACTATTTAAAGACATGGTAATATGAGCTCTTTAAAGGAATGGGGAGAACAGGCCCTGAGACAAAATTTATTTCTTACAGATTCTTGGAGGAGTGTGCACAAAATAGGATGCAATGTAATAAAAAAGACACATGGATAGGCATTAAAATGGACTGGATATTAACTTTATGACTGTATTCCCAGATAATTTTGATTCAGTTCAGTTGATTCAATAAAACTAGTATATTAATGGTAATGATAGGCAAACCAAATTTCTCAGAAAAGAAGGTACAACTGTTCCCAGGGTTGCACCTGTCTCTAGGGTGCGAGCATAAAAAGCAAGAAGGGGGATGCCTTCTCCCCATGGTGATGATTGTTCCATCACTTTCAAAGATCAACTTTGAGAAAAGAAGCAATGGTAGTATCAAAAATACCAAATAATTTAATTAGTATTACTCTCAATATTAAGTTCAATGTTTTATGGTAGCTATATTGTGTATTAAACATATACAGTGGATTTGCATGAAGATACAGTTTTGATGGTACTGATTTTATTAATTTCTGTCCATGGTACTAGGGAATAGATAATGAGCTAGCTAAAAATGAGACAGATAAAAATAATGGCTAGCTGGTAATAGTGTATTAATGAAACATCATCATTGACTTTTGCAAATAAGACATGATCAAAGCAGCTCTACACCTTTGCAGTTGTAAATATGGAATGTTGTTCAGTTAAATGCTTATTTCTCAATAATTATTCTGACACTAAAATAATGTGTGAGAGATATGTAGGAAGAATATGTAAAAGATATTATATGATCTGTATAATATGCTATCTGATAATATGCTATCTGTACATTTGACCAACTTATGAATGGTTTTTATATACATATGATGCATGTACAACCCTTTCACACAAGGAATAACATATTGTATGTATACAGCAGTTTGCACATAAGCCTCTTCATGCCCTGGCTGAAAGCCATTAGCCTATTTCAGGTAACCAGGTGAGCCTTTGCAGGGTCGCTGTGAGGACTATTCTAGGCGTTTGTCAGACAAAATCACTTGATTTTGTTCAGAGTTAGACTCTGGTTGGGCAGATCCTGTGGAAGTGACTGAGGCACATCCTAGCTTAGTTATCTGGGAGGAGTTCAAACTGGTCAATCCTGAGGAAGTGGACAGGGTCCTTGTTTCTGTGACCTCTGCCAACTGTAGTCTGGACCCCTGCCCCTCCTGGTTAGTCAAGGCCTCCTGGGAGTTGGCATGTGATTGGGTCAAAGTGGTAATTAATGACTTTGAAGAGAGGGTGGTTCTGCCTGCCTTGAAAGAAGAAGTGGTATGCCCTTGTCAGGTAGACCAGATCAAGAAACAGATGCTGGGTAGGCCTAAAACTACTTTTATTAGAATGGCTACAGTAACAGAATCTTGCAGGTCAGAATGTGTTTTCCTTCCTCCTTCTTTTATATCTTCATGATGAAGCATGAAGCAGAGTATCTTGACCATTTCCGGCAGGATTCAGGCCAGGCTATAATACCTCCTGGACTTGCAGCTCTTGCTGGAAGAGTAGGTAGGAGCCGTGGCCAAGGGGGCATTTGCACAAATTCATCTTGTGCACCAATTGTGCCCATTCCTGGGCTGGGAGCACTTGCTTGCAGTCACCCACATCTTAATCACTACACGACTGGATTACTGCAATGCGTTCTTCATGGGGCTGCCCTTGAAGTCCATCCAGAAGCAGATTTCTGGGGGATCCATGGTTTGCCCATGTTACAGCCTATTGTGCAAGCTGCACTGGCTTCCCATTGCTTTCTGGGTGCAATTCATTAGTTATCAGCATTAAAGCTCTACATGGCACAGGGCCCGTTTATTTGCAGAACCACCTCTCCCTGAGGTTATCTGCCTGTCCCACTAGGTTTGATAGATTGGGTGCACTCCAGGTCCCTTTCCTCAAATATTGTCACCTAGTGGGACCTTGGAGGCACACCTTCTTTGTAGCCGTCCCAGCCCTTTGGAATAGCCTCCCACCTGAGATTCGAGGGGACCCTACCCTTTTAGCCTTCTGGAAGGCCTTCTGGAAGGCCATACAAACCTGGCTCTTCCTCCAAGCATTGGCTAGGATGGGGTTAAGTCAGAGGTCAACAGTATGGGTGATTCTGGCTCCTGTGTGTTTTATGTTGTTGCTTTTGCTGGTTGTTGTGAGCTGCCTGGGATCACTGTGAGAGATAGGCAGCCATAAATGTTCTTTAAATATATAAATAAAGTGTAAATGGACAGTTGCTTTCTCATTGTGTTTGATGGGAATCTTCTGAATCTTACACATTGCTTTTAACTATGCCTTTAGTAAATTTGTGGCTTGTTTAAGCCCAGTATTTACCAAACGATTTCTACCCTCACTTGCAAAAAAAGTTCCTATGACTAGATAAAGCCTAAGGACACAGATAGGTTTGATTCAGTGCTGTAACTGTTTAATTCAGGATTCCAATAACGTCATCTAGAGTCATGAATGAAGCTCTTATTGCAAGAGAAACCACTATATTTTTGATGGTGTTTGGTACCTGAATGCAGCCTGAAGCTTAGCAAAATAAATCTGCTTTCCAAATCCTCTAGCTTTAAGCTGAGAGAGACAAAGAAATAACAACTGCATGCTGTGTTTGCAAGTGGATGAAAGCAGACAGATTTGACAGTCTGTCTTTTGACCAAACAAATTTATCGACAGTCCAGTCGTGATGCCTTTGACATTCTCCATTTAGGGATAAGATGTGGCTCTTATTCTAAAGCAAGGGAAGAGGGTGTCTTTGTACACCCTCTTCCTCCACAAACCAGAGGTGGAAGAATGGCAAAATAATTTTGAAATTCAGACTGTATTACAGCCTCAATTGGATCATTATATTTGAATTACAGCTCCTTGGTATAATAAGTATGCAGATCTTTGCAACAAGGGGCAGTGCAATATCGCACAGGGCAAACCATCTCTGTATAATGATCAGCTATGAATTGGTATTTACAAGCAATTTAATTTCTTAGGTCAAGAATCAAATGGAAGTTATGTTCCTTCTTAATTCATTAGAGGTACACAGCCTTTTTATTGGAATATAAAAGATAAACTTAACTTTGATTTAAACAAGCTGGTAAATCCAGAGCTTAAATGATTCTGCTATAAATACAGAGTTTTTTTTTAAATAGAAGAATCTATTGCTCATAGCACTTACGTGTCTAATAGCATAAATGGTAATGTGAAGGCAGACATTTTAACTTTCTATAAGATATTCACTTCATGTCAGCAATGTTGTAATTTTCAGTTTTCAGTTTTATCACTTTATGAACATCATAACAGCACAACAGCTGATTTCTGGTGTTGCCTTCAGTTTATCTTGAAAGGCCACCTATCCCTCGAAAGCACATCATCCTGCATAAGCACATTCTGAGTGGCTACCTGAAAGAGACCAACCTAATATGTGACAGTCAAGCAACAAGAACTTCTCAGAACTGATGTTGGGTTTACCATAATGCTTTTTTCATAAGAAGAATAATCTTGAATTACATGAAACATAATAGCAACTATATTTCAATAATAACAGCATGAAAAAAGACATCTTGTATATTTGTGCAACGCTTCAAATTTTTGAAATATAGGTCCTGTGCCAGCACATATCATGAAAACAAGCATACCTTTTCTCTGATAAAATCATCTCACTGTCTTTCAGTTGTAACAGCGACTTATCATTCTGTGCTATTTTTAGTTATCATTTATGTTTCCTTAAAATTGCAACAAAAAGGAATTCTGATTTGCTCCATTATTTGTTCTATATGAAACACTGAAATAAAGGAGAGCTACACTGTGGACACTGTGTACATAGCATGAAACACAGGTGGACAATCTGAACTTCCAGAGCTGCACACAACCCAGAGATCTCTGGGTTCAAATAGTGGCTTGAATCTGGTTCTTCTCAGTTCCAAGATAACACTTAACCAGTATGACACTATTGGCTCTCCTTTTAATTATGACTTTAATTAGTCATAAATAATTACACTGGACCATCACTTTGGTCATATCATGATACACAGATGGAACTGAAATCTCCCTTCTTAGAATGAGAACACTTGAACAAAGGGACTTGCTCATGAATAACACCATTTGTGTAAATTCTCAGGAAAAGTTACTATGAATCCCTCTGCCCCCTTTAAAATAAAACATTGCACCCACTAACAAGTGTTTCTTAACATTTTCATGGAGAAATAACTTGTTTGTGTTCTATTGCCTTTACTATAGCCTTATTGGTACAGCACAAATTAGTGAAGCATCCCCATATTTAATCAATGGATTCATCTTGGTATGCCAGTGTCACATGATTTGGGATGACACAATCAGACACTAAAGGGTCATGCCTTTAGTCCTCACAATCCTGCAAAGGACACTGGGAGGCTGTTAATTCCTTTCTCATTGCCTGATATTTTATTTTCCACCCCAAGAGAAAAACAAAATATTATAATGATTGGTGTTAACATTGCCACAGATTCTGGCGTTCGTACACACAGACACACACACACACACAAACACACTGTATTTTTGCTCCTTTTCCAGCAGATTTTCATATGGCCACAGAAACAGAATGTCTAGAGATGGCCAATTTTCACATGGGTCTTTCTAGAACTTTGTCCCAATCACAAGAATTAATTGTTGGAATAAACAATTAATTCTTGGGTGAGTAGTTTGCATGACATGGGAGTCTGGGGCTAAACGTAACCCTTCCTGAGTTAATTAACTCAGTCAATTAATATAGTTTGGGAGTTTGCACAAGTTTACCTACTCCCTATGAGCAGTTAGGGGCGTGGTGGCTCAGCGGGTAAGATGCTGGGCTTGTCGATTGGAAGATCGCAAGTTTGGAGGTTCGAATCCCTAGCCCCGTGTGATGGAGTAAGCTCCCGCACTAGCCAAAGCTCTTGCCAACCTAGCAATTTGAAAGCATGCAAATGCAAGTAGATTAATAGGTACCACTTTGGTGGGAAGGTAACAGCGTTCCGTGTGCGTCATGCCAACCACATGACCATGGAACCGTCTTCAGACAACACTGGCTCTTCGGCTAACAAACGGAGATGAGCACCGACCCCTAGAGTCGGACGCGACTGCAAAAAATGTGCGTGGGGAACCTTTACCTTTTTATGAGCAGTTAAGGGTTTCATACAATCAGGGCTTATTGATTGCTGAAGATTTTAATACTGACATAATTTATTTTCAGTAATATGTCTGAAAATATTCTGATTTATTTAATTAAGAAAAATAGAAATGCTTGCATTTTTTTAAAGACTATAGTGCCTTGATGGGATGGATGATAAGGAGATAGCTGAGGGAATGTCCTTCACACTGATAGGCACTCCAGCTCTGCCAGAACTTGGAAGTTATTTAAATGTTTTAAGATGGTAATGGAGCAGAGAAAGTAACTAGCAATTATTATGTTTCTAGACAAAGTAATAAGGAACCTTGATAAGTGGGTTATTGGCAGGATGATGGCAGTCTGTCTGTTGGAATAAATTGTTAGGTCAGCAGGTTAGAATATAATTAACAATAAATAGTTCCAGGACACTTAACAAACAAGTGACATAAAGTTAATGCTAGTTTTCTATTAGATATAATAGGTATTGTTACTGGATAAATTCAGTATGTGAGATATACAATGTATGTTATGATTATATGATGTAATATATTCCAGGGTCATTGTCACATTTATTACTTTCAGAAAAAGTAGCTTATACATGCAAATAATACATACTTACATACATACATACATACATACATACATACATACATACGCTGTGTATGTGTGTGTGTATATCAATATATTGTATGTATATGTATATCTATGACAGAGCTTTCCAAACTGTGTGTCACGACACAAAAGTGTGTCGCCACATACAGTCTGGTGTGTCACCACACAACCCTGAAGCGCTGATCATCATCACTGCTTCCAGGTTTTCCCGCGGCGACACACCAACGGCGGCGCGCAAAAACCCGAAAGCGGCAGCAGCGCTTCCAGGTTTTTGCACGCTGCCGCAACGGCGGCACTTCTGGGTTTTCCCGCGGCGACACACCAATGGCGGTTGGTGTGTCACCGCGGGAAAACTTTGGAAAGCCCTGATCTATGATGTTCAGCCTGAATCAATCCATTGCAAGGCAGGCCACTTCATTGAAGGTTATGGACTGTAATATACCACATGGGTCCAGTTCTGATTGGGAGATAGATGTTTTTTAACTTCCCACTCTAGGACTGAGAGAGGCTGACTGACTGAAAATTACCGAGCCAGCCCCCATGCCTAGGGGAGGATTAGAACCTTAGTGTCTCTGCTCTTAGTCCAGTAACAACAAGTTCTTTGACACAACTTTTCCAATAATTATTCCAGTTGTCAGCCCAGATGGTATTTAGAAACCCCCAGACTTGCTTTAATGAAGCGTTGTTAGAATTCACAGGAAGTGAGACAGGGCTATGAGAGCTTGCCAACGGGAACTTTTTTCATCCCACTTTGTAGCTTGGGGTATTAACTCCTAGGAATTTTAGTTAGGAGTTAAGCTAAGAAAGTGTGACAGGGGGGCTTCAGACCCCCTAAAACTGCATCTTTGATTTGAAACATCCAGCACCCACACAGAAGTGTTTTTTTTTTTTAAGCTAACTGCTCAAAGCTGATTTCATCTGCTTTATTACACACACACACAAACAAACACACCATTCTGGCAGAAGGTTTTGAAGGATCTTCAAAAGAACTAACCACTGGATTATCACTTTCCGGTATTGGATTTTATAATTATAACTACTTTAATCATCTTTTCTAACTGTTCCTACACCATAACAAGAAGAGAAGAGAGAATTTAACTGCAGTTGCCAATGGCTTTGTGGTGAAATGTACTTTTATTAGAGCTGAAAATTGTCATTAGTTTATAAAGATAAAAATGTAGTTGGGATGAGCTCTAGAGCTGAGACTTAAGTGGAGAATTGGAAAATAGATTCCATTGAACTGATACAGAAGTTTAATTTGGACTCAGACTTAGACTTGGAACAAATACACTATTTACTTAAAGGAGCAAGTTGTGGACTTTAATCACACTGTTAACTAACCACTTTTGTGAATGCCTGTAAATCATAATGAACTACAACAGCGGACCAAGTGATTGTTTGGGTGGAAGTGATCCTGTTGACCTTGAACACTTGGGATTTACAAAACAAGACTGCTACATTTTTTTTCTTTTTTTTTCTTTTACAATCCTCCTTTCTATCACCATGGATTTATCAAAGCAAGAACTCTTCTTTAATAATTAATAAAGACAGAAAATGACACAGCCCACTAGATAGCACTGAAGGGTATAACAGTGAACTCAATTTATATATATATTTGTAGACTCAGAATGGGGGAGGGGGGCACAAAGGAAAGAAAGCAAGAGGCTTTTTGAATGGTTCATTTGTTATAGGATAGAGAAAGATTTTAAGAGGCTAAAGGAAAGAGGGTCTGAGGGGGTTAAGAAAGTGAGGAAAAAAGGGTTGCATCAAGATAAATTCTTAGAAGTGGTGCCACCCTATTGACTGAGCCATATTTATCATAACATAGAACAAATAGAATGCAACATAATAGTTTGGTTATAGCAGTATAAGAAGAAGAAACTACGTATGGAAAAGATTTTTATGACTTACAAAGAAATAAGGAGAAAAATATGTCCAGAGAGAGAGGAAGAGAGAAAGAGGAATCAGACTCAGAGATGCTTAACCAACTGTTCAAGAAATTAACATTCCAAATGACAGCATTAAGTGAAAAATTCCAACAATTGCAAGAGAGAATATTAAACAAAATGGAGGAAATAAAAGTGGAACTAAAAACTGTAATGAATGTAATGAAGAGTGCTCAAATCAATGCATAAGAGATATGAAAGTTTTAAAAAAATAGACAAGAAAGTTTGAAACAAGGATTGGAAACTCAAGACTTGAAAAGTCAGGAAATGGAAAGAAAAAATAGATACTCCAGAATTTCAACAAACAGTAAAATCTAAGACTCAGAGAATCCCTGAAGATGTTGAAAAGGTGGATCTTGAAGGATCTTGAAGGAAAATTCAAAACTTTGATGCAATACTATTTAAAAATAAACAGAGATTTCCCAGATATAGAGTATATTTTCAGGATAAATTCTAAAATGACAGAAAGAAAAAAAACTATGAACTAAACAAAATTAAACAACAGATTTATTAGAGATGGAAGAACTCCCCCCAAAGATAAAATACATCAAATAAATAAAATCATTATGAGAATGCAAATAAACCAGAATATATATTTTTTGGGTGCATCAATTCAGGAGAGAGAAGGAAAGAACGATAACAGTAATAAAAATTAATTGTTATGTATGAGATCGGAAATCCCAGGCACACAATTTTTTAAAGAACTATATTCCACGCATAAAATTGACAAAGAAGGTTTGAAAACATATTTGGAGACTCAGAGTTCAGAAAATTTACTGGACAACAAGGATAAATATTAAGCAAACCTATAAGAATTCAAGAGATTAAAGAAGCAATAAAAAAACCCTAAAACTGAAAAGGTGTCAGGCCCAGATGAGCTGACAGTGTAATACTACAAAAAGTTAGAGGAACAACTTGTTGGAACCAGTACTAAGGAAGATGAATGAAATCCAAGTAATAAAAACAATATCAGAAATGTAAGAAGAAGCATATATAAATTTGATTTACAAAGAAGGAATGATTTGAAGAAACTTCAATTATATAGACCAATTTCTTTACTGAATGTAGATTATAAGATTCACCACAATATTTACTGAATGTCTGAAGAAGTGCATTTCTTCAGTGTAGCCCAAAAAGAATATGAAGGACAATAGCAAATTTATAATAGATGCATTAGAATATATCAACAATAAGAAAAGTGGCTGTAATATTCCTAGATGCAGAAAAAGCTTTTGATAATTTGGAATGACCTTTCTTTACTAAAGGTTTTTAAAAAATGAATCCTGGAGAATTTAAATCTTGGATGGGGAGTATATAACAATGGCAAACAGCAAAGATTACAGCAAATACAACACCCTCCACAAGTTTTTCTTTTTAATTAAATAAATTATTTTAATTGGAAATAAAGAATATAACAATCAAACTTAAAATTGTATTTTTTAATAGGAAGGATGAGCTTGTATGTTTGAGTTAATTCCTGAAACCTTGGATTTATCTTTAAGACAGACACTCTCATTTCTCATTCTGCATTTAATTTGGATTGATACAGGCTATTTATAGTAGCAACTGCAGAAAATCCTAACTTTGTTGCTGACTTGTGAAGGCCAAGCAGGAATAACTACTGCCAGCAATCCAGCTTGTACACCTAAAGCTGCAGCCCTCTCAGAATTCATTCTTGGCTTTGCTTAAAAAGATGGCTGCCAATTTGTCCAAACACAGTAGAAGCAAGTTCCTGTGATCCACTTTTATACATATAAGGCTGCAGTGCAGGTTGGAATGAGTTTTGATAGCAATCCAGCTTTGTGTGAACAAGCCACTAGATGGTGTAATTAGCTTAAACATTAATTACAGATGTGTTTATACTTTGAAAGAACTGCATATTTTTCAATCTTAAAAAGCCATATGGTCTAGTTTGACCTTCTTCATTTAATTGTGATATAAAGATCTGCAATGTAGTTTTTCAATAAGTAAAGGTACAAGGCAAGGGTGTCCACTCTCTGCTTTGTTATTTGCAATTGCTCTAGATGTTTTTGTGAAGAAGACCTGAAAAGACAAACAAAAAACTAGGATCAAAATTTGGGAGAGGACTTCAAAATAATCTGTCAAAATTTATGCAAAAGGAAATTACAAGAAGTGAAATTATGATTGGATTCAAACATGCTTAGCACCAACTGAAAATAGCCATTCCATCTTCAGCACACTTATCAACAGAAAAATTGCTAAAAAAATTGCTAACTAGTTAAGGAGCCATGTGGGATGGGGGTTAAGATGTGCATTTATTCATGCTACTTAAACAGAATTTTTTAATATAATATAATGGCAGCAAAACCTCAATAAAACCCTGTAAATAAAAAAACAATCAAACAAACCTATGGTGCCAGTTTTCCAATAAAGAATTAATTTAATAGGAAAATGTAAGGACCGTAGTATAGGTCTGCAGAACACAACTGAAACATAGTTGAATTCTGGTAAGGTTGGTGGCAGGAATCTAATTTCAGAAACTCTGGCTAACAATGGTATGACACATTTTATTAATAAATCAGTTATATTGGTTGTTGTGGGTTTTCCAGGCTGTGTGGCCATGTTCTGGCAGTTTTGGTTCCTAACGTTTCGCCAGTAGCTGTGGCTGGCATCTTCAGAGGACAGGAGCACAGCTAGAAGTTATAAGTTTATAATATGCATACTGATGGCCTTCTATCAAATGATAGCTGGGTAAAATCAGTTAAATTTGTGTTCATAGAACAGATATAAACAGACACATACCAAAACCTACAACATGTCATTTGAAGATTTCTTACATATAATAGGCAGGGGAAACTATTCCTTTCTGGTATGCTACATATAAAGTACAATACTTGATTTACTTGTGACATTTGGGTGTGAATAGGATATACCAAAATCTGTACAGTAGAAAAGCAATGATTACAGTAAGAATGCAACATTTGTCTCAATGTCTTAGAATGTAGCTGGAATGAGTGGTTAAGTTAACACAACAGATATGTCTGGTCAACATAACAGGAAATTTTATTTGTACAAGGTTTTTCCTATATACTCTATGGGTTGTTGGACTCAGGATGGTTACTCAGTCGCTACAGGACCCAGGACAGATGCATATTAGCTAATTTATCTTTCCCAGTCTTCAGATCTCTGCTTCATAAGGCAAGAATTTAGGACTGGGATTCCATCCTGCTTTGGAATAAACCCTTCCAAACTTGATTTGGCACATGTGCCAATCTCAGTTTTTGGATTCTGACAGAGGTACTATTTGTTGGAGAGAGTGTTTTCTTGCACACACAGAGTATCAGAAAGCGATTGGCACCAGAGACCAATTAATGATGCCAGTCATTTTAGTAACTTAGTTGCAGTTATATTTGGTACTCATATAAATAAATATTTACAGTTAACTTCCAGATCCATGGAAGTATTACAATTCCACATACCAGATAGTAGAAACAAGCAAACAGGAGTAAACAGAATTAAGAAGTGAGCAGTAAGGAGCAAGGAAAGAGTAGCAAGTAAGCAAGGTAGGGCAGGCAGGCAGGTTCTTTTATACTCTTCAGCCTGGATCACATGCTGCCTGACCTTTTAAAGTTTGTAAGTGATTACCTAATAAGGCTATATTGCTGTGACTTATACCTCAAAAGAATAATACACCAACACTCCTCTTATTATGCTAGAGGCGTAAGTCGCAACCCAATTTTTTCAGTTAACTCCTTGTGTTTTACTGCAGCAAGGGCCTTTGTTAGAAAATCAGCAATCATGTCTTTTAGTCACAATACTTTAACATGATTTCACCTTTGGCTATTAATCCTTGACATGATAGCATTGTATATCAATATGCTTAGTTCTGTTCCTACAACCCTCAGACTGAGCCATATGAATATAAGCTTGATTATCTTCAAAAACAGTTACAGGCTGGTGCAATTCCATGCCTATATCTTTTAATAATTGTTTAAACCATACAATCTCATTACAGATTTGCACTAGGCTATAAAATTCTGCTTCTGCTGTAGATAGAGGAACAAGTTTCTGTTTCTTAGAATGCCAGGCAATTGTTGAGCCAGCATACTGTATTATAGCTCCATAAGTTGACTTACGTCAGTGAGGTCTGATCCCTAGTCTGAATCAGCATATGCTTGTAATTCTCCTTGTAATTCTAACTCTTTTGTCCCAGAGGCAGAAAGCCTCAGACAGTAATCCTTTGTGCCTTGTAAATATCTAAATATTCTTTTCAATACTGCTTTCCCAGTAGAAGTTGGTTTTTCTACTTGTCTGCTTAAAATTGAAACAGCATTAGAACTATCTGGCAAGAATGATTTGCAGTGTAATATAAACTTCCAATTGCAGACCTAAACCCATCTGCCTCAGATAACTCAGATTCTCCCATCTCCTTCTGGAATTCAGGAAGCATAGGGGTTAAGACTGATTTACATTCCTGCATGTTAAATTCCCCTAGGAGTCTCTTGATCTTGTTTGGCTCACCAGGAAACTACCATCTTTTTCTCTGTATATTTCCAAGCCTAAGTAATTTGTTACTATGCCAAGATTCTTTAACATAAAATTGTTCTTCATGTACATTTCAAAATCTTGCCTCTGTTTGTCTGAAGTAAGTAACAGTAAATCATCAACATACAAACATGACTCCAAGCCTGGCTGGCAGCTCGACAAGTCAGAGTTTCTCAGAGCTCTGAGACCTGGCTGACTTTCTATCTTGTTTGCAGGGGTCTACAAACCACTGAAGCTTCCCCCTGGAGAAGGGGGAACCAGAAGATTGCTCACAGAGCCATTGGAATTGCCCACTCCTGTTTTTCTTTGTTGTTTCCACCGCGGAGAAGAACGGGGGTGAATGCAGTGGAATGGCCGAAGTAGGATCCTAGCTCTGCAGGGAACGTAAGTCTCTCGGGAGACACAAGAGCGAAAGCAAGCTTTTAGATCACTTTACATTAGTTTTCTTTTTTAGATTAGAACATTTTTATTATCTAAAATTTATCTTTGGACTTCGTTCAAAATGTTGGCTAATTTTGTGTTTTCTTTGCTATAATTAATTTTGGTGGAAGTTTGATAGATTTTATTTTGGCAACATAGTGAATAAGTTTGTATTTTTCTGCCTTTCTTTTGTATCAAAGAAATTGGGACTTAAGAGACTTTGTTGGTATTTCTCACTCGACAAACTAACTGACTTTTGAGAAATTGTTTGTTTGGGTTAAGCAGCTTGCAGCCTGAAGAATAAAGAAGAATAAAGAATAAAGTATAGAGAATGTGTGCCTCTTTTCCTTTTTATTTTTCTACTTTTCTACTTTTTTTTTAGAACGGACTTTCTCTCATTTGGAATATATTTTCATCTTTCCTTTTACAAACTGTTTGAAATACTGCTCTGTGGAATTTTTCATCTTTTATTTTAAAAGCTTTTCTCACTTAAAGAAATAGACATTACTGATAATAATAGAACAGCTGTTCCCTGCTCCCTTCCCTGCTCCCTGAGAAAATTCTTTGTTTTGGTTACGGCAGCTGATTACGGTTTGAACAACGAACACAATCAGGGGGGTGCAGGTGGAAATGGCATTTCTCACAGCACTTCAGGATTTTAAGGAAGAAACCAGCAAAGCTTTTTTGCAAATTAAGAAATCCATAGAACATATATTAATAGTTTTGGTGGCTCAGGAACAGAAGATACAAGGGACAGATTTAGAAACAGAGGGAAGACCTTTCGAACCAGTAGAGAAACAGGGAAAGAGGATTTTGAATGTATTGGTACAGAAGAAGATTATGATATTTTACAGGAAGTGGTCTATTAAACGTTTGGGCATAAACACATTGTGGCAGCTGAGACAGGAAGATTTTAACATGCAAACTGATAGATACGGTAAAATAAACATTTTGACATCCCACATGAGTTACAGAAATAAACAAGTTGCATATTGTGATATTGGCATAACCTAAACAGGAGATTTATTGATATCGATTTGGAATGCAAGGTTAATGAAAATGCGGATCTGGATTGTACACAGAGTGAGAGCAGATATGAGAAACTGTATAGATGCATAAAAACATGATATTCTAAGTGTAAGATACAAGATTATAAATATAAATATAAGTTGATATTATAGATTACTCTTTCTGGAGATACATTTATGAGAAGACAATGAGTTGATGAGATGGAATTAGAATGTAGGTTATTACAGGAATATGTTGTATGATTATTATAATATGTATTAGGTTATATGTTATGTTAGGTTTTGTATTCTTGCTATATTATGTATTATGTTATGTAATATGTTAGATTATGTATTAATGGAATATATAGTCATAATATGAACAGAATATATTG
Source organism: Charina bottae (assembly GCA_023362775.1). NCBI lineage: Eukaryota > Metazoa > Chordata > Lepidosauria > Squamata > Charinaidae > Charina > Charina bottae. The sequence goes on from JALMGJ010000003.1 coordinate 184,348,744, forward strand.
TATTTTATTAGAAGTAGATAAGGCCTTTATTTGTTACACTAATTGGATTTTATTGAAGATATAAATATAGATGTAAAAATGGAAAGAGCAAATGGAAAACATTTAATTGATGCAACAATGAACATTTGATTACTATTCCAAGGAGTAGAAACCAGAGATGATTGTTGGAAGATATCAAGAAAGGTGAAACCTATATGAAGAACAGAAGATTGGATTATAGAAATCATAGGGTATATGACAAAGAAAAGTTCCTGTGTATTGTATGAAGGACTAACATTAAAAGTTAATTGTTGTACTTAAAGTTCAAGGATAAATTGGAGGACATCTATTTCCTATATTTTCTTTGTTTGTTATTTTTTGACTTCACTTTTTCTTTTCTTTTTTCTTACTTTGTATTTCTATTTCTTTCTTTGTATTAACTTTCAATATGTATTTTAAAATTCAATAAAACTTATGAAAAAAAAACATACAAACACAAATACATAAAACTTTGACTTTCTTAACATAAACACATGGATCCGCTTTTCCTTTTTCAAAATCAAAGCTTTGCAGTTTTTCATCTAATTTTCGGTTTCAGCAGAAAGCTGCTTGTTTCAAACCATAGATTGATTTTTGTAGTTCACACACTAAATTTTTACCTTGTTCAAAACCAGGTGGTTGTTGCATGTACAATTTCTGGTTTAACTCAACATACAACAATGCAGTTTGAATATCATAATGATGAACTGACATTCCTTTTTGTGCAGCAAAGGATTTGTCAAAGTCAAATTGTTTTCTTTGAGAAAATCCTTTAGCAAGTAACCTTGCTTTGTAGTTTTGAATTTTCCCACTAGCATCCTTTTTTAGTTTGAAGACCCATCTACAACCCAGACAACATTCATTGGGAGGTAGATTAACTAACTTCCAAGTTTTATTTTTTTAAAGGAATCTAATTCCTGTTGCATTGCATCATACCAGCATTTTGCAATCTCAGGTGGCATATCATTTATTTGCTGTAAAGACTCTGGTTCGGAATAAACGTTGAAAGCTTTAACTATATCTACCTCAAAACATTGAGGAGGAATTCCTTTATTACTCCTCTGTGACCTGCAAGGTAGGACAGGGCTAACAGAAATAACAACTTGTCTTCCATCACTTTCCTGAGTATCATCTGTCTCATCAGACAGATTTTCAGCTTGCTCCTCTTGTTTAATGAACTCATTTGGCAAAGAATCTTCCAAAATGTTCTCAGCAAGTTCCTGTCTTTGCCCTGATTTCAAATCAACCTGAGAACTGGAATTTATTTTTTCCCAGTTTTGTTCTGCAAATGAAGTACTCTTGCTTATAATTAATTTATCACCTAATATGAACCTATAACTTTTTTGGCTTTGTTCATACCCAACAAAAATTCTTTGTTTTGGAAGCTCCTTTTCTCCTCTGTTGTTTTGGCATGTGAACCCACACTGCACTGCCAAAAACTCTGAGATGGTTAACTTTTGGTTTCACACCATAAAACAAATGAAATGGAGTGTCCTCAATCACACAATTAAACAGTCTGTTCTGAACATAACAGGTAGTTGATACTGTTTCACCCCAAACCTTAAAAGGTAATTTTGCATCTTTAAGCAAGCACATCATAGCTTTTTTAAGTGTTCTACCTTTCCTTTCAGCAACTCCATTTTGCTGTGGAGTGTAAGGGTTAGAAAGAATTTGTTCTATCCCCTTCTCTGTTAGGAATTTTCTAAAAGGGTTAGAAAGAAATTCCCCTCCTCAAACACATTGTAGGGGAGACACAGGTTTCAGAAATTTTCCATTTGCCCATGTTACAAAACTTTTAAATTTATCAAATGCCTCATCATTATGTTTCAACAGATAGATAAATGTATATCTTGAAAAATCATCAATTATGGTCATTATGAATCTTGCTCATCTTTATGTTTCAACAGATAGATAAATGTATATCTTGAAAAATCATCAATTATGGTCATTATGAATCTTGCTTGTCCCAAATTGGAGAAAAAGGACCAATTATGTCACAATGAACTGTTTCAAGAGGTCTAGTTGTAACTCTGTCTCTGTGCTTACTCACAGGAGCTGTAATGGCAACCTGTGGAAGATCTTTGTATTTCGAGGAGTTAGGTGGCATGTTTTGATTTTCCTTCCCCACACCTAGGAGATTAGAGTTTATTTTGAGTTATACTGATGTTTCATTGGCTTGTTTTTGTTGCTGTTTGGCATGAGAGGGGGGAGAGAAGAAGCATATGCTTACTCCTCCAGCAGCCCTTCAGAACATATCTCTGTGGGAAGTGGGGGGAGAGAAAGTCCCCATCTTGTTAAGTTTAAGCATAGGTTCACTCCTCCAGCCACTCCTTTAGAGGCTTGGAATGGGGGGATGATAAGAGATTGTTTTGGTTAAGCACTTGCTTATCTGATGGTTTCCCATGTTATTGGAATGATGTCATGGACAGGTGCCCAGACCACATGAAGAATCCCAGTCAAGGTCAGGCCATGCAGCTTCAGTGCCATGGAAACTTGGTCACGGGGTATGGGAGCCAGGCTTTGATAAAAAGCCTGAGTATTGCCTTTGGAGTTTGGGAGTCCACATAGGCCTGAGTGCTGGGTGCTGTGAAAGTTGCCACCTTGGGGTATCTCCGCTGTTCTCATTAGAGGGCTCCTGGCAGCCTATAGGAGGTTAGGTATCACCTTGTTTGCTTGGTATGTATGTATGCATTTCTTTTTGTATGCTATGCTATGCTTGTTATGCTTTGTAAACTGTGTTTAGACTGTGTTTAACTTTGTTTATAATAAAGCTTTAAGTTTCTTTATCCACTGGTGTGCTATTATCTCTGGATCTAAAAGAATCAATTGCCCAAGCCCCTGCTCAAAGAGAGGCGTGGACACTTGGCAATACAGGAGCCTTCTGTGTTTTACATTCCTTGCAAACTACACAGTCTAGATATTTATCACAAGATTTCAACTTCAGGTCAGCAAATAACTGTGGCAATTGTGCTATGTATCTGAAGTTTGCATGACCAAATCTCCTATGCATCAAGTGTATGTACTGATCATGAATTGGAATGTTGCCAATTACAGCTTTTGCAGCTTAGCTTTTAGCATTCTGTACTATGTACAATGAATCTCTTTGTATACCATGTGCACACAACTTACCATTCTTATGTATCTCACAGCCATCTTTCTTAAATATTATGACATATCCAGCTGCTACTAATTGGGATACAGATAAAAGGTTAGTTTGCAATTTAGGAACAAACGGCACATTTTTAACAGTTTCCCCCAAACAAGATAGATACATGTCACCTTGACCTATAATATCTATTGTAGATACATCAGCCATAGAAATACTTTGTCTATTAGTTTTAGACAGTGAAACAAATGAATTTTTACAATTAGATAAATGACAATTAGCACCAGAATCTAACATCCAGAAATCAGAATCATATTTTTCGTGAACACGAGCAATATGTGTTGTTTGAAGAGTCTTTTTCCATGTTGCCTCTTTGTTCTTTTTTCCTTTCTTTCACTCTTTGAGCAATAAATTACAGTTTTTCTGTAAGTGTCCAGGTGAGCCACAATTAAAACATCTGCGACTGGTTAACACTGTTTCCTCAGCTTGGTTGCTGTTCCAGCAGCTGGTTAGGGCTGTGGCCTCAGCCTGATTGCTCTTCATTTCTCTGACTTTTGCACGCTGTAGCTTATCAGAAGAAATGGGTGGAGCTGAGTGCTATACCTTTCATTTCTCCCTCTCAGCAAGCAGCCATCCCGAAACATACGAAGGAGTAAGTTCACCCTCGGGGATTGCTTCCAGAGTGCAACATATGTTAATATACGTTTCCCACGTTTCATTCAGTGAGGATAAAATAATGTATGCTTTTGTTAGAGGTGTAAACTCCATTCCTCTCTCTTGCAATTCTACAAATAGCTGCTGCATGAAATGCAAATGTTTAGGCAGGCTCCCTTCTTCAGAGAGATAAGCCTTATACAGTTTTCTAGTTAGAGAAAACTTGCTTCCAGCCGTTGCTTTGATATGCAAATTTCTTAGTGCCTCCCACAGTTCTTTTGCAGACTGGAAACCATGTACATTTACTAGCTGCTTGTCTTCGACTCCCAAAATAATGGATGCTCTGGCACGTTAATCCAGCCTCAGCCATGCATTGGAGGGATTTGCTGGAGTAGGCTTAGCGATGGGGGACCATAAATCTTTCCTCCAAAGATACATTTCCATTTTCAAACTCTAGTTTATACTGTATAATTAGAAACTGATAAACGCTGGAGCGGCATTCCTGAGTACTGATAATCAGCCATGGTTTCTATCTTCACTAAGCACCTCGTAAATTCCTCAGCTTAGCTTTTCTGCAAACAGATAGCTGCTAGAAGCTTCAAAGAAAAAAAAACACTTCACTTGCCTTGTTTACTTTTATTCAGATGCAAATGAGCTGCTGCTGAGCTGGTCTCTCTTCATGCTTTCTGGGCCCATAACCTGTTGGAGAGTGTGTTTTCTTGCACACACAGAGTATCAGAAAGTGATCAGCACCAGAGACCAATTAATGACACCAGTCATTTTAGTAACTTAGTTGCAGTTATATTTGTTACTCATATAAACAGATATTTACAGTTACCTTCTAGATCCCTGGAAGTATTACAATTCCACATACCAGACAGTAGAAAGAAGCAAACAGGAGTAAACAGAAAGAAGCAGTGAGGAGCAAGGAAAGAGTAGCAAGTAAGCAAGGCGGGGCAGGCAGGCAGGTTCTTTTATACTGTAGCTTGAATCATGTCAACTGGATTTCTATTTTCTTAGTAGAAACGTTTCGCTCCTTATCCAAGGAGCTTCTTCAGTCTGAGCAAAGTTGGTAAGGGAATCCTAAATATGTTCCTAGGTAGCTGTGTGACCTTACACCTGGGGCTAGGTCATGGTTATATTGAGATGTAATTTTTAAGTCCTTTTATCATCTAAAGGAGGGTCGTTAAAATCACCATGCTGCTGTTGAGCTTCTGAAATGGTCTTAATCTTCCTAGGCACAGAAGACAAAACAGGGAGGAAGATGGGGGAGAGTTTGTGCCTGAGGCCCCCACCTCTATTCAAGGAAGGATTTTCCAAGTTGGCATAAATGGATTCCTTGGAACAACTTGGAAAATCCTTCCTTGAATAGAGGTGGGGGCCTCAGGCACAAACTCTCCCCCATCTTCCTCCCCGTTTTGTCTTCTGTGCCTAGGAAGATTAAGACCATTTCAGAAGCTCAACAGCAGCATGATGATAACGATCCTCCTTTAGATGATAAAAGGACTTAAAAATTACATCTCAATGTAACCATGACCTAGCCCCAGGTGTAAGGTCACACAGCTACCTAGGAACATATTTAGGATTCCCTTACCTACTTTGCTCAGACTGAAGAAGCTCCTTGGATAAGGAGCAAAACGTTTCTACTAAGAAAATAGAAATCCAGTTGACATGATTCAAGCTACAGACAATTCCACCTGGATGACTGAGAACCTTCATAGACGTTCTTTTATACTCTTCAGCCTGGATCACGTGCTGCCTGACATTTTAAAGTTTGTAGGTGATTACCTAATAAGGCTATATTGCTGTGACTTACTCCTCAAAACAATAATACACCAACACTATTTTACAACAGGGCTGAACAATCTGCAGTCTTCATTGAATTTGAATTATCCATTCAGTCGTATCCGACCCCTGGCGATTCCATAAGCCAGCTCTCTCCATGATTTCCAATCTTGTACAGCTTCTTTCAGTTGCTTTAAATTTTGGCCTGTGTCTGCTTTGATTACATCCAACCAGTGCATTCTTTGGTATCCTCGTCATATTTTGCCACTGACTGTTCCAAGCATAACGTCTTTCTCTAATGATGTTGATCTCATGACATGACCGAAGTAACTAAGTCTAAGTTTTGTTATTTTTCGTTCTAGTGACATGTCCGGTTTTATGCACTTCAACACTTCTTTATTCGTTATCCTTGCAGTACAAGAGATTCGCAAGAGCCTCCTCTAACACCATAGTTCAAAAGAATCAATTTTCCTTCTATCCAACTTTTTCATCATCCAACTTTCACAGCCATAAGTAGTTATGAGGAACACGATAGTTCAGACTAGTCTACACTTAGTCGTCAAATTGACATCCTTGTTTTTCCAAATTTGATTCATACTCATCATTGCTTTATGACCCAGCATGATTCGGCATTTAATTTCTTGGCTACATTCACCATTTTGATTGACCACTGATCCTAAAAAGGTGAATTCTTTTTTTATTTATTTAATTTATTCCCCACCCATCTCCCATGCAAGGGACTCTGGGCGGGTTACTTCTTCCACGCATTCCATTCTTCCACGCATTCCACCTCATCTCCATCAATTATTATTTTGATGTTTCCATTCTTTGCAGTTGTCATGAGTTTGGTCTTTTTGATATTCAGAAAGAGGCCAAACTTCTCGCTTTCTTCTTTGAGTCTCATGATTAGGTGCTTTAGGCCTTCCTGGGTTTCTGAGATGAGGGTTGTATCATCTACGTATCTAAGGTTATTGATGTTTCTTCTGCCAATTTTACCCCAATTTCTGATTCATCTAGCTCCAGTTTCCTGATGATCACTTTGGCGTACAAGTTGAATAAGAAAGGTGACAGAATGCAACAGAATAATTTGCAACCTTTATGCAGCCTTCATAGCCCTTGCTTAACCTGCACATTAATTTTTAAAGTGACACAAAATGAAAATCACTAAATGCATGTAGATTAATCATATTACTGTAACTGCATTGAATAAAATGTAATTGTAAAAACATAGTCTTTAGCTTGAAATAGTTTGAGTGATCCTGAGTTAAATCCTGATCATAATAGTTTTTCAAGGGGAACTTAAAAGGGTAAAGAGAAAACTTGTTTGGAAGTCTAGCAAAGGAGGATGAGGAAGAAAGAGCATGCACGATTCTGCATTTGACTGAAGACACTCAATATATATGTAGAAACCCCTATATTAAGTATAGGAGAGTGTATATGCAGGCCTATAAATAAAGCAGATAAAGCAGGTCAAGGTTTCTCTTGACAAGTTAGCCTAGAAACAAGCATTCAAGAATATAGAGCTCTGATAAGTGAGTTATTCTACAAAAGCTAATGAAGCCATTGCTAAAGAATTCCAGCAACTGCTATATATTAAATGCAAGCCCTATTTATAGGGTAGTCAATGTTTAAATCCTTGTGCTTTTTCCCCTCCCACCTTCATAGTGTAATTAGCTTGTAACCACTCTCTTTTGGTCAGAGGAAGAACAGTTTCCACTCGTTTCATTTTTGGGGTACCAAATTAATCTGGCTTCAGCCTTTTTGCTTTTGATCTTTTGAAGATTGTCTCCCTATGCCTGTTATGTTTTAAGAAAAAAGTGGGAGGAGGGGACGACAAATAATACATAGACTTTAACGTTATCATATTGTGCCTAGTTTCTCAGAAGTAATTTCTTTAAAAGTTTGCCTGAAAAATCCACATTTCTTATACTGTATTTTGCACAATTTATGTATTTTTCTACAGATATTACATGAATGCCCAATAAGCACTTTTTCTGAGCAACCAGCTATAATATATGCTTTTTCCTATGCATTTTTTCTTAATAAACACATATTTCTAGGAAACCTGCATTATATAGTTAGTTTAAATGCAACTGTAACTTAAATTATTTTTAAACACAACTTCCTCTTTCTTTTACAAACACACATTGATACTTATTAGTTGAAATTCACTGCTGCCAATTATGCTATGGTAGTGTCCATTTGGGCATATTGCTGCATTTTGAAATTTTAGGTTTTTTTTTTAAATAACCCTAACTATGGAGGAAAATGTAAACAGTAAGGTCACATGGAAAAGAAATGCAGAAAGTAAAGACAGTGGAAATTATATTATTAGCAGATTAGCTACAAGGTATCTGCTTTATCTGCTTTTACCTACAAGGTGTTACAAGACTCTTTTTGTGTGTGTGTTTTTACTACACATTAACATTGACATTCCTCTTGATTTTTTTCAGATTCTCTTATGCTTTGACACCAGTGTTTAACAAATTGCTGTGTTGATCTTCTGTCTCCTCCCTATATCATGGCACCACTTAGCATCTGATTCACTCAAGACGTTTATTTGTGCAGGGATTGGCACAGTGGTGGACAGATTGATCCATCCATCCATCCATCCATCCATCCATCCATCCATCCATCCATCCATCCATCCCTTGACTCCTGGAAACTGCCAGGACAAGTCCCTGCAGTTGTCTTGGCGATATTTTCAGAAGTGTGTTGCCATTGCCTTCTTCCTAGGGTTGAGAGGGAGTGACTGGCCCAAAGTCACCCAGCTGGCTTCATGCCTAAGATAGAACTAGAACTTATGCTTTTTAGTCTGGTGCCTTATCCACTACACCAAAGTGGCTCTTATAACATGGAATTATTTCCCACCTCCCACGGTTCCTAAGGCCAGCAATAACTGAATTGTCTCCCTTTGTATGAGGACTGAATATATAGTATTAAAATAAACACAGAAAACTAAACAACCTGCAATGGATGCAGGCAACTAGGTAGCATGATCAACAAAACAATTGTTGCTGCTCTGTTTTTAAGTTTTTTATGCTAATTAGTATATTTATTTATTCAATTTATCCCCACCCATCTCCCCGAATAGGGGACTCTATAAAATAGGGGACTATATAAAATTAAACCTCAAAAAGTCAAGCTTAAAATGAACTAAAAAGTATCAGCACCATTAATCTGCAGGCATACATTTCTGGATAGATGAACAGCCACCCATCCCTAACCATGTTAATTTAGAAGGAAACAAGATTATTGAGTTCAGAAGGCTCTCTCACAAAACCCCTGCAAAAATCCCCCAAACAACAGCAGCATCAAGCTGAATAGGGATAAGGAGATCAAATCTTAAGTTCCATCGAACTATGCAGGTTTGGAAGAATTGTTAAATGGCGTATCTTTTCAAGTTCCAGTGTGATACCATTGCATCTCAGTGTATCCACAGATACCTTCCTTGCAGTCTACAAGCCTTCCTTACTCATCTAAGCTTCTATAGATTATTTTAATTCAGAAAGGGAACTGACTGTGCTGCAAAAGAAAGCACCAATTTCTAATATTATATTTATTTACAAGAAAAGAACCTGGACCCCACATTCACAGATTTTTTAAAAAATATATTTGAAATATTTATATGGGGCGGGGGGGGGGGGGGCTGGAGAAGGTGCCAACAAGTAGCCTCAGAACTTAGCCTTCTGATTAATGTGTGTGTATATTCATCATACAACCTATCCTGTTTGCCCATGGTATGCTCTCCAGATTCCAAAATTGTGCTCACTGGCCCAAAAAGCCTGGGGATGGACATGATCTAGAACTATAGTAGATAACTTCTGAAGAGCAAGCAAGAACCACAGGATGCCTGAATTCAACTCTCACCTTGTCTGGACTGCTTCTATCAAGTAGGTCAGTAGTGAGGTAATTTATCTTTCCTGCTGTAGGCCCCACCACTCTCAAATTTTGCTCTGACACATGTGCGGGGGGGGGGGGGGCAGGTCTGTAGGAGTTTCATGGAGGACAGGGGGAGAACATCTGACAAATAAATAGGATTTTGTCGTGAGAAAATATATAAAATAAATCATTTTAAGGTTGGGGAAAACACTAAAGACCCTGATTTCCACAATTGTATCAAACTGAGATGCACAGAGCTGGCTGCTATTGATAAATGAGCGGAATTTATCCTTTCCAAGTCTGTGCAGTGGCATCATGTTGTGATTTAATGCCAGGATCAGCTAAAGCTTTGTGGCCATCACCCCTTCTCTATTCTTATGCCCAAAAATGAAGCAAGTTCTGCAGCAAATAATAAAGACGTTTCATTGCCGGCCAGGAAAGATTTCAGTAAAATAATTGCTTGAGGTCTGACACTGATCGATGAAGGGATGCTTATTTGCCCCCTCCACTTGGATTACTTTATTCTTTTTGTTTTTCACTTCGGTGGTGATTAGAGCTGCTTCAAAAGTACCTACATTAATTCTGGCAGAAAATGAAGGATTGCCAACAATTTCTTCATTCTTTCCTTCTAGATTCAAAAGACATTGCTTTCCTTTATTTTTTTTCCCCTATTTAAATTATACTAAGTAAGTATTTGAGAAAATGTAATGGATATAATCCACTAAGAATAGGGCTTCTTTAAAAAAACAAAACAACTTTGTCTTTTAAGAGTCAAGATAAAGTAGCGAAGAATTAGTATGTGGGTCTAATATATGAATATTATTGTTTCAGACTTGGAGAATGTAACTGATATTATAGGGTACCATTGGACTCTAAAAAATGAATGACTCAGTGCAACATTTGGTTGTAGTTTTTTTGTTAGAACCTCATGAATTTGTATGCTGAACAATTCAGTTTATCAGATAAGTCTCAAGACAAACATTGGTTGCTTCACTTAATCTGTTTTGGAACAATCATCTCATACATTAGCAAATCTTGAAGGCCTGCCAAATTATTATTGGCACCTGCAAAGTCCTATTAGTGAAATTCTAAAATGTTAAATCTTAGAAGAGGACTGGCAGAAGACCTGATAATTTAATCACAGTGGCACCATAAATCCCCTTCCTTTCATCCCACAGAAAAATTATTAGAAATCTTCCAAAAGGGGAAAAAAGGGGTGGGGTGGGGAATCTGTTGTACTCTGTCTCTGTTAGATTCCAGTCTATGCACAAAAGAGCATTTGCAAGCCACACCAGATGCCTACAGTGTGCATTGTGCTATACTTTTACTAGCAGGACTGAGTATCACAGGGCATTTTGTCCTTTCCACTGTGCCAGAGGCCGGAAGAATGCAAGGCAGATTTGGAGAGCACTACATGCCACTGCTGATTTTGTCAATCTACTGTTGATCAGTTGTGCTAAATGAGACACAGACCTATGCATTTTAAGATTTCAGAATTATCTCTAGGCAATTCTGGTCCCTTGCTTAACAAAATCCAAATACAGTGGAGTCCTTGGTGCTCTATGAACTTGGTTGTTTCCTTGCAGACATTTCATTACCAGACTAGATAACATCATCAGCACTAGTGAGTGTGGGGTTTGCTCCCTGTTTATATACAGTAGCTTGTCCTGCCAGTGTTGGTGGGGGTGTGGTTTTCTCCTTGGTAGTTCCTTGATTAGAGTATTGTTTATTTTTTGATTGTTTGTATGGTGTTAATAACATTAATATAGACTAGTCAGCTTCCTTCTTTGCACATGTCTGAAATGGACTGCATTTTCTGTTCCTTTCATCCATTTAGATTCTGTTGAGTATAAATACCTGTTCAATTCACCCTTGATAGTATTTTGATCCTTAACATATTTTAGTTTAAATTTGTGAAAACAAAGACATTTCCATGCTTATAGTATCTCCCTATCTCCCTCTCTCTCTCTCTCTCACACACACACACACACATACACACTATATATATATATATATATATATATATATATATATATATATATATGTGGTAAAGGTTCCGCCGCACAGTTGTATCTGACTCTAGGGGCCGGTGCTTATCTCCGTTTGTTAGCCGAAGAGCCAGCGTTGTCTGAAGACACTTCTGCAGTCATGTGGCTGGCATGACGCGCATGGAATGCTGTTACCTTCCCACCAAAGTGGTACCTATTTATCTACTTGTATTTGCATGGTTTCGAATTGCTAGGTTGGCAAGAGCTGGGGCGAGTGCAGGAGCTCATTCCGTCACTTGGCACTTGGGTCTCGAACCTCTGAATTTGCGACCTTCCAATCGACAAGCCTGGCATCTTAACCGCTGAGCCATTGCGCCCCCTATATACAGTGTGTGTGTGTGTGTTTGTGTGTGTGTATGTATGTGTGTGTGTGTGTATGTATATATATATATATATATATATATATATATATATATATATATATACACATACATACATACACACATACATACATACACACACACACACATACATACACACACACATTCATATACACATACACATGCATACTGTAAGTACATACACACACACACACATACATACAGAATATCTGATATCCAGGCCTTTCCCATTATTGCAATGTCATGACAGTATTCCAGATGTATTCCCCACAGTATGCTTGACCAACATTGCACAGAATAGCAAAACATGTTTCAGAAAAGCCATGTGTATTAATTTAAGAGATTATCTGTGGCATTATAGATGAAGCAGAATATACTGAATACCACAGTATTTGATTAAATATTTGCCAATGGAATTTACATTGATCTCCTTCATTGATTTAGTTTTGTAACATACCTTAGATCCCAGAATTTACATGTGGATACACTAGCAACTATTGTATCTAGTCCTCATTTCATTTTTAAAATTTTCTTCCAGCTACATATCAATTAATATAAATCAATTGCATAAATACTAATATATCCATCTGTTTATTTCAGATTAAGGTCTGGTAAGTTCTTCCCTTCCCTTCCCTCCTTGTTCGTATGAGGTATTGTGGAAAAGACAATTGTTTAGGGATGCATCTGTTCATTCAAAGTCTTAGTTTTCACATAAAGCCAGCTATGTCTAATTTCAACATATGAAAGGAATTTTCTCCTTTTGCCTTTTCCTAGACCTATCAAGAGAAGAAAGCATTTTAGTTTTGCCTCTGGGGCAAAAAGTGATATCATCCTACTTAGAGAAATGGGAAAATAAAATCTTTGTATAATAACTGCAGCTTCATCCTGTTTTATGAGCCATTCACAGCTGCTAATTTATAAGCTTTGTGTTTCATTCTTCCAGAGGAAAGACACATACAAATACATCTGCTCAGATGTCCCAAACTGTATAATACCCAAATGTGACAATGAAGAGAAAAGCCAAGGAACATGGCAATGGTTAAAGAACAATAGAACATCATTAGGTGTATTCATCTTAAGCCATTTTGCATTACTAAGTAAAAAAATGCTTCCCTTTTCATTATTATGTACTGTATTTTTATTGCTGTTGTTGTTATATGTATGTTTATGAGAGTGTGTTTGCACATTTAGTATGTCTATGATAATTATTGTTTTGCTCACTTTCATGTAGGATGTATTAGGATATATCTTGTTAATTGCAAACATGGTGCAATTTAAAATACAAATTTGGGTAAAGGCTATCTTAATTGTAATAATGTTTAATATATATTCACACATACACACCCTAGTGCAGGGCTTTCCAAACTTTTTCCATGTCAACACGCCAACGGTGGCGCACAAGAAAACCTGGAAGCGCCACCACTGTGGCGGTGCGCAAAAACCCGGAAGCACCGCCACCGTGGCGCTTTCAGGTTTTTGTGCACCGCAGCGGTGGCGGCAGCAGTGTCCTGGTGTGCCGTGCAAAAACTCGGAAGCGCTGATGGCCCGCCGCTGCTGTGCGCGCAGCTGCGCACGGTGGCGGCACGCCATCAGCACTTCTGAGTTTTGACGCGACACACCTGGGCCCCGCAGTTTGGAAAGCTATGCCCTAGTGAAATCAGCTTGTGATATCATTGTCTTAGAATCAGCTATGGTTCTTCCTGTCAATTTGTATAATGACTGAACTATACAAGTGTTTGTTAAATTTGGAACTTATTCGAGACCAGATGTATCTAGCATTGGCTAAATTGTTTCTTCTTATTGGACACTATACCAGGTCTATAGAGGACCCAGAAGCATGGTTGGAAATATAGGCTATGCTTGAAGCTGATGCTTTGCTATGTTAGATTTTTTTGCATTTTATTTGAAATCAATGCAGGGCTTTCTGCATTACGTGATCTTTCAATCTGGCAAGTGCTTGATCAGACCATTTTCACTGTGTTCCCAAAGCTCCCAGTAATTATTTGCCACGACAGGACGACTGAACCACCCCTCAGCCCTCCTCATCCTCAATCTCTATATTCCCACACACATACCTATTAGCAGGACTAAAATGGGATGCAGAAGAGAAGGCAGTTAAACACACCTACAGTATGCCAACCTAGCAATTCGAAAGCATGCAAATGCAAGTAGATGAATAGGTACCACTTCGGTGGGTAGGTAACAGCGTTCCGTGTGCGTCATGCCTGCCACATGACCGTGGAAGCGTCTTCGGACAACGCTGGCTCTTTGGCTAACAAACGGAGATGAGCACCGGCCCCTAGAGTCAGACACGACTGCACAAATGTGCGGGGGAGCCTTTGCAAAAAAAACAACAACAGTATATTATTATTTGCAATGTTATACAGTATAGTTTTTAAAAAAGATTTTAATTAATGAATTGTTCCTGGAAAGCATAAAGAATGAGGGAGGAGAACCCAGTGAAGGTGAAGACATTTGAAAAATAAAAAATAATAATAAAAGATTTGTATAAAATATTGGAACCATTTTTGAAAGAGAACGATCTCCTCATGCATAGCATTGCCTTTTCAAGACCACAGTTTAGGAGGCCAAGAGGAAAGGAAAGCTGAGAACAAATTGTCATTTTACTACATGTCTTCAAAAGATATAAACTATATTCCCTTTTAATAGATTTCAAGCTTTTGGGAAGTCTTGAGTGGACAGAGAAGAAAGCATGCCACCAGATTTAGTCAATGAGTTACCTTCCAAATCTACCCAAAAGATGAAATTTAGGTATATCTGTCTCATCATTAATAGGTTAAAAGTGGCCAGATGAACTCACTGATCTTTATATTTGCTCATGGATCAGTTTGTTTGCTGGTATTGGGAACTAGGAATTCATTAGTTGCTGGGTACAGAGATCCCTCATCCTTTAATATGATTCTTCTTCAGAACTCAACAGAATCAAGTTAGGAATGAGAATAATAATAATAATAATAATAATAATAATAATAATAATAATAATAATAATAATTAACATTTCTCAAGAAAGAAGAATATATTACCAATTTCATGTTATTTTTATATCCATTCTAGCCTTGATTCAAAAATTCTGAGAATGAAGGAGGAATGGGAACGCCCTTCTACCTTCAAAATTTCTCTTGATGTTGAACGTCCTACCGAAACTGTAAGTATATTGAGCTAAATGTAGTTATGATTTTGCATACAGTCAGGAAATCTGAACTTAACTGCACAAATTACAGATGGTGCAGCACACTATAATTATTTTCAGCCAGTTTTAATGGGGAAGGAATAATTCCTTCCCATCAAAATAGAGAAGTAAGGATGGAGGGGGAGTATTGTAAGTACATAACATATATGAGTTAATGGTGGAGTTGCTGCCTTGTGAGGAAAAGCAACCATTCTCGGCTCCTCACAATTGTAAGTTCTGTGTAGGCAGTTATTGGTCTGTTTTGTTGTTCCTTGTCTGTCAATAATCACTTTGGCTAAAGCATCTCACATATTTCTGTATCACTTGTTTGTATGGGTAAACTTTATACATAAAAGTGTATATGTATATCTACTGCATTCACAATATAAGAGTATTGCTGGGCCATAGGGTAGATCAGAGCAAGCATCCCTATCTTCCCTTCATTGTTATAATTTTATAATACCTAACTAAATCTAAATAATGAGTAGAATTTATGCTATCTCTTCAGTGTTCCATGCTTTTAATCCATTTAGTTTAGCATCCTTTCTATGGAGTTTCAGTGAGAATGTATCTGAAAATGTAACAACAAAGGGAATTTAGGATTCTAATATAAAAGGAGGGCACCTCAAAAGTAGCTGAAGAAAGAGATTAAAGGTCATGACATTTCACCCCCTTGAAATGTTAAATAGCCAGATTTAATTCTCCAAAATCATCAGGAATTTTAGAGCAGGGCCATTTTGGTGGCTGTAAAAAACATAATCTGCCAAAAAGTGAAAGAGGAAGAAAAAGCCATTTCTTTTGCAAGGTTGCACTATCAAATTTACTAATTTGGACACTCCAGTCCAAAGTATAGCTATAGCCAGCCTTTAATAATTTAACAACTCACCCTGATAATCTGCTACATTGTGCACAGCCATTGTGCCATTTCTAATTAAAATTAACAAACCCTTGAAACTTGCCTTGGACAAATGTGTGCTGGCTTTAAGCAACTCGGATCAATTTAACTCTTTGGTAACACATTGTTAGAATTTTGAATATGTTTTAAGAGCAGATGGGAGCTTCGAAAGTTAGGTATGAAATTCTTTAGAAATTCAGAAAAGAGTTAAATGATTAACAAGAAAAAAGGAATGGTTCACCCAAAATGCAAATAACAGCACTACAGTTACTTGGGCATGTGCCATATTCAAGATGTTGTTGCTGGTGATGATCACGAATGATGATTTTATGGATGAGAAATCATAGATATGTCAGTATAGATGATATAGATATTGGTTGATTCCTAGATATAAATATACAAATATCCTGCATTGTGTTCTGTTTGGAGTATGACCACCAGAAGTTTATAGAAATAGTTTTATTATTTAAAAACTATTTACAAGTATAAGTCTATTAATACAACTGAAGAGTACCGGATCAACTGGATGCACTTGGAGGTAGGCAGTTATGTGGTAACACAACTAATGTTCAGCAGCAAGTAAAACAACAGTTCTGGATCAAGGATGCTAGGTAGATCAGGTTGACTAAGAGATTCAAGGTTAGTTATTGGATTACTGGGAGCAATGCTGACAAGGCTGGACTGGTTCCTTTGGAACATTGGACTGGAACTGCAGGCTAGACTGGATTGTTTCCTCTGGAACACTGGGCTGGAGCTTCAAGGTGAACTAGACTGGTTTCTCTGGACTGGAACTGCAGAGCAGACTGGACTGGTTCCTCTGGGACATTGGGCTGGAACTGCAAGGCAGATTAGAGTGGAACCGCAAGGAATGGAATGGGAGCTTCAAGGCAGACTAAACCACTCTCATTAGGCAATGCTGCCTGTAAGCCAGGCAGGGCAGGGTACGATAGACTAGGAAGCCCCACAATGACAGAACACGGCAACCCAAGATTGATGCGACAAGCTGCACAGGGTTGAGCAAGGTACTTAGTTGTAGCAGTGGAGCGTTGCCTTGCCAAGGCTGAGAAACGCTGTGAAGCCGAAGGCGCCAGCTGACAATCACCCGGAATGACCAAAGCTCTCCCACTGGGGTTTTCTGAAAAACTACAAGCTAATGCTCTAACCCCTCTTGATACTGAAGCGAACTGGGCTTCTTTTGCAGCTGGGGTCAATTCAGAAATGAGTTGAAGATCTGGCTCCGATTCTTCAGCTGTGGCAGGACAGGACCTCAGGAGCGAATCTGGCTGGGTTTCTCCTGTTAGGTCAGTAGAACGGTTGTCCCCGGCGATCTGTTGCTTGCTCTTTCGCCCTTTTATCTTGTTCTCAGCACGCCTTCTCACCTCGGGAGCCAATCAGGACTCCCTCTGTTTGTCGCACTTTTCTGCCCGCCTCTCTCTCACGCTTATTGGTACTGAACTAGGAAGTAAGTCTGGAGCACCAATCAGCTTCTCAGAATTCTCCCGCGCTGCTGGGTCATTCCCAGGTCCGTTGTTCTGCACTTGCTCCTCTGGCGTCTCTGAGTCTTGCACCTGTCCATCACGAGACTGATCACAAGTGTTGCACTTTTGAACCTGCACCTGTCTATCACGAGTTCTTGTTGGTTGCTGCACATGGTAAGTTTTGTTTCTCTGATTGCTTTCATTTTCCTCAGAGTCAGAGTCCAACTGGACTCTGACACATTGTAGCATATGCTGGTTTTTATTTTCTTTTGTTTGTGTCTTTGAATCAATGTTGACTCCTGGCAACTGCTTGGACTAGTCCCTGCAGTTTTCTTGGCAATGTTTTCAGAAGTGGTTTGTCATTGCCTTCTTTCTAGGGCTTAGAGAGAGTGACTGGCCCAAGGTCATCCAGTTGGCTTTGTGCCTAAGGCAGGACTAGAACTCACAGTCTCTGGTTTCTAGCCTGGTGCCTTAACCACTACACCAAACTCTTTGTAACATATGCTACCATCCCATTTATTGGACCAGTGGCTAATACGTTATCTTTCATTTGGTATAACTATGTACAGTCTCATTTTCATGCTTTTGAGCAGGAACATAGGCTCCGGTAAACTTTATTAATACAGGTAATTGCTGATGGAATGACTGTATTGATTGCTAGGAGCAAGTGAAGGACTCTGCACATTTATCTCCTGTTCTTGTCTAAAAAACATATTTTGCATGTATTTATAATACTATGCTGCCAATTTGGTAGATAGTCTCAGGATTTTCATCACTACCTTCCTCCCTTAGTTCAGGTTATCACCTGACGTGTTCTCTTTCCATAAGGGAGGAGGACATGCTACATGCCCTGTTCTGTAGATAGACTTCAGTAACTTAGGTTTTCTATCACCATGTTGTTTCTTAAATAAAATCTATATTTTCTTTCACATGAGTACCAGTCTCAAGAATTATTGCAAAAGTTCTACTTCTAATGTTAGCATTTGTTTCTACTCAAGTTTTCTGCTATATCTGCTACCCAACAAATGCATGTTTTTAAAATAAGGAGTAAGAGTTGAGAAATTGGTATTCAGCTATCATAATTTGCAAAATGGATGTCCATAGAATCATTAAGCCTACATTTCCAATTTATTAATATGCACTATAGCACTAGTTACATATTGCTTTCTTGGATTGCAAAGTTGTGCAGTTAAACGTTTTTATTTTTACACCTAAGACTGCATGCAACCCTTGACCTAATTTTAAAAACTCTGTAAGTGATAAATTCAGATTTTTGGTAAGAACAATCTGTCTTCTACTGGCTTCCCACAGTTAGAAAGAAGGAGAGTGAGGATGGCATGTTTAAAAAGAGGTGGTGGGAGGGAGAAAGCGAGAAAGAGAGAGAGTGCAAGCACTTAGAAAGAAAGGAAAATAAAATCATGCATAATGTTAAAATTGGTAGTCTAATGCTTGCTTCAGAAACACCCTCTGCCAGCATGCAATTCTTGACATACTATTCCAAAGACAGTGTGCCATCCTCTATAGAAAAAAAAAGGTTATTTATGGTCAAGGGGGGGTACATTTTCTCACCCACTCCCCCAAGTCTCTGGAATGCTGCTACATCACACTCCAAATACATTTTTAGCTCTATGTAGCTTTGATGGATGCATGGCAGGAAGCATCCAAGATCTATGCTCCAATGCCTCAGTGTTCTGTCTCTATCAATAAAACACCTGACCGTCACCCACTAAGAGGAGAGATCTGAAGTGGAATTCAGCTTGAATCTGCTTTGTATCCTACTTCTAACCAAGAACCTTGCATATACAACATAAGGCTGTGCTGAAATCTGTCTTGGTATTTTCAAATAATGTTCTACTATCTTCTCACTGTCCTTGAAAATTTCACATTTCACTACATGGAAGTGGTGGAAGGTGATTCTGCTTGGGTTGCTATTTCTTGTCACAGATCTTTCTACCCTTCTGAAGCTTTTCTAGCTGCCAGCATTTCCCAATCTGAAAAAAACACCCAATGGGAGGAGTTTCCTCACCAACCTGCCTAGGACTAAATACAGTGTGGGAAGACAAGGAGGCTGCAGACTGCTGGAAAGATGACTGTACATCTGCACACACCCAATGGAAGAACATCTGCTCACACTCATCAGCTACTTTGCAACTAAATAAGAGAGAGAACATTACACTCCAGTCAGAAGAACTGCACCAAAAACCTCTTTTTCTTTGAAAGAAATTTCAAGAGCAAATTCATTTTCATCCAATTGTATGACAACTGATAAAACAAAAATGCAGGACTGTTCTTTTGCATCACCCTCATGTTATTCAGACAGTTCATAGATACAATCCATGTGCATACCATAAATTTTCACATGCATACTTAGAAGCTTGTATAATCCCGCACCCTCTGTTTCATTAATAGCAGCTAATTTATGTGACGATAAGGAAAGAAAAACATTCTTTTGCCTGTCCTGAATATCTCAATATTCAGCTTCATTGAGTTCTAGTTTGACCAAAGAGGGATAAGACTTCTTTCTATCCACTTTTTCCCCATGCACGATTTTATAACACTCTGCATTTACCCATTTACTAATATATTTTCATCTAAATGTTCCAGATATTGTAATCTTTCTTCCCATGGCTATGGCAGTATTCCCTCCTGATTGTCCCCTTTTCTACCACACAATTTTTATACTCAGTATTCCAAGAGTGGTTGCAGAATAGATTTCTATAGCAACATTATGATATTGAAGCTTCATTTTTTATCCCTTTCTTAATGATCTCTTGCATGGAATTTATTTTTCTATAACTGCCACACTTTGGAACAACATTTTCAGTAACACAGCTAGAAGATTTCTCTTTTTACATTTTTTTATGTTCAAGATATAATTAAGATACAAAAGAGACTATAGAGTAGATAGAAAACAGAACTAAAGAAAAAAGAACAAACTATAAAAAGTGTCAATATAAAGAAAAGAAACGGAAAGTTTCTTCCGACTTTCTCTGATACAGATATAAGTAAATTTACAAATCTAATCTCTTACAATTAATCCATAATACATTATTTCTATTACAACAAACCATTTAATCTCTAAAACCCAAAATCAAAACCTCATTTTTTTCTATTCCAAGCAAGTACTCTAAAAGTGGTTGCCAAGTTAATATAAATGCAGAAATAGAATGCTCTCTTATTAGAGATGTTAATTTAGCCATCTGAGCCAAGTCCATTAATTTAACAATCTAATCTTCAACCATAGGTTTTTGTGGATCCTTCCATCGTTGTGCATATAACAATCTTGCAGCCATAATCATATATAACAGCAAAACTCCATATTGTTTCTCTAATTCCTTTTCCATCAATCCCAAAAGAAAAAGTTCTGGTTTTCTTTGTATAGTTAAGTCGATGAAGGTTCTCAGTCACCCAGGTGGAATTGTCTGTAGCTTGAATCATGTCAACTGGATTTCTATTTTCTCAGTGGAAACGTTTCGCTCCTTATCCAAGAAGCTTCTTCAGTCTGAGCAAAGTTTGTAAGGGAATCCTTAAATATGTTTCTAGGGTGACTGTGTGACCTTGCACCTGGGGCTAGGTCATGGTTATTTGAGATGTTTATTTCTAAGTCCCTTTATCATCCAAAGGAGGATCGTTAAGATTACCTTGCTGTTGTTCAGATTGAGAAATGGTCTTAATCTTCCTAGGCACAGAAGACAAAGCAGGAAGGAAAATAGGGGAAAGGTTGTGCCTGAGGCCCCCACCTCTATTCAAGGAAGGATTTTCCAAGTTGGCATAAATGGACTCCTTGACCCCTCTCTCAAACCACCTATCTTCCCTGTCTATAATGTGAACATTAATGTCCTCAAATGAGTGTCCTTTTTCTTTTAGATGAAGGTAAACTGCTGACTCTGGTCCTGTGGTGTTGCTCCTCCTGTGTTGGGCCATCCTCCTGTACAAAGGTTGTTTGGTTTCTCCAATGTAGAGCTCAGAGCACTCCTCACTGCACTGGATTGCATACACTACATTGCTTTTCTTGTGTTTTGGAGTTTGATCTTTGGGGTGTACATATACATATACATTGTATAGTTACTTTAAGAGTCTTTTGGATAATAATACATATTTGATCCCAGAATCTTTTAGCCTTCTCACAAGTCCACCAAAGATGGTAAAAGGTTCCTTCACCCTGTAAACATTTCCCACAGACATTAGTTACACAATTATACATTTTGGACAACTTATCAGGAGTTAGATACCAGCGATACATCATCTTATAAAAATTTTCTTTCAAGTTATAATTCAGCGTAAATTTCAAACCTTTCATCCACATATTCTCCCATTGGTCCAACATGATATTATATCCAAAATTCTTAGCCCATTTAATCATGCAATCCTTAACATGTTCATCTTCCATATTCATCTTATACATCTTAGTAATAACATGATCATCATTTATGCAAAGATCCATTTCAAACTGAGTTGTTTCATTAACAAATTTATACAGTAATTCTTTTTGTCTAATTTAAAACATTCCACCAACTGTATATAGGTAAACCAGTGACATGTAAACCCATCCAGTTCTAACATTTCCCTTGTTTTAATTTTTGGTTTACCCTCCTCAAACTTTAATAAATCTTTACATTTCAACCAATTTATTCCTCCCACATTTTCTCTTCTAACAATTGCTTCCTGAGGTGATAACCATAATGGTACATTTGGAGCAGTAACACAGCTAGAAGATCTCAACAGCTGCTGGGAATCCATCACAATCCATTTCACTTTACACTTTCTGTGAAGGACATTTGTCACTTTATTATCTATTAACACAGTTTTGAAATATTCTTTTGAAGTTCTTTGCAATCCCTTTTTATTTTTTTCCTGCACTATTTCAATGGCTATTGTAAAATGTAAATCATGAAAATCTGAGCCACTTAGCAGATTCCAACTGTTTTTTCACTTGCTCTTTTAATTGTTTCCTGGAGATACAGTATGTCGATGAAGGTTCTCAGTCATCCAGGTGGAACAGTCTGTAGCTTGAATCATGTCAACTGGATTTCTATTTTCTCAGTGGAAACGTTTCGCTCCTTATCCAAGAAGCTTCTTCAGTCTGAGCAAAGTTAGTAAGGGAATCCTTAAATATGTTTCTAGGGTGGCTGTGTGACCTTGCACCTGGGGTTAGGTCATGGTTATTTGAGATGTTTATTTCTAAGTCCCTTTATCATCCAAAGGAGGATCGTTAAGATTACCATGCTGCTGTTGAGCTTGTGAAATGGTCTTAATCTTCCTAGGCACAGAAGACAAAGCAGGAAGGAAAATAGGGGAAAGATTGTGCCTGAGGCCCCCACCTCTATTCAAGGAAGGATTTTCCAAGTTGGCATAAATGGAATCTTTGACCCCTCTCTCAAACCACCTATCTTCTCTGTCTAAAATGTGAACATTAATGTCCTCAAATGAGTGTCCTTTTTCCTTTAGATGAAGATAAACTGCTGACTCTGGTCCTGTGGTGTTACTTCTCCTGTGTTGGGCCATCCTCCTGTACAAAGGTTGTTTGGTTTCTCCAATGTAGAGTTCAGAGAACTCCTCACTGCACTGGATTGCATACACTACATTGCTTTTCTTGTGTTTTGGAGTTTGATCTTTGGGGTGTACAAGCCTCTGTCTCAGTGTGTTGGTGGGTTTGAAATATACAGGTATGTGGTGTTTGCCAAATATCCGTTTTATCTTTTCAGACACGCCAGCCATGTAAGGAATGACCACGCTCCTTACATTCCTGTAAGAATTCCTGGAGAATTTTTAAAAATAGGTCACATAAGGGCTCTCCTATTCTACCTCATTTTGCTCATTTTGTTTTCTACTCAAGCATGCACTGATCACACAGTTTTATTCAAAGTTAAACTGAAGAATTTTCTGGGAATTTGTCTGAAATGTATTATTTCCAGGCTACCTTTGGTCTTAACTCTCGGAAGAATATTCAACGGTTTAATTTTCTGCAATGGAATAAAATAGGAATATTCAGCTTTTATTAAATAGAGTGCCAGGCAAGGCTTACTTGCAGTTCAACCCTGTTTTGTGTGTTTGTGCGACCGAATTCACTAATTTTAGCAAGCAAAACCTTCTCTGCCTTCATTCAAATTATAGCTTATAGGTCAGGCCAGGTGGGACAATTTGGAAGATTGGAAAGCTGGTGATTTGCACAGTAGCCACTAGGGGGAGCAAACGTGCACGGCTGAATAGAAAAGTCTGGGCTATTGGATGCTACCAACAAATTGAGGAGACAGTTAATAGGGTCTAGTAAATTATGTAGTGGTAATCAAGAAAAGTGCCCTTAATGTATAGTACTGTTTAAAGCACCCGTTTAATGTGCAGTTAAATTTGTTTTAACAGGCTTATAATTTTTTCCTTCCAAAATCCTTTGGTATAAAAACACATTTTAAACATTCACTTTACGGTATTGGTAATGACCCTGGTTTAGAACACTTGCAAGGAAAAAAAATGATCTAAATGAAGTAAGATGAAATGAAAAAGTTGGAGCTGTGATTGTTTTGACACATGGAGGAGAAGCAGGAGAAGGAGGAAGGGGAAGAGATAAAAGAAATCAGATCATAAGAAGAAATGTAGGGGGTTGCCAGTGCCAATAGCTCTATTTAACACGCTTGTTGAAATATTTTTTTTAAAAAAAATTGTCTGGGATATGGCAAAGAGGATCATCTCACCTAACTGGAATGAAAGTCACTCTTCTGATTTTAAGGAATGTACCCAGTTTGTTGTTTGAAAAAATAATGTGTTCTAAAAATGAGAAGATGGCATAGTACATAGTATATGGCCTAGATTTAATGATAAGCTTAACAACTGAATTAATTTCATAAACTTATTCAACAACAACACGTTTACTACAGCCCTAAGGTCAGATACAATCAAAATATATAATAGTAACAACATTTGTTGTTGTCATAAAGTTATTTATACTTATTAAATGGATCCTTTTTCTGTTCATTAGGGTTTTGTTGTTATTGTTATGTTAATTCAATTAATCACTATATTTTATTTTTTTTCCTTCACTGTATAATCATGATTCATTGTAGACATTTTTCTTTTGTATTTCACTATGTTAACAAATAAAATTAAATAATAAAAAAGTTTCTTTCAAAAGTAAATAAAATATTAATTCAGGGTTTAATAAGTATAATAAAAATATTCATAAACACTAACATTAAAATCCTTGAATATGTGTGTGTATTTCAGTTTCCAATTTTGATAGCAGCTGTCATATTTTCCAATCTTGCCATTATAATATATTCATAGCTTAAACAGCTATGGGAATAATACCTATCTCTGTCCCACTCCCTTTCCTATGCGGAGCCAAATTAAGTTCCTACAGTATCTTCTTGTTCATTGTAAAAATTCCTCAAAGGAGTAATCAGTTGTTCTGGCACATCCATTATATTTAATACATTCCACATTCTGGTATGAACTACATACAGGTAGTCCTCGTTTAGCTACCACCTTGTTTAGCAACTGTTCACAGTTACAACAGTTATGAAAAAGTAACTTTAGACCAATCCTCACAATTACAACCTTTGCAGGTCTGTAAAGCAAAGGAAAGCTGAAATAAGATCATAAGCACAGTCATGGTTTCACTTAGCAACTGCTTCACTTAACAACCAAGTTGTCAGTCCCAATTGTGGTAACTAAACAAGGACTACCTGTAAAGGTGTTGCTGTGGCCAATAAAGGAAAGATAAACCTCCTTCTTAAATTTTTTGCTCTCTCCTTTTTCTGTCTCTTGCCTTCTATGAAACATGCTTATTCATTTGGCATTTCTCTTTCCATGTATGGCTCTATTCTTCTTTGTAAGACCATAAGCAAAACTTTGCTTGTGTGAGGAATTAGTGCCACAGTTCAGATTCTTCAGATTCAGACATTTCACATTCTCTCGCATCTGCTCTTTAGGTATTTATAATGTTATTCTCCAATCTCTTGGCCATAAAATCTTGTTCCATGTTTGTTAACATAGAATTGTTAGCATTTTAACTGCCTATACTTCTGGTTCTTTAAACAGTTCAGTGAGTATTTCATCTACTGTACATCTGATGCTTTTCACTTGTCAGATACAGTAGTTTATTGCCTTTTGTGCCCTAAGTGGAATCAATTCTTGAATATATGTTTTCTCTACAAATGGTTTTGTCATTTTATATTTCATTTGTTAAGGGTTTAAATATAGTGCTTATATCTTCCTTTAGCTTCCTACTGTTTGATTCCTATGATTATTCTTGACTATCAATCAATCCATCCTGCCTTACCTGTATATTTTCCAATGATTTCTGTTTTTCTTAAAAACATCACTTTCTTGTTGTTTTACTCCATTTGTTGACATTCTATATTATTCTCCTCTATTTGATGACATTGATTTATATATATTTACCCGTCCTTTCTAGCCTGATGTTGAAAGGCTGCATTCAGTCATTACATGTCTGTCTTGATGTCCAAGGCTATCATCCTTCTCCTTTCCGTAGCTATGATGATACCTTGTTTTGAGAGCCAGTTAGAACATTTTTGTTTGAAATTTTGGAAATATATTTTTATGCTCTAGTTTTCATGATATCCCTGGTTTCTTTCGATAGCTCCCCCACTTCTCTTTACCATAAGTTAACCACACTGAATCAGTTTGTAACACTGATACTATATTTGGACTATGTGCCCTCCAGGTCAAATCTTACTGATACACTAGCCTCTTTAATTTACTAAGTTTATAGTTGATATAAGTAATTGATGGTCTAATCCACAATCTGCACCTCAAAGTGTCTTGGCTGTCTGGGTTGTTCTTCTGCATATTCTGTGTTCTATTATATGACAATCTGATTCTGATGTCTAACCAGTGATAACCAGGTGTAGAATCTTCATTTATATTTCTTGAAGCATACGTTTGAAGCATGAACAAAAACTGTATTTGGAAAACTCAATTTATCTCCTTCATTATTAAGTTTTTATCTAATCTAAATCCTTCTGTTCTACTTCTCACCTTTGGCATTCTGGCACAATGCCCTTTCTAAATGCTGCATTCATCACCTCTTGCAGTTTGTCATATAATTAATCAATATATTTCAGTGCTGTATCTGCACTAGGGGCATATGTTTATGTAATGTTGATCCTTACCAGACATCCACTAATTATAACAGATATGGCAGTATAACTTATTGGGATATAGATGAACACATCCTTAGCAATATCTCTTTTTGAATAACATTAACATTCTACTCCTTTATATGGTCTCATACTCTAAATATTGTATCACATAAGTGTATGATTTAGTGGCCCATTCCAGTAAATTCACTTATTCCCAAAACATCTAATTTGGTTTGCTTCATTTCCACTTTGACATTTTCACATTGTCCTTAGTTCATATTTTTTATGTGCCATGTTCCAATTGTATTTGTCTTTGTAAAACAGGGAACTACTCTTTCACTAATGGCACCATTACTGATGAGATTTCCTTACAGTGTTGGACTGGCCATGGTCTCACATAATGTCAGCCCCACCAGGTAAACCAGATGTCATCCCCACCAGGTAAACCAAATCAATCAACTCCACAGGAAGGCTAAGACTACTTTTATTGAGAGTGCCTATAATAACAGAATCTTGCAAGTCTGATTGTGCCTCCTCCCCTTCTTATACCTATGTGAATTAGGAAGGTGTCTGTCTGACCCGCTTATGCATACTTTCTGCTTGTTTTGGACTTAACCCATGTTTTTCTCCTTGTCACTCTGATAATGGATCTGGCCTATCTCTGTCAAGTTCATCTTCCTTATTCTCTACATCAGAACTACTTATGAAAGCAGTCTTCTCCCCCAGTAGCTAGAGAAGTACATTCCAATTTGAGGTTCTCATTACCCAGGCCAAAGTTGTCTCAATATGTCTACACAGTTTTCTCAGGAACAGTACACTGACTTCTGGATCTGATTTTATTTATTTATTTATTTAATTAAATTTATATAACCGCCCATCTCCCCCAACGGAGAACTCTGGGCGGTTTACAATAAAATGGATTAAAACAGAATAAAACATCAATGTACAATATATAAATAAATAAATAATTATAAATCCATATGGAGATGGAATTAAAACGAAGGACAATAAATTAAGGAATTAGCCACCCCCATGAGGAACTATCCTTTCCTCCTTCCCATGCCAGGTGGCAGAACCAGGTCTTCAGCTCTTTCCTAAAGGTCGGGAGGGAGGAGATCTGCCTCAACTCTGGGGGCAAGATGTTCCACAGTGTGGGCACTACCACAGAGAAGGCCCACCTCCTAGACCCCATCAGACGACATTCTTTAATTGATGGGGTTCGTAGCAGGCCCTCTCTGAATGACCTGGTGGGGCGGGTCGATAAAATGGGGATAAGACGGTCCTTCAGGTATTCTGGCCCCATGCCATGTAGGGCTTTAAAGGTAATAACCAACACCTTGAATTGTACCCAGAAGCAGACCAGCACCCAATGCAGCTCGCGGAGCAAAGGTGTTATATGTGCAGATTTTGGTGCACCCAAAATTGCTCGCGCGGCATTCTACACCAGCTGAAGCTTCCGGATAGTCTTCAAGGGTAGCCCCATGTAGAGCGCATTGCAATAATCTAAATGGGAGATGACGAGAGCATGAGTGACTGTTCGGAGGGCGTCGCGATCCAGGAATGGGCGCAAATGGCGCACCAACCGAAGTTGTGCGAAAGCCCTCCTAGCCACGACTGCCACCTGCTCTTCGAGCAGGAGTCGTGAGTCTAGAAGGACCCCCAAGTTCCGCACCGGTTCCGAATGGGGCAGTGCTACCCCATCAAGAACCAAAGATGATAATTTCCCAGAAGACACTAGGCCATCAATCCACAGCCACTCGGTCTTGCTAGGGTTCAATTGTAGCCTGTTGTTCCCCATCCAGGCCTTCACAGCCCCCAGGCACTGGGACAGGGTGGTCACTGCATCACTTACTTCACCAGGGATGGAGATGTACAATTGAGTATCATCTGCATACTGATGATACCTCATCCCATGGTGTCGGATGACCTCGCCCAGCGGTTTCATGTAGATGTTAAATAGGAGAGGAGAGAGAACCGAACCCTGCGGCACCCCACACAAGAGGGGCCGAGGGTCAGATCTCTCCTCTCCTATTACCACCGACTGGGATCGGCCTTGGAGGACGGAGGTGAACCAGCGCAAAACTACGCCGCACACCCCCAACTCCCTAAGCCGCCACAACAGGATACCATGGTCGATGGTATCGAATGCCGCTGAGAGAACCAAGAGAGCAAGGATGGATGCACTACCACCATCCCGCTCCCGCCAGAGATCATCCGTAAGCGCGACCAATGCAGTCTCCGTCCCATATCCCGGCCTGAAACCTGACTGGAAAGGGTCTAGATAATCCGCTTCATCCAGGGTCCTTTGAAGTTGCAACGCCACCACTTTCTCAACCACCTTTCCCAAAAAGGGGAAGTGGGAGACTGGACGAAAATTGTCCAGGATGGTAGGGTCCAGGGCTGGCTTCTTGAGGAGGGGGTGCACCAGTGCCTCTTTAAAGGCAGTTGGAACCACCCCCTCTGCCACGGATGTATTAATCATGGCCTGGACCCATCCACATGTCACCTCCCTGGCTGATTTCACCAGCCAGGAAGGGCAGGGATCTAAATCACATGTGGTGGAATTAACAATTCGAAGGATCCTGTCCACTTCCTCAGGTCCAACAGGATCAAATTGTTCCCAGATAACAGGGCAAGACCATTCTCCCGGCATCTCCCCAGACTGCATTTCACGCATGGAGTCCAACTTAGACCGAATCCGAGCGATTTTATCCTGCAGATGCTCAGCAAATTCTTCCGCACGGCCCTGCAGGTGGGTGGTTGATACCACCCTACCCAAGAGAGATCGAGTAATCTTGAACAGGGCCGTCGGACGGCATTATGAGGATGCAATAAGGGTGGAGAAATATTCATGTTTCGCCGCTCTTACCGCCACAAGGTAGGCCTTAATAGCGGCTCTAGATTGTGTTCGGTCCAATTCCGCCTTCGTTTTTCTCCAGCGGCGCTCTAGACATCTCTTCACCCTCTTCAAGGCCCTCAACTCCTCCACCACGGGGAGTGACGGGTCGAATGGGGTTGGAGAGGTCACATTGGCGCGGTCCTGTGCAAGGCACTGGCCGCCTCCCTGTTCCAGGCTGCAGCCAATGCCTCCGCTGGACTGTGCAGCAGATCTTCAGGTATTACCCCCAGCTCCCTCTGAAACCTCATTGGGTCCATAAGTCGCCGGGGGCGGACCAATCGAATAGGTCCTGCCTCCCTGCGGAGTGGGGCGGCATAAGAGAATCTTAAGGAAATCAGGACGTGATCTGACCATGACAACGGGGATAGTTCTAACTTTCCCCTCAGGTCACTTTGCCATTGCTCTGACAAGAAAACCAAATCCGGGGTGAGTCCACTGTCTCGAGTTGGGTCCCGAATAATCTGGGACAGGCCCATGGCTGCCATGGTAGTCATGAACTCCCGAGCCGCTTCCGAGGCACGTCCCAGGGACGGCAGGTTAAAATCCCCCACGGCCTGGGGAACTCCACCGCCAACCCCGAGACGGCCTCCAGCAGCTCAGGCAGGGAGGTTGCTACGCAACAGGGAGGCTGGTACAATAGCAACACTCCCAACTGTTCTCGGGCACCCAACTTGAAAAACAGGGTCTCACATCCGGATACTTGTGGAGCAAGGCCCCTGAAAGCCATCAAAGACTCTCTGATGATAACTGCCACCCCTCCTCCCCTGCCCCGGTCTCTTGGCTGGTGCCACACCTGAAATCCGGCTGGGCACATTTCCGAGAGGGCTACCCCTCCCTCTGGGCCCAGCCAGGTCTCCATAATACACGCCAGGTCGGCCCCTCTCTCCGTGATTAATTCACTTATGAGAGGGGCTTTGTTGTTTACTGACCTGGCATTGAGTAGCAGCAGCCGAAAACCAGAGCCCTCGAGGATCTGCTGTCCAGAGCCTGGGGTTGAACTCAGAGGACCGGAACGCGCCACCGATACTAAACATCGGGGGCGCCTTCCCCGAAGATGGCCTGTCCTCTGGTTCCCGTCATAATATCTCCTGCCCGTCACCACCTCGATTGAATTACCCACATTACCGTCACCAGAGTTCCCTGGGCCGGTCGCCTCCACTCCCGGAACCCTCGAAAACCTGGATCTAAGCGGGGATCTCTTCCATCCATCCATCCTTTCACTCTCAATCTTCCTGGGGAGTCGTAGGCCACCAGCGCAACCAGTGAAAGCTCTTGGCGCTGGAAAGCCTCAACCACCCCTCAAAATTTTGCAGTTTCTTCTCTTAGATGGATTGACTTTCCCCACCCCTCCAGAATCCCAATTGACACAAAAGCTGAAGAAGCCCAGGGGCACTTGAAACCTGAGGCAAAAGAATCTAGCGCCTCCTATCCCTATCGCTGTCCTGTCATGATGCCCAGTCCAGGCTGCCTGCACCTGATTTGGTCCAGTTGGTGGGGCAGCTGGTACAATGACATTAACTCCTCCCATTCTCCTTTTCTAGTGCAAATGTTCCTCTCAGGTTGAGTCAATTCAGGTGGGAAATTAAGGTGATATTAATGACTCTCTAGTCAGATAAGCAAACCACACTTGGTGGGGTGGCGGGTGGGGGTAGAGATAGGAAGCAGCTGCAGAGAGCAGTAGTGGCAATCTGTACATTGCATACACTGGTTGAAGGAACCACTTCACCTGTCTAGCAGAAGGGACAGCCTTGTGCAAACATAAAAGGATACAGTGCTGAACACTTTCGCATTTAGAATATACTTATTTGTTTTGTCATTAGCACTCAGCCAGTAAGAAATCAACAATACAATGTCCACTTTGGTTTCTGAACTATATATGGAGGTCTCAATCATAAACTGACAACTACAGAAAGATTGAACCTGGAATTCTTGTCAGTTATTGCACTAGCTTAACATTTTTACACCATTCATATTAGATGTTATTCTCTCATTATAGTCCTTCTGGCAGGAATTACAAGGTTGTCTGCCTCTTACTCCTGAGAATTCCATATCTTGCTCATTTATCAATAATTTTCTAAAGTCTGTTGCACATTTTATTCCTTCATGCACTGCATTGCACTGCACATTTTATTCCCTCATGACAGCTGTCAAAGCATCACAGTGCTGTACAATTCTTGTATCCCGGGCCCATATTTTAATGGGCAACAACATATAGGGCATGAAAGAAATGTCAGATCATATCAATGACAGCTCAAATAAAACTGAGGAAAAAAATAAAATAAATAAAATTAAAAAAAATAAAATAAAATAAAATAAAATAAAATAAAATAAAATAAAATAAAATAAAATAAAAAAATAAAATAAAAATTAAATTAAATTAAATTAAATTAAATTAAATTAAATTAAATTAAATTAATAAAATAAAATAAAATAAATAAAATAAATAAAATAAAATAAAATAATAAATAAAACAAAACAAAACAAAACAAAACAAATAAAATAAAATTAAAATAAAATAAAATAAAATAAAATAAAATAAAATAATAAAATAATAAAAAAATAAAATAAAATAATAAAATAAAATAAAATAAAATAAAATAAAATAAAATAAAATAAAATAAAATAAAAGTAACTTGGCATACTGGCTATTAAAAGTATCAAATTTGTGGCTGTCATTTTTCCTTTTTTACTGAAAGTCTCATTTTAATGGAAACCTTTATGCATGTGTACATTTTAAATCCTATTAGCATACTGATAAAATCATAATTAAAATCATAAGAGAACAAGCGTGCTGAAGTGATTGGACTGGCATCAGGGAAACCAAGCTTCAAATGCCTACTTAACTAAAGAGCTGAGAAGGTGATTTAAGCCAGTCACTTCTTTTCAGTGACAACTATCTCACATTGTGTGCCTGAGGAGGTGTGTGTATGTGATAAAATGAGAGGTTCCCAATGTGCACTGCCTTGAATAACTTTGAGGAAAGGTGGGATATAAATGTAATGAATAAAGAAATAATGAGATCAGGCATTGGCTGGTATATATATATATAGCATATTTTCTTTAAGATATAGATGGATGTACATTTTAGGACAAATGAGAAACATAAAAGCTTATTTCCATACAGCAAACAAACAAACAAACAAACCCCACAAGCTTTATTTTAGCTTCTAAGGGGAATACTGGGAGGTAATACAAGAAGTTTTTTTAAAGACTTAACATCTTTGTATACTTACTTGGAATCAAGTGTGTACAATATTTGGATTTGCCGAGAGTTTTGAAGAAAGTGATATATACAATAAAAAGGCTGACAACATAGATGAAATATACATTCTTGGAGGAAGAATGTGGATATCACCTCTTTCTATCATCTGAATCTTTGGTCATGACATCCGAAGCACTAAAAAAGGAGTCGTTTTGTTAATGCGGATAACCTGTTTAGAGGCATTTCATGTGAATTTCTTTTCCTATGGGCACTTTAAAAAACAACTAAAACACCACCTGTCTCTTAAAGCCTGACTTTGGACCCAGTTTCTCAGAGAATTTTGTAGCAAAAAAGTGAGTTCAGTGGAAGGATGTGGAGAGCCAGTTTGGTCTAGTGGTTAAGGTGCTGGGCTAGAAACCAGGTGTCTGTGAGTTCTATCCCTGCCTTAGGCATGAAAGCCGGCTGGGTGACCCTGGGCCAGTCACTCTCTCTCAGGCCAACCCATCTCACAGGGTTGTTGTTGTGGGGAAAAGAGGAGGAGGAAGGAGTATTAGGTATGTTCCCCGCCTTGAGTTATTTATAAAAATAATAAAGACGGGATAAAAATTAAACAAACAAACAAACAAACAAATAAATAAATATTTATTGTCAGTGCTGATGGCAATGCCAATTCTGTGAAAAGGAGCTAATGAAACAAGAAGGTAATATTTAAACAAACGTATCATGTGAAGGCAACTTCTAATTCTTTAGTCATCACCAGACATTGCCTACACCTTTGTAATATTTTCTTACAACAATCAAATTTAAAAACCTTAGGTCCTCTGAACCCATCCAACAGACCTTAACTTACTGAGTGCTGAGAATCATAAAAAAAATATT
This sequence comes from Charina bottae, assembly GCA_023362775.1. Taxonomy (NCBI): domain Eukaryota; kingdom Metazoa; phylum Chordata; class Lepidosauria; order Squamata; family Charinaidae; genus Charina; species Charina bottae. The sequence goes on from JALMGJ010000003.1 coordinate 184,382,219, forward strand.
TATTTATGTATGTATGTATGTATGTATGTATGTATGTATGTATGTATGTTTCGACTTCTATCACCGCACCATCTCCCCCAAGGGGACTCTGGGCGGTTTACAAACATAGAGATTAAAATTCTGTTATAAAAACACATAAAAATACAATATACAATTAATTATTATTATAAATTAAGTAGAAAATCCAAGAAGGCAGACCATGATCTTTAAAACGGCTCTATGGCACCAGCCATCCCCACGAGGAACTATTCCTGTTCCCATCCCACGCGAGGCGGCAAAACCAGGTCTTTAGGTTCTTCCGGAAGGACAGGAGCGATGGGGCCTGCCTCACCTCCGGGGGCAGGTTGTTCCAAAGGGCAGGCACCACTGCCGAGAAGGCCCGCCTTCTGGACCCCGCCAAACAAAACTCCCTTACCGACGGGGTCCGGAGCATGCCCTCTCTACATAATCGAGTTTGACGGTTTGAAGTTATGGGGATGAGGCGGTCCCTCAGATACCCTGGTCCCATGCCATGTAGGGCTTTAAAGGTCAAAACCAACACCTTGAATTGCACCCGGAAGCATACTGGCACCCAATGCAGCTGGCGCAGCAGAGGTGTCACATGGGCCGATCTAGGGGCACTAATAACTGCGCGCGCAGCCGCATTCTGGACCAGTTGTAGCTTCCGGATACTCTTCAAGGGTAGCCCCATGTAAAGCGCATTGCAGTAGTCTATGTGGGAGATGACCAGGGCATGAGTGACTGTACGGAGGGACTCCTGATCCAGGAAAGGGCGTAACTGGCGCACAACACAAAGTTGCACAAAGCCCCTTCTGGCCACGACTGCCACCTGCTCCTCGAGCAGGAGTCGTGAGTCCAGAAGGACCCCCAGATTCCGCACTGATTCTGAACGGGGAAGTGCCACCCCATTCAGAACCAAAGATGATAATTTCCCAGATCCAGAAGAACCATCAATCCACAGCCACTCCGTCTTACCAGGGTTCAGCTGAAGCCTGTTGTTCTCCATCCAGACCCCCACAGCCTCCAGGCACTGAGAAAGGGCGGCCACTGCATCACTTACTTCACCTGGGATGGAGATGTACAACTGTGTATCATCAGCATACTGATGATATCTCATCCCATGGTGATGGATGATCTCACCCAGCGGTTTCGTATAGATAATTATGCTGTTGAAAGTCCAAAACAAATATATGTATATTAATATTGCTAGTCTGTTCCTTGCCTTCTGGTACCTTAAGAACATTCTTGCCATAATAGCAATGCCTCTTGCCCATCAAAGCCAAAGTACCTAATCGCCGTGCCCATTCAAATCACTTTGGCACCCGAGCCAGAAAAATCCTATAAACATATTTCCTCCTCCCCATCAGGAAACATGGCATATCCATCAATTAATATATACTCATTCAATATCATCACATGGAGCACCTCAAATCCTCTGCCTGAGAGGTCAGCATCTATTTGTGCAGTTGGAAGCCCTGCTTCTTGCTATATTGTCAGAGATAAGAAGAAGATATAAGTGGAGTTTGGTGCCACTGCTCAATCTATATTGTTGGCAAATCCTATGCCATGCTGCCATTTCACAGAAGAGCAGTGAGCTATTGTTGTGCTAATTAATCTCTTATGTCTGGTCTCACTTCACAGATTTGCTAGAATGATGCTTAGCACTGGCAGAAGTGGCAGGATTTGAGAAATGTGATCTGCTTCCCATCAACTGCAGGAGTTTGGTTGCATACCGGTCCACTTGCTGAGGCATAGGTTTTTGAAATGTGTGGGGGGAAGGCAATTAAAGCATAGAGTGCAATTCTGTTTCTTAAGTGGTAAACTGGAAAGCATTTGAAAAGAGGTAACAATATACTTACCAAAGTCTGGGTGTTGGACTCATGCTATGCTCCTTTTATTTAGCAATTAGATAGAGTGTTGCTTCCAAACACTCAGCAAGCTGATAAAACAGCGTGAATGGTAGTTTGTCACTTTTGCCTTCATACACACATATGCTACACACACACACGCTACACACACACTTCTTTTAGAGAACTAACAAGCATGGATTATACAAATGATAAAACAGGAGAGGAGGAGGAAAGATCACTTCTGCTCTTGAAGACCCAGGTTTGGTTTCTGTGGGAAAGAGACTCAGCCATTTATTATGTTTCTGTCTACTCTTTCCCTTCCTCTCCCTTCCTTTTAATTAAACATATTCACACATGAAATAATTTGGTGTAACTGAATAAATGTTTAAGCACCGTTCTCTCCCATGTAGCTGTCTTGTAGTTTATGTCATTATGGCCTACTTTTCAAGAAGGAGAATGTCTTAATTTTGAGTGTATCAAATCTAATCCTACGGTTTATTGTGGTCAGCCCCACTGGGTCCTGTTCTAAGGCTTTCCTTCCTTTTTGGAGGAACAGAAGCAGTCCAGCCATGCTGCTGGTGGCCTGAATCACCTCAATTTGTTCTAGCAATCGAAAGGCAGCTGCTCTGTGTGAAAGGAGTGTGGACCACTGCACAGAGCATCAAAACTGACCTTCGGCTGAATGCAAGAGACTCAGCCTTTTCTGCTAGGCCACTGGAGCATGTGCAAACAGGTTTTGCTGAAAGACAAAATGCTCCAGTGATTTAAAGCAAGTTTTTGACTCTCTTTTTCTCGTTTTTCCCTTTTGGAGGTGAAAACAGGACGGAAGACAGGCTGGGGACAATCTAAGCAACATCTGTTGCCTTTCACTTGAGCTTTGGCTGAGGACAATATCTTTTCAAAAAGCACTGACATGCATGAGAAAAGTGGGAAAAAAGGCTTCCAGAGAAGAAGGTCAAGACATGTTTCCCAACACACACAGTTGGTCCTTTTTAAAGGCTGTCTACGGAAAACCTTTTGAGGAAAGAAAAACAAGTTATTCCCTGCCCCCACCTCTCCATCCCCTTTCGGGTAAAATTGTCTCAGAGCTACTCTTTCCCTACTTACAAAGCCCAAGGGGGCTCTATGGAACTGCAGAACTGTTAAATCTCCCTTCTCTTACTTTTCTTCTTTAAATTTTTTTTTAAAAAAGCTTGACAGCCCTAATCTGAAACACACTTAATAAGTGTGAAGAAATTTATGCTTAACATTGGTTCACAACTGTTACTTTTTAATTTTCTCATTAATTTAAAATGGCTAATCACAGCTCAGTCACAACGGTAGTATTTTAACACTTGTACTGAGAGTTTTATGTTATTTTTTTTAGATAATTGTTTAGACAAGTTTCTCTCCAATTCCTCTGTGACCTGCCTAAATCCTTTCCATTCTACTCTTTACAAACAAGAAAATTAAATAAGTGTTAATTTTACCCAACTCTAAGAAAGAAATGATTATCTGTCCCCCCCTCCCGCTCCTGCCAAACACACATTGTTTTTCATCATCATTTTGACTCAGGCCACACTTGACATGCCTTCATAAAAAAGACAGATGAAGCAGCTGAGTAACTAGCAGTATATTATCCTCCTTCAGGCATTTGCTGCTTAGAAAGGCACCTATTCAATTGTTGGCCCCAGGACTGAAGAGTAAATTCTACGTTATAATCAGCTATTTTTGCATCATTTCTACCATTGTAGAAATAAATTAATGAAATCTCCTCAAATGAGAGCTGGTACTGGGGGCAGTGTGTTTATATAGATGATCAACAAATATGTGTATGTGTCATGCCACAATAAAGCTTTAAATAAACAAAAAGGTGTCATTACCCACTGCAAGAATATACTGAGGGTTTAGCACATTTTAATCCTTTTTTTAACCACCGTCTTTAGAGAAATTGCATTACATAAAACATCTTATTTTTGTCTAGGATTGTCTCAATATGTGGTCCTGGCAGTTTCTACGTATCACCAAACTTTGTGGTCTCTTTGTCCATCAGTTTGGAAGCAAAATGAGGCAACTCCAATATAAACACATGGTGCCTAGAAAGAAAAGGAACCTGAATGTAGGCAGGATGTATGAAATCTACCAATTGAGCCAATGACTGAAATTAAGAAAGGCATGGTATATATGTCATTCAGACTCCAAATCTCAAAGGAGACTGGAACAAATGTATCTGCTGGATTTCAAACTTTTCCAAATTTTGCATTGCATTTAGCAAAATATGTGGATATAGATATGTGTATGTTGGATAAAATTGCTAACAAAAAAGTCTATACTTGAAGAAAATGAATCATAATTGGGAAAACTGCTTTAAAAATTAGGAAGCACAGGTAAACTGAAAGATACTTATAATAGGAAATATAATATGCACGTCAATGCATGCAATTCAAAAAAAATCATATGCTTTTTGTTTTGTTTTGAAATTCATAAAATTTAGAAACTAAATTTGACAGCTTCATCATTTTCTGGGATCAGTGTTTTGATTTTTTTTTAGAATTCCTGTACTACATAGTAATATTTTAGGAGGAAGGAAAATGAAATGAAATGAATAAAATACCTTGAGAAGAACAGTTGCTAGCAATCAATATTAAAGTAAGATTAATGTCACACAAAGAACAAAAAGAAAAAGACTAAAGAATAGAATCAGGTGAATAAGCAAGGGGTTTAAAACATCATAAAAGTTATAATTTTTCAATATTTCATTAAGTGTTTATAGATAACTGAGTATATTGTTTTAAAAACCTGAAAATAACTATTAAACTCTAACCAGAATACAATTGTCTAGGACAGTGGATGGCACAGTATGAATCATAAAATGAAATTGTTAACTATGATAAATTCTGCCTGGACTTTCATTTCCGGGCGTTGATTGGAGTGCAGTGAAGAACCAAGGCTCTTAGCCTTGATTCCGCAGTTAGCTGTCTGCGGCGATTTGGAAGAAGAAAAATCACCGAAAAATCACCCTCGACGAGAGGGTGATCAGAAGATAAACCACAAGGGTCGCTGAAGTAGCTGCTCTCTCCCGACCCCCGTATTTCCACCGCGGGGGATGGGAGATTGAAGCGGCGAAAGGCGACTGGAAGAGGAACGAAGCTCTACAGCAGCTGTGAATCTGGAAAAGATAAGTAGCTGCCCGATCAGCCTTTTAGACACATTTTTTTTACTTTTAAACATTAATCTTCCTATTAAGTGCTAAGATTTGTCTCTGGACTTGATTTATATTTTCTGGTGTGTTACTCCCTTCTTGTTAAAGGATGATTAAATGGTGGGAAAAGAAGGTTAATTGACTTTGTTAAAAATGAAAGTGACTTTCGTTATTACCTGCAGTTTGGTCTGAGTTTCCTACCTATGGACAATTGTTGGTATTTTTCTTTTCGTTTTGTGGAATTATTATACTAAAGTTTGGACATAAATGGAGTGATTAATACTATGTTTTTTATGACTTTTATGTTGGGACTGCTGCCTGAAAGAAGAAAACCTTATTACTTTTTTTATATACGTAAGTTTCTCTTTTTTCTTTGAACTTTGAATTCTGTTTGGACTTGCTTTTTGGAAGAAGCTAAGTTGTTTAACGTTCAACTTGGATTATTATTTGGAATGTAGAGGGGTTTTTTTTATATGTTTCTGGTAACATCTTCCCTTTGTGACTTGTGGTTGGATTGACGAATTACAAGTGGGAAGGTGAAATCTGGGAATATTTACTATTCTTATCTTTGATTTTGACTTCAGGAGAACAAGAAGTCACTACTGGCTTTTTATTTTGGGTGTTTGAAATACCGTGGATTTATATATTTACTTGGATTTTGACTTTATATGGATAATTAACATTTTGTCTTTTAAGGTTTTTTTTTGGTGATTACTACTGGGAAAGAATTTACCCCTCCTTTCTTTTATAAGCTTCTTTTAAATTTTTATACTTTGTTTGGACTCTTTTTATATAGAAATTTGATTGTTCAATATGTACTTTGGGTGAAGAAGTTATTTAGATTATTGCAACTTCTCTTTACATATTTTATATAATTTTTTTCTTTTTTTTGCTTCTTTTTCTCTTCAGTTACTTTTGGCTGGATTGAAGAGCTATAAGTGGGCGTGAGAAACCTTGCTACTGCCTATCATTTTTATTATTATTTTGACTATAGTAGGGGGGGAAAAGTTTCCATCTGCCTTTTTATTTTTTGTTCCTGATTTCACATGGACTTACATATCTAATGGATTATTTACATATCTAATGGATTACAAATGAATTATGATGTCAATTATTTTTAAAGGACTGTTTTTGACTTTTGTATGGATTACAATCCTGGTGTTATGACAACTATTTTTTAAAGGATTGTTTTTATTTTTGGTATTTTTCTTACTCTCTCCTTTTTGTAAATAATTATTGCAACAATTATTATCTCTTTTTTCCTTTTTTTATTTTCCCCCCTCTCTTCTCCCCCTTTTTTTCTTTTTACAGGAATATTATCTACATTATGACGAATATGGCATTGAGGATGAAGAGAGACAAAGAGAAAAAAAAAAGGAACTGGAAGTGCATCTATGGAAACTCCACCTGCAGAAGAAGAAAGAATTATGGATGCAATCCTGGATGCAATTACTGTATTAAATAAATAAATGGATGACTTGGGCCAACTAATCAACAAGCAGATAGAAAATTTATTTACTTTAGAAAAAAAGATGGATTTATTGGGACAACAAATAGTTAAGAAGAAGGAAGAGACGAAAGAAGATCCAACCCAGGAAATAGAACAAGAATTTGAAAAAGATGAGCAAATAGTTAAGGAAGTGGTTAATACCTTATCAGGGGAATTTAAAGAGATGCAGAAATTAGAGGTCAACTCAGAAAGTTTTATTAAAGAAGTTGAATACAACTCAGATATTATTGTCCTTGTAGAAATGATAGAAAAGGTACATATTACGAGATTGAGTGCATCCCTAGAGCAACTAAATGAAAAAGCAAGAGAAAGGACTATCTCTGAATTAGTTAAATTTCTAGAAATAAGAGAACAAGATGTGGATTTGGAAATAGATAAAACTTTTAGAGTTAATCCATGGCATGCTAGAGAAAAAAAAGTGTTTAAAGGATACAAGACAGATACATGTATGAGGGATGCACCAGGAGAATGTAAGAAGCATTCCATAGATAGAAGTAAGAAATAGAGGTACAGTAAATGACCTATAAGGACTTCTTAAAAATTGGGAAAATTGGATTTTATCAAGGATATAAGATTGCATGTAAACTACCAATGGACTATTTGCGACTTACAGGGGGGGGGGGGGGTAAAGCCTATATGGGGTTATGAAGACTAAAATATATACCATTATTTTCTTAATGAGTGGAAATTATTAATAGACTATTTGCAAAATGCAGGAGGGGCAAAGCTTGTATGAGGATTGGAAGATCAAAATATATATAAATGGATATATTAGACAAGAAATGTTTTTTAATATTATATATAGACCTAACAAGTAAGATAAATTCTTTATATAACCATGACCAGAGATAAGTCGGAAGTTGACTATTTTCTATGTTTCATCTTTTTCTTTTTTTCTTTGCTTTACTACACTTTTTTTCTTCTCTCTTTGATTTGTATTTCTATTTCTTTTTCTGTTTCTAACTTTTAACTGTGTATAATCAAAATTCAATAAAATTTATATATAAAAAAAAGATAAATTCTGCCTGAATTACTAGAAGTCTATTATAATATTTGCAAAGAGAATATACAGTATTTTTAATTGAATTCTGACCAGACTGGATTTGTGCTGAAGAAATACACGAGAATCAGTATATTTTAAATGTTATCAACAAGATAAATCAGAAAAACAAGAAAGTAGCTATGATTTTTCTCAATACACAGAATGCTTTTGACAACTTAGAATGGTCTCAATCGAAGAGAATGATGCTTGCAATTTTGAAAAGGATGAATAGTGATTTCTCCCCCCCACATGAATACAGAGTACAAGAACAAGCAAAGACTCTAGGCCAGGGCTTTCCAAACTTTTCCAGTTGGTGACACACCAACGGCGGCGTACAAGAAAACCCGGAAGTGCCACCACTGCAGTGGTGCGCAAAAACCTGGAAGCGCCGCGGTGGTGGTGCACAAATACCCGGAAGCGCCGCCACGGCGCTTTTGGGTATTCGCGCACTGCAGCAGAGGCGGAGGCGCTTCTGGCTTTTTGCGTGCCGTGGTGGTGGCAGCAGCAGTGTCCTGGTGTGCCACATGAAAACCCAGAAGTGCTGATGGCCCGCCACTGGCAGCACGCCATCAGTGCTTCCGGGTTTTGATGCGACACACCTGGGCCCCGCAGGCAACACAGTATTGTGTTGCAACACATAGTTTGGAAAGCTATGCTCTAGGCAATGCACAAAGGATTAAACCCCAAAAACAACAGCATTATTTTCAAAATAACATCCAAAATAATAATGAAAAATAGTAATAATAACATAACATATACCTGGAGTCTAAAAATCATTCCATTTTCAATTGATAAAGATAAGGACAAGGCAGATCCAGCAGCCCAAACACCTGACGAAACATCCAGGTCTTTAACACCTTGTGAAAGACCAATAATATTTTATACATAGCATGTATTCTTGAATACCTTGATATAGGAGCAATAATTCAAAATGCCATATTCTCTTAAAAAACAGGAGCCAATCTTGCTATATGTGTAGGGCTTTTTGTTTTTTGTTTTAATAAAAGAAAAACTTTTGAAGGGTCAGAAGGTAGTGTGCTATTTCATATGTTATGAAACTTGTCCTGTAGAAATGCTGTAGTGATGGGGAATTTTTAGGAAAAACATTTAGAGATATAAATTAGTTTTCTTTAAAATAGATCTTGGAAGTCAAAGTCGTTTTCCTTGTGATTATGACTTTATTGTCAGTAACACAAACACCACAAGAAATATTAGAAGTCTACTTTATTGACATAAGCTCTAATAACAGAATTTTAAAAACCAGACAGAGTTTCTTTCCCTCCCTCTTATACCCAAGAAAGACAAGGTGGAGCAATCTTGAGTTTGTTCCTTACTGCTTCCTGTCTTTCTGGGCTTAGCTGATGTTTTGCTAATGGCTGCCGCATATTGTCTTCAATGCCATCTCCACACTCCTCTACAGTAACATGTGATTAAGGACTTGGTATTTATTGTATCAAAAACAAATTGAAAGTACCTCATGGTAAGCCTATCACTTCATAACATCCACCCATAATTTTTCAAACAGTTTCAAAGTAAATTAAACTAAATTGTGCAACCAGGATATTTGAAATGAAGATATAAGGAAAGAGGGGTGTGTGCCTGAACAGTTGTAAATATTATGATATAAAATATATACAAGATTTTTTTTAATTGTAAGCATTTTAACAAGATGAAAGAGACTTAACTTTTGCTAGACCGGTTTATAAATATTTTCTTACCTAGTATACCTTCTTCCATAGATGAAACATTAGACATTATCTACCCACTTCCAAAAAGTACAAGAAATGGTCCCCGTTATTTGTTAGACAATCAATCACCCTAAAGATTCCCTATACAAGGCAACAATTAACATTTTGTCTTCACAAGATCAGGGAACTTTTAATAAGCTGGAATAGTTTGATGTCTTTTCTATGGTGAGACTTTTATATCTCACTGCAACATTTTAATATCTCATACAATGTTCAGATACACATAATCATTTTACTTCTTTCCATTGGCCTTTGATCTTTTCTACTGTTTTTCAAAACTAGAAAAATGAATCCTGCTTATTTTCAAGTGAAATGAGATCATAATGCTATGATATAAATAAAGAATGCACAACATTTTTATAGCTGAAGGCTGCTCTTGGCTTTGAGTATTAAGCTGTGGGATGTATTCCAGATATTAAGTAAGGGGAGTAGAAAATGTTTGGGGACAGGAAAAATACTCAATTTGGTATGTTTATACCCCATGTATCTAATAATCTTCCTCATCTGTCACATTAAAAATTAGTAGAAATTTTAAGAGCGTTGTGGTCCAGAGGTTTCCAGCTTGTACTCCTGGTATAAAGTGAGAAGCAACCCAGATTTGCTTCAATGAAATGACTCAGACTGTGGAGGCAACCTGATTTGCTTTGCCTGATTTGCTGTCAGCCCTTGTAGTAGAGTAGTGTAAAAGAATCCTGAAACTCCCTCCCCTCACCAAGATTCTTGAACACTCTTTCCCAACTTCATCTTATACTAAACAAGATCAAGGTGGAGTTATTTGAAGTTTCTTCCTCATGCTTTCCTCTTCTTTGGGACTGAGTAATCTTTTCTCAACATTTCCTTTTAATGTCTCACTCATTCCTTCCATATTCCCATGGTGAGATCTACATTCTTTCACATTTGTCTTATCTTGTTTAAGCAATTTGGCTAGGGTTTAATATTTTGGAGGCAATGCTTCAGAAGAAGGCTCTTCTCTGTCTACTCCCGCATGCTTCCAGGCTGAATGGCTTCAAAGTTGTCCACAGTTGCCACCAAAGCCACCAAGCTGGGAAGACCTTCAGTGCACGCTGCAGAGACTCCTGATTAATTTCGTTCAGTGCCATCAAGCCTGGAAGCATGTCAGCCAGCATTATGGGAGAAACCTCCTCACAGTATTCATCAACACTTCTAGAAGGTCTTTTGGTGCTTCCATTCTATTTAACTCTCTCCAGCACTCATCAGCTTCAAGTGGTTGGGGTGGTCAAGAAGCTTTCCATGCCATTGGCTTCTTATTTCCTGCCAGCAATCAGAGAAGGCAATTGCACAAAAAGACACGTATTTTCAAACTGCTAGACCAGAGCTTTCCAAACTGTGTGTCGCGGCACAAAAGTGTGTCGCCACACACAGCGTGGTGTCGCCACACCACCCAGAAGCAGCGGGGCGCGCGTGCACGGCGGCCACCATGCACGCGCGCACTGCCGCATGCCCCCCCTGCGCCGCCACCGCCGCTAGCGTGTCGCCAGCGGTGGCACTTTGGAAAGCCCTGTGCTAGACTCTCAATCATTTATTAACTGGTAAGTAATTGGGAGTGCTGAGTTGTGCCAAAGGTGTTTGTTCACAATGCTGGGCTCTCTTAACCTCCCCAAAGATTTTGGTGAAAGTTTTGGAGGAGGCTAGCAAGGTCTAGCCCAGGCTGGGGAGAATCATGCAGCATGCTCTTGAAATAATTAGCCATGAATTCCAGCGAGGAGGTGGGCCCTGGGCCACCAACAGGAAGAGAAGAAGTGGCAAAATTCTTGGCTAATAAGGGAGGGAAGAGACGTATTGGTGCTGCCTCTGCTGCTTTTGGCCTCCTCTCCACCTGCTGAGCAAAGCTGGCTCACTGCCAATGCAAGCATTCTGGAAAGGGATTCCCTGAAGACCAAACTGGAGTAGCACCTAATATGTAAGACCCTTGAGCCAGCACTGTCCTGTATGAGAAGGCTGATATAGGCTCTAAAGCAGAGCTTTCCAAACTGTGTGTCACGACACAAAAGTGTGTCGCCACACACAGTCTGGTGTGTTGCCACACAACCCGGAAGCGCTGATCATCAGCGCTTCTGGGTTTTCCCGTGGCGACACACCAACTGCAGTGCGCAAAACCCGAAAGTGGCAGCAGCGCTTCCGGGTTTTTGCGCGCTGCCGCAAGGACGGCACTTCCAGGTTTCCCACACCAACGCCGGTTGGTGTGTCGCCGCGGGAAAAACTGCTAAACTCTAAAGCAAATGGAAACAAAGCAACAGGATCACTTTGCTTTGGATTTAGAACCAAGTGGATAGCTGTTGTTTTGTGAAATGAAGCATTTCTTCAAAACTTTCCACAGCCATAATATTTTGACCATTGATATGTTTGGCAATCTAATTTAACTGGATACCAATGAACAATGCAATATACAGTTAAATGATGCATGCAAAATGCCAACTGGTGTGAATTCTAGCTTGGCTACCAGAATAATCTAATCTACTTTGGAAGTCAAAATATTATTTGCAGGCTTTATTTTATTTCAGTATATTATTCCTAAACATTTATTTGTATCTGCTAAATTCTTCAGTCCCAATTTGTGAGTACAGAACACATTTAGCTTCTTCATTCACTTCAATGTCAGGACAGCTATGAATGCCCAAATAGGTCGAGCTAAGAACATTGTAATAAATATATGTCCCTATTAATAAAAGAATGATTGTTTGTTATTATTCTATTTTAACTCTAGCTGAACATCTATTTAAGTCAGGAATAAATGAATTAAGAAATGAGACTTGAAACAATATGGGACATTCTGAAAATAATGATCTCTAAATGGCAACTGATTGGAGGTTTTTACTACAGTTATTTTCTTTTTTAGTTTTTTTCTTCACAGGTGTTTTCTGATCCTTTAAGAATTTGGAATGAAGAATATAAGTGTAGACTAAAGAGAATCAGAGTGTTTGATTTATAGGTACATCAGCATGGAAATGGAAATATATATATTCATGACACACACACGGAATATGGCTTCCACAAAATACTCTAGGAAGTGTGTGTGAATATATATCTGTGTTTGTGTGTGCATGTAGGGGTACTTATACTTTGTGGGAGCTTATGCAGAAAATAATATAAAGCATCCTTCTGATGGTATTTTAAATGATGGATTCCATCTGGTAAACGAAAGGCAAACTATTCTAGCAAACCATAGTTGTGTTGTGCTGAGGACTATAATACTTAGTATTACCTCATAATGTTTGAAGTTGTACAACACATCATTATTTTTTGTAATTATACTTAATTGTATTATCTTAAAAGTCTGCATATGGGTATATCAACGTATTATACTTCATATGTCTATTAGGAATACCCTAGATCCAGCCCCTGAAGCATTTCTCTCTGATCCTAGTAACCCTGTCAAATAATTAATAGGATAAGGCACCCTGGCTCTAATTGGTAGGCATGGGTGTCCTCCTAAACACTATCTGAAGGCAGTGGCTACGGATGCCTTTTATCCGCTGAAGCTGGTTCTGCAGCTGAAACACTTCCAGAACATGACAGGCCTTGCTCGAGTTACACTCTGCCTAAGAAATAGATAGACAGATGTTGAATATATTCAGTATATGTATGGCTGCCTCTGAAAACATTTAAACCTTCAACTATCACTGAGTACAGAGGCCTGGATGCCGATAGCTTGCACTATATTACATCCATCTTTTATCACTGGCACTGGTTGTTTATCTCCAAGCTCATTTCAAAGTACTGGTCAAAGTATATGTCAACCTGCATATCATGAGAAAAATTATCAGACATGGGGGAGAGGGCCTTTTCAGTGGTGGCCTTTATTTACCAGGTGTTGCCTATACGAGGTTATAATACTTCTCATTCCTGCTCTCCTTTAGGCTGGCATTATTATTGTTGTTGTTACATTTAAAAAGTTATTATTCACGTTTGCTTTGAAAGCATTTTATTATATTTTTATACTGGAGGGAGCGAGGGAGGGAGAGGGAGAGGGAGAGGGAGAGGGAGAGGGAGAGGGAGAGGGAGAGGGAGAGGGAGAGGGAGAGGGAGAGGGAGAGGGAGAGGGAGGTGTCCTGGATATCTTTAGAACAAATAAAATAAATATGTGTGTCATGAACTTTGATTAAACTAGGAACTGAGATGAGAATATACTAGGCAGAGGACCTTGGTAACAGAGAAAAGCCTTAGTATGTTTCTTGGTTTTTTCCCTTCATTACTGTTGATAATTTTCCACAGCAAAGTGACAACTTTTTAAATACAGGTGTTGGGGAAGCAACTAAACTTGGCAGAGAAATTTATTTTTTTGGCAATGATCGATTTCACAAAACACAATTATATACATTTAGAATAACAGAGCTTCTTAAGTTATTTATGTAAAGTCGCTTTTAGAGGCAATTCAGGAATTTCTGATGATAGAGAGTGAAAACTGTCAAAGTGTTTGTGAGGGCCAAGTATTCAGAACATGTTGCACCAAGACTGTTCTAGGCATAGTTGTTGCTTACTCATTTCTTGGCTCACTTTTAAAGTGCTAATTTTGAACCCAGCCAAGACAGTCTGAGGCACTAGGACTATATGTGGCCCCAGGCCTATTTCCAAAAGTTCTTCTACAGGAAAGTCCTTTTTTTTTTTAACACAGGAAGCAGTCCTGAGTTTAAGAGCTGATTTCCCCAAAGAATGTGGCCAATACATAAAAAAATCCTTTTCCAGCTAGAATTCATTCTCATCAAATTTACTGTTCTAAGGGATGGTTTCCCTCGTTTCTGGCACATCCAATAAGGAAAAACATTCCACCTGTAGCGGAAGACTTCTCATCACTTTTACCTATATGATTAGGAAACAGTGTACAGACATCTGAACAGTGTAACACAGATACAGTGGTAATATTAAGCAATCCTAAGTTACTGATATCAGTGGGGATGAATCCTCCAGTGTCCTACATGTAGGCTTTCTCCAAACTAAAGACTTTCTCCTCACACTGAGCTTGAATGACCTCTTTAAGGGCACCCAATATTCTAAAAGCACAGTACATACTTAAAGAATCCAACTTTCCTTGTCCCTTGGCATATATACCTCCTGTCTTGGCATAGAGTCTCATGTAGAAGTTCTCCTTGCTCTCCCTCTCTTCTGGGATTCTTCATTCTGGACTCCAATCTGTTTCTCTCAGCCTCTGCTGATGGTCCTCCAAATTATGATTCTCCTACAGCCAAATCTACTGAGCAATTACCTCACAGGTCAAACTTCCAGTTCCTTGCATGCTACATTGACCAAGTTGCCAAGTATTGCTCTATACTTGTTTGTGCAAAGCTTCGTGCCTTTTCTCCTTTATTTCTTCTCATAAGTAGTTTTCCAGCAAGTTAGAGAGGACTTCCCCACCCTGCTAGTTCCAAACACACTTCCTTTTTTCTTCCCTCTCTCCCTTGCTGAACCCAAAATGGGGCCTATATAAAGAGTATGTCTCTGAGCTACAGTAGCTGCTTCTTCCCTGAAACTAGCTTCTTTTTCTGTCATTCTATCCCCCCCTCATTACATGACCTTTAGGGGCTGGATAAAGTATAAACCGAAGCCAGAAGGTCTCACAGAAAGGGCAATTCAGCTCTTAGTTCTTATTTCCTGCATCCCACAAATTTAACCTTTCCTGGCCTGCACTAATTTTGCTGCAACTCTCTGGCAAAAATTGATTATTCCTTCCTTGTCTGGCCGCCGACTCAGTGTGACAGAGAGTCAGGGGAACAGGATATGTTAAAAACAGATGACATTTATCAGCAATGCTATCATAAAGGAGGCATTACAGTATCAATAAAAGACTAATGAACTTATATCCAAGATGCAATCAGGTATTTTTACCGCCATCATCCACATTCTCCTGGCTGAGCTTGGCACAATCTTGTCTTTTCTGTATCCAGCATCATGGAAGACATCCAAGAAGCATCTCAAAATCATTCTGCAGAATATGCTAAATTTTCAAAATGGAGATGTGGAGAAGGAAAAACAGTATCTATAGATTGAAAATATGACTCAACTTTCTGGAGTGAGAAGCAAAAATGGCGATGGTGGGGAAAAAACGGTCTTGTGTCCACTCATTCTTCTCTCTGCTCCCACTGCCCATTACTAGCAAGCAGGCTCTGTTAATCACCTCTCTGGGAACACAGGCTGAGGTTATCTGAAGGACTGACTGAAGCCAACGATCCTTCTTATCCTTCTCAGAACTTCTGCTCCAGGCTCTCTAACAAGGTCCAGCAAACTGACAGGCACTTCTTACTTCTAAAGGAAGTATGTATGGCCCTAAATTTATTAGTCTGCAAATAATTTAAAAAACTTTGCTTTGGTTTGTATTGGATGAAATATATTTTGCTGGGTGTTTATACTGAAGCTGTTTTTAGTTGCGTAATGTTATTGCTTCACATGGATTTAAATATTAGTTCACTTCAAATTGTATTTGGAAACTGCTCTGAAATGAAAAGAGGCATATAAATAAATAAATCTAAAAAGTTTGATCTCATCACAACAAAGAATTGAGGCATTTGACCTAAATATATTTTGTTTCGGAACCCTGTTATCTCTGCTTTTACACAAAAAGAGAGGTATCTGAAGAACAGTTTCCATGGTTAATCGTACCAAGTCTGTGTGGAGCTACCCACAAGGATACTGCAGATGTTTTGTGGTTGAATGGATCCTATTATATTGCATCAATGGCCTTGGGTGCATAGGTTTGAGATAGATTTCTTGTGGTTGTACCTTCAAACGTTTGTCCCTGAATGCATAGTGCAAGAACAGTGGACTATTGTTGGACTCTGGGCACAAGCATGACGACAAAAATGCAGACCTCGAAAATAAGGTTAAGAGAATATGATATGGATTGCGTTACTCCTTTTTTGTGGTTGCCTTTCAAAAGCTACACAATTTGAAACTGACACATTTGATTTTCTCAGTGATTAACAAAACACACACACCATCACCATTTTCATTTTTAAATAGGGAAAATTGCTTTATTCTTGAGATATTCTGTTATCAGTGTTGCCAGTTCACAATGTGCATTGAATTAAAGAACTACATTTAATTAGAAATCCACATAACAGCTTTTCTCTTTGAAAGTGTGCAAGAGCTTTGAAGAAAAAGCTAGTTTGTCTAAAAGACAAATCAAAAGACTAGGTTTATTTCAATTAGATTTCCATGGTTGTGATCCATTGTTGTAGGAACGGGACATGTTTTTTTTAAAAAAAAAATAATCTGAAAAATGTGATCTCTATACCAACTTTGCTACTGCCATTGTTTGGCATTTCTATTGTAGGAAAAACAGGTCTTGTACTGCACTGAGGTACTGTACATACCAATAAAAATACAAAATACTGAAATACCTTGGATGGTGCTATCTGTCTAGCTTATGTTGTTCTTTCCACCACCTATCCAGGAATAAAAGAAAAACATGTAAGAAAAATATCAGAATACTTATTGAGAAAATGACTTTGAATTAATGTCAAAGGTAACTGATGTATTTTTCAGATGCTGTAAAATACTGCATTTTCCAGACTCCAAAGCAAATTGCTTGAAGCTCCTATACTTTGTATTTCCTTGTCCACACTACACACTGCTTATCCCAATTTAGCAGGATAACTGCTGTCATTAGATGGTTAACCTTGACATAAAACAAGAGACGGTAAGATATACTTAGTGCATTCTACTGCAATACCCCAAATTTATTCCAAGTATGATAGCATACTGTAAGTATCAAAGTGCTTTAACATGGGAGTTTCCAATAACTTTCAAAGGTACCTTGTATCTTTCTAGTGTTATAAGCTAACCTTAGGCTTATGCCCCCCTCTTTCTTCCTTCACGAACAGAAGTGATGTGGATAAGGACCCACATGGTCTCTATTTCAACTTCCGGTGCTTCATAGCTTCAGCAGGTGTTCCATCTTGCATTCTCATGCTATTTGTCTGAGACCTGAAGTATGCATCCAGTGCAGACTCTTCTTACTTACTTATTTATTTTCTATCCCGCCTTTATTATTTTTATAAATAACTCAAGGCGGGGAACATACCTAATACTCCTTACTCCTCCTATTTTCCCCACAACAACAACCCTGTGAGGTGAGTTGGGCTGAGAGACAGGGACTGGCCCAAGGTCACCCAGCCGGCTTTCATGCCTAAGGCGGGACTAGAACTCACAGTCTCCTGGTTTCTAGCCCATTGCCTTAACCACTAGACCAAACTGGCTCTATGTAATAACTATGATATAACTCTATGATATAACTATTGGTACAATAAATATGACAGAAATTATGGTTGAGTGAGAAGCTGTGGGAGGAGAGGTTAGCCTTGTTAGGAAATTCCATTTGCACTCTATTTCCCATAGCTATTCTAATGTGAGCTCTAACTCATAACTGAAAGCATGTTACACAGTATATGGACATACTTCCCAATATACGGTAAGTATTTCAGATTGAAGCTAGATATCACTTTACACCAGCAAGCCTAAATGAAGAAGACCTAGAGCAAACCTTGCATCAATCCACTTGCTATCAATCCAAGATGGGGAAAATCTTGGCAAGCTAAAATGTTCAGGGAAGGCGATTGCATTGCAACAGTTAAATCAGGCTGCCAGAATTAGGAGTGAAAATTATTTTCTAGTTCTGAATGGTACCAGCAAGAGTTTCTTAGCTTCCTTTTCCCTTTCTGGGAACATTGTAGATCTGGCCGACAGGCTGAAGTAGCATTGGCTCCACTGTCTACACAGTCTTGTTTTAGATTCTCTCCCTCTGCATGTGCAAAGTTGCTTCCCATCACAGTCTGTCTGCATACTTTCTTCCGCACTGTTCTCCTCCTTCTCTTTCACCTCAGCTTTCCCAAAAAATGATATTCCAAATGCTTCCTGTCAACCTGACTCTCCCACTTCATTCTAACTAGTATTTTTTTTAAGAACATGAAGTTTTGCTTATTAAATTGAACAATGTGTCCTCCTTTTTCTCTTTAGCTTTACCTCTGCAACCAATCTCCATCCCTCAGTCCCACTTGCAACTGGCCTCTCTCACATGTTCATCCTTTCCATTCTAGAAATAAGAAATGCTTATTGAGGTAAGGAACACATAGAACAGATAAAAATCCTGGGTTGTGAAGGGAGCTGCTGCACTGAAGGGAGACAAGTCTTGGGTTAAGACAGAAAAATGTTTTTTCTAGCTTTTCTTATCCTGATTTTGAAAATGCAATTGTTGTCCTATGTTTGTTAGGGCAGTGGAGGTAATATTTACTCCTCTAAAAGAAAACCTACTGGGGACTCAAGATTTCAGGGAATAATGCTACCTGCATTATTCTCCTAAATCTAGTGTGATGGACATATTGCAGCACACTGACTTGAAAGCTGCACTTTGCATATTTTCAGAGATACTTTTATTACATTTATATTGATTCATAAAAATATCACTGAAAGACTATTCAGTAATATGAATGCTGCTGAAAGAAGTATGTCCCACTATGGCCAATTAAGCTTTGTTCCTAGCAAATGTGGATAGCCCTGTGTCCTTAATTGATTATTTTTTCTTAGAAGATGGCATTTACCTCTAAGTAACTAATGATTATGGCTTAAGTGTTAGCTTCACAATAGTCTGAGGTCAGCTGCTTGTATTTTGATCATTTTCAAGGGGCCTTATTGGGATCTCCTGCTGCCTGGAGGCAGATCGTTCCTGAGAAAAAGGACAGGGTCTTGCTCGTGCAAGCTTCTCCCTTGGAAGCATCCCCTGACCTACAGCTTCCTTTACCTTCCCAGGCTTTTAATCTAGATTGGATTTGTTTTGTTTTTTTGAAAAATAGTCCAGGACCCTTTCATCTTATTGTTTTGTTGTACTTGTAAGCCTCAGATCTTTCATAATCAGAGCAGCAGATCTGGGGTCACCACCTCAGCTTGACATTGTCTCCTAACCCTTCCTCCATTCTTGCAACAATTCAGCATGGAGTTGTATGGGGGTGGGTGGGAAGGTTCACTTACAGTTCTCTTTGAAAGGGAAAGTAGAACTGGGACTGAGCGAGGAGCCTGAATGGGTGAGCCTATAAAGAAAATAACTTCTGATTAGGGTATGATTTTCTCTTTCTGCCCAGGAAGCCCAACTGATCATTGCTCCTATGACAAGCTATGTGTAAATATGCACACTTCTCACCCCCACCCCGCTTCAATTTTAATGCACTTTTAAATGCAAACCCCTTTCCAGGAGCTGCCATCCTGCCCTCTCTCTGAGAAAACTCCTCCTAGCTTTCCTTTGGTGCCATCTAAATTTGACCTTCTCAAAGGTTATGGGTGGCTATGGTAAGGGGCCAAAATTGGAGGGGGGGGGGTCCGAGAAATGGACAGAAAAAGAAATAGTTGGTTGCAAAGAGGAGTCATGGGGAGCGTTTTTGATATGCCTAGAAAAAGGGGGAAAGAAAGGAGGGACCCAGCCTCCTTCCACCTAAAAGACTCAACTTTGGGGCTGTCCTTAGGGGTCCACGCGCAGTTCCTGCCTCCATCCTGAGATACGGCTGAAAGAAACTCCCGCCTGACCTAGTGAGCCACTGTCGCAGGGCGAATGATCTCGACCTAGAAGGATCAGCCTCGATAAAAGCAGGTTGTTAGGCAGGTTCCCTAATTGCTGACGCAGGGCGATTTCTGCTCGCCCGTGGTGGGGGAAGATTGTGCTGACTGCAAAACCAGGAGAAACGGCTGAGGCGGAGGGGCGTGCGGAGGAGGCACGCTATACTGTGGGCCCTCCGAAACTCGGGACGGGCTCGGTCTTCCAGAGAGTAAGGCTTCCTGATCTATAATAAATCTGCTTTCTCTACCCATCCCACCGCAGGGTAGGACCGGGCGTCCCTCTCCGCGCTCATTTTTTCCCAGACCAGCGACGCGGAGCTCCTTCGCCCAAGGAGCGCAGTCAGTTTAGCCGGGAGAGAAAGACGCGCGGGTTCAGCTGCCGCCGCCGCCGCCGCCGCCGCGCTCAACCGGGAACAGCACATTGGGCGAGGAGGGGTGGGGATCGTACGGTAGGAGCAGCGCCCCTCGCCGCTCACTGGTTCTCTCGGCCTCTCGGCGCGCTCTGATTGGACAGAAGGGAACCCCCCTGTGTCGGAGTCTGCTCAAGCTAAGGGGCTTGCCTAAGCCAGCAAGTTCTATAGCGGAGCGGGGGCACATGGTCGAGAACCAGCAGCGAAAGCTTCGCCGATGCAACCCCAGCCATTTGGATTAACGGTTCCGCGCGGCGGCTGAGCGGCGAGAGGAAAACCCAAAGAAAACGACCCGGGTAAGGCTGCCTTGTGAACTACTGCAGTTGCTCAGCCCTCCTCGCCATCCCGCTTCCCTAGTCTCAGGGCAAAGACAGGTGACAGGCTGCAGGGAGACTCACGGGCGGGCGTCTTGCATTCCGAAGTTACATTTCCGTCGCGTGGCTCCTGCAGTGCTCCGTAGCAAAGATCCTGCCGATGCCAGTAGCTTTTCCGGAGAGAAAGTGAGATCTAGCATACAGTATCCTGAAAAAGCCTTCGGGGGTAGTAGATCGGTCCTTTTCCCTCCCCCGCCTGATCTGTCATGCAGTAAGGAGATAGCTGGGCGCAATCAGGCTTCTGCTCTTAAATGACCCCTAAAAAAGAAAGCCGCCAGAACATTTCTCCGGCGGCGCGGCAAATCACGTAGGCAGCCGGGACGAAGTCAGCCGCCCTTGTAAAAGGAAGCGACCGGCAATCCGCTACCAAAAGCTTGAAAGAAACGAATAACCACATACATTTTCCCTTTCATCCTCTCAATTTGCGGGATAACTCAAGTGCCGCCAGCTTGTGCTAGTCCTGATATTTGGCGCTGATGCCGTCGGCTGAAAAGCTAGTGATGCAGGAAAATCGCCGCCGCTGCCTCTCTCTGTTGGATGCTTCCCAGTTTTGCAAGCGAGACGCGGGCATGTTTTAAAATTAGCATTCACTTTGTAAGGTTGACTTTGCGGGGTTGAGGGTTTCCTGCTGACCTGCTTCATGAATATATTTGTGTATTGCCCTAGATATAAAGAATTGGCCTTTTGCCTTGTTGGACTGAATACTCAGATGTCAAGTTAGATCAATAAAGTAAAAAAAAAGAATATTTTATCTAATATTCACATCTTGTTTTTGTGATTCAGATGAGTTCTAATTACCTTAAATTACTTTTAAAAAAAGGAACACAGTTATGAAAAAAGGAAATTGTGACCAGTGGAGCTTTTTGATTGTGCAAATTGGATAATTGATAGGAGAAGCCCTGTTTGATAATGTCTGGAGTCAAAGCAGACTTGAAATGGCATGTTTGGCATTAGGGTTTCCTCTGAAAAGCCTTATTGGTGTATCTCTTTTACCCCCTCCCCCCCAAAGTAAAGTGGGTGATCTTAACCCTTTGTTTGATAAAATACAGAAGTGCATTGCCAGGAACCCAGTATTGCCAATCACTGGCATCAGCTGAGCCTGGCAATGATGAAAAAAAAAGCCTATTGTAGGTTGATGAGTTTTTCCCTGGTGACCAATTTTGTTGAAAGTTGTTTTGAAATTAATCCTAAAGATAATCTTTTCTAAATGCCTTTTAGTAAAAAGGTGAATAGATATTTGCTATTTGTGGGGCAAACTTGATTTTTTTTTAAACTGGAATGATGAGTGTGATATGAGTTATTCTAAGAAATACATTATAAAAGCATATCAGATAGAAGATTAGCAAGAAAGGAACATCATTATATTGTCAGCATGTTAAAAAACATCAAGGTCATACAGTTTAGCAGCACTGTGACTGTGGGTCTCATTAAAAGTACATACTCCTATTATGTTTACCTTTGAAATCTGTGGTTAAAGATGGGTTCAGGCTTCTGTAAAATATAGCTTCTAAGGCATCCTAAAGTGTGGGTTCAGCTGTAAGTGGTTGTCCTGTTTTGTTTTAAAAGAATGACAAATAATTAGCTAATCAACAGAAATAGGATTGAAAGATTGTTTGAAGGGAGGGGGGAGAGATTCAGTAAAATAATGTTTTACTGATTTAGATCTATTACTAAAGCACAACTACTTGGATATTAGACTAGTAAGCAGAACATAGCAATACATAATCTACTATCCAAATCAATAAGGCTCTTCAAATGTAAATGTCAAAAGTTTATAGCTTTTTTAGAACTACATCTGGAAGGATTGATCTGATTAATCTGAAGGGAGAGAAAACTTCCCCCATTCTTAAGTTTTTGGGGGTTTTTTGGGGGTGGGTGGGATGTTGCTGAAGTCTTACCATAAGACAGAAGTATCTGTGCAAAGTAGAATAATATAATAAAATATCTTGGTAGGTTGGAAGGATGGTATTAAAATTTCTCTCACAACTTTCCTTCTATTTGTTTACAATATGATGCTTCTCTAACAAGTAAAAGAGAAATTGCAGAACATCTGTAGAATTGCACTTCATCCTTATGCCAATTGTTTTTGTTCAAGATGCACAGCCTCTATTTATCATTCATGTATTGTGCCTTAGAACAGCATCCTAGATCTTTAGTTACATGCATGTGCTTAATATTTAGACAAGTCAGCTTCTGAAAGCTTTTCTTGTTTGCCCCTTATATAGAAACCTATTTGATTCATCCTGAATCAATGTCCTTTCACCAAAGAGAGCTGGTGGTTTTAATTCTCAAAGTCCTCTAAATGCAGTTGGCTAATATAAGTTGCTTCTTTTCAACTTCTAATGGAAATGGAGTTGTTTATGTAGCACAGCCTGGGACAAATTGAGACTTCAATTTGCATCCCATTGGCTATTTTACCACCAAATGTTTGTGGCACCTTTAAGAAGCTATCCTCACTTGCTTTAGTTGATAAGGCACCATTTGTTCATGAACATTTCCATGCCAGCTCCATTGTCCTGCTTTTTCATGGGAGTAAGGCATGAGATAAACCTTGTTTGGAGGGTGCATAGTAAAGACAGACGATGCTTACCTCAGCCTCTGCCACAGCTGTACATGCAGCTATAAGCAGCAGTGCATGAGTGCCTCCTCTGGGAATATAATGGCTCTGCAGGGAACTGCCACAAAGTCATCCTTTTGCCATGGAAATTATGGATAAAGGCAGAAATGACTGCTAGACTCTGAATGCCTATAGGATAGATCAGTGTAACAGACTGCATCTTTTCCCCTGTTTGCATATGGACATCAGAGTGATCCTTGTATCTTCAGTACAAATGATGGAACATGTGCTAGAAGAACTAAGAGTTGGTGCATATGACAACTAGGGCAGGCAAGGGAAGCTGCCCTTTCATAGGACAAAGCATTCAAAAAGGTGCAATGGAATTCCTCTCTACATATTTGAAATAAGAAATGCATGGGATCAGAAAAGTTCAGTGGATGGCATGTCTTTCATTAACATGAAAGGTTTCTTCAGGTTACTGTTAGCAAATGGTGTGGATGTTCTGGCTCCATTTTCCAAATCAAAGCACACCTTTACCAAAGTGATTAAATTGTTACAACTCAGCATTATTTCTTGAGCCTCCTGTAATGAATTGCAGTTGCTTTCCTGCTTTCCCATTTGTAGAAAGCCGTGCTGTTCTCAAAAGTGTGCCTATTGCTTTTGTGTAAACTTGTAGAGCCCTTTCATTTGACTCCAGGGAACTTGGGGTTAGAACAGTATAGCAAGACAATATGCTAGGACAGTGTGCAGTCATTTAGATTCCATAAAATATACAATATATGTGCTACTGTATGACATTTAGTCATTTTTAATAACAGGAACAAGTGTTTGGTATTTAGCACACTTATCTATAAGAAGTAGTTGAATGACCTGAATTATACAGCTTGAGTTTCAAAGATCTATCTTCCTGAAGGAGTCTTTCCACACTTTTTCCAATAAACTGAACTCTGGGTCAACACTTGTAATCTCAAGCTGTAAGTTAATTATAATTATAATGCATACTGTAATTATCTGGATTTTTCCCTCTCTTAACTAGCAACTGTTCACAGAAAAAATATAGCATTGATCATGAATTAAAAAAAAAAAAAAAAAATCCCAAGACCAGAGTAGTACTTTTTAAAAGCACACAGGAAGGGGACCAAAAATGGTTACAGTTTTCTCAGAGGAATTATGAAACAAAATGACCAATTGTAAAACTATAACTACATCTGATCACTTATCATGGGGCAAACTTGCTGCTTCCACAGTATTTAAGGGGTGATAGTTCAGATGCCAGGGATATTAATCAACATTAGAATTATTGCAACACACTGGGAGTTGCTTCATTGAAAGAGCACAGAGTAGTGTGAAAATGAAGGACTTACTCTACTGACCTTGATAGAGTATGATTTTCAAGACAGCATTTTCTGTGCTTCCTGTAAAGGGTATTTCAAGGGATGATAAGAATTAGGGTCAACAATTGGTCAGTTCCATAATACTGAATTATTTGGGGCATTAAGAAAAGAAAACTGAAGCAAATTATGGAGGATTTTAAAAAGCTGTATGTGTGTTTGCAAACAAGCACTGCGGTACCCACGTTGTAGAATCTAGGCTGGGAAAACTCTTATGTTGCCTTGAAAAGACAGTTGTCCCAAGTTTCTTTTTTACAACTTTATTGCTTTGGGGAGTGAGTAGTTATGAAGACAAAGACAGATATTGATCAAGCAGAGGCCTATACAAAATGAAAGTTAGATAGCTATGGTACAAAAGGCTGTAGATGAGTTTAAAAAGAGAATAGTGGAGTAAAGAAGCCGCACTTCTAAAAAGCAGCAAGTGGAGATTTTACTGTAATTATAAATGCTATTTATGTCATGGAAAGAGTTTCATTCAATGATTCAGGGCCTCAAAGTCACCTACATTACATTACAATTAACATGCTACTGATAATAAAAAAGGTAGACCCTTCTTTGAGTTGAACTCAGCTCTTGGGGACTCCATGGACAGATGTTTTGTGTCAGGAATATGGATTGGGGGTGTTTTTTTCAGGTTCCCAGTCTAGCCTAAGTCCGAGGATTTTCTGATATTGACCATTCAGCTAACCAGGTATGATTTTACTTAGCTTTTTGAGATCAGCCAATTTTGGCTACATGCTGCTGTCTGTCTGGGCAATGTTGTTGTTGTTCAGTCGTTTAGTTGTGTCCGACTCTTCGTGACCCCATGGACCATAGCACGCCAGGCCTTCCTGTCCTCCACTGTCTCCCGGAGTTTACTCAAATTCATGTTCGTCACATCGGTGATGCTATCTAACCATCTCATCCTCTGCTGTCCCCTTCTCCTTTTGCCTTCAGTCTTTCCCAGCATCAGGGTCTTTTCCAGTGAGTCCTCTCTTCGCATTAGGTGGCCAAAGTATTTGAGCTTCAGCTTCAGCATCTGTCCTTCCAATGAGCAGTCAGGGTTGATTTCCTTTAGTCTTTAGTCTTTAGTCTGGGCAATACTGATGATAATTATCAAATGCAATAATTAGCATTTTTTAAAAGATGAATAAAATCTTAGCTATATGTGACAACATACAGTTTATTGATTAAGTGCCATCAAGTCGGTTTCAACTCTTAACGGCCACATAGTTACACCTTCATTATGTTTGTTCATGTAGTAATTAACCTCATTAGTTATTCATTCTTATATAAATATTCAGATCTGTTTATATGAGAATAAGTCTCTTTTTCAGCAGAACATACTTCCACATAGGTATAATTAAGTCAAGTAGCTGAATTTGGTGATTAAGGTTGCAACATCAAAAATTTAGACCTAAGTTTTAAGTTGGCTAGATTTATTCCTAAATAAATGTACTTGGGATCAAGCAGATAAATGTTTGTTAAGAATATTTTGTCATTATAGCTTAAAATAAAGTATTTTCCAATGGGACTTAAAAATATTTTTACAAATCAAATTAATCTGTATACTTTTATAGATAAGATATCTTCATATGTAATGTTAAAACAAACCTAGACATGTTATGGTAGACACTTAGTCACTTTATACAGTTCTTTCTTTTTTTTAAAAAATACCCTCTTATATGTAATAGATTAGAGGACCACTGTACTCTCCTTCAGTTCAAACAAAGAATAAACTCAGGAAAAGATTCCAAGCAATGGATTTATGTTTCTATGTATTCTAATACCTAAACTACTGAACTGAAATGCTTCACTGTTTCACAGTACAGGGAATACAGTGATTTAAAATGAAAAACTTTCCAAGAAAGAGTTAAAATCATTTAGTTTTGTTTTTTTAAAAAAAAAAAGAACTAGAGGGAGTTTTTTTAAACCTTTGTGAACTGTTTGATCTTTGGTTATAATTAGATGTTTAGCATGTGCATTAATTGTGACTGCAAAATGTTTTTCCTCTAGTTTTTTGCCCAAGCATTTATTGTTTATTCTAAAGACTTTCAAGGTTGAGACAAGTACGTTTTAAAACAAAAACTTTAAGTTGCTTTCTCCTTCATTTAGTACTTTATTCCTTGAAGCAGAGCTGACACGAATGACACCTAAATCGTAGGAGGAAGGTACAGCCTCTTTATTGCTTTTGGTTGCATTAGTATCTGTTGCTCAAGCTGACAAACATAAGGCTAAATGTATGCCTTGGCAGTTAAAAGGCCTTTCTGTAAGTTGAAAGCCATGATGATATTTAATGACTTTGTACACTAAATGATCCTGAAAGGATGGTTATTCCAACATATACACACATAGCCCAATAATGTGTATGTGTGTGTTTACTGCTCTAAGACATACATCTATATGAAACACAATCAAGGATATTTAATAAACAATTGGCTGTTCCTCAAGAATGCACGGGTATTACAGAGACTGCTTTCTCATTTTTTTTAACAAACTGAGTACATTGCAATGTTAAACAAACTGGAAAGGCAACAAAATAAAAGGAAAGAATTTCCACAGATAAAATAACAACCATTAAGGCTGAAGCAAGTAAACTATCCAGTTGGAAAAATGTGTTGCCACTTAACTGAACAAAAATAATTAGAATGACAAAACTCCGTGCTCTCAAACTCTTTGGAAATGGGTAAATAATGAGTTCCTCCTGCAAACGATGCAGGAATTCTATAGGCCAATCTTACCCGCTCATTTACATTTTATCTAGTATCCTAGAGAGATAAAAAAAGACCTCTAAGTGTCTGACATTGGGTATGCACAGATTTTTCTCTTCCCTTTCTTTTGCTAGAATCCTTTTGGGCCACCATTCCCTTGGTTTAGAATAGTAATTCTTTCAAATATCACATTGTCCTGAGGGAACGCTTGG
The DNA here is from genome assembly GCA_023362775.1 of Charina bottae. Taxonomy (NCBI): domain Eukaryota; kingdom Metazoa; phylum Chordata; class Lepidosauria; order Squamata; family Charinaidae; genus Charina; species Charina bottae. Next base: position 184,409,738 of record JALMGJ010000003.1, read on the forward strand.
TTTCCTCTGTTATTAAGAAGGCTTTTTGCCACATCAAGGCAGGTATATTTATCGCCAAAAATTCAAGAAGCCCACTTGAGGCATTTTTGTACCTGACAACACTCTACACATTAGTACTCCAGATATTCCCCGTTTGCCAGTGGATAATCCTCTGCCCTTACATTATCAAAATATATGGAAGCCAACATCTACAGCTACATTGGTGCTGGTGTTCTCTCTGCAGACAGTGCACTGAATGTGCATAGTCTGCAGGTAGCTGATGTTATTTCTGTGGCGATGGCAAGGGACACAGCTTAACTGGAATGCACAAATGGTGTACATAACAAGACGAAAGCTACCTCTGAAAGTTGTAGATTGTCCTTCTGATATGAGCAGGACTGGAATAATGCTTAGTTAAGGAGTTAAGACAAAATCTTGCTTGAAACTATATTTCATGGAGAAGAAAAATGTAATATGGGGCTGCTAGTTTCTTTAACAGCCCCCAATTCCTGATAATGCACACTTTCACAATGGCAGTTACAAAAATGCCTTTGAGTCTTCTCGGTTTATGGCTGAGGTTGTACATTATAGCTGCAGTCCAACATGGCAATTTTCATGCTCTTCTTCACGTTTAGAAGAAAAAGTAGCAGCAATTTTGTGTCACAATAATCAAGGTTATTATGGCAGCCCTGGAGTATAAATGTTTCTTCAGAGCAAGACATTTCAGAGTGGTTGGAAAAAAAGACCCTAACATACTGCAAATGTTTTACTGACATTTCTTATGAAAATTGAGTTTGTATTTTTATCCCTGTTAAATAACAGTCTGCTTCCTATCTGAAATAAGATGACAGTTTATCAATATCAGATGGTTACGATAACTAAGTTGGAGTTGTGTGGCTTTAGTGACAGCTGAGAAACAACAAAGGTTAATGAAGCTTAACTGTGGTTCAGCTGAATGTACTAGGGTTTGCAGTCAGGCAGCAAACAGTTAGAAACTATGATTTGAAGTAGATTGGTAATGCATGGCTTATGCTAACTGTTGTTGGTAAGATTTGTGAATTGACAAAACAGCCCTAGTTCTGTCTCTGGAGCCAGCTGTACAGGAGAAGCAGGAGAGCAAAGGTTCTCAATCATGGTTTGTTTTAAATTAAAATTTGGCATGATGTCTCAACTGAGCCACATTCTTGCCCATTAAGTATTGTAGGGCAAGACATGCAGACTTTGGCTTCTTGAATTTTTTCGAAACCCTTTAGCAGAAGTGGCCATAGGAAATATCTCTATTTTCTTTGTGTAGCAAAATAACATGTTGCATCTTGGTGTATGTAGCATCTGTGCATGTGTTTCCATGCTCTCTTTGTGTTGTGTTTCTTTGTGTTTATGTGTATGTAGGCACAGAAAAGTACAGGCTGGTCTGGATAGGCTTCGTTCTGGGTCATGTGACTGGGGAAGAGGGAGGAGTCTGGGCATTGCCAACACTCTAAGTTCATTGTCCAGTTGCCTCTCCCATTGTCAGTTTTGCTTATTTTTGAACTTAATCTTTTTTTCAAACTTACTATCTCCTGCCACACCAACCTTGGTCCCATTCAGTTTTCAGAGAGTTATTCTGCTGATGGACAGAGTACTGACCCCCTTATAGTCATAGTCACATAACATAGTTTCTTTCCAACATACTTTTGGGTTAGGGGAAAAAAGCAAGTAGTACCATATAACTGAATTGAAAGCAGATTAAATTACACATTATTGAATGAATTGTTTAACTGTTTAAAGATAAAATTATACTAGACTGCTATATTTGGGCTGCAAAAACACAGATGATGACTAGATGGCAGCAAAGAGTGTTTTCTGTGTCTGCTGCCATCTATTCACTGTTAGATTTTGATAGTTCAGCTACAGTAGACCTTATTATATCGTTTTTTGTTTAACTACTTCCATGGTGGGCTCTTTGTACAGTACTCTTTAAAAACCACTGATTGGAATAGGGCAAAATATTGGCAATCCAGGAAAGGCATAACAACTCCCAATTTTTTGTCTTTTGTTGAGTAATTGCTTCAGATGGTAAGAATTTGTGATTTATCATTTAATGACTACAGTGTTAGCTGTATCTCAGGACCAGTCAGGCTATCAAAGGTTATTGTAGTTATCACACCAATAAAATAAATTGTTTCTTTTTCTTCCTGTTGATCTTTTTTTCTTCAGTTATACAGTATATCTTTGACAGTTCTATATAGACAAGTCGAAGATAATTACTCCTCCAAAATTAGGTGGGTTTCTGTGAATGCCAACATTTTCTTTTAAAACCGACCCAAGCAACTTTGTAGTCTGTAGTTTATTTATTTAGCAGTCAATGATCAAAACATGAGAAAGAATCAAATATATACAGTACACACATGGTACAGTTAATAATCATTCATTGAAAACAAAAATAAACAATGAAATAAAAATAATATTTAAATAATATGGAAGTAACCCTAAGGACAAATTCTAACCCAATGCTTCCGGGTGGCAATTGCAATAGAACATAATTTAGCATGATGAGAGATTCATTTGGAAGGCAACAGTGGACTAAGTCCAGGCTATATCTTTTTCCCCATGAAAAGATCAGTCACAAAGATGGACTGAACCAGGAGTTCACCCCAAAGACTAGTTTTCACCAACATTTTTATTGGCAGATTCTCATCTCAGCTTCATCTGAGCCAAACTAAACGTCCAGTGGACAAGTGTGTTAGACACGCAGCAAGGGTCACAGAACAAAGTTCATAAAATGTTTGATTGTATTGCTTCTGGCACATTCAAGTCTTTATAGAGATAGAGCTGTACTCCATATCACAGGAGGACCAGCCCCTTTGCTCTAAACAACTTGGCAGCAGTTGCAGCAAAATTGTTTCTGTTATGACTGGCAAAATTCATTATAGCATTTAAAACTTGGGCACAAAATGAGAGGCTACCAGTTTGATATCTCCACACAGTGGAATATTAAAAGCAGATTCCCTGGTATTTAAAAATCTTTCTCTGTTCTATCTGAATGCCATTGATTTTCTACTTATGATGTAGTTTGCACCAGGGTTAATAAACAGGACAATTTTTCTTTTGGAATAGTTGATGCTGAGTTCTTTACCATAAGAGAATGTTGCAAGGGCTTGCAGACTTTAGCAAAGGCCAGTACGGATTAATGAAAGGATTAAAGCATCCTCTGCATATAGTAAGATGGAAATAGGGTTGTTGCCTAGCATTTGGGGGCGAAACCTATTTTGAGACAGATTTTTTTTTAAAGGAATCAGTCTAAAAGTTAAACATAAGTAGTGCAAGAATACATCTTTTTATACATAGGAATTGAAGTGAATATGCCTGCAGTATTGGTACCTCTTAGCTGTGAATAGATGCTCTTGTGCAGCATTGTAACCAACTTCCGTAAACGTGGATCTATAGAGGACACTGACAGTTTCCTCTAAATCCTCGCTTTAGATATCAAGTTAAAGCCACCTTTAAATCAAAAAGGGCAGCATAAAGTGTTCCTCTTGGGCAGATGGAATATTTTCCTACCAAATGGTACAATGTGATGCATTGATCAAGTGTTGACGGTCTAGTTCCAAAACCAACTTGTTTTTCAACAGCTCCTTCTCTTGTGTTAGTCAATATGTTTCATATTGTCTAGTATAGAGTTTACTAGTCCTGATTAGTAGACTGATTTTATGGTAAGTAACTGGGTTGAGCTTGTCACCTTCTCTAAAAATTGGAACTATTATTGATTAGTCCCACACTTAGGCATCTGCAAAGAATGGTTAATATGGATAAATAAGGAGATCAAGAGAGAAATCCACATGTGTTCTTCTAAAATGAAATCCCCACTACTGTAATCATTTTACTGCTTTTCAATTGTGTTGTGATTTTTGTGACTTCTGAGAAAGTTACAGGAGGCCAGTCGGAGAAAGACTGAAGTCATAGGCAGAGGACCCAGTGCTCAATAGGGTGTAAAAGTGTTTTATCATTGTTTCAGAGAACATTAATATGATATAATTTGCTTTAGATCAAATCAGATGCTTATGCTCAGCTCTGATTTTAGAGGGCTTCTAAAATCAATCTCAGGAGTCAACAAATGCTATCAAAATAAATGATGGAAAGTAAAAAAAAAAATCACTTTTTTGTGATGGCTAATTGGTAGAATGTGGATTAATAGTTGGCTGCATTTATTCTATTACAACAAAATCTTGACCCATCATTTCCTCCTAGCCGTTGTCATATTTTAGATATTTGGAGGATCTTTAGATGATATTCTTTTTCTACCCTGTAGAGAAAGACCAGTGTTTTGAAAAGAGTGCTTTTAAATTGCTGCCACCTAGTTAACATTGCTTTTTCTGGTTTATTCCACAAGCCCCTTAACTAGAGACCTTCTGGGGCAAAGAAGTACCTCAGAAGGGATTACTGTAAAAGACATTAAATGGATTCTGTAATCAGAAATGCTTTTATTTGCATTATGGTTTTGCCCTCTGGATACCTTTCTGAAAGTATTACACAGAAGCTGCAGAGCTGAAAGAACTGTGCAGAGAGCCAGGGGTTGTTAGCATAAGTGTGCTTTTAAGGCAGATGACAGTTATTAAATACATGAGGTAAATTCATTTACCATCTAGGATGTTTCCTAGCTTACTGATTCACTGATATGGAAGTTGGCAGAGGTGAATCCTTATTTTATTGTGGCTTCCTAGAATATATTCCTCTTCCCTCATATGGCATGTGACCTGATGTGTATTTTATTTCCTTCTTATTTCCATGTTAATCACTTGAGAATTTTTAAAAATTGTCTTGACTGCTTGATATCTTGCTTTGACAAAGTGGAGAAAGCTTGCCTTAACCCTAAAAGGAAAACCCCAGTAATAAAATATGCTTGCAGTACAAGCCAGATTTCAATGCTTAAGGCCCTCTATTTTCTGTGCTTGGATTCTCACAAAATGTTGAAAAACAAATTTAAAGCTACTGTATCTGTGCTGCAAAAATACAAACAACCGCTAAATGTCCAAAAAGAGATACTAGAAGACCCTAAGGCAGTGTTTCTCAACCTTGGCAACTGTAAGATGTGTGGACTTCAACTCCCAGAATTCTCCAGCCAGCGTGGTGGCTGGGGAATTCTGGGAGTTGAAGTCCACACATCTTACAGTTGCCAAGGTTGAGAAACACTACCCTAAGGTCTTATTTTCACTACAGATAATACAATGTCACAACTTCCTTATCTGCAGAGGAAGAAACACCCCTTGAGCTAATCCAATGCTTACCATTAGAACATGTACCTTTTTAGGCTTCTCCTTTATCCTGGTGGTGCAATAGCACAGTCAGTATACCTTTTGTGTTATAGGTCAAAGGTTACTATTTGGGAGCTGGAGGTAAAACCTTCTATCTCAAATGATAGGAAAATGGGAAAATGATGGAACTGAACATTAAAAATATAATGCACATGGAGAACAAGAAAGCTTGGAAATGCATAATGATAAGCATGTACCTGCTGGGTTTTGAACCAGCAGTCTTTGACTTATAGCCAAGAATTACAAACATTGTGTTTTTACAGCATAGGAATTGAAGTGAATATACCTGCAATATTGGTACCTCTTAGCTGTGAATAGATGTACTTGTGCAGCAAGTAAGTTAAGGGATGGGAGGGGGATCAGAAAGCTCTTTGGAAGACATACAGTAATAAGAAAGTTTCTTTTTTTAAAAAAGAAGCTTTTTGTTATGCTTGCATGTACAGTATATGAATTTTGATGCTTTAATTCAGAATATATAATAATTCATGTGTGTGTATGTTTGGTCTAGTGATTAAGGTGCTGGGCTAGAAACCAGGAGTCTGTGAGTTCTAGTCCTGCCTTAGGCATGAAATCCGGCTGGGTGACCTTGGGCCAGTCCCTCTCTCTCAGCCCAACTCACCTCACAGGGCTGTTGTTGTGGGGAAAATAGGAGGAGGAAGGAGTATTAGGTATGTTTGCCGCCTTGAGTTATTTATAAAAATAATAAAGGCGGGATAAAAATTAATTAATTAATTAATTAATTATATGTTTGTGTGTGTGTGTGTTTGTATATGTGTACACATGCATATATACTATCCAGGAGCACAGCATAAGTATAAGAGTGGTTTAAATGGTAAGTGCAGGTGTCCCCTCCCTCTTTGTTGCCATCTAGTTGTCATCTGGATTTTTACAGCTTAGATGTAATAGCCGTAAACAAACTGCTAGACTCCAGTATAAATTTGCCATTTGAACGATGTTTTAAAAGTTAAGTTCAGTTGTAAAGAATGCTAGACAAATTACAGTAACTTAAATCCGCATTTCGATCAATCATTATCTGGTCCATGCAAAACATTTTCCTAGCACAGAACAGTTTTTCTAGCAAATTTTGTCAGTACCTGAAACCAGAATGTTTTATCTGAAATGAACGTTTAAAATCAAATTATTTTTTGACCTTTGGGAAAATTTATGGTCAGGAGTTCAATATCCTGCTGAAGGTACAGGGCATTTGATTCTAAACAGTTGAGCCATTCACTAATTCATTTGGTGTTAGGTACAGGATGCGAATATGCCTCAATTTTCATTTTTAACTGACTGGATCCCCAGTTCCAACAGGTCAAATTGACTGTTGGCAGAAGATACAGGAAAGAAAGACATGAAGGAAAGAAAGATAGTGTCTGCTTTGAGTTGAGGATGAAATACATAAATAGAATCATTATTTCATAAAACAAACAGTTTCTGAACAGTTAATCAGAAGTTTTCACATCTCAGTTACTATTTCTATTGTGGGGCTGAAAAAATATTTTGGGGGCGATGGGACCATTTGGAATTTTCAGAGCATGTAGTTTTACAACATGACTGTCATTGGTCCCTTTTCAAAAGTGGCTGCCAAAGTGGGCATAGATTCTCACAGACCCATGTTTACCAGAAGATTGCTCTCTGGGACCCAGTGTAGCCCACCCCCCCAAGATGCTCTCTACCGCCCAAGCTAACTTTTCCATCTTCTCTGAGCCACATTTTATTTTATTTTTTTTAAAGGAAAACACTGGCTTGCAATCATACTAAGAATGCTTCAGAGATAGGGGCATTTCTATAAATAACTATGATACCAAAAGTAGATACTTTATTGGGTACCAACTTCCACTTTCATTTTACTTTGATTCCTAATTAAAAGCATTTTTAAAACATCTAAAACAAAGAAACAAAAATAAATTTCTTAAGAGAAGTATCTTCAGGGTGTTGTGTCAAGACATACCATGTTGCCTAGCTGTGACATATTGCAAAGTATATCACAAATATTACACAGAAGAAGCATGCATTATTAACATGTTGTCATTAAAACTGATGGTATTGTTCCAAGAAGCAGCATGCAGTTCATTATATTTTGCACCATCTTTTCATCTAGTGATTCTTAGCATTGTATTATTTGTTTCCTACTTTACCCTCATCTTATTCTGTCAACAGTTCTGTGAATTAGGTTAGGCTGTGAACAAGTGATAGGACCAGAGTTACCCTACGTACGTTGTATCGTGCTATGAAATTTCAAGGTCTTATGATTGAATATAGTTTGGTACTCTTTAGGTATGGAGTTTAATATCAACCAATTTCTGGAAATTAACAGGTCACCTGAATTTCAGTGTATTAACTCTTAATAAAGGTTCCAAACAGGTCCGATTGTAGCAATGTTTTTTTTTAATTTATGTCAAGAGGACTAGCAGCCTGATTCTAAACATTTGCATGACTGCATCTGTCTTCACACTGGTAGCTGCTTTGATTTCTTCACCTTAATTTGATTTATATTCTATCTTTCTATCCAGTTAATTATGATTTGAGTTTTATTAAGATGCATAGTACAATAGGCAGCATAGAAAGGTTTTAAATGAACGATAAGAAAATAATTTAATAATTTAAATGGGAACTATATTTAATTAACTGGTCTGGGTCCAGGATTTATATCTCACCAATACTGTGGCTTTTAGGACTTCTTAAAATGATTCTTTTCATGAAATATTTGTTTTTAATTGGGATGCATTCATATTTGATATTGTATTTATTATGTACTATTCGTTTCTATTATTTGTCTTATTTTATTGCTTGTATGATTTCTTGAATACATTTTATGGTGAAAGGTGGAATATAAATTAGTAAATTAAGCTAAATTAAATAAATACTATTCTCTCCAGTGCCTTTGAGTTGATAAGTATGCTGCAGTCTGGGGACTTATAGAAAATAAACTGCTTCTACTTTATCACACTTAATGTCTGCATGTTTTCAGGCTGTTGTTCATAACTATTAAGAGATGAGTAATGCTTATTTTTGAAACTGAAGTATCAAGTCTTAAACTGAGACCTACAAAACAATGCTTACATTCTGATGTACAAACATGTTATTTTTCAGCCTTGATTTGCTGTACCATATCATAGTCCAGGAATCAGTACCTATTTCAGGGACCTTGAGCTAAAGTTTCTAAAGTGACTTAAACAGAAGCCCATAGAGTCTTAATTCTCCAACCTACCAAGCTTTAAAGTGGCATTTGAAAATGATACAACTATCCACCAGCAAACTGGTATCTGATGTTCACCAACAACAGCTTAAGGGCAGTACATAGGTGGCTTTTAATGTAAAACACTGTTATATTTGCTAGTAGAATTAAAGACAGCTACAGTATGCACCATAAGCATAAATTCCTGAGTTATTCCTGTTTAGTTTTGTTTGGAAAAGTCTGAAGCAATGGATGGATATCTGTTTCCCTTTATTAATTTACGAGGCCAGGGTTAGGATGTAATTGGACACTTTGACTTCCTCGGTAGATTCTGGTTAATTTGACTGTTCTGATGAATGGAAGAAATCAAGAGAGGAAGACTTGGTTATACAGATGAGCTCACTGCTCCTGCATTTCTCATCAGTTCTGGGTGGTTGGTTGGTTGAGTGCCATGTTCAGACATGTCTTCCTTCTCATACCCATAGTATTGACATATGAACACACCACTCAAAAGTATTAATGTAATTGAAGGAAAAACACTCAGTAGGTCAAAATATTACCTCTAGCTCCTTTCTGATTGATGAAATGAAAAGTTGAGTGAGCTTCACCAGTACATATGAAAGTTGAAAGAAATGTAATTTTCAGGAAATGTATCTAACAGCAGTTCATGTCTTTATTTTCCCCTTTTCTTTTATAGGTACTTCTTATGCTGTATCTCTTGTGAAGACTGTTCAGTAGTGGAGAGTGATTTTTTAAATCAAACACAAGTTGTTACTTCTGGAATCCCAGCGGATGCCCTGCTAAGCCAAGTGGAACTTTGCCTGCTCTTTTCTCAAGTTTCCTTTCATTTGTTTGTTTTGTTTTGTTGTTGTTACTTTATTTTTTTCCTTGCACAGGGAGAAGAAGAAAAATGAAATTAGGCAAAGTAGAGTTCTGCCATTTTTTGCAGATAATAGCTCTTTTCCTCTGTCTTTCTGGGATGAGCCAAGCAGAACTGCCAAGATCCAGATCAAAGCCCTACTTCCAACCTGGGAGACCACGAACCAAGCGCAGCTGGGTGTGGAATCAGTTCTTTGTATTGGAGGAATACATGGGAACTGACCCTCTTTATGTAGGAAAGGTAGGAGAACTTATTGAATTTCATATGACACAACTCCTTGCCTAATGGAAACCATTATAATGTGATTTTGAATTGTATTAGTAGACTGCCTCCTTAACCTGCTATCATCTTGCTGTGTGTGGACTACAAGTCCCAAAATTCCTACTCAGAACACAGGATGAACAAAGCTGTAGGAGACTGATAATACAAGGTTTGCAATTTTAAGCAATTCTTTTACTTGTGGGCAACTCTAAGAATTTTTACTTCGAAAAGTAGCTGACAATATGACTTTTATGTCCCTGAATGTTCACCCATTACTAGGGTACTTATGCTCCTATATGGTCCCAGAGGTGCACTATCTTGGAGAACTGTAACACTGCATACAAGCAGTGCTCAGGGAATACAGCCATAACCTCTGGGTGCCATGGATTGTTCCTGAAATTTCAACAGCTAAAGAAAAAACTACTTGTGGGTAGATTGCAGTGTGAACCACACTGAGTCAAATAATGAAGGGAACATTTAATAGCTGAGCTCATTTAGTTGATTATATGCTAGCAGTAGCTGGCAATGATTGGTGCATTGGGAGCAGATTAGTTATACATGTTTGTTATTATTGTAGATAATGCTGGCTAAAAATGGATTAAGTAGAGTCACCTTTGAGTCAAGCTTGACTCCTGGTGACCTACATGGTACATCTATATAATTTTCTTGCCATTATATGGAAGTGGTTGCCATTTGCCTTCCTTGGGAATATTTTTGCCAACTCCCCAACCTATTCTATGGCATTGGGATTTCCTGATGGTGGCCATACAATTACTAACCAGAACCAACCCTGCTTAATTGTGTAGATTACTCAAAGTCAGCTAGATGCGACCCCCTTCTGAGGTGAAATTGACTTCTTGATGCTTTTTGTACTTAAGCAAGGGTTGTTTGGCATACAAATAAGAGGGCACATTATTCTAAGATTCAATGCACATGGGTTTGAGGCTGTGTAAAACATAGGTGGAAATGCCTAGATGTACATAGGCAAGCAGGGTACATGGAACCATAGTATGAGAATGTCCATATTTTGTTTGATTGCTTAAGCATGCAACCCTAATGTTCCTTAATCTATTTTCTTTTGGCTTCGGTACTGATAAGAATTCCAAAGCTATGAGTTTTGCATTTCAATAGTTTTTGCTGTTATCCTACTTTTCCAAATAAATGAGCAAGCAAAGTACAGCATCATAAAAGAAAATCTGGAACCTAAACAAGCTGAATGATAAATGGGTTTCTAATCATATGACATTATTGCGGCAACCCATTAACCAATTCACAACATCAGCAGAAATCTATAATAAGTAAACTAAAACAGTTCAATATGTCCACCATGAAGATTAGATCCAGTTCCAAGTCTGAATTTTATGGCTGTCATAAGCTTGTCTTGCTCCTTTTTCCGTTTAGTTTTGGTATTTAGATGTTTGAGTGCCACTGCTGATGTACCTAAAATGGAGAGAGGAATCTGCAAGGGAGAAAGTGGAAACAAAAATCTGTGTGTGGGGAAAGACACTTTCAAGGAAAACATTAACATTCCCAAACAACTCACAAATGACTGGAATGATCAATGGCTGTGGAATGACGATTTGGGGAGGGGGGAATGCAAAACCGGATGTGTGGAAGAGGAATGGAGTGCACTGGCTGAGATCTTCATTTTGTTTAGGTCTCACATATGCCTTCAGAGTAGCCTTGGCCCAAATAACAAGACAGCTCTTTACAGTTTGAAAGCAAATTCAAAGCGATTGTGAAGAAAATTTTATAGCACCCGATGCCCTAGTTATAGCTACCTATAGTTTTAGTGCTTGGTTCCATAACATCTTATTCCTGCAAATGTTGCAATTCTAACTGGGATTTATGTCATTTTTCCCCTTGGCTCAAAATTTACTATTCTGCCCTAAAGTTAATCATTATGGAATCCATGTAGTAAGTAACTTTTCCCCTCACTTCGCTTTTAAGCATCTCTTTGCTTTTAAGCATCTCTTCTTCCCAAGATACCAAATGCTCATTAGTACCCTCATCAAGCCTGCAGTTCAGATACTTATTCAACTTCTCTGACTCCTCCTGCAAACTTTCACAGCTGTAAAATGCTTCCAGGCCTGTGTCAATATACTATACTCTAGGGCAGCCTTTCTCAACTTTTTGACCCTGGAGGAACCCTTGAAATATTCTTCAGGCCTCGGGGAACCCCTGTACATTCAGGCTCAAATATAGGCCAGAAGTTACAAAAGTATTATATTTGTTTCATGTGTAGGCCTGATGTATGCATTAACAGTGTTCTTAAACTAAAAATAAAGAATGAAACTTACCTCTTTAATGTGAAGTTGCCCAAATTTGTAATAATTTTTTAAATTAATCGTGATCTCCCAGGGAACCCCTAGTGACCTCTCGCAGAACCCTAGGGTTCCATGGAACCCTGGTTGAGAAACCCTGCTCTAGGCCATTACTTTCCCTGTAAGGCATATGGTCAGTTCTTTCCAAAGACTTCGATTGTGATTATACATAATCAGTCCAAGCTATCTTTTGTACAGAAGCTCTTTCCTTTAGCTCTTTAGTGACAGACTGATAAGGGACATTGGAAAAGTTGTGAATGATTTGAAGATAGTTTGGATAGCATTCTGTTTACCTACCTACCCCTGTATCTTATCCTGTAAGAAGTGGGGAGAGAAATTCCTCACCCCATCAGTCTCTAGCAACAAGCCTTTCTTTTCCTAGTTATGAAAAAGGATTGATTATAATGGTACCTCGTAAGATTATTTTTATTCAGAAAAAGATAAAACCCACCATGCTCAGCATGGAACTCACTAACCAATCATGCTGTTGTCTTTCAGATTAAGCAACATTATACAAATTTCAGGAAAGGAGTAAGAAATGGGAAGGAAAAGAAATTAAAGACTTGAAATAAGAAACAGGGAAGGAAATATGATTGTTATTAATTTGGCTCTCTGCTCATTTTGGCTTTGATCCATAAAGGCTTTCATATAATATAGATAAGATGTGGACCACGTTACCCTCCTTAGTCACATGTGTGGCACATGCCACATACCCTACTAACAGTAAGGTCAGTATCAGTCAGGTGGGACACATTTCGAGCAGTATGCCAGAAATGCAACCAAAGCCCTGTTTTACTCCAAGAACGTTCACCTTTTTCTATGCAAGCTAGGATCTCTAATCTAGAGAATACCTTCCAACCCGCCCACCAACTAGGAGGTAGATGCAATAAACTGACAGTGCATATTTCCATATTCATCTTAAATATGAAACTTTTCAGTGATACTGTTTGTGGGTTTTGGACAAAACAAAGTAAAATAAGGAAGTAAAATGGTAAAATTATGTTGCATAGGATCCAGTTGTGGGAACAGCTGAGGACACTGAGACTTGAAGAAATGATACTTTAAATAAAAGTATGACATTGGTTACAGTGGTGCTTAAATGTTTGTGAACCCTTTTGAATTTTAAATATTTCTGCATAAATACGGTCTAAAATGTGATCTATTTTCCACACAAGTCCTAAAACTAGATAAAGAGAACCCAATTAAACAAATGAGTGGAGAGCAACATCATCCCCACTTTAGATCTCAAAGCCAGTTAATCTGGGTATTAGAATTGCTTTGCCTGTATATGTATAAATGGGTGTGTTTTATGTGCAGACACACACGCATAGATATAGATATAGATGATACAGATACTGTATAGATATATGGAATTTTTTCATTCAGGCTAAAACTTTTCTCTCTTAAGATTCAGAACATGATTTTTTTATTTTGTACTGATAAAACATGATAAATGAAAGTACTGAGATATTGGACCTAATTATTTATAGATTTTTGTCTTTTTTTCCCCTTAAGTATAAAGCCACTACAAAGCTGCCAACTGTCTTGCATTCCAATTATAATATTAAAGACTCATAATGCATTTTCATACAAAGTCAGGTGCAATTTCTGTAAAACATTGGATTGAACAGATTTATCTTTGCATTTTTTGCTCAGATAGAACACATCTCTTTTGCCTAAAAAGCTTCAGCCCCTCTATGAGGAGGGGAAGGGGAATGTATTCCTATTTATTCAGTGTAAACTGCCTTAACTTACCATTTTCTACCATCTTTATTGAAAGGGGAACAACTTGATAGATGGGTTAAGTTATTGATTTGAGTTATTTTTGCGAGGGTATTACTGATGGATTTGTAATGAAAGGATATAAATTCAATTCGGTTGAACATATAGTTGCCATTACTGGACCTACAGTATGCAGTCCTTTAAGATAGCTACACTCTTGGTATTTTGGAGGGTAAGCAACCTGCTAACCCTAGTCAATAAGTGGCCACTGAACCCTTTTATATGGCCCTCACAACCACATCAATTGCATCACCAAGTTTCAGTTTCCTACAATTTTACAGCAGGACAAATATGAAGATCACAACAATGAGCCTAAAATGGACTTACCACAATAAAAAAGAAAAAGAAAATGCAAGTTTAAAACCTTGCCCTTCATATACATGAAATGTCTTCACTCTCTTTATATCATATGCATTCATGATGCCCTTTCCAGCCACTCCCCTTCTCAACAATCCTAAATACAACTCTGGCCAATAAAAGGTATCTCACACAATCCAATGCTTAGCCAAGAAGGGATTGCCAAAGCTACCAACTTTACTTCTGGTAATTTAACCTACTGAAAAAATGTGCTTCCATATTTTTAAGCCTGTCTCCTGAGAATCCACTGACTGTTGGTCTAATCATCATTTAATCTTAATGATTTTATCTTTCCCAGTAAAAAACAGATAATGGCCAAGGATCTTTTAGAATCCATAAAGTACATTATTTTACCTAGAAACTGGTTAGATATTGGTAGAACTCTTGCAACACCTAAACATTGGCCTTGCTGTTAGTAACTGGACTACTGAAAGCCACTGGATGCCTTTGGCTCATAAAAGGAACATGTCTGTTTCTTATTTGGGCCACCCTGGAATGGAGAACTCAAAAGGCTGCACATTTCTTTGGGCAGAGGGGAAAGACAGTCACAATTGTCTAGTACAGGGATTTTGAAACTGTTTCATGGAACCCTAGGATTTCACAAGAATGCAGGAAAGGCGGGGAAAAAAAAACTTGAATGCAACTAATTTCTTTTCACTAGAGCTTTTCCTCCTGATCAGGGGTACCAGGATTCCCCCCCCTCCACTTACTAACATGCCATCTAGCCTGAAAAAGTTTGAAAACACCTGCACTAGTGTGCTTATTCTAGTGTACTTATTCTAGTGGAGACCGCTGTCCATGGTGCTGTATTCTCAAAATACAAATGCCACTGACTGTATAGTTATTAATCATACTGTTTTTTCTTCCTGTTGAGAAAAGTAGGCTAATGGTTTTCTCTTTTGTCCTGCTTACCTTCCATCTTCATGCTCCTAAACAGTATTTTTTTTTAAAAAAAATAGTATATTCTAAGTATGCACTGGAGGGCCCATCGATATATACTGTATGTTGATTTTACTAAATTCTGTTTAAAATCAGTGCAACTTAGCTTGATATAATGCAGTTTAAAATGTGATTTGGGGTGATTTAAGTGATACTGTAATTCAGTTCATCTATAATCTATAGACGCAGATAACTAGAGAATGCAGAAAAGGGTAGGTACAGTACAAGTCTTGTTAGAGGATGTGATGTACCTGTAAGTGATTCAGAGTGTGGAATATTATGTATTTTAATGCAGATATGGGGTGAATACATTCTGGGCAAACACATACATATATAAATTTAAATAATAAATAAATTAATAAATAAATTACATGTCTCTGCACAAATCAGAAACTGTGTGATCTACTAACCCTTTTTTTCAACAATAATTTGTGTGTGTGTTTGTGTTTATTGCTAGAATGGCTCTGTCAATGTAGGATCTTATCATAAGAGAAAAAGGTAACCAGCCTTCTATCTTGCACACCTATGATTTTTATCATTTTCAGTACCAAGTAGAAGTTTAAGCTGTTTCCTTTAAAAGTTATGCCTCCTTCATTGCTTTGTTTCATTGTTTATTTTTATGTTAAGATGGTTATAGCTATTTTATTATTACACTGTTCATTAATACTGATTTGTGCATTGGAAATGATTGATTGCATGTCTTTTTTTAAACAGGTAAGTATATTATACCTTAAGTATAAGTAAACATATTTATGTATTCTGCGTTTAGTTAGAATTACTCCCTAGAATATTATTTTGGACTACAGTTTTATTTTCTGAAATGTTAACTATCACAGACTAATTTTGTATAGACAAAAATGTTATGAATAAGCAGAGTAGTCCAGAATTTTATAGCATTACTCAGTATACCAAATATTTTGTTTTGGTATTATTTTCACAGCAATACTATAAGGTATATTAGGCTATGGCATAATATTATAACCTTCACCTCACAGTAAAATGGTGAGATGAATCTGAGAGTATTCATATCCAAAATCAAATCTGTTCATTAATCTACAGTGAAAATTCAAGGGTATGTGTGTGTATATGTATGTTTGGGGGGCGGGGAGAATAGGAAAATATATTATCCTAGAAAAATTCTTTGTATGGGTCAGGCAATGTTTGATAAAAAAAATTGAGTTAAAATTATTCTAATACACTTTAGGATTTTTTTTATAACTGGAATTAATGTTTTGAGCTTCTTTAAAATTGCAAAACTGCCATAGTCTGTAGGGCTATTCAATCTGGGCTGCAAACCTTTAAATGACCACTAGATGGCAGCAAATAGGCACAGACCATTCTGGGATAGTACTTTGAGGAAAGGTTCTCCCCCCAGCCAAACTTCCCAATTTAGTGGTCTCCCATCCAAGTACTAATCAAGTCTAACCCTACTTAGCTTTTTTGAGATCCGTGCTATGGTCCATGAGGTCACGAAGAGTCGGACACGACTAAATGACTGAACAACAACAAGACTGGCTAGATGCTACTACCTAACTAGGCTGTGGTACTACCAAGCTGAGCTCTTGAGATTCTAGTTGTTATCTTTAAAGCCCTTCACAGTTTAGGGCCTGGATATCTACTGGACTGCCTTCTCCCAAGAACATCTGCCCACTAAATCTCATTAAATAGAGTGAGGTCTCTCTGCATCTCCTCACTCAAGGAGTGCAAAACCTGTACCTCACAGGTTTGTTGTATAAGGATAAAATGAGAGCAAATCCCCATGTGTGCTGTCTTGAACTCTGAAGGAAAGGCAGGATATAAATTTCACAAACATATATAATAAATAAATAATGCACATTATTTTTCTGTGTGCGTGGCAAGCATATTAAATTAATATGCTTTACAAAAGATATATTAATATTAGCAGTTCAGAGTTAGCGGTCTTTAAAACAAAAGTGGATGCATCTTTGTTTTCACTTGGGCTATAAAAACATTCAACCCGTGGCCCTTTAATGTATAAAGCCCAATCATTTCAAGGAGATTTCAAGGGACCCATATTAAGTGCAAGGGCATGCAAGGGTGCAAGGAGGGACTAGTGAGGTCATGCACAACATGATGTCATCATGCAAATTATGTGAATTACATAATTTGAGATGACTGACAAAAATTACACAATTTAGATCATTTATGTGATGATATCCATGGCTCATGTGACATAATAACAGCTTGTAGCAGATGCCTGCGGTTAAATTATGAGTTACAATTGTGCTGTTGTTCAGGGTAAAGAAATTAGACACTCTGAAACTGCTTGGCTAAAAAGTGAGATCTGGGGCCACTATTCAAAACTAAACGTAGCTGATTAAAAAGTTAATTTGATTTGGTTCTAAGTTTTGAAACAGTTTTCTAAGAATGCATGGAACTGTGTCATGGCCATTGTCCAGCTAGTTTAGACTTATCTACTCTGATAGCAGTTTTTGGCAGACTCAGCCAGAGTCTTCCTAACACAAGTTGATTTCCCCCCCCCTTTTTTTTTTTAGAAATGGTAGGGTATCATCTAGACCAGTTTTTCTTAAAATGTAGTCCTAGGAGCCATGGGGGTCCCCCAAGATCCTTTCAGAGATCCGCAAAATCAAAATTATTTGCCAGCTTATGTTGAAAAATAATATAATATTAAAATCCCATCAAACAATTGTGAGAAGCGGTAGCAGCGGCGAATGCGTCGATTTTAATTTTTAATACGGTAAATATCAATAAATATAATCCATACAAACAAAAGGCCTTTTGGAGTCCTCCATAGTTTTTAAAAGTTGGAAGAGGTCCTCAGGGAAAAAAGTTGAAGAAACACTTGTCCTCTATCATAAAGCTATTGCCACTCTCCATAGGAGCATCCTTGTTTCTTGCTTTATTGTTGGGTCTCAGTTTACTGTTGTCCAGAGGTGCTAAAAGAAGTAAAAGTTGAAGGGAGTGTACTCTTGCATCCCTACCCTCTTTCTCTCATCTCTCATAATTCCATCAGCAGCCATGTATAACCTTGTTTGCTGAGTTTTTATTACCAGTTATAATGTATGATAATTGAAAATAAAGTTTTTACAAAACTGGCTGGATCTGGGGAGCCTGGCATTTAGAATCAGATAATAAAACAGTGTTTGGTGTGAATACAGATTAAGAAATTTTATTGGACTATCCAGAAGGAAATGCCAGCCAACACAGTAAATTTGCAAAAAAAAAAACCCCTCACCTTTTTTTAGAATTGTATTTACGTTACTAGTACAGCTGTCTAGCATCTATTCTGCAAGTTAAAGTGGACAACTCCATGGATTCTTACACACAGGCAACACAAACAGGATGCTGTGCTGATAAATGAAAATACTCTGATTTTTGTGTCATTCTTTTGCATCATTGCTGCAAAAGAACAGAACATATTTTAAACAGGCATAATCTATGTTACTTAATAGGTATCAGCAGGAACTTGTACTGATGTAATATTATAATCATAAAATATTTTTTTGGTACCTACAAGAGAGTTATACAATACTAAGTACAGCATTCTGCATTTGCACCATAGAGTACTAGAACTTTGTTGAGCTTCATTAATGGACTGAGGAAGTGGTGATAAACTGAAGCTGTCTATCAAGAAGAGTTACTGGCAACTAGTTCATCTGCCAGTGAACTGTCTATACCTGGTGGGATTGCCCTCTGCATCCAGAACCCAGTTGAAAATGCTAGTAGATGCAGCATTACCTTTGAAGGCCAAGTGGCTTGCAGGGTATGAACCAAGGTATGAAGGCTGGTACATGAAATTTGAACTTCTGTTGATAGAATTAGCTTGGCCACAGGTATGCATGTTAAACTTCTACACTGAATTTTTGGCAGGCTCCATTTAAAGCCTTTTCAGAAATTTCAGTCAATTCAGAATACACAGGTACTTCAGATGAACTGCAGTGCACTCTTACTTGAGAGTGAACCCCATTGATTTTAGTTGATGTACTTCCAAAAAGTATCTAGAGGACTGGATTGTCTGCTCATTTATATTTGAGTATCTCAGACATAATGGGTGCAAACTGAATACTTGAAGTCGTTGGCAAAATTCCCATTGATCTTTCCTTGAACCAAAAATGCATATAAATAGCATATTGCTCTTCCAAGATAAATGGGAAAAAAGGGTGTAAAATAAAACAACTATTCTAAAAAAAAGTAAAAGACTAGTTATACACTTTAGTGTATAAACATGATACATTTATAAAACAAGCTATAGGTATTGACAGAAGGCCAATCAATGCAACAGTAGTGCTTTACATAAGAGCTTTCTGAGATATCTTGGAGGCAGAAAGCTTTAACATGGGCATGTGAAATAGGGCAATAGAAGGCCTGCAAACTATTTACCTTATGGTTGTTGTGGGTTTTCCGGGCTGTGTGGCCGTGTTCTGGCAGTTTTGGTTCCTAGGAACCAAAACTGCCAGAACACGGCCACACAGCCCGGAAAACCCACAACAACCATTGGATTCCAGCCATGAAAGCCTTGGACTATACATATTTACCTTATGTTTCGTAGTCATAGTAATAAGACTGCTCAGATAGTCCACATGGATAAAAGGGATATGCATTTCTGCCAGGATGAGATTTGCAAATTGGATCAATTAGGATTGGAGATGGCTTAGACAATCTGGTGAAAACATTTACACGTTGTGTCAAAAGAAACCTCAGAATGATCATTCGCCATGACTGGGGCAAGTGCTATCAACTTTGGTTTCCATACAGAGAAACAACACATGTTTAGAGAGAAATTGAGACTACGACATTATATTTTTCAAGGGGGACAGGATTAGGAAGTTATAATGGCAGTTTCTTTTAGGAGATGGCAGATGATAGACCCCATATAAAGTATGGTAGGCACATTAGCAAAAATATAATGAAGATAGATTTGAGGTAGGTAGGAGAGAAAGGAAAGAATCTGATTTAGTTTGCTCTTAGTGGAATAACCAATGTAAATAGCTAGTTCTCTACCTGTTATTTTGAATACATTATTTCACTTTAAATGAAGGAGCCCCTGGTGTAGGTGGCACTCACTGTGTTTAACTAAAGTTCATTTCGTTTAGAGGAGGAGATAGGAGAAAACTATGGATGATTAGAAAAAACTCTAATTTCAATCAGTGGTGTTTGGAAACCTTTGTGTGTGCTGAAATGATATATCCTCCATCAAACATTTTGTAGGATAAGATGACTCTGAGTTATAGAATCTAATCAAGTGAGTCTGTATGTAAATCTTATCTTCTCAGCAGCAGATAGTCTGTATGAAGCCAGAAATGTTTCTAGCAGACTCGGAGCTGTTTCAGGAATTGCTCAGACAGCACAATTTGAATGTTAATGAAGATTCAGCAAACCCACAGGACCAAAATATAACAGCACAAGTGATTTCTATAATTTCTCACTATTGAGTCGTTAATGGAACATAAATCCACTATAACACCAGCAATTAACAATCATGGCTAACTTACAAGAAGTGCTGGGAGAAGGGCATAGCAAGATACAAACTCATACCATTTTTACTGATTTAGGTGAGGGGAGAAGAGCTAATGCAGTGCTGTCTCGTCCATTAATGTCTTCATTTGCACTGTAAATGCTTCAAGGTGCTTTGTTAAGTGAATAGATTTCATTTAGTTATATGGAGGAGATTTTGTGTATTTAGCACTATGCATATTTAGCAGCATAATGGGATCACAAACCTTCTCTCTAGGAAGGTTTCAAAAAGTCTGTGAGTGTGCCTGGTGGCACTGAAGACTGATGATGTGCATACACATTATTATTTTGAGACTTTTGGTTTTCCCTCTTCAGTTTGACAAGGTGTCTTCCTCCCACTTTTCTAGGTGACTCATCAGAACTGCATATTCCCTTCCCAGCCTCTTTTCCAAGAATTTGAAGTTTATGTATCTTGCTTATAACAGCAATAGCCGAAGCTCTCAGTTTTGGTTTTGGTTGATTTCCTGGGCATATTATGACTCCATTCCTTACGTTTTTCTGCTCATTTTTTGAGTTACAAACCGCATTCTAAAATTTGGAAACATGAAGGTTTTGTTGCACAGCTGCATTTCAGTTTGAGAATGGAAACTGGGTAACTTCACATCAAAATGCAACTTGAGCATGCATCTTCTTTCTGTAGTTCATGCTCCTAGAGACAGACATAAGAAATATTCTTAAATTATATCATACTTTTTATTTGGAAGAGCTTATCTTAATGACAGACACTAAACCAAATCGAAACATAAAACTTTTGTTTAGACTGGTTTAAAGCATGTGTTTTGGAGCTATTATGGAACTGCTAAAAGGAAATGGAATGCTAGAACAGCTGCCATCTTATTGCATATGACACCTGGCGTGGTCCATTTGCTGCAATACCTTAAATTATCTAAAAGGCAGGGGCCTGAAATTGTGCTAAATGAGAAAGGTATGAAAATGAGTGAATGAATCTTCAGCCCCTGCACATGTTTGGCTTGTGTCAATCCAGGATCAGTGTGTGCCCCTGTGCTCTCACAATATCATAGGTCTTCAGCTCCTGCAACCAAGCAGATTAATTTCTAGTTCACCTCCCGCATCTCTGCTGCAAAAAGAGCTTTGCAGCATTAACATTGGAGTTGTGGAGCTGGTGGTCTCCCATTACTGGGAGTGTCTTCTTCATCTCACCTTCTGGCTCCTTGGCTATCTTCCCTCTCTCTCTCTCTTCCTCTCTTAATATTATTTCGTCCAACTTCTTAAACTGATTGCAAGAGGGGAGGGGACTTCTTTTTCTTGTAATGAAAAGGGATGTGGTGCCAGCTGAATTTTTGTACCTCTGAACTGTTTTGCTGAAGAGAGGTCTAATTGGCTCAGAGGGAGTATCTGGTATTGCAGAGTTGATAGCAGTGAGGGCCATCAACAAGGCAATGCAAAAATGTTCCTGAGAGTATGTTGCCTGAATGGAACATGATTCTACCGTTTCTGTTCACTGAACTGTTCTATGATAGAGAACATCTCTGATACTTTATTATTTCTACCTGTTGGTAACAATTATGTGTTATATATACTGTACACTCAGTTCATTCCCGATGCTTGCATTTTAGCTCCCGTGTGTAGTTATCTCCTTCTGCTTTTGCAAACCTTGCCCTCCCTTTTTTTATCCCAATTTATTACCCATTTTCTTAGTATCAGGTTACCACTTCAGAATTGTAATTAATGGAAGAGAGATTTAAATGAGATCATGGTTGGGATAATTACAATTCATTCCCAAGCATTTAATGTACTCAGATAACATTATCCTGGGATAGTGTTTTTAATACTTTATTTGTCCTATGCCACTTTGCTCTTTTACTGTTTTTAATGGTTTAAATAATGTTGTTATCTACTCAGAGAACCTCAGTTATTGGGAGGATTAGGACTATTAATTATCATAATTGTCATCACCTGGGATATATGAAGGAGGCTGAAAAATAGCCTATTTAAGTAGCATTTTATCCTCTCCTTGATGGTCTCCATTCTATGAACATGCTGCCCCAAAGACATACTTGGCCACTTCTCCTGTTGTTCCAGAAGGTACTTTTTCAAAGGACCCTTTTTGCTAATGAGAAACAGTGGGTGACCATTTAGTTTTGTTTCAGCTGATATATTTCAGTGGAGCTTAGGAAAGGGTTCTTAGTTGATGGCCATTGTATTGATAATTTTGTACATTGCCCAGAGTTGATAGATTGGGGTAGTATAGAAATACTGCAACCTAAGTAATACACAAAGTTAGTGGACACAGCTATTTCTGGCTTTCTCTCAATTATTTTCTGAGCAGAAAGAAACCAGAAAATCATTGTTTAGCGTGAGAAAATGATTGTGAAGTGCACCATGGCTTCTCTTCCCTTCAGGGGTCAGAGAAACCAAAACATGAGATAGGAAACATTCACTCTTGTGTACATTCTGCAATCTTGCCACATAGTTGAAGAACAGACATTTCCAAATTCCACCTCATTTGTCAAATCAAGGAAAGAGAGAATAAATTTATTTCTAGTCCTTGAGTTGTTTTAGAGAAAAGGACTTCTGGATGATGCAATAGGAAACCATGAGTCTTTCATGGATTTGTGACATCCATTCATTATGTTTTGCAGAAATACATTCTGGAAAATATGGCTATGAGAAAATGGGCATATATTTTAAAAGAATCCTGGTTTTTGTTTTCTTTGTCTTTGTTTTTGAATGTCTGTCTTAGTCAGGACATGAAAACCCTTGCATACACCCCTTCAAAAATTTGGAAAAACTCTTCTCCAACTTACGTGGATGTGGGTATTTCAAGCAACTCTTTTCTTTTGGTCCTCAACATTTTTTGGACTAATGAGGACTTACATAATCACAAAGGCATCAGTGCCACTGTCTGAGGATGTATAATAACATCATTTCATCTATTTTGTTGCTGTTGATCCCTTTGCTTGCCTGCTTACTTATTTATTTATTCTTTAATTCTTTACTTATTTGCATAATTGCCCCAGTTCTCCTCCATGCTTGTATTGTGAAGACACTTAAGCCAGTTTAGTGTAGTGGCAAGTTGTTGGACTAGGACCAGGGAGACTTCGGTTCAAGTCCAGCTTCAGCCACAGAAGCTTCTCAGATGACTTCAGCCCAACTGACCTCATAGGGTTCTTGTAAGGAGACTCTGGAAGGACAGAGTGTTATAGATGCTGTTTTTTGAAATCTTGGAGGAAAGGCAGGAAATAAATTTAATGAACAAATACCAAAACAAAACAAGCCTTCTGGGTGTGATAACTTTCCTATCCATGTTGTACATCTTCTTGAGGGCCCATTTGCCTTGCTGAATTGTGGTAAACTGTATGCTTAAGCACTTTTTCTGAGAAGAAATGTTTTGCTGAAAGGGCTTCTGTTATATCTAATGTGATGTAACCTTGAACAACCTCCCTCCTACACTAAGCAAGCTTAGAAATTAATGCTGAGATAAAGGAAATAGAGAAAAGAATAGGACATAGTGTATTCATATAGAAACTACAGCATGTTTAAAATATACTGCATATCAGCAAATGCAGCAGTATGTCCTAATCATGGAAGGGGACAACACGGGAGCCAAATGGTATTGGAAATGCTCCTATGCAGCCTACTCTTAGCATATAGAATGTGCCAAAGTCCTATATAGCGTGTAGAAATTATGTAACTTCAGTTCAGGGAATGTATATGCGATCAGACTAAACATAATTTATGACAATGAGGGCCAGGACAACAGAATGAAATAAAAGCTTTTTCTCTGTCTTGCATTTTTTGTGCACAGTTCAAAACTCAGCAATGCTTCTCCAGCAGTGGCTACCATATTCAATTTCCCATAATGCCTCTGTAAGAATGCTGTGTCACAATGTAGCATCATCTGAAGAGGCATTTTGAGGAAAGTCATCCACAGCATTAGCATCACTTTAGGTGGGCGAGATTTGGAGGGAGGGCTTCCATTTATTTTCTCCAGAATCCCCAGTAAAATTTTATTATGTTATTTCTCTGAACTATTACGAGACAATAAAACTGCCGACAACAGTGAAGGGTTAGGAGGAATTCTGATGATTTTTGTACTCACTTTTGCCTTGGCCCACATCCTGAATACAGCTGTAATGTGTCTTCCCTCAGTACTCAGGTAAGTGTGCTACTTTCCTCTATTTGTGAGTAACCTTCACTGAATTTAGTGAGGCTGAGCTGCAAGCTTGTCATTTATTTAAATGGACAATGAAACATTAAATTCCATGTCACAGAAATTAAGGGCAGAACGCTTTTTGATGTTAATACATTTTACAGCCTGTTCATGTTTACTAGGAAGTGAGCTCTACTTAGTTTTAAATTCCTTGAGTTGTTCTTAGCACTAATGATCTTAATAATCTCTAGATTTTATCTGATGTATGTTGATTATGTGTTGCCCACTGTTTATATCTTTGTATTTTTAATGTTCCTGCTTTGCTATTTTATGTCTAAATTCTCTTTATCCGTCTTATGATAACTAATTAGAACAAATGGCCTTCTTTACAAAATAATGTGAATACATGTATGTTTATATGTATGTTTTGGAAATAAAGTAATTAATGGAAATCTAGTCAATTCATTTTAAACAAAATTTATTTCATTTCATAATTTGAGAATCTAATTGTAGAATTTGAATGTTTTAGGGCAGAAGTTTCAATCCTTTTCATACGAAAAGAAATGTCTGGTTGCTGTTTTGTTCTTAGAAAGACCTAACATGAAAAGGAAAAAAAGCCCTCTTTCTTGACCATAATTATAAGACATAAAATAACTGACGTGAATATATATGTCAGAATAGAATTATACATCTTTATCAGGTAAGAAGATAGGTAGTTAATTTTCCACTATATTAAGAGAAAGATCATTTATTAATGAACCCATCCTTGTTAATAAGTTATGCTGGTCAGTTGTGTAACTGAACATTAAAATCCTGAAGTATGTTTAGGATCTAATAAATCATTTAATACAGCTCTTAGTCGTTCTTCCACCCCACACAGATTTTCAAGCTTTTAGTGGAGGGGGGGGACACATTGGAGAGGCACCATTCCAATAGCAGAGAGGGACATCAGCAATGTGTAGAGTCTCTATCCATTTTAGCAACCTGATTTCTCTTGGTAACATAAAGCCACAAAAAGACAGAGTAGCCATCTATGAAGAAGGAGCTAGTTGAGCCATTCAGCTATGCTAGTGTAGAGATGTTGTAGCTAATTCCAGTATTTACAGTGTGAAAAGGGAGATTAAAATTAAAGCTGAGAAAAAAATAACCTTCAAACAGAGTTGTTGCAAGCCTGTAAGATGTGGGAAAAGATGGTGGGCTTACAATTTTACATCTTTATAATCTCATTTTGGATTACATCATAAACCTCATAGATCATAATAGGACTGAAGATAATAGGACTTATTATTCAATAAATTTGCATAGGATTCCACTATATTCCATATCTAAAATGCTTCTTTTCTCATGTCTTTAGATTAATATGGGTCCAGATAGCATATTTAAGAATCTATATTTCACCTTAAGGTGCCTATAGTTTGGAATTTTCTCCCACTTAAATTTTGCCTAAATTGCCATATTTTCAGTTAAAATCCATTGTATCTAGCCCAGTACTTTTTGTTTCCTTGTCCCTCCCTCTCTTATTTCAGCATGTTTGTGTGTATGTGTGTTTCCAAATTATTCATTTCTTTGTTTTGCTTAGTAAGAAATTCTGTGGTAGCCAAAAACTTAGATGTCATTATTCCTGCAGAAGACATGCAAATTAATTTATTATTATACACCTTGGGTCCCCTTTTCATTAAAATTTCATCAAAATTAGAAGGGAGAACATAGTATGTGCCAGTTAAAGCTCCTTCAGTAAAGGTGGAAGATCTGACACTAATAATATACCATCATTTTCTACTGATGCACATTTTTATTAATTAGTTTAAATTGCTTTAAACAGTTAAGAACTATAGGATTTGTGAAATAACGAGTGGTCTTATTCATGTTTTAATTCAGTGTTCTTTTTTATTTAAATAGGCTTTGTTTTTACAGAATTAAAGGTTTGGATGGGATCCCACTTTATTGTGGCTTTACCGTATCATACATTTTTCATCATCAAAATGTACAGATTATGTATAGACTTGAAGTCCAGTACTTCATGGACTTTCTCTGTGCCAATTAGTAACAGTAATTACTTCAGTGGTCTTCCATTCACAGACTTTACTATGTTCATCATCCAATTAAATTCAACAAATGTGTAGCACAGAATTACAAAAGAGTGGTTGCTTTTGATGACAGAACATTTCAGTAAATAGAAGCTGTGCTTTTTTAATAGTCTCCTCAAACCTATTTGTCTTTCTGTGTTTCTCATGCGATCTTCTGTAAAAAAAAATCATATTGGTCAATGAACTATTGTCAAAGTAAAATACCATATTAAAATCAAAAGCATGCAAATATTTTGACTTCTTAAACATCTTATTTAGTTTTAGGATTTCTGAAATTGCCAATCTTAGGAACATTAGAAACAACAGTTCCCTCCCAAAAAGCTTTCCTTTTCAAGTCTAGGAATTATATCATACAATGTAACATGAATCATACAAGAAAAATATGTAGGAGAAACATGATTGTAAGACTGTCTCATATTATTAACTTTATAGGGACTTACATTTCTATCCTCTGAACAATTAGGTCTCTAACTGGGGCAACTGTTTACATCACCATGTAGCACACTTGGTAGAAATCATTGTTATGGAACTTAAAATATCCTGCCTGTTTATACAGTCCTTAAAATATCTAGCCTGACTACCTTCAATTTCAGATCAGTCCATATAGCAGTTTTCAAAGTAGAGAATCCAAATCTTAACTTACAAACTGTCTTACAGTACTAACAAAATAGGGTCTTGTTATATAAATAATGTTCTATGCTTTATCAGTTATGAAAACGTTTCAAATAAGTAGATATACCTCTAGATAACACCCACACAATTCCCTGTGCTTCCCTTGAATGTCAGTCCCAAAGTACCAATCATTTTACAAGTTATTGTGGAATCAATTAATGCAGATAAAAGTCAAAGATGTCAGTACTCAGGGAACATATGTTTATTTCCCTTCTGTAGATTATAAGAATACCTCCTTTTTAGTTAATATTAAGAACTGGTCAAAATGTATTTCTTCCATTGTAAGATTGGAAAGAAATTCTTCCTCTCCCCTCAAAACCCCCCAATAAATTCTAGGAAAAACAGTTCCTTGCTTCCTCCCTATTTATTGTTTTATTTAATCAATTTATATAGCCACCCAACTTGTCAGTTCCCCTCTAGGTGGGGAACATAAGATTAAAAACCAACAGAACAAAAGAAAACAACAACAACAAAGGAAAATAATACAATAAGAGTATAATGGTCAATCTAATCAAATCCATATAAAAATAATCATACTATAAAGTCACATTGACATGTTCCCAACCAGACACTTGTATGTGTCAGAACACTCACTGAGAGATTGAGCTGTAAATCAAATATTAGTCTTCCTTCTTGCTGCAGTCTGTGCCATTTTGATTGCCTTGAGATGGACTGAGATACCACTATCTATATACATGAAAGGTTCAAGAAATTGTATTATTTAATCTCCATCAAAAGAGGAGTGCATTTCAATATTCATGATCTTTTGATTTGCTCAGGTTTTGTTCTTTATTTTCTCATTGGATTTAAACCAAGTTTCTGTTTATATCTGGACTTCTTTCTCTTTTTCTCTTTTTCATTTGATCCTGCTTACTTATCCAAGATTGTATCAGTATGGGCAAATTCACAGGATATCAGTGAATATATTCAGCTCCCAACTCTGCAGATGATATGATGTACATGTAACAATAACGTCTTCAAGTTGAGCTCAGCTTTTGGTGACTTCATGGGCACATCCATGCAATTTTCTAGGCAACAGTATGGAAGTGCTTGGCCATTGCCTTCTGCTAAAAAGCTTTTAACTTCTCAGTCTAGTATTCCCTGGTACCTAGTCCTCAGTGGTGTATGCTTTTCCATGGTTTCTTATTGATACAAAGATGTACACTTCTGGCCCTATTATTAAAGTGAAGGAGGACACATTTGAACATAGGGCAATTTAGAATAAAATATACAAGTGAAAGTATCCCATAACCTCGTATCTTTCAGTATTGTCCCAGTGTTGTGCTGCCAGTGCTTTGATAGAGGTGAATTTATATACAAGTGTAGTACATGTTACCGTTATTTCAGGCATAGTAAATGAATTCAAATTCATGTACAGTTGCTGACTATGTAGAATATGTGACCATGCCTGCAAAGAATATGTTGCCATGAAAGAAACAGTATAAATTGCATGATAAGCTTCTACATATGAAGAGCTTTATTTCTCTTACTGGGCTATATGATAATTATTTTATCTTATATTGCTATGGCCTTTATCAGTTATGAACTTAGGTAGAAAATAAATATAAATCATAATAAATCATATTAACATTTAATAGCACAGTTTATGAATTAGTTAAGGTAGCAAAATTAGGAAATATATTATTCTGATAATGCTACAGTGAGTCTAATATCTCAAATATTGAAGACAGGTTATCAACTAATTACATATGTGTTCAAACCAACAGTTGTGTTGAATTAATATGATTCATCCTCTACACCTATCAGGGAATATAGAGATTAAAAGTTAAGAGCAGCTGTAGCTAATGAGAAGGGGGGGGGAAGCAAGAGTTTTGTTATAGAGATGGAATGCCCAGCAAAAAATAGATGTGATCCTGAAAGAATTATATTGGTGAACAGATTACAGTGAATCATGCTCTCAATGACTACTTGAATAAAAGAGAAAGATGAAAATGTTCTGTTGGCTGAATATTAAAGCCATATCTCTGGATCTGAAAAGGTTGAATTTTCCTTTAATATAGGTAGTTGCCTAATCCCTTTCCAGCACAATCAATGGCACCAATGATCATTAGTTTGGTGTGCTGGAATGGGATTATGGAACTTGAACATATCCAAAGACCGACTGAGGAAGCCTTGTTGATGCTGTCACAAATGCCTTCTTTGCTATACACTATATAAACGTTTAATAAGGGCATCCACAGATGTAAAGCCAATGAATACTTTATCAAATGTTCTTATTAAAATGTACTTAAATAATGAGAAATCATTACATTACTGCCTTCGAAGGAGCAGATAATCTGTTAAACTTTCCTCTAGAGTAATTTTGATCAACAAGCAAATTGGGAAATGCATGTGTGGAAGCTAATTAGAATAAAAAGAATGGATCAGCTAGTTCATTATTATTTCAAAATTATTTGCCCAGTTTTCCTTGAAAAACCTTGGGCTGTTTTTTTTAAAAAAGCTACATTTAATTGGTTGCAATGAGTGACACTTAATTTTCCTTCAATCAACATAACTTGACCCCATAATTATCATCCAGAAGATATCTTTTTGAAATAAGACTGCATTGCTATTCTTCTAATTTTTGGTCAAATGTTGCTATTTATTTCTATAGCTCTAGATCATTTTTATCTTTCTTTTTATAGCTATGGTACAGCAGTGTAGAATAGTTTCTTCATCATATTAAAAATTAGCCTAAATACTCAGTTCATTATAACACAGCTTAGTTCCCCTTTAATGCCTTTGAATTCCCTGGATATATTTATTGCTAAGATGGTAACATGAGCCTTGGTTTACATTTTTTAATGAGGCTTAAACGTGACATGTGGATGCTATTTACATAAAGATTCTTGATAAGGAAGTAGATAATTCAACAGTATAGGGCTGCAACTTTATCTGTACAGGAAAGTATCAGATGATAACATAATGTGTATTATCCAATTGATTTTATCACCCAGACTTGGTAAATGGCATTTTAAATTTGTTATTGACATACACCTGTTGGGTTGATGGACATGCGAAGTTGATGGTCCATTAACCCTTCTCGTATCTCCACAGTATATCAACATTTTTCTGTTCTACCCCTCTTGCAACAGCTGCTGCCCTGTGCTCTCGCTGTGGCTGAACTCATCTTAATGGACTGTCTTCATATTTCTTTATAGCCAAAGGGCTTTCAGTTTTGTTATTAAACTACAAAGAAAAGAAAAAAGCCTACTACAGTAGTTGCTCAGATGGATGTAAAGAAAGCCCAACCAAGAGAGATGTTTGTGTGTCTGTGTCTGTCTGTAATGGTTATAACATTGTGGATCCAGGGAAGGGATGCACAACTTGATTTAATTATTTTTACTCCCTATACAATGCAATATGATCAAGTCTGCTTTGTGGAATTTTTAAAAGAGAATATTGGGGCAAGCCAAATATTTTACCAGTATCAAATATGATACAATACGATTCTGTTCTTACATATAGATATTTACTTAACACATGGATAATGTTCTCTACCCTATTCCTACTTACAAACAAGTATACAGTAAAGTGGTTGGCTTAGTACAGACCTGTGGCCCCAATGGACAGAGTTAGTTCATGCAGAGGTTTAATGTTATTTCTTTGGCTGGTCGGCTCCCACACATCCATTATCTTGTGTGCCTGATATGGCTTCCAGTCTGGGCAGGTGTCAACAAGGAGATCATGCGGCATCCCAGGCTTTCCCTCTTCTGATTGATCTCCTTTGTTCATTCACTTTTTTAAAATAGTCTTTATTAAAAGATTTTACATATATAATAAGAAATACATTCATAGAAAAAAATCAGTAAATGTGAAAAAGAAAAAAGGAAAAGAAGTGACAAAGAAAAAAAGAGATAGAAAAAAGGACAGAAAAGAACAGAACGGAAAACATGAAGGAAAATATATAGAGAAGTGGCTTCCGATCTTCCTCTCGGCAGTTATACATACAATTCTAATCAAACCACTCTCTCTCTAAGATTACATCATAATTTCCTTCTTTATATAACCTATTCTTTCTAATCATCAAAACCATAAGTCATAAAATCATTTTTGTAATGCAAAAAGTCTATAAGGGCTTTCCAGTCATTGATGAATGTCAATAATGACCTTTCTCTAATCAAAGAAGTCAGTTTGGCTATCTCAGCAAGTTCTGTCAATTCCTCCATGGTGGGTAATGTCAAATCTTTCCATCTTTGTGAGTATAATAACCTTGCCATGGTAATCATATATTGAAAAAATCTTCCATGACTCTTCTCTAACTCTGTATCCATCAGTCCTAAAAGAAAAATTTCTGGCTTCTCCTTTGTTCATTCATATATACCGTGGTTTTGAGAATACTGACTCCTGTGTATAAGAAACTTATGACATCTGGGACTTGGCTTTGTATTGATCAAAGTCATCTGATTATAATCAGAACAATCATCCTCACAACATGTCCTTCCTAATTCCAGTTTCTTACAACATACTAGGACATTATCTAACTATTGACAATTCATTTGGCTGCATTCCCATCTTTCCCATTTTTTTGTTTTGTCTGTTGATTTGACTTTTTTAAAATTATTCATAACTGCTGTTCCTGGTCTTCGTGAGAGGGTATTCTCAATCTTGTATCAACTTTCCTTCAGCCATTTCAGAAAGTTTCTACTCATCTTTTCATTAATACAATATAATGGCTTCTACAAATATCAGCCTTTCTTCTGTAATTAATATACATAAGTAGCCACAGTACATATAAGCTATCATACATAGACTTCATATAGAATCCTGATCTCTCTCTATCATTCTCTCGTATAGATATAATTAAAATGGTTGTGATGGATCAAAACAATGGCCTATCTAATTCGGTATCCACAGTGGCCAACTGCGTGCCTACTAGCAGAACCAGGATGCAATAGTTTCCCTAGTTTTTCCCAAAAACTGTTTTTCAGAGGCATATTGCCTATGGTACTAGAAGTAGCACAGCTGTCATGACCAGTGGTTATTATGTAAAGGTAAAGGTAAAGGTTCCCCCCGCACATTTTGTACAGTCGTGTCCGACTCTAGGGGCCGGTGCTCATCTCCGTTTGATAGCCGAAGAGCCAGCGTTGTCTGAAGACGGTTCCACGGTCATGTGGCCGCATGACGCGTGCAGAACGCTGTTACCTACCCACCGAAGTGGTACCTATTCATCTACTTGCATTTGCATGCTTTCGAATTGCTAGGTTGGCAAGAGCTGGAGCTAGTGCGGGAGCTCACTCCGCACACAGGGCTAGGGATTCGAACCTCCGAACTTGCAATCTTCCGATCGACAATCCTGGTGTCTTACCCGCTGAGCCACCACGCCCCTACGGTTATTATGTAGTCCCATGTATATCTATAATCCCACCACCTTCAAAGTTGGCTATTACTACATCTACAAGTTGCAAATTTCTCACATTAACTGTGTGTTGTATGAAGAAGTACATCTTTTATCTGGATCAGTTTCACTGGAAAATGTTGGGTTCTAGACAGACGCCAAGTGTGTACCCCTAACTACTTTCTTTGTACCACACATAGTCATCTATCATTTTCCCCAACTCTTGCAATTTTTTTATGCTAAAAAGTCCAAAGTTTATAATGTTTCCTCATAAGAGAGCTACTTGAATTCAGTCATGGTTTAAATTGAGAACATACAGTAAGAAGAGCTCTGGTAGATATGACCAAAGGCCTGTTTAGCCCAACATTCTTGGTTACACAATGATTAAAATATATTCAGGACACTCAAAAACAGGACATGCAAGTGATAACCTTCTAGCAACTGATTTTAAGGATTTAAATGATGGATGAAACTTAGGAAGAGATGTATAGTAATCAAGGCTACTAGATATTGATAGCCCAACCCTTCATGAACTTGTCTGGTCTCCTTTTAAAGTTGATCTTTACCAACTGTTGGCAGTAAATGCCATAGCTTGCTTATGAATTTTTAAACAGATACTTCCATTGATTGGTCTTGAATCTTCCTACATTTAGTTTTATGGGATGTACTCATGTTCAAGCATTGTAGGAGAGGAAAAACAGTATCAACTAAAAATTCTCTCTGTCCACGTTTCCCATATCATACTAGAGAGAGAGATAGCAAGAGAGAGAGCGCACTTTATTTTGTTATCCATTTTTCTTCCAGTTTGAAGAGATGCTTCTTTGAACTTTTCAAGCCTGAATAATTTGATGTCACCAACAAACTTGGTTCTCTCACTGCTCATCCTTAAGGTTCTTTATAAATAAGTTTAAAAATATTGGTCCTGATGCACTTTCATGGGAACTCCACTTTGCACATCTTTCTTAATAGTACAAGTGCACCCATGTCTACATTTCCATGCTCATACATTTGAGAATATTTAAAATCCATTTCTCAACATATTTATTTGAATGCTTCATATTCTCCAGGGAATCTCATTTGGATATATAAACTGACTAATTTAATAAAGACTGGCAATGTGATTGTTAAAAAACAGTGTTGCATTTTTGTTTACAAGATGTGTTTCAAATATTGCTTGAAAGTTTTTCAGAAATAAGCTTTAGAAATAAGTCTTAGCTAGCAGCATAGATAGAGCAGTTTGATTTGTGCTAGGAGACATTATTTCCCTAAGCTGTCAAGTACTACACACAATACAAGCATGATTAGATGGCCAGACTGAAGAATGAACTGATTTCAGGCTTGTGGGATCTACCTTTTTTTTTTTTTAAATATTTTATTGGGTTTTGAATATACATAGTTAAAAGTTGGAAACGGAAAGAGAAACAGAAATACAAATCAAAGAAAGAAGAAAAAAAGGTGTAGTAAAGCAAAGAAAAAAAAGAAAAAAGATGAAACATAGAAAGTAGTCAGCTTCCGATTAATCTCTGGTCACAATACTTTACAAAATTTGTCATA
Organism: Charina bottae; assembly: GCA_023362775.1. Classification (NCBI taxonomy): domain Eukaryota; kingdom Metazoa; phylum Chordata; class Lepidosauria; order Squamata; family Charinaidae; genus Charina; species Charina bottae. The sequence continues at coordinate 184,443,990 of JALMGJ010000003.1, forward strand.
CATGCTAGGTCTATACATGACATTAAAAAAACATTTCTTGTCTAATATATCAGTTTATATATGATTTAATCTTCAAATCCTCATATAGACTTTGCCCCTCCAGTATTTTCCAAATAGTCCATTATTAGTTTCTACTCTTAAAAAAAAATAATAGTTTAAATTTTCTTTTAATAAACATATCAATCTCTCATTTTCTGTCAATCCATCAATTCTAATAATAAAAAGTCCTTATAAATCAACCATTTATCTCTATTCCTTACTTCTATTCTATAAAATGCATCTTACATACTAAATCTGTAAATCACATTAAAAAACATTTCTTATCTAATATATCAATTTATATATAATTTAATCTTCAAATCCTCTTATAAGCTCTGCCCCTCCAACATTTTCCAAATAGTCCATTAATAGTTTCTAATCTTTAAAAGAGTAATAATTGAATTTTCTTTTAATAAACGTGTCAATTTATCCTTTTCTGCCAATCCATCAATTTTAACAATAAAAAGTCCTTATAGGTCAGCCATTTATCTCTATCCTTTACTTCTATTCTATTCTATGAAATGCTTCTTACGTTCTCCTGGTGCCTCCCTCATGTCTGTCTTATATTTCTCTAAAAATGTTTTAACTTTTAAAGTAAAAATTATCCTTAACTTTTGTTCTTTAAACACTTTCTGTTCTCTAAAAATTTTATCTATTTCCAAATCTAGGTCTTGTTCTTTTATCTCCAAGGGTTTATCTAATATAGAAACAGTCCTTTCTCCTACATCTTCATTCAACTGTTCTGGAACTTGTCTCCGTCTCAAAATGCACTCCTTCTCTCTCATTTCTTTATTAAATGATGTCATCACTTCCAGAAGTTTTCTCATCTCTGACTGAAGAGGCTCCACCGACGCTCCAGGTGTTAATGCCATGATTGTCATAATGTAGATAGTTTCCCTGTAAGAGAGAAAAGGCAAGAAGGAAAAAAAGGGGAAAAAAAAAAGGAGAGGAGAGGGGGAAGACAAAGACAAAGAACCTCTCTTCTTCTCCCCCTTTAATAATAGGAGAATAAAAAAACTTTTAAAAATAAAAATAGTCCTTTAAATGTAATTATCAGAATAGCAAAAAATCTAGTCCATTAAAATTGTATGTCCAAGCGTAAGAGCAAGTAAATAAAAGATAAAAAAAGAACAGAGAGGTTTTATTGTAGTCAAAATAATAACAAAAAAGATAAACAATCCCAAGGTTTCTCACGGCAGCTTATATCCACACAGTCCAACCATGAATAAGTCGTCTAATTTATATACAGAAGGAGTCCAAGGCATTCATAAAAATTCTATAAAGTGACTTATATAATTCAAAAAATATTCAAACACTTATGGAGAAAAGCAAAAAGAGTTCTTTCATAATAAAAATCCCAAACAGGTAGAAGAAAGAATATCAAATCAGCAATTCATTTATCCATAAAAACTTTAAATCCAGACAAATTAGTCCCCAAAGGAAAAAAAAATACTTATAATTGCAATAAGGATGAAAGCAAACCAAGAGTAGAAATATTTAGAATCAAAAGAGAAAGTCACTCAGCTCACTCCAGGCAGAGTCAATTATCTTTCCAAACCCACCGTTCAAACACTCCTCTGACAAGAAAGAAAAATAAAACACCAGCATCTATAAATCACAGTCCAGAAATAAATCCTAGTGCTTAATAAATCCAGTAATATTAAAAAAAAAAGTGCAACTAAAAGGCTGGATGAGGAGCTACTTAACTTATTTAGTTTCACGGTTTCTGCAGAGCTTTCATGTTAGTTCCAGTCGTCTGTTACCACTCAAATCTCTCTTCCCCTGTAGTGGGTATACAGGGGTCAGGATAGAGCAGCAGGTTCGACGACCCTTGTGATAAATCTTCTGCCCACCCTCTCTTCGAGGGTGATTTTTCAGCGATTTTCTCGCCGCAGACAGAAAACCGCGGAGCTATCAGCTCTTCGCTCCACTCAGTCCAGCACCCGGAAGCGAAAGTCCAGGCTTGTGGGATCTACCTTGATTTTTACTAGGACCCCGAGGGCCACCAGCAAGAGCCAAGTGCAAAATAATAGCTTGGGGACGCTGACATATATTTAGAATTATAAAACAAGCAATTTTGGAAGCATGTTCATCCTGGGAATTCATTTATTTTCTTTTACATACCTGAACTTTCAATCTTCTTACCCCAAAAAGTCCACTTCGGTTTCTCTACATAATCATGATGATTAATTTAGAAACCCACAAGATTTCTTGTAGTTGTCAAACAACTGGAAGCTAGGAACAGTTATTGATCACCTAATGATTTACTAGTACAGTGGTCACCAATCCTTTGGGGCTGGTGAGCATATTTTATATTTTGGAAAGGTGTTTGGGGTACTTTCAGCAGGTCCTCATGGTAATAGCCATAATGAGCATGGCCAGTCAACAACCACCCATCTACAGGAAGGGAAACTGGCAAGATTGCTTCCCATCACTCTTGAAATTCTTAGGATGCTTTCTACTACTTTTTCATATCTGACATTCATATCTGGAGGTGGTGGTGGTGCAGGTGGACACCTGACCAAAACCAAAAAACTACTGGGCTGAAGCCAGCCACTGTTCCCTTTCATAAGGAAGTTCCTGGAGTCTATGTAGGGATCTTAGTTATAGAAGTACAGATCATGCTTGAGATTAGTGATTTGCTTTGCAACATGCTAGTTTACCATTCACTTACTTATAATTACAAGAATCTTAAAATAGAAATCCAGGTAGGGCAGAGAGTTCCAAGGGTGGTATGTCAAGCACATTAATGTTCATGGGTGCCATGTTGGGGATCAAGGTACGAGTTGATTACATTTCTCCCCAGCCTGACATCCTAGAGCATCCCCTCATAGTGAATAGAATATTGTTCAGAAAAATGAGCAGCTCTACTAACCTTGGGAGGTAAACCACCCATCAGATGAAATTCCAGTTTATTAGCCTCAGCCAATCCATTTTTACATCTAACAGCATCATCATCTAACCTACATTGGGAGGGGGAAAAAAGAGTGTTAGATACATATTAATGAATATTAATCTATGGAGAGCATCACCTTGTGGCTTCATGTGTATATGGTAAAAATAATAAGAGACAAAATAGACTCCTTTAGGATTCCATAGTATAGATGTGAGGGAGAACCATCATCTGAACTTCCCCCTCCCTTGAGAAAATCATCAATATCCACACAAAAACACATTTCAGTGGGGATGAATCCTATAAAAGAATGAGTTTAACAGCTGACTTAGTTTAATAACATTTGAAATTACATGAAAGTTAAATGGTACCATGCCCAATTACTTGAGTTTATACATAGGGTCCCCCCACCACCACCCTTGGTGCCTTTGAGACAATGTTGACTCCTGGCAACTGCTTGGACTAGTCCCTGCAGTTTTCTTGGCAAGATTGCAGAAGTGGCTTACCATTGCCTCCTTCCTAGGGCTGAGAGAGTGACTGGCCCAAGGTTACCCAGTTGGCTTTGTACCTTAGGCAGGACTGGAACTCACAGTCTCCCAGTTTCTACTCTAGTGCCTTAACCACTACACCAAACTCCTACAACCTTGTTATAATGTGATATAAGATCATCTGATGATATTCTGCTCCTCAAATGTCACAGTTCAAGCAGAGATGACTACAACATCACTTTTCAGCACATACTTTGACATTATGTTAATTCAAATATTCTGGTTTAAACTATGTTGGAAGATGGGAATGTGCTAGTGCACATAGCAATTTACTCTCACATTGCTCCCAAATAAGCCAGAATCAGTAGGCAAAGGCAGTTTAGTATAAGCCCAAGTTTGGATGTGAAGCTGTCCTGGAACACACACACACAAAAAGTGAGAAATTACTATACTGCAAGTAATGGGCCAGTATAAATCATTTCTTACAAAACAAAATTCTTAACACTTAATGATGTCCAAATAAGACCAATTTGAAAAGCAGAAGGTAGTTGAAACGGAACTATTTTTATCTCACCTCTGAGCTTTGCCCAGTTTGCTTTACCAGATACTTCTACAAAAAGTGCCCCTACATCTTGAAGAAAGAAGCTAAGTGAGGGGCCTTTATGTCTATCCCAGACTTTACAACAAGGGACAGCAGCATTATTTGCAATGAAAATTGTTTAGCAATTACAGCCACTCTTTCCCCCCCCCCCGCATTTCTCTTTTTTCTTTTGTTTGTTTTTTGTCATCCTTGTGAACCCTAAAGGAGTCAGTACATGTCCCTACGCTGCTTCAAATTACTCAGAAGACTACAGGGACTCTGTAAGTCATTGAAAAAAGAATACAACGTCTGTTAAAAGCTATATTTCTTTTAAGTCCACTCAGCTCGGACAGTCAAGAAGCTAGGCCTTAGTTTCAAGAAAGAGAAATTGGTTTGGCTGTTCCATAAATATGTGCCTATTTGAATGGAACATCCCATCTGTAATTAATTTTCTGATATTCATTTCTTTTAAATATAAGCCAGCTATAAGCTCCTTCCTCCTCCTATTTTCCCCACGAAAACAACCCTGTGAGGTGAGTTGGGCTGAGAGTGACTGCCCCAAGGTCACCCAGCCAGCTTTCATGCCTAAGGCGGGACTAGAACTCACAGCCTCCTGGTTTCTAGCCTCTTGCCTTAACCACTAGACCAAACTGTCTCTCTCAGGACAGGAAATATCTTCATGGGCACATGACTCAAATGAAGAGGTAGCTCACTGTAGGCTCTAAATATAATGCACATTTTTGCCACTATATCAATGATTATTATCTGTAAATGTTTTCCATACACTTGGTGATTCCATTGTCTTTCTACTTCAATTTCCTAGTAGTCAAACTAGATCCAACTCGGGAAATTCTGTCTAGTTTGTTTTCTCCCTCCCTTTCTCCCTCTCTGTGGATAAGAGCTCTGCAGGATTGCATGCAACCCTGCCAATTGTCTAGACTTTGACTGGTGCTTTTCACAATATTGGGTGGCTTCTGTAAAATTGCTTAGGATTATTCTTCCCATACTTAATCACATTTACCTTTTTGACCATTACCCAGTATATTTTGATCATATTGTTTAATCATTTGTACTAATTCTCACTTCATTTCAAATTGGGACTAATTTAAATAGCACTTTCTTTCTAACTGATGGTATTTATATAAAGTTGTGGGTGTTGTTGTTTTTTTACATTTGAGTCATAGCAAAGCTCTAAAGTCAGCTATTTATAAAGCATCAAATACAAGGGATTAGTAGGCCCATTAAAATATACCTTTCTGAATTATCACATGTTTACATACCTTCTGTCACTTATATTCATCTCAATGTCGGTGTTTCTTCTCATAGTTTACCTGAAACATCTTCCAGACATCTAGTTGTCTGGATTTTAAGTTTTTAGAACCTGTTGCTTTGGGGGGGCATTGTCAAGTTAAGTGAGACAGATTCATTTTTAGAGAATCCCTTTTGGATGGAGAAAACCTAAATGTGTTCCTTCTCCAGAGAAGCTTGGCTTGTGCTGTCTTTATTGTTTCTCTGGCCAAGGTGAAGATTTCTATTCAGCATATTTTTTAGTTTGTTCATTACTTTATATGAGCATTGCATTCTTATTAATTAATATTTTTTATTACTTGTAAGCTATCTAGCTGCTGGGAAGACATAATGATGATGATGATAATAATAATGTTTATACACACACACACACACACACATAATTTTTATTAAAGTTTTTTACATGAATAAAAGAAATATGATATGACTGTCCTTTTTCCCATGAAGATATGTGGTATTTGTTTATTTAATTTGTTTAATTAATTCAAAAATACTTTAAAATAAGCAAAATACAAATTCAGCCAACCCTTTATCCATTTTAAATTTTCATAGTCCAAACTCTTAGCAAGCTTTTTGCTGTAGATTAGTTTTAAATCTTTGTACGTATTTCTTTCTGTTTCCCTTTATTCATGCTCTGGGTCATAGGAACACTCACCAGGAGGTCTAATTACTCTGCTGCTCTGAAGATCTCTGTAGTTAGGTCAGTCCCAGTGTCCCTTACAGGCTCCGTCGAGGCTGTGAGCATGATCTTTCTTCCTTGGCTTCTGGTGCTCTTATTCATGAGTCACCTGCAGGGTTTCTGCAGGCTTCCTCACGGGGAGCTGCCTTCCAAAGCACATCTGGGCAATCTCTTTGGCTTCTCCTTATCCGGAGAAGCTCCACTGGTCCAGGCTCACTGCCTGGTCACAGTTCTCCACATCAGCATCGTCCCTGCTCTTCAAGGATGCATCAGCCATTTTCTCCACCCGGAAAACCTATGATGATAATGTTCTTGATGATGATACAGATGTGAAACTGAGGATGAAAGAATAGCAGCTGATCTGTAGCTTGAATCATGTCAACTGGATTTCTATTTTCTCAGTGGAAACGTTTCGCTCCTTATCCAAGGAGCTTCTTCAGTCTGAGCAAAGTTGGTAAGGGAATCCTAAATATGTTTCTAGGTAGCTGTGTGACCTTACACCTGGGGTCATGGATATATATATATATATATATATATATATATATATATATATACGTTTCCACTGAGAAAATAGAAATCCAGTTAACATGATTCAAGCTACAGACAATTCCACCTGGATGACTGAGAACCTTCATAGACAAATAGCAGCTGATGTAATTTGAACAGGTCACACTGACCCTCTGGGCTGCTATTGTTTTCTGCCCTTTTTACTTCACACGCTGCCTGCTTTATTTTTATAGACTGGTATGGAAAAGTTCTGTCCTCAATGTTTTATTTCTAAGTTTAGTTTTATACGGATAATAAAGCTTCAAATCTCAATGTATTGTCGAAGGCTTGAAAATCTCAATTGAGAATTTTCAGTCCTGAAGCAAATGGGTTTGCATTTCTCTCTGCTGCTGCTCTTGTGCCTAATCATTCACATTTTAATTCTTATCTTAAATCAGTTGTCAGATTGTATCTCAAATACTTTGGGCTAATATTCACATTAGATAATGGGTATTGTATTGTGGGGGGAATTAACTGTAGAGCAGTGAGAGATATTCAGTCCAATATTACTGAAAGGTAAATCTAAAGAATATTTTTGTTGTTTATTCATTCAGTCGCTTCCGACTCTTCATGACTTCATGGACCAGCCCATGGCAGAGCTTCCTGTTGGCCGTCACCATCCCCAGCTCCCCCAAGGTCGAGTCCATCACCTCCAGAATATCATCCATCCATCTTGCCCTTGGTCGGCCCCTCTTCCCTTTGCCTTCCACTTTCCCTAGTATCAGCATCTTCTCCAGGGTATCCTGTCTTCTCATTATGTGGCCAAAGTACTTCAGTTTTGCCTTTAATATCATTCCCTCAAATGAGCAGTCTGGCTTTATTTCCTGGAGTATGGACTGGTTTGATCTTGCAGTCCAAGGCACTCAGAATTTTCCTCCAAAACCACAGTTAAAAAGCATCTATCTTCCTTTGCTCAGCCTTCCTTATGGTCCAGCTCTCGCAGCCATAGGTTACTACAGGAAATACCATTGCTTTAACTATGCGGACCTTTGTTGTCAGTGTGATGTCTCTGCTCTTAACTATTTTTTCAAGATTTGTCATTGCTCTCCTCCCAAGAAGTAAATGTCTTCTGATTTCCTGGCTGCAGTCAGCGTCTGCAGTCTAAAGAATATTACTGGAACCTAAGCCCTTAAAGTAACTAAACAATGAATAATGCTCTCAAGTTCTTTTGGAATAATCCCCTTCATTCCATCTCATTTCTGATTTTCTGCTTTCCCCTTCTCCAATAATCAGTCAATATTCTACCTCCAAATGGACATGCTCTGTCCTTATTGATTATATTCCCTTGTCTCTTCCTTCACTTCATCAAATGTGATGTACAGTGATGACTCACTTGCTGGATCATCAGCTTGTTGTGGTGAGTGGGCTTGTGTGTTCCCAATGAACCCCGTGAGCGAAGCCGTCGGGAGTCATGTACTCCTGGTAGGGTCACCCATGGCGGTAAGGTCCAGGGGGAGGAACCAGGCAAAGAACAATCCAAGAAAGTCCTCAACGGCAGAACAGGCAGAAGATAACAAGGTGTATTGTTACAACGGCTGCGAAGGCGGATGAAGGCTGCAGCAGACAAAAGGTCACCAATCGTCATGGTATCCATGCCATTGGATTAGAGCCTTTTTCTGTGAAGGTTGTGTGCTGATCGTTGTGCACCGATCTCCACACATAAAACAAATCCATGCACAGGCGTCTTCCAACCACACCAAACCCAAAACAACCAAAAGTCCCATGGCGATTGACGAATGGCAACGGGGGCAGGACTGTGAAATCCGGAAGCTCCTAGTCATGGACCAGCACATGGACGGTGGATACGGATTCAGTTGCCCTGACTCAAGGATCGAGGCAGTTGAGTAGTTTGGCAGCGGTATACACGACTGAGCAGCCCTATTTAGGATCTACTCTGCTCACCCCATATGGGGAGGGGGCTAGAAAAGGTGCCCTAAACATAGTCTGCCTCATATTCTCCCTGACTGGATTACCGCGACCAGTGGGGTCACCATCTAGCGGTCGTAAAAAAACACATGAATTTTGGAACATGGAATATATGGACACTGCAAGACAATATGGATAGTGAACGACCTGAACGTAGGACTGCCATTATTGCAAGGGAGCTGAGACGTTTTAATATTGATATAGCAGCACTCCAAGAAACTCGAAGAGCAGGAGAAGGACAGTTGAAGGAAGAAAAAGGAGGTTATACCTTCTTTTGGAAAGGACTGCCTGAACAAGAACGACAAATACATGGGGTAGGCTTTGCTATCAAAAAGGACCCTGTGAAGCTCTTGTCAGAAGTTCCCACTGGGATTAACGAACAACTCTCAACTCTCCGAATAAAACTCGCCAAAAACCAACAGGCAACTATCCTAAGTGCTTACGCACCAACACTAGATGCAGATGAGGATATCACAGTTCCCTCTGTGGGGGGAGATGGGCGGTGATATAAGTATGATTGATAAATAAATAAATAAATAAATAAATAAATCAAGGAAAATTTTTATACCCATCTGGACACCATCTTATCAGAGATACCAAAGGAGGATAAAATTATCCTCCTGGGCAATTTCAATGCAAGAGTTGGGCGTGACTTTGATTTGTGGCCAGGGATCATTGGGAAAGAAGGAGTTGACAACAGCAACACGAATGGAATCTTACTTCTGACTAAATGTGCAGAGCATAACCTTGTCATTACTAACACACTCTTTCGCCAGAAAAATAAATTTAAAACATCATGGAAGCACCCACAGTCGAAGCACTGGCATCTTTTAGATTATGTAATTGTCCGTGCTAGAGATCGCCATGATGTACTTCTCACCAGAGCCATGACGAGCGCCGATGACTGCTGGACAGACCATCGATTAATTTGATCCACGATGGCCATAAAGATTGTCCCTCATCGTAGGCTCCAAGGAAGAAAACCAAGGCGTAAAATGAATACACTGGCCCTTCAAGATTCTATTAAACGAGCTTGCTTTCAATCAACTCTCAAGGAATATGTGCCTATGGAATTTCCTGAAAATGTTGAGGAACACTGGACTAAATTGAAGACTTCTATTATTTCAGCCTGTGAACAAACTATCGGATACCAGACTAAGAGACATCAGGACTGGTTTGATGAGAACGATAGTGAGATTGAACATATTATTGACAAGAAAAGGAAAGCCTTCCAGATATGGCAAAAAGATATTAACTGTGCCGTTAAGAAAAAAATCTATGCCAGTGCAAAGGCAGAAGTCCAAAGAAGAACTAGAGAACTTAAGAACATATGGTGGATTAAAAAAGCCCAAGAAACCCAACATTTTGCAGATGCTCATGATGCACGGGGCTTTTTTAATGCCATAAAGGCCATCTATGGACCAACAAACCATGGTACAAATCCCTTACGCTCAGTAGATGGTGCTAAACTTCTAAAGGACAAAGAGTCTATTGCACTGTGCTGGAAAGAGCATTACTACAATCTCCTTAATCGTCACTCTACTGTGGCTGATGAAGTCTTCTTGCAAATCCCGCAAAAACAAATAAGAAATGAGCTTGCAGTACCCCCTAGTTTGGAGGAAGTCAGTAAAGCCACTAAACAAATGAAAAATAACAAAGCTAGTGGACCTGATGGGATTCCTGCTGAAGTCTTTAAAGAAGGTGGGCCTGAACTTACACAACAACTTCAAAAAGCTCATCGAAAAAATCTGGATGAGGGAGGAGATTCCAGCAGACTTTAGGGATGCCATAATTATCACTCTCTTTAAAAAGGGTGATAGAACAGACTGTGGAAACTATCGAGGCATCTCCCTTCTAGCCACAGCAGGCAAAATCCTGGCAAAGATCATTGCAAACCGTCTCCTATCTGTATCAGAAGACATCCTCCCTGAAACGCAAAATGGCTTCCGCCCTTCCAGGGGAACAGTGGATATGATCTTCACTGCACGACAGCTTCAAGAAAAATGCAAGGAGCAAAACCGCCCTCTGTACATGGCGTTTATTGATCTGACTAAAGCTTTTGATACTGTAAATCGTACTGCTCTCTGGACCATCATTCTGAAAATCAGATGCCCTGATAAATTTTTGAACATCTTGCGGTTACTCCATGACGACATGGTGGCAACAATCCTGAATAACAATGGCTCTCAAAGCGATCCATTTAAAGTGGAATCCAGCGTTAAACAGGGATGTGTTATTGCTCCAACCTTATTCGCTATCTTCATCGCTATGATTATACACCTTGTTGAAGAGAAACTTCCTTCTGGTGTAGAAATTATATATCGAACAGATGGAAAGCTTTTTAATCTTAGTAGGCTGAAAGCAAAAAATAAGGTAATTGCAACTTCTGTTATAGAACTTCAATATGCTGATGATAACGTAGTCTGTGCACACTCCGAGGAAGATCTTCAAACTATCCTAAACATCTTTCCAGAAGCATATGAAAAGCTCGGCCTCTTGATTAACATTAAAAAAACCAAAGGGCTTTACCAGCAACTTCGAACCAATCCCTCCGCAGCGCCATCAATCCAGCTTAAAGGTGTGTCACTAGAAAATGTCGATCACTTTTCTTATCTCGGCAGCCATCTATCTACAAAAGCCGACATCGACGCTGAAATTCAGCATCGCCTGAGCTCTGCGAGTGTAGCTTTCTCCCGAATGAAGCGTAGAGTGTTTGAGGATCGGGACATTCGCAGGGAGACCAAAATGCTTGTTTACAAAGCCATTGTGCTACCAACCCTTCTGTACGCCTGTGAAACATGGACCCTCTACAAACGCCACCTCCAACTTCTTGAAAGATTCCATCAACGCTGCCTCCGAAAAATTCTGCAGATTACTTGGGAAGATAGGCGGACTAATGTTAGCGTATTAGAAGAAGCGAAAACCACCAGCATTGAAACAATGATCATCCAACATCAACTTCGCTGGACCGGCCATGTTGTTCGAATGCCTGACCATCGTCTTCCAAATCAGCTACTTTACTCCCAACTTAAGAATGGAAAACGGAATATTGGTGGACAGCAAAAGAGATTCAAAGATACTCTCAAAGCTAATTTAAAAAAATGTAATATCAGCATTGAGAACTGGGAAGCCCTAACTCATGAGCATTTCAATTGGAGGTCATCCTTTATTAATGGCGCTATGGACTTTGAAGAAGCACAAGTACAGGGCGAAAGGGGGAAAAGAGCTAAAAGGAAGGCACGTCAGGCAAACCCTCATCATTACCGTCTCCCACCTGGAAGCCTATGCCCTCATTGTGGGAGGTTGTGCGGATCCAGAATTGGCCTTTATAGCCACTTACGGATCCACTGTTAAAATTTTACCTTTGGAAGACAATCCTCCTCGGCTACGAGTGATCGCCAATGAATGAAATGACAGTGATGACATACATTGTCATGATCAACTGATTAAAATCCAAACCAAACTATCCTTGCAACTGTTTACATCCTGAATCATGTCCATATCATTTGCTTGTGATGGAGAGTCATTTGGATAATAGAGTGCTGGCTCAGAATTAGTTGCACTTCACAAGGACTGTTAAAAGTGTGTTTAGCCAAAGCATGGAGAACTTGACTAGGATGGATTTAAATTGAATCATGTTGTATTGGACACTGACATCTGAAATAAGAACCTCACATAAATGCTTTGATTAGTAGAAGGAGCACTACATTTGAAAAAGACTTATATATGTAGGTTGTCCGAAATTAAATATGATTCAGCAGTATGTCAAAATTGCAAAAAGGGTGAATGCAATTTCAGTTTACATCAATACAAATATGGAAAATAGTAGTTCCACTTTATTTAGCAATAGATACCGACATAAGTGTTGTGTTCGGTTCTGGGCATCACACTTTAAGAAAGATTCGGGCAATATGGAAAGGTTTCATAAAGGCCAGAAAAGGATGTTCAGGAGACTAGAAATGAAGTCTCGTGAAGTGAGATTGAAGGAACTGGGAATGCTTAGTATTCAGAAGAGCAGGCTATGGGAGAATATTATGGCACTTTTCGTGTACCTGGAAACATATCATGCAGAAGACAGTTAAAGCATTCTATTCTATATTTTCCCAAAGCACCAAATATAGAATAATGGATTTAAATTACAGAAGGCAGATTCTGATTGAATGTTTGAAAAAACTTCCTAATTGGATGAGCAGTTCAAGAGTGGAACTAATTACCCAGAGATATGGTGTGCCCTTTCACTGGATTTGCTCAAGCGAAGACTGTACAGCCATCTATTGGGGACACTTTGATGTGGGTTCCTGCATTGAGTATGGGTTTGAACTTGATGACACAAGTGGCTCCTTTCAGCCCTGTTGTTCTGACTACTCGCCACAAGTAGAGTGTCACTGTTTTGTAGGTTTTTAGAGTGTTTGCGAGAAAAAGAGGAAGCAAACATTAACACCCATTGGGAAGCATAGGTGTCCATACCTAAACATAATGATGCCAAAAAGATGAAATGTGTGCTGGGATGTTACGATGCAACGCCTTCTCTTTTGCACGTGTACCATGATTTTGCATGCAATGTTTGGAATTTCAGTGCTGGTTCACAGATCTTTGAGGTGTGGATATAAAGTGTAAGTTGTCTTGCCATGTGGTTAGTCATCTTTTTTTATTCAAAAACTTTGTTCTACATCTGTGTTATAAAGATTATTTGGCATCTTCTTTTATTCACAAGCTTGTTCTGCACCTGTGTTATCAAGAGACTGTTTGGCATGATGAATCAACCAGATAGGGTAGCTATTTTAATGTTGAGATTTCAAGAAGGTTAAGGTGCTGGGCTAGAAACCAGGAGGCTGTGAGTTCTAGTCCCGCCTTAGGCATGAAAGCCGGCTGGGTGACCTTGGGCCAGTCCCTCTCTCTCAGCCCAACTCACCTCACAGGGTTGTTGTTGTGGGGAAAATAGGAGGAGAAAGGAGTATTAGGTATGTTCGCCACCTTGAGTTATTTATAAAAATAATAAAGGTGGGATAATTTTTTTTAAAAAAAAGAGATGAAGGAAAAAGGGTATAGGTATGTGAGGATTCCCACCCCATGAAAAAGGAGTACAGAGCTGCTGTAGACCAGATGAACTGCAATCTTATTTCAACCTGAGCAGTAAACAGGGGGGGAATATTTTACTTCCAGCACACACTTTACAGGTGACATTTTTAGAGAAGTAGGGAATTTTGGTAAAGAGAAGCAAATCTCAGGAAACCATTTCCTTTACCTCTTGTGACGCTTCCCCATATGCTATACTTATTTTAACCTCATGGCTAATTTCTCCCTCCAGGATGAAATTAAGTTTTAGGTTAAGCATACCCTAACCAAACTTTTTATTTGTTCAGTGCCATGTAGAGAAGACCTGTTGGTTAATTTTGCGAGCTTGGCAAAGGGGTTGTATTCTACATTGGGGATATTCCCCAATCCTCAATAAGTATCTTCAGAATACTATGTGTTCTTCAGTGCTTAAGACATTTAACTCCCTATTTCTATTTTACTAGCTTTTTTATACTGCCCCTTCTAATATTCTATAGTTCATCTGCTGTAAGTCATGTGTCACTTTTACAAAGCTTTACAGATTGCTTTATGACAAAAAACTTGGTATTAAAGAATCTGATATTTATCAAAGGTCAGAAGGGAAGATGTACTCCTAATACAGTATGTCAGAAATGTTTCTTCTAGAATTCTCTAAGTGGATGCTGATTATGCTAATTGGGAATTCTAGAATTTCAATTTTAAGATATGTGGAAGTTGGAAACGCCTGTTCTAATCTATTTATATCATTGGCGATCACTCGTAGCTGAGTAAGATAGTCTTCCAAAGGTAAAATTTTAACAGTGGATCCGTAAGTGGCTATAAAGGCCAATTCTGGATCCGCACAACCTCCAACAATGAGGGCATAGGTTTCCGGGTGGGAGACGGTCATGATGAGGTTTTGCCTGACGTGCCTTCCTTTTAGCTCTTTTCTCCCTTTCGCCCTGTACTCGTGCTTCTTCATAGTCCATAGCGCCATTAATAAAGGCTGACCTCCAATTGAAACGCTCATGAGTTAGGGCTTCCCAGTTCTCAATGCTGATATTACATTTTTTTAAATTAGCTTTGAGAGTATCTTTGAATCACTTTTGCTGTCCACCAATATTCCGTTTTCCATTCTTAAGTTGGGAGTAAAGTAGCTGCTTTGGAAGACGATGGTCAGGCATTTGAACAACATGACCGGTCCAGTGAAGTTGATGATGGAGGATCTTTGCAGAATTTTTCGGAGGCAGCGTTGATGGAATCTTTCAAGAAGTTGGAGGTGGCGTTTGTAGAGGGTCCATGTTTCACAGGCGTACAGAAGGGTTGGTAGTACAATGGCTTTGTAAACAAGCATTTTGGTCTCCCTGCGAATGTCCCGATCCTCAAACACTCTACGCTTCATTCGGGAGAAAGCTACACTCGCAGAGCTCAGGCGATGCTGAATTTCAGCGTCGATGTCGGCTTTTGTAGATAGATGGCTGCCGAGATAAGAAAAGTGGTCGACATTTTCTAGTGACACACCTTTAAGCTGGATTGATGGCGCTGCAGAAGGATTGGTTCGAACTTGCTAGTAAAGCACTTTAGTTTTTTTAATGTTAATCGAGAGGCCGAGCTTTTCGTATGCTTCTGCAAAGATGTTTAGGATAGTTTGAAGATCTTCCTCGGAGTGTGCACAGACTACGTTATCATCAGCATATTGAAGTTCTGTAACAGAAGTTGTAATTACCTTATTTTTTGCTTTCAGCCTACTTAGATTAAAAAGCTTTCCATCTGTTCGATATATAATTTCTACACCAGTAGGAAGTTTCTCTTCAACAAGGTGTATAATCATAGCGATGAAGATAGCGAATAAGGTTGGAGCAATAACACATCCCTGTTTAACGCCAGATTCCACTTTAAATGGATCGCTTTGAGAGCCATTGTTATTCAGGATTGTTGCCGTCATGTTGTCATGGAGTAACCGCAAGATGTTCACAAATTTATCAGGGCATCCAATTTTCAGAAGGATGGTCCAGAGAGCAGTACAATTTACAGTATCAAAAGCTTTAGTCAGATCAATAAACGCCATGTACAGAGGGCGTTTGCTCCTTGCATTTTTCTTGAAGCTGTCGTGCAGTGAAGATCATATCCACTGTTCCCCTGGAAGGGCGGAAGCCATTTTGCGTTTCAGGGAGGATGTCTTCTGATACAGATAGGAGACGGTTTGCAATGATCTTTGCCAGGATTTTGCCTTCTGTGGCTAGAAGGGAGATGCCTCGATAGTTTCCACAGTCTGTTCTATCACCCTTTTTAAAGAGAATGATAATTATGGCATCCCTAAAGTCTGCTGGAATCTCCTCCCTCATCCAGATTTTTTCGATGAGCTTTTTGAAGTTGTTGTGTAAGTTCAGGCCCGCCTTCTTTAAAGACTTCAGCAGGAATCCCATCAGGTCCACTAGCTTTGTTATTTTTCATTTGTTTAGTGGCTTTACTGACTTCCTCCAAACTAGGGGGTACTGCAAGCTCATTTCTTATTTGTTTTTGCGGGATTTGCAAGAAGACTTCATCAGCCACAGTAGAGTGACGATTAAGGAGATTGTAGTAATGCTCTTTCCAGCGCAGTGCAATAGACTCTTTGTCCTTTAGAAGTTTAGCACCATCTACTGAGCGTAAGGGATTTGTACCATGGTTTGTTGGTCCATAGATGGCCTTTATGGCATTAAAAAAGCCCCGTGCATCATGAGCATCTGCAAAATGTTGATTTCTTGGGCTTTTTTTATCCACCATATGTTCTTAAGTTCTCTAGTTCTTCTTTGGACTTCTGCCTTTGCACTGGCATAGATTTTTTTCTTAACGGCACAGTTAATATCTTTTTGCCATATCTGGAAGGCTTTCCTTTTCTTGTCAATAATATGTTTAATCTCACTATCGTTCTCATCAAACCAGTCCTGATGTCTCTTAGTCTGGTATCCGATAGTTTGTTCACAGGCTGAAATAATAGAAGTCTTCAATTTAATCCAGTGTTCCTCAACATTTTCAGGAAGTTCCATAGGCAGATGTTCCTTGAGAGTTTATTGAAAGCAAGCTCGTTTAATAGAATCTTGAAGGGCCAGTGTATTCATTTTACGCCTTGGTTTTCTTCCTTGGAGCCTACGATGAGGGACAATCTTTATGGCCATCGTGGATCGAATTAATCGATGGTCTGTCCAGCAGTCATTGGCGCTTGTCATGGCTCTGGTGAGAAGTACATCATGGCGATCTCTAGCACGGACAATTACATAATCTAAAAGATGCCAGTGCTTCGACCGTGGGTGCTTCCATGATGTTTTAAATTTATTTTTCTGGCGAAAGAGTGTGTTAGTAATGACAAGGTTATGCTCTGCACATTTAGTCAGAAGTAAGATTCCATTCATGTTGCTGTTGTCAACTCCTTCTTTCCCAATGATCCCTGGCCACAAATCAAAGTCACGCCCAACTCTTGCATTGAAATTGCCCAGGAGGATAATTTTATCCTCCTTTGGTATCTCTGATAAGATGGTGTCCAGCTGGGTATAAAAATTTTCCTTGATATCCTCATCTGCATCTAGTGTTGGTGCGTAAGCACTTAGGATAGTTGCCTGTTGTTTTTTGGCGAGTTTTATTAGGAGAGTTGAGAGTCGTTTGTTAATCCCAGTGGGAACTTCTGACAAGAGCTTCACAAGGTCGTTTTAGATAGCAAAGCCTACCCCATGTATTCGTTGTTCTTGTTCAGGCAGTCCTTTCCAAAAGAAGGTATTGAATGGCAACGGGGGCAGGACTGTGAAATCCGGAAGCTCCTAGTCATGGACCAGCACATGGGCGGTGGATACGGATTCAGTCGCCCTGACTCAAGGATCGAGGCAGTTGAGTAGTTCGGCAGCTGTATCCATGACTGAGCAGCCCTATTTAGGATCTATTTATATAACTGTAGAGTGTATATGTATATATCTGTAGAGTATTATATATATATAGTATACACTGTATATCTCATGACAATTGTGAAAATTGCTGAGAAAATACAAATCTGACTCTTTTCAACTTATTTTGGTAATACATTATTCCCGTGTCATATCCTTTCATTTTCCTCTTGTTGGCACTAAAACATAATAGTATTCACAAAACTGTCCACAGTATTCTCTACAGCAGTGGGAACCTGGCTAATATTGTTATGAGCCAAACTATGGTAATTGTAAAAAAAATGGATCAAGGTTTTTAAGCACAGAATTTTGTGCTTTTTAAAAGCAACTTTTATTGAAAACCCAGAGAATACAGTACTAACATTATATTGGAAGTTCTAGCCTTTGGAGATCAAAGTAAACGATAACAATATTTTAGTTCTCGGAATAGCAATTATTCATTAAAGTACTACATACTAATTGCTATCATATGTGCACAGAAAGCAAATGCAGTAATTTAAATTATACAGTGGCTATAAATCAGTAATGCAGATGTGAAACAGGAACCCCCTTAGTTAACATAGGCTTTTTAAAATCTATTTTTTATTTCTCAAATAAACTAGATTCTTCAAATGAACAGTGCAATCCCAACTCAAAGATGTGCTGGCTATAGAAAGTTTAAGATGAGGTGTAGGTAATTTCTGCTGACAGAAATTCTCTTCTGCTACTAGGATGCACTTTCTGTTGGTTGACTCCATTTCCCAAAATATGTCATTATAGAAGTAATAACAGGAAACAAGTAGGAAAAACAAGGAATAAATAAATATATATAACAGGAAATATATAAATAACAGGAATATATAAATAACAGGAAAGAAGTAGGTAAAACAAGGAACCATTAAACCCTCCTTCAGCTCAGGATCATCTACACAGAGATGGCACAGAATTAACTAAGACTAAAAGTATCCCTAATTAAAGTCACCATGAATCTAATGGGACTTTGCTTTTAAAAAAAAACCTATGTCCTAATCCTTTTCCTGAACTATTCTCACTCTGAAATGACCAAAGTCAGATGACATGACAATGAGGCACCTGCAGCCACCAGGGCAAATACCCTAGTCCCCACATGTGTAATAGAATGTGGGAATGACCTTGGGAGACAGGAGGAAGAGCCGCAGCCCAGACAAGAGTCTGAGTTATTTATAAAAATAATAAAGGCGGGATAAAAATTAAATAAATAAATAAATAAATGAAATTTGAGTCCGAAACAGGAGAGGTGGCAAAAGAGTCTCAGAAGGGACCCTCCCTAGTTTTTGGGTAAGTAAAAGTGAGGTTCAGGAGGGGTACTTTCAGATTTGCAAGATTCTCTTAATGTAAACTTACAATAAAGATAGAGCTAGTACTCCTGGCTGTGCTTCTTATTTGGACTACCTTGCTAGGCTAACAATAGGCTCCCTGAACCACCATTTTTTAAGAGACTCAAACTCTTATATGAAAACCCTGAAATCTTACAAGACCTCAGGATAATCTCATGAGATTACTGTGGTTTTGTATGAGATCATACAACGGTGTCTCACAAGGTTTTGCAGAAATCTCACAAAATATCTATTTTGGAAGTAGGGGGATCAGATCATCTATATACTGTATAACTATTAACAGTACTCCATGGGAAATGATGTATCCCAGACTCCAGAAACACAGATTAAAGTCTGAGTCACTGGTGCTCCCAGGTGTACAGCTGATGCTTTGCAGCAAGGGAAGGTTAGAGTTGGTCCAAGGCAACTGGAAGGTCTCTGGCTGCTTATCCCTGAGTGACAGATTACATACAGATATGAATATCCACCACACAGTTCCTTTTTGTAGTAAGCAACATTATGCAGAGTGCAAAAAAATAGAAAACAACAACAACAACAACAACAAGCCAAAGAAATTAAGGACACAAGTTAAAGAAAAAAGGAAGCATAGCTAAGACAAATTTATAACAACATCATTCACTACATCCTACCAGAGGCAGGAACACAATTTCACAGGTTCTGAGGCTCAGCTGAATCCTTTGGTCACCTTTCTGAAGCCAACTTATCCCTGAAGTTGAAAACTTTAAAAGGATAATGCTCTGGCCTGGACTGTTAGTCAGCTCCTGCCCTGTGCATGGACTTTCACAGATGAACACAACAGTTGAAAGGAGAAAGCTCCTGATGTACTTCAGAGGGGGTTGTTTGGGTTATCGTATGGAAATGATAATGGCTCTTTGCGCTGTTGAGTCTGGATCTGGTTTGTCATCTATCTGACTTGCACTGTATGTTTCCTTGATCCGGATGGCAACCTTTCTTCTCTGCCAGAGTCTTTTTCCTGTTCCTGTCCATCATTATCATTATCATTACATTATATCATATAAGACAGAGAAGGAGAAAGATAATTAGAAGATGAGACTAGGGATATCAGTATATTAAAGGTGAAGTAGCAGAACATTATGCAAGTGTTATAATTTTTTACCTTTACTTTTTTTTGTCCATGGTTATCAAGAAAAAAATTGCAGGCACAATTTTAAAGAATGTATGGAAGAGGTCAGAGGTAAAACAACATTCAGGTCTCATTAAAATAAACTTAATAGACTTAAGAGTCAACTATCATAGAATGAAGGTTGGGAGGGAACATAGAGGTCGTCTAGACAAAACCCCTGCTCATTGCAGGATCTACTAGACCATTTCTGAGAGATGACCATCCAGCTTTTATTTCAAGGTCTCTAGCAAAGGAGAAATCACTATGTCATGTGCCAGCCTGTCCTACTGACTGGCAGCTCATCTAATCAGGAGTTCCTCCTTATGCCTAGATGAACATCCTTTTTTATGCCGTTTTAATCCGTTAGTTCTAGTCCTCCCCCATGGGGTGATAGAGAATAAATCCAGTCCCTCTTCTGTGTAAGTAGCCTTTAGATATTGGAAGACTGCTATCGTATCTATCCTTAGTCTTCTTTTTTATAGTGAAATATCCAGATCTTTGAATTATTCCTCATAGGATTTGATTTCCAGACCTTTTACCATCCTGGTAGCCCTCTTTTGCTCCAATTTGTAACTATCCTTTTTAAACTAGAGTGCCCAGAATTGGACACAGTATGCCAAATGGTGTGTGACAGGGCAGAGTACTATTTTATGTAGAAGATGATAGAAGGACACTCTGTTGAAGTCTGTGGTATTCCCCTGATCTACCAAGCTAGCAGCTCTATCAAAGTAGGAAATAAGATTAGTCTGGTGCAATTTGTTTGTGACCACACCTTACTGACTGCTGTTTTGTAGCATTCCAATCTAAGTGCTTGCAAACATGCTGTTTGATAATCTGTTTGTAGACCTTGGCCAATTCTGTAGTTTCCTGGGTCCTCTTTCCCCTTTTTGAAGATGGGGATGACATTTGCTCTCCTCCAGTCTTCAGGAACTCCACTGGTCATCAGTAGTTCTCAAAAATTACTGACAGTGGTTCTTTAGTCATCTCCATTAGCTCCTTCAGTACCCTGAAAATGTGAATTCACTTAAATTAGCTAAATCCCCTCCTATACTCTCTGCCTAACCTAAATTGCAATTGCTTTCTTCCCCCAGTGGGATAACCATGTTCAGCTAAGGCTGTCTGAGAGAATACAGGCTCTTCTGAGAGAGTACAGACACAAAATAGGAATTAAGAAGTTCTGCTTTCTTATTATCACTACCACGTCAATAGCTTTTCCTTGCAATAGACCAATACTGTCCTTGGTTTCCTTTTGCCCAAAATACTGATATGCCCAAAAAATCCCCCCCTTTTTTTTCTATTTTTGTTATCAATCCTCAGCTCATTCTGAGCTTCAGCTTTAACTCTAATAAAATTCCTACAGTTTCTGGAGACTACAGGTAGTTCTCAACTTAGGACCATTCGTTCAGCGATTGTTTTAAGTTACTATGGCGCTGAACAAATGGTGGTTATGTAGTTCTGATCGTCACCCCACCCCTGTGGTCACATGATCACAATCTGGGGGCTTGGCAACCAGCTCGCACTTACGACCGGTTGCAGTGCCCTGCAATCACCATTTGCAACCTTCCCTGCCAGCTTCCTCAGAAAGTCAATGGGGAAGCCAGCAGGGAAGGTTGCAAGTCACTAGAGTAAGTTTCCCCCACCTGTGCACCCTCCCTCAGCCCCTCTGCACTCATGCGGTGCCGGCCAACTTCCTCAACCCTCGCCTCCCTTACACCCTCACGCACCCGCTTATCCCATCTCCCACCTGGCAGCAGCCATTTACCTGCTCGCCAGTCTGCTTGTGAACCACCTGGGACTTGCAACTTCCTGCTAGTTTCTCCACTGACTTGGTTGGCCAGCAGGAAGTTGCCTCGACTAATGACCATGGGATTTGGTTAACAATGGCAACTGGGATCACAGAGATTGCCATTGCTAAGCGATGCAGTTGCACTTTACAATCACATTGCTTAGCAATGGAAATTCTGGTCCCAATTGCCATCGTAAGTCTATCTGTATCTTGTATTCTCTTCTTTCCATTTCCTATTCATGCCTTTTTTTCTTTTCAGCATTTTAGAGATCTCTGAATATATCCAAGCTGGCCAATTCCCCCCCCCCCCAATTTTCGTTCTTGTGGGGATTATTTGAACTTTCAGTATCTCATTTCATAGAACTTCCTATCCTATATGTATATGTATATGTATATGTATATGATGTATATGTATATGTATATATATATGTATATGTATATGTTGTATAATAAAATCTAATGCAAACTAAAAGAAAGAAAGAATAGAAAGAAAGAGTGGAAGGTGCAAAGGAGAACAAAACACCATAGAAAATGAAAAAAAAAGAAAGAATACAGTAAAGAGAGAGAAAAGAGAGAGAAAAGAAATATATAATGAAGTGACTTCCAATCTTCATCACAAGTATAAACAATTATTGTAACTCCTCACCCCCTCTTAGTTTACAACCAATGATCTCTTCATCCCATATCCCTTATCTATAGAAAAACCCATAAAGCATCATCTTTTCAGTCCTAGTGTCAGCAGAAAGTCCATTAAGGGTTACCAGAAATAATAACATCTTATTTTAACCTTGATCAAATAAACCAACTTTATATTCCCTCCTTTTACTTCTAACAGTTTTAATCTTGAGGCAATTTAAATAATGTTGTAGAATTTGATTTATTTTCATTTCTTCTTTGTCCCTTCTCAGAAGATACTTCAAAGTTTTAACAAGCTTATTTTGTAAATCCAATCTATATCTATATCTATATCTATATCTATATCTATATCTATATCTATATCTATATCTATATCTATATCTATATCCAGGTCACTCTCTTGGTTTATTATTTGTATTTCCCTTTTTACTTTTAAAACATCAACTGGTTTCTTTTAATGAGACATCATTTTCCATGTCATTCTCGTAGCCTGTCATTTGTAGATCCACTTTTGATGCCATCTCTGTCTCATCAAATAAAACTTGTTCCTCATCTGCCATTTCTTCTATACATATGATAAATAAATAAATAAATCTTCTATAACATATTTTGGACACAGACTATCCATAGAAGCAAACATCAGTATTGACACTGTTGATACTAAATTCTGATGCCATTTTTCACAAGTGTCCTTCAGTATTTTCAATGTTGTAATGTTTTGCCTCATTTTATACATCCCAGTTAATTAGCTGTTAATCAGGCTTGTATATTTTCTCCTTTAACTAAAATCTTTAGTTCCCTCTAGTGTCCAATTTTTAAAATTGCTTATCTTTATTTTGTCTTGCAACAGTCCAACAAATCTATTTCCCATGGAAAGGATTCTTTATAATTAATTCCAAAATCTTATTCCAAATTTATATGGATCCTTAATCCATTAGTAACTTTCTAGGATCAAAGTCCTATTTAGCTTTTTGCTGTTTATTTCAAAGTTTTTTTAAATTCTTAAACTTATGATTAAATTTTTCTTTCATTGAGGATTGGAGGAAAACTCACCCAGCGCTTTCCGACTTGTCAGTCTGAAGTTATCTAATAACTTAAAAGTAGTTAACGAGCAATTTCCAATTGTAAATAGAAAAGGAAGTTTGCAAACTTAGTGTCCTTTAAAAGGTGCCGATTGCGGTTGCAAGCAACATGGCTATTCCAGTTGTCTTCCAATGCTCAAAACCCACCAGGGACTGCTGTGTTTTGGTCTCCTTGTAAGGAGCAACTCTTTGGAGCGCATGTGGGTGAGCTCCTGTCCTCTTTTTATCCGGAGAGGTTCTACTCACCGGCTCTTCACTCTTCGTTGTGGTCGTTGGCTTCACTTTTATGCAGGTTCTTCTCTATTCTTTCTCCTCTGGATATCACAAATTCAAGGACAAAATGATCACCTTCCCCCACCTTCACTTCTTTAACTAATTCCTTCCTGTTAGTGAGGATTAAGTCCAGGATAATAGACTCCCTTTTCTTTTTTCCACCATTTGACAAATATACTTGTTTTATTCCCTTTAGTGAATATTCTTGTCCATAGTAGCTATTTAATCATTATTTTAGTTGTAAACTATGTATTTCACATTTTTTTTCCAGGAAGCAGGACTGGCTTTTTGTGTGTGTGTGTGCATGTGTGTATATCCTTTTTATGGGGGGAAAAAATCACATAAAGCTTTTTCCCAGATTGGTGTCATCTAGAAATGTTGGGTTCAACTCTTATTGTTCCCTCAAAAGCATGGTCTTTTGATGGGAGTAGCATATTAAACTCTGACATATTTGGAGGACAGATCTTAATGAAACTTGATGAAGTAGATTAGCAAGTATATAGGTATTATATCTACATAATACAGTGATAATGTTTATTTCATGCTTGTAGTTTACGAAAGCTGCCTTTTAAAAATAAAAATACATAAAAATGTTAGGATGGACTATTTAGGCTTCCTGTTCAGTTCTATGATCTTTCAACATGGAAATATATCATATTTCCTATTAATAAATCACTGTAATAAATATAAAGGGGTATGGATTTTATGCAGATCCATTGTTTTATTTCTTCATGATCTGGAGAGACCTAACTATTGAAAGTTTTATGTAGCAAGCAGGTAGTTAGTACTGCAAAACCCAATCTGCATTTCTTAAGAGAATTTCAGCTGGCTTTATCAGGATTACTCTTGAGTAAATAGTATTAGATTACCAAGGCTTGTAAAATCAACTGTGTTCTCAGAGAAAGCTTCATCTGACATGACAGGCTTTTGAAAATAAGATTGGGCATGGAATGGACTGTCTGACACAGGGGAGCTAGCTGGCAATTTCCTATCATTTGCCACATGCTGTGCATAATCAATATTTTGGCTTAATTTTCCAAGAACAATACAATTTCATATACTAGGCATGACGTGTGAATTATTTTTTAACATATATTCATATCGCCAACTGTCCTGTAAGTTAATCTCATCTCTCATCAATTTTTTACCAGCTTCACTCTGATGTTGATAAAGGAGACGGCTCCATCAAATACATCTTGTCAGGAGAGGGGGCGAGTTCCATTTTCATTATTGATGAGAACACAGGGGACATTCATGCTACAAAGAGGCTTGATCGGGAAGAGCAGGCCTACTACACCCTCCGTGCACAAGCACTAGATAGACTGACAAGTAAACCTGTGGAGCCTGAGTCAGAATTCGTCATTAAGATTCAGGACATCAATGACAATGAACCTAAATTTCTGGATGGTCCTTACACAGCTGGAGTGCCTGAGATGTCTCCCGTGGGTAAGTACATATGGCTTAAAATGTTTGTTTTGTTCTAAATTATTATTTATTATGTTGACACTCAAAGGAATGTCCTATCTGTGATTTATTTTTTTCCAAATGGAAATCCAAACTTTGAACAATAAAAGCCCTGTTATTCTAAATTTCCAGACAAGCTAAATTGTAAGTTTTGCGTTAGCTATTTCAAAAATAAAGCAACGACCTAGACTAATGAACTATTTTCTGAAACTGGCAAGATATATAGTAATGTCTTTTTAGAAGCTGCCTTCTTGAATTTTTGTTTTTGTGCAGCAACCTAAAAAAGCTTCCAAATTTGTCTTAGTTAAAGTTCATCTAGAATGCTGATACAGCTTCTAACTCAGCTGTCTCCTTTACCAGAAAAAACTTTCTATTTTTCCCAAATGAAGAGGTTAGTTAAGGGCAGTGGAGCTGACAGACCAGTGCCTTTCTAAATCTGAACGGAAAAGGCACTCTGTTTTTCTGGGACCGTCATGCTCAGAATTAAACAACCACCTTTTGTGTGAAATATTCCTGCTCTACCTATGCCTCTACTTCTGAAAAAGTAGAAGGAGTTTTGGCAATGAAAAGTGGAGGGAAAAGAAAATACTTAAAAGATAATTAAATCATCTGGTCTTTCCAGATGATATAGACTCGACTCCAAGAATCTTTTGCCACTGACCTGGGGTTGATAAGAATTGAAGTCCAAAATATCCAATGCTGGAGGACAGCAGGTCACCTCTAGGACTTCACAGCATGATCAATAGTTCCAGTTTGTGAGCAGCAATAGAAGGATGATTGTCTACCCCAGGGCTTTCCAAAGTTTTTCCCGCGGCGACACACCAACCGGCGTTGGTGTGTCGCCGCGGGAAAACCCGGAAGTGCCATCCTTGCGGCAGCGCGCAAAAACCCGGAAGCGCTGCTGCTGCTTTCGGGTTTTGTGCGCTGCAGTTGGTGTGTCGCCGCAGGAAAACCCGGAAGCGCTGATGATGATCAGCGCTTCCAGGTTGTGTGGCGACACACCAGACTGTGTGTGGTGACACACTTTTGTGTCGCGACACACAGTTTGGAAAGCTCTGCTCTAGGGCCTTATAAGACAAACCTATGAAGTTGTACTTGGAAATATACTGGCAGTCAATGTACCATCTGCAACATGTATAATAGTGATAAAATGGCTCTCATCTGCCAGGATGCAGCCTGCTGCATTCTGCATCAGTCAAAATTTCTAGGTAATCTTCAAAGGCAACTCCAAATAGAGAGTACTGCAATAATCCAATCAAGAGGTAATGAGAGCATAAGTGGCTGTTGCCAGGACATTCTACTCCAAAAAGAGCTGCAACTGACATACCAGCTAAAGCTGGGAAACTACTCTCTTGGCCATGATCTCTACCTCTTTATCAAATAGAATCCAATAGAACCCAAGTGTCAGTTCTACTCTTTCAGGAAGTGCATAGCCTAATCTAGAGCTACTGCAGATGCCACTGTCAAACCTGGTAGTTTCTGGACAAAGAGCAACTTTGTGTTGCTAGGACTCAACATCACCTTATTTTGTCCCATCCAATTTCTTACTCCTCTAGACCTCTGGTAAGAAAATCTACAGCATCTCCTGTCCTGCAGTGGAGATCTATAGCTAGGATTCATCCACACAGTGATGATACCTCATCCCAGACTAACCAATGATCTCACCAGGTGGTCACACATAGATTTTAAGATATATATATATATATATATATATATATATATATATATATATATATATGGCTTTTCCGATCAATGCTTTGTAATGTGTAAGATGTAAGACTTTACATTTGTCTATCTAAATAACTGCTGGTACAGACTTTTTCATTTCATGCATTTTGGTATAACTACAAAAAGGGAAACTTCAGTAGTTTTGCTCAGACATATATTCTTTCTCTATTCAATGGATATATACCATTTCTCGATATTGAGGAGATCACAAACAGCAATATTATAATATGCAGTCATATGTTATAAAAGGACTGGGCACATTTGAAAAGGATTTGGAAAAAGATTTGGAAAAACTGTTTCAGATCTCTCGCAAACACAGCACATCTCTATTATTCATTGAGATTGAGGTTGACTTTTATCATCCACAACAGAGCTTTCCAAACTGTGGAAACACAAAAGTGTGTCGCCACACACAGCGTGGTGTGTCGCCACACACCCGGAAGCGGCGGCGCGCGCGTGCATGCCAGCAGCAGCAGCGGTATGGGATCAGTGGTTCCGCGTTTTAGTGGAGGCTGCCGCCGCTGCCGTGCACGCGCGCACTGCCGCACACCTCCCGCGCCGCCGCTGTGCACGCGCGCGCCGCACGCCCCCCGCGCCGCCGCACGCCCCCCGCGCCGCCGCACGCCCCCCCGTGCCACCGCGGTGCACGCACACGCCGCCGCTGCCGCCACCGCTGGTGTGTCGCCAGCGGCGGCACTTTGGAAAGTCCTGCCCTAGAGTCTGCGCTGCCAAAATATTGCATTGTCCAGATAGAGTCTCCTGCCCTCAGTCCAGGAAGCACAGGATTTAGAAGGATGAGAGTTGAGAAGGAGACTTTTTCTCTGAAGCCCCATCACTCTGGAATAATTTATTCTCAAAATCCACATAACCTCCAAAGTTCTAGAACTTAGGGAGGTCGCAAAGAAGCTTTTATTTTAATGGTTTGGTATGGCTTGAGAAGGGGCGTGGTGGCTCAGCGGGTAAGACGCCAGGCTTGTCGATCAGAAGATCGCAAGTTCAGAAGTTCGAATCCCTAGCCCTGCGTGCGGAGTGAGCTCCTGCACTCACCCCAGCTCTTGCCAACCTAGCAATTCAAAAGCATGCAAATGCAAGTAGATGAATAGGTACCACTTCGGTGGGTAGGTAACAGCGTTCCGCGCGCGTCATGCGGCCACATGACCGTGGAAGTGTCTTCGGACAACGCTGGCTCTTCGGCTAACAAACGGAGATGAGCACCGGCCCCTAGAGTCGGACACGACTGCACAAATGTGCGGGGGCAACCTTTACCTTTTTAGGGCTTGAGAAGCCTCTCACAATCTGCTGTTTAAATTGTTTATTGCTTTAAATTATTTTTATGATGTTTCTGGTAATTTTATGTTACCAGAGTTTGTGGAATTGGGCAGGATATAAATTATGTAAATTAATTAAAAATCTGTATTTTCATGGCTATGTGTCAGCAAGTTCAAATCCTTAGATGTTCAAAAAAGTGTATATTAAAATATTGATAATTGCTATGGCCGCTTATGCTAAGCAAAATCTCTGTTAGGCCCAGAAGCCTCTTTCCACTGAATTCTTATTCATAACCTTAATGATATATGACGTGTGTATGTATGTCTCCATAGTCTTATCAGTAAAGAAAAAGTGCTTAGGTGACTTAGACCATAATCCATACTTCATTCTTGCTATATTGGTTTGTAAAATCACCTGGGCTTTCCTAGTATAGTTGACTGGTTTATTGTGACATCACTTTTATAGCTGATGACACCTTTCATTTGATACACATAAGGTGATATTTGGGGAACAGACAACCCACTGTTTTTTGTTGTAGCCCCTGGATCCCCCTCTGAAAGTGTCATGGAAATTTGCCAGTTTCTTCAACGTTGACAGCATGGTTTTCTGTTGTTTTAAAGCAAGGAACAGATGAAAATGGCTGTTAAGCTTTGCAGTAGGTTTACAGTAGTTACTGTTGACTCCTAGCAACTGCCTGGACATGTCCTTGCAGTTTTCTTAGCAAGATTTCAGAAGTGGTTTGCCATTGCCTCTTTCCTAGGGCTGAGAGAGAGAGACTGGCCCAAGGTCACCAAGCTGGATTTGTCCCTAAGGTGGGATTGGAACTTACAGGTTTCTAGCCTGATGCCTTAATCACTACACCAAACTGGCTCTGATCATCATCCTAGCCCTGCAAAAAGAAATGCACAAAAGTATGTTATTGTAATGGTATGTGAGAAAGACCTTGGGAGACGGGGTTAAGAGACACTGCCAAGGGAACAGTTAGATAAGAGACAGCATAACCCGTAGCTAGATAGTGGGTGAGGCAAGAGACTCAGAAGAGATCCTGCCTAGGTTCTCAGGCTGTGAAGGAGATGGGAGGGAAAACTGTACTTTCATACTTGCAAGTTTCTCTCAAGGTAGCTTTACAATAAAGTAGAAATAGCTCATCTGGTTGTGGTTCCTATCTGGTTTACCCCGCAAGGCCAACAGCTCTACAGCCTTTGAAAAGGTGTTTGCCTGTGCTGTACTTGCTTATTTGGGAGTAAATTTAATTAAAGTCAGTAGAGTTTCTGCGTAGATGTATAGAAAGCTATATTGTCACAGTTAAGTCTGCCCTATTCAAACCTGAGTTGAAATAAATAGGATATATTATCAATTGTATCTCAAACTAGTTTTCTCTTGGTGTATTTCATGGGACCAATAAGCACCCAACCTATATCTAGATATTTTTCCCTTCAGAAATGGCAGTTTATAAATAGATGGTGCTATCTTGGGGGTGTGGAAAGCAGGGAGGAAAATCTGTTTTCTTCATTAGAATTCTTATGTAAGTATGTTAGGAAGATACTCTTCCAGATTGCATAGTGAGAATATAAAAACCTAAATCAGAACCAACAGACTCCAGTTGCGGAGCACTGTATTTGAAATGGTTTGTCCCTGTAGCAACATAAGAGGAGAGGAATAGTTGAAACATTAGTGAGGGGCAGAGGGAAGAATAGTAAATCACATTTACTGCAATACAATTTTATTAACATGAATGTATAAATGTTATTGCTAGCTTGATAGTTGGCTTTTCCCCCCATCATTCTTTTAATATAATATCAAAGCAAGTGGAAAAAAGGAAGTAACTTCTGGGAAAGAAATTTAGATGAAGCTGAGGGATATTCTTGAAGCTGCTTCTAAATATACTCTAGAATGGTGTTTCTCAATTGTGGCAGCTTTAAGATGTGTGGACTTCAACTCCCAGAATTCCCCAACCAGCATGCTGGCTGGGGAATTCTGGCACTTGAAGTCCACACATCTTATAGTTGCCATGGTTGAGAAACACTGCTCTAGAAGGAGAGGATACACAGAGAAGCCAAGACTTTTAAGCACAAATCACACCACATTTTTCAAACATCTACTGTATTTAAAGAAAGTGGATTCTCTTAAAGATAGAGAAAAATGATAGAAGTACATACTTTAGGTTGTCTTTGTGATGGACGGACGGACAGACAGACAGACAAAGATTTTTAGTGAATTTGTACATTTGTATTCTTGGAGTTCAGGACCAACAGCATTGAAAAATATCTCCACTTTTCATCTTGGCCCTGAACAGTTTTTGTCTCTATCCTTCAAATTTTAATTATTATTTTTCTTCCCATTCCTTATTGGAACAAGTATTGTGAGGATTTCATTGTTTTAAATCACCCTTCTCAACCTGGTGACTTTTAGATGAGTTGGACTATAATGATGTTTAGTATATAAAATTGAAAAAATATTTTTTTCAGACTCTAATTATATACTTACTTGAATTTATTTTAAAATGTTCATAACTATTGTTACACATGGAGCTGTAAGCTATGCAGGCTTCAGGAATGCTGTGTATTTTCATTTTTGCCTGTGTAGTGGAATCAGTCAGGCAAATAACATTAAAACGGGGGGGGGGGGGGGAAACCTTCTCAATATTATACTAAGCAAAGAAAACAATGTATTCTGGACAAATATAGAAAGCACTATTTTTTTTAAAAAAAAAGTATGGGAAGAGCAAGACTCACCACATGAAATGTTATCTAGTTTCTTCTGAGACTTCATTTTATTTCTTCACTTTCATGGGTTTCCAAAACCTTCTGTTGTGACAAGCTTTTCTATCTTTTTACATGTTAATTAATTTTTTCATTTGCTATATTTCCAAACATGGACCATTTTCTTTGACATCTCAACCATCTTAAATAGCATTCAGGAAATATTTCATAATCCATTTATTTCCCATCATTCAGAAAAGAAAACAAAGCAAAAGAAACCTCCCACCCTGATCTTTCCCAATTGCTTCTGGGTATGTTTTTTTCCCCTGTAGTCTTCCCATCTCTGATTATAATTCCTATCACTCTCTCTACCTGTGTGTACACACAGAGTGACACACACACACAACTGCATCTAATATCCTCATACCACTCTTTTTGCTATGCTGCTGATTAAATGATACATTCCAGGACATTTGCCTCTTCTAGTCAGAATCATTGATCCTATGCCTGGTTTCATTTTCTCCTTTATTACTATGCCAGTTATATTCCAGGAGGGCAGCATTCTGTGCCCTGACACCTGTTCTCAGATATTTTCCATCCATTGCTTGTTTACTCAGTCTATTTAGAGATTTTCACCTTAGGGAATAAATCCACAATCCTATTTCAGGATATTTTGGACATTTATCCTTGATGACAACTTTGGGTTAGTTATGTCAACTGTGTGTGTCAACTGTGACTTCCACCAACCTCTGCAAACTGCAGATAGTAAATCTGCTTGATAACTTTTCCCTAAATGAAAGTGCAGTCTTTTAATCTTGCAGTAACCTGTTGATGTCAAAGAAAAAACGAGGTAGGGGCTAAGTCTAAGGCAGCATTTTAAAACATTGGTTTAATGAAAAGATGGCAGCATATTTTGTCAGGAGTCTTGTTTTAAAGGTCAGATAATTTCCATGTGTCTTGTTCCCCAGATTCTTTGACCAGCAGATACATTTTAAATTTTGGGAGCATGCCATGGACAGTCTGACTGCCATGGGAAATTACAAGTCTTTGATTATTTTTATTACAGTCTCTGACCAGCAAATTAAATGTTGACATCATAAAAGTGTAAAAGACAAAATGCAGGAAACCATGACATTGGAAAGAAACCATGACATAGGCAGCATTTAGAAAGAACAATAAAATGCCTTAAAGCTGGAAAACTTCCTAAGACATCATCAGGAGCGCATATTCCTACAGTACAATAAGTATGGATAGCACGATATTAAAAGTAGAACCTAAGTGCTAAAAACAAAATAACTACATTAATTAATAAAAATACTTTAAAAGTAAAATACTAGAATTCTGTCTATTGAGTATTTTAGTATTAAGTGATAATACACGGACATGAATTTCTGTGCTTGTAAATGTGTATAAGTAAAATCTTACATTGGTTAGTGGCAAATAAGATATGACAGCAGATAAGGCCTCGATGCAAAGTAAGAAACATAGAAGAACAAAGTAAAATTGTATATTAATGAAATCAGAAAAGTAAGAAAATGTTTTCCTACATAGGGCAACTGTAGCTGACAGAAAGTTTGCAGCTCTCCTGGTGCTGTTGGGATTCTGGTCTGACAGCAAGGAACAACTAGGATTGTCCTCCAGACAGAAGGGACTTCTGTTGTCACATGGAAGTATAAGGGTTACTATATATAACTTACTATAGAAAGGACATTAAAGGAGCATGTGGACTAGGGTCTCAGATTGCTCCACAGCACAGGGACAAGTTTGATCTACAAAATGAATATTATTATACCTTGTCTCCAATAATTCAGAGGGCAAGACATTAAGAGGGATTAGAGAGGAAGCTCTATGGTGTGATGGGCAGGAGATGTTAAATAAATAACATCTCCTGCCCCAGAGAGCCAGTTTAGTCTAGTGCTTAAGGTGCTGGGCTAGAAACCAGGAGTCTGTGAGTTCTAGTCCCACCTGAGGCATGAAATCCGGCTGGGTGACCTTGGGCCAGTCCCTCTCTCTCAGCCCAACTGACCTCACAGGGTGGTTGTTGTGGGGAAAATAGGAGGAGGAAGGAGTATTAGGTATGTTCGCCGCCTTGAGTTATTTATAAAAATAATAAATGCGGGATAGAAAATAAAATAAATTAAGAAATAGTTTTCTGGCTGGAACGGTCTCCAGTTTATATACTGCCAGTTATGGTGGCCTAATATCCCTTGTTCTGCCTGAAGAGCTAGGTCAGCCCTCTGCTGCTGTGTTACAACTCTCGCTTTTAGAATCCCCGGGGCTAGGAGGCTGTTACCTGAGAAACCACACTGACTTAAGTCACTTTGGATCCTAGCTTCCCAAGAAGAGGGGGGATTATTTAAAAGAATCATGGCAGCTAGGGAATTACTGGAAAAGTAAAGCTTAAGCCCAAAATAGAGCCAGCATACATGGGCCCTAAAATCCCAGGGAATCAACCCAGTTTCTGAGCAAAGTGTTGTAAGCACTCTTAAGAATTTGGACTGTGTTGTAACAAGGGACTTTAGGGACTTTAGGTTACTGGATGCACATACCTGTGAGCCATATAACATTTGGGAGATAGATTTAGCTTTGAAAAGACTTATGGTAGCAAGTGCATTCTTACCTCTTCTAGTATGAAAAAAGCCAAGTATAGCTTTAGCACTAATATTAGCTTTATGAGAAATAGTTTCAGTTAGTTCTCGCCAGATGCCCGATTCTTGGAATATTGTGCTGAGATACAGTATTTAAAAGATGAAACCTGGTGTATAGTATTGTTATTTATCTGCCATCTCAGTTCCTTTGAAAAGACCATAATTTTAGTTTTGGAGTAGTTAATTGTAAGCAATTCTTCTCTACAGTAACCTGTAGATCAGAGCTTTCCAAACTTTTCATGTTGGTGACACACTTTTTAGACATGCATCATTTCGGGACACACTCTTACAGCAGGGCACAAGGCAGGCACTAGGACCGGTGTGGAATCCTGGCAGGGCAGGTTTGGAGGCAGCAGCAGCCGTGACACACCCAGACACTGCAGCCGACACACTAACGTGTCCCGACACACAGTTTGGAAAGCTCTGCTGTAGATAGACATTTTCTGAGACCGACCTCAGTAACAGAAAGAATAGCTGCATCATCTTCATACAGGAGCACAGGCAACCGTCTACCGTAAGTGCAGGGGGTGGAATTCTGCTTTAGTTAAGGCAATGAGCATTGAATTGACATATACAGTATATTAAAAAGAAGGGGGCAGGATACAGTCCTGTTTCACTCCTTTCTGGATGGGAATATCTGCAGAAAGCTGGCTATTACTGCCACATCTAAATTGCAGCATCCTAATTAGGCAGAGTAACTGATTACAAGTCCATTTATAAAATAGTGGCTATGGTGGTCTTGTAATATCCAAACATGCTTATGGATGCTCCCTTGGTGAACATAAGCACATACTGGAGTTCCAGTTCTAATACCTAAACAAAATTTCCCTAGAGAAGATTCTAGGCACACCAGCTTGAGTCCTACTAATTTCTCCATTAATTTATTGTAGCTTTGGAGCTCTTCCCCAGCTTTATTTCTGCACTTTCAGATATGTAGTGTATATCTAAGGCCATCTATTACAGGCTTCTGTTTGGGAAGGAGCAAGGAGGCAAGTGGAAAATTGTATGTTGAAATGTCATGTACATACCTGAGTGCAACATCTCAACACAAATACAAAAAAAAAATGGAACTTGCTTTGTGAATCCCTCTGAAGCTGTGGTTAAGAATCACTCAAGCAGTGTACTTCCCATGTTTTGTTTTGTTTTGTTTTGTTTTGTTTTGTTTTGTTTTGTTTTGTTTTGTTTTGTTTTGTTTTGTTTTTAATCCGTTCAATTGTGTCTTGGAGACTGCCTGGACAGTCCCTGCAGTTTTCTTGGCAAGGTTTTTTCAGAAGTGGTTTGCCCTTGCCTCCTTCCTAGCACTGAGAGAAAGTGGCTGGCCCAAGGTCACCCAGCTGGCTTTGTGCCTAAGGTGGGACTAGAACTCATGGTCTCCTGTTTTCTAGCCTGATGAATACACCAAACTGACCAATACACCAAACTGGCTCTAACTTCCCATGTAGCATGTTATTAATTGCAAGGTTTCTAGCTGGGGCTGAAGGTTTTACCTATTATGGAACTGAAGTGGGAATGGTTATACAGATAGAAATCCATGTATGGCAAGCTACTCTACTGGTTCTGTTGCAAATGCAAGTTGTTTTTGCACATAAGGTGTTCTCCTTCAGTTGGTGAAACAGAGAAGTACAATTCGTTTACAAAGGGATTCTTAACAAAAGGCAGAGAAATCACTAAAAAATAACATCTAAGTGGGATTCATGGGTTTTGTATATTACAGAACATTAAATCTAATTCAAGTTTCATAGAACGAGATATTCAAATGCCTTTGTGGTTACTAGTAGAGTAATATTTAATACTGCATTAATACTGTATTTAGTTGCATGCACTGCTTGTGTGGCATTTATCTTATATAGTCACAGTGACTCATGGTTTATTTATATGACACCATTTCTAATTAAACATCTCCTGCATTCATGAAATATTAAGGGGAAATGAAGTATCTACCTCACATTTTTAAAATTAGATCCATGACAAGGACTTTATTAATTGGATATTGAGGATAGTAAAAGTAATTTCAGCCAAAATGAGCTATGAAAGCTTAAAAACTACCAATCTCTTTGAATGTATAAGGGCTTAAAATATCTTTTAATTCTTAAATAACATTCTGGTTATTTAGATTATAGCACTGATCACATAATGGCACCAGTGCTTTAGCAATATCATTATCCATTTTTTTCATATTTACTTAACATTTATCAAAATGAATATGTAAATTTCCTATAGTTTTTTGCATTTTTCATCCAGTTTGGTTTCTCACTGTGCATAAACAAATTTGCACATGAATGAACTATAGGCCAAAACTTTCTGAGTGTCCTTGGATTTCTCTGGAAAGAAATGAAAATATAATAACATAATAGAAAAGAATGATGACAGGATGGTACCTATGTTCAAGTCACGATTCTTATTGTATTGTGTTCCCTCAATCCACACTGATATCTCTATAGTTTAGAATCCTAGACATTAAAAAAAATAACAAAAGTAATGAATGGAAACAATGTGTTAGTTTTAGAAAAGAGAAGTATGCTTTCAGGAAATGGAGATATGATGTGTGAAAGCTAAAAAATGGAAAGGAGAATCTTCTTTGTATTGTCGAAGGCTTTCACGGCCGGAGTTCGATGGCTGTTGTGGGTCTTCCGGGCTGTGTGGCTGTGTTCTGAAAGTTGTGGTTCCTAAGGTTTTATAACCACAACTTCCAGAACACGGCCACACAGCCCGGAAGACCCACAACAGCCATAGAATCTTCTTTGTTTTATTCTTTTTTAATGACTCACAGATAAATTTTACTATAATATGGTGATTTGAAATCCTGTTACTCTTCAG
The DNA here is from genome assembly GCA_023362775.1 of Charina bottae. Classification (NCBI taxonomy): domain Eukaryota; kingdom Metazoa; phylum Chordata; class Lepidosauria; order Squamata; family Charinaidae; genus Charina; species Charina bottae. The sequence goes on from JALMGJ010000003.1 coordinate 184,480,280, forward strand.
TAATAAAATAGTTGGTGAGTACAAACTAAAAAAAAAGTTAAGTATGCCTAAACCTCTGTTTATTAGAAATGATTACATAAAAATAAAACAAGTATTTATGTATGCTTAAAACCTTTTTTGCTATTTAAGGATTACAACAAAACACTTAAAGAATTTTTAAAGTATGCTGTCTGATTTGTTTTTTTATAAGAACTTTATTATTTTCAAAGTATATTTAAAATACAAAGTAAAAAGTATAGAAAACATAGAGAATAGAACTAAAGAAAAAAGAAAAAACTATAAAAGTGTCAATAGACAGAAAACAGAAATGGAAAGTGACTTCCAACTTTCTCCAATACAGATATGAATACATTTACAAATATAATCTCTTGCCATTAGTTAAACCATAATGACATTATTTCTATTAAAACAAACCATTTAATCACTAAAACCCAGAAACAAAATTTCATTTTTTTCTACCACAAGCAAGTACTCTAAAAGTGGTTGCCAAATAGATATAAATCCAGAAACAGAATGTTCTCTTATTAATGCTGTTAGTTTAGCCATTTGAGCCAAATCTATTAATTTGACAATCCAATCTTCAACTGTAGGTATTTGTGGATCTTTCCATCATTGTGCGCATAAAAGTATTGCAGCTGTAATCATGTATAAAAGCAAAACTCCATATTGTTTCTCTAACTCCTTTTCCATCAAACCCAGAAGAAACAGTTCTGGTTTTTTTTGTATATTAAATTTTAGAATCTTTTGAATAGTAATACATATTTGATCCAAGAACTTTTTAGCCTTCTCACAGGTCCACCAGAGATGATAAAAGGTTCCTTCACTATATAAACATTTCCAACAAACATTAGTTACACCATTATACATTTTTGACAGCTTATCGGGGGTTAAATACCAACGATACATCTTCTTATAAAAATTCTCTTTTAAATTGTAATTCAAAGTGAATTTCAAACCATTATTCCACATATTTTCACATTGCTCCAACTTAATTATTATTATTATTTATTTAATTTATATGATCGCCCATCTCCCCCAACAGGGAACTCTGGGCAGTTCACAATAAAATAGATTAATATAAAATATAAAATATAAAACAGCAATTTATACAGTCAATATAATAAATAAATAGTTATAAAATCTAGATGGGAAGTAGCATTAATAACAGGAAGGACATTATAGAATTAAGGGATTAACCACCCCCATGAGGAACTATCATTTCCTCCTTCCCATGCCAGGCAGCAGAACCAGGTCTTCAGTTCTTTCCTAAAGGTCGGGAGGGAGGGGATCTGTCTCAACTCTGGGGGCAAGGTGTTCCATAATGTAGGTGCCACCACAGAGAAGGCGATAGATAGAATAGAAATATTATATCCAAAGTTCTTAGCCTATTTAATCATACATTCGTTGACCTGTTCATCTTCCAAATTCTTCTTTAACAAAAATTTGTACATTTTAGTAATAACATGTTCATCATTTATACAAAGTTCCATTTCAAACTGAGTTATTTCATTAACAAATTTATAATTCTTTTTATCCACTTTGAAACATTCTGACAATTGTACATAAGTGAACCAATGATATGTAAAACCTTCCAACTCTAACATTTCCCTTGTTTTAAATTTTGGTTCACCATCTTTAAAAGTTCAACAAGTCTTTATATTTTAACCAACTTATTCCACCCACATTTTCTCTTCTAACAAATGCTTCTTGAGGTGACAACCATAGTGGTATATTAGGAGACAATCTTACCTTATATTTATTCCAGATTCTCAGTATGGCACTCCTAACAAAATGATTTTTAAAATCCTTATTAACTTTAATTTTATCATACCATAAGTAGGTGTTGGTGTGTATGATTTCTTGGATATGCAGAGTTTCAGAAAGCGCTTTGGATTGGAGACCAATAAATGATGCCAGTCATTGTAGTAAATCAGTTGCAGTTGTATTAGTTACTCATACAAACAGATAATATTTACAGTTCTCTTCCAGAACCCTGGAAGTGTTACAAATCCACACACCAGAAAAGATTAGAAGTAGTAGGAAGCAAACAGGAGTAGAAGCAAGCAGGCATAGAAAGCAGAAGCAGGGCAGGGCAGGAGCAGGCAGGTTCTTTTATACTCTTCAACCTGGATCACGTGCTGCCTGACCTTTTAAAGTTTGCAGGTGCTTAACTAACAAGGATTTATTGCTGTGACTTACTCCTCAAGGAGTAATACACCAACACAGCAAACATGTCTTTTGAGTCACAGTACTTCAACACGATTTCACTTTTTGGCTATTAAATCCTTGACATGATAGCATCATGTGTCAATATGCTTAGTTCTGTTCCTACAACCCTCAGACCGAGCCATATGAATACAAGACTGATTATCTTCAAAAGCAGTTACAAGCTGGTGAAATTCCATGCCAGTCTTCTAACAAAAAGTTGTGTAAATCATACAGTCTCGTTACAGGTTTGTGCTAGGCTATACAATTCTGCTTCTGATGTAGAAAGAGAAATAAGTGTCTGTTTCTTAGAATGCCAGGCAATTGTTGAGCCAGCATAATGTATTATAGCTCCAGAAGTTGACTTACGATCACTGAGGTCTGTTCCCAGGCTGAATCAGCATATGCCTGTAATTTTTCTAACTCTTCTGTCCCAGAGGCAGAAAGCCTCAGACAGTAATCCTTTGTGCCTTGCAAATACCTAAAAAGTCTTTTCATTGCTGCTTTCCCAGTAGACGGCTTTTCTACCTGTCTGCTTAAAATTGAAACAGCATTAGAAATATCTGGGTGATAATGATTTGCAATGTACAATAAACTTCCAATTGTAGATCTAAACCCATCTGCTTCAAGTTCTCCCACCTCCTTCTGGAATTCAGGAAGCATAGGTGTTAAGACTGATTTACATTCCTGCATGTTAAACTCCTCTAGGAGTCTCTTGATCTTATTACTTTGGCTTATCAGAAAACTACCATCTTTTTCTCTGCATATTTCCAAGCCAAAGTAAATTGTCACTATGCCAGGATTCTTTAATGTAAAATTATTCTTCATGTATGTTTCAAAATCATGTCTGTTTATCTGACAATGTAAGTAGCAGTAAATCATCAACATACAAACACAAATACATAAAACTTTGTTTGTCTTTCTTAACATAAACACATGGATCTGCTTTCCCTTTTTCAAAACCAAAGCTTTGCAGTGTTTCATCTAATTTCAGCTTTCAGCAGTGAGCTGCTTGTTTCAAACCATAAATTGATTTTTGTAGCTCACACACCAATTTTTACCTTGTTCAAAATCAGGTGGTTGTCGCATGTACAATTTCTGGTCTAATTCACCACTCAAATAAGCAGTTTGAATATCATAATGATAAACTGACATCCCTTTTAGTGCAACAACTTTTAACAACAATCTGATTAATTCACCCTTTCTAACAGGTGCAAAAGTTTTGTTGAAGTCTAATTGTTTTCTTTGAGAAAATCCTTTAGCAACTAACCTTGCTTTGTATTTTTGAATTTTCCCAATAGCATTCTTCTTTAGTTTGAAGACCCATCTACAACCCAGACAAATTTCATTGGGAGGTAGATTAACTAATTTCCAAGTATTATTTTCTTTCAAGGAATCTAATTCCTGGTGCATTGCATCATACCAGCATTTTGCATCCTCAGGTCATTCATTTGCTGCAAAGACTCTGGTTCAGAGTAAACGTGGAAAGCTTTAACCATATCCACCTCAAATCATTGAGGAGGAATTCCTTTATTAGTCCTCTGCGATCTGCGAGGTATTACAGGGTAACAGGGTTAATATTCTGTCTTCCCTCACTTTCCTGAGTAGCATCTGTCTCATCAGACAGATTTACAGCTTGCTCCTCTTGTTTAATGAATTCATTTGGCAAAGAATCTTGTGAAATGTTATCAGTAAGTTTCCCCTGGTTTCAAATCAACTTGCAAACTGGAATTTATTTTTCCACAGTTTTGTTCTGGAAACGAAGCACTCTTGCTAATTATTAATTTATTGCCTAATATGAACCTGCCAACCTAGCAATTCGGAAGCATGCAAAAGCAAGTAGATTAATAGGTACCACTTTGGTGTGTAGGTAACAGCGTTCTGTGTGCGTCATGCCAGCCACATGACTGTGGAAGCGTCTTTGGACAATTCTGGCTCTTCGGCTAATAAACGGAGATGAGCAGCAGCCCCTACAGTCAGACACAACTGCACAAATGTGATGGGGGAACCTTTACCTTTACCTTATAAACCTGTAGCTTCTTTGGCTTTGTTCATACCCAACAAAAATTGCTTTATTTGTTTTGGAACCAACATTTTCCTCTGTTGTTTTGGCACATGAACCCATGCAGCACTGCCAAAAACTCTGAGATGGTTCACTTTTGGTTTCATACCATAAAACAAATGAAATGGAGTGTCCTCAATCACACAATTAAACAGTCTGTTCTGAACATAACAGGCAGTTGACACTGCTTCACCCCAAAACTTAAATGGTAATTTTGCATCTTTAAGCAAACACATCATAGCTTCTTGAAGTGTTCTACCTTTCCTTTCAGCAACTCCATTTTGCTGAGGATTGTAAGGGTTAGAAATAATTTGTTCTATCCCCTTCTCTGTTAGGAATTTTCTAAAAGGGTAAGAAAGAAATTCCCCTCGACAATCACATTGTAGGGCAGACACAGGTTTTGGAAATTTTCCGTTTGCCCATGTTACAAAACTTTTAAATTTATCAAATGCCTCATCTTTATGTTTCAACAGATAGATAAATGTAATGTAATAATGAATGAACATTACCATTCTACCTGAGCACAGAAAGAGCGCTTCTGTCTGTGCTCCTGCCCTCTGAAGATGCTGGCCACAGATGCTGGCGAAACGTTAGGAACCACAACTTCCAGAACACGGCCACACAGCCCGGAAGACCCACAACAACCATCGAACTCCGGCCGTGAAAGCCTTCGACAATACATCAAAATACAATTTGAAAGCAGACAACAAGCATCAAAATACAATTTCAAATTAGGCAGACCCAAACCTCCTCTTTCCTTGGCATCTTGCAACAATTTATATTTAATTCTTGGTGTCTTGCCTTTATTTATTTGTTTGTTTGTTTGTTTGTTTGTTTATTATTTAAATTTATCCCCGCCCATCTCCCTGAATAGGGGACTCTGGGCAGTTTACAACATATCAACAGTTAAAATCTATACATATAAAATTACAATATAACTATAAATAGATAAAAATAGATAAAAATCCAAGAGATGGTAAAATCAGCTATCAAGAGGACATTATGGGGCCAGCCACCCCCAGGAGAGCTACTATTACCTCCCTTGGCCTTGCCAAATAAATTTTGAAATATCTCTCTGCCATTCTTAAAATGGTAAATCTTTTGACAAAATCGGTAAAGTCTGGAAAAGAAACAACATCCTAGGCAAAACATTCATCTTAATCACAGATATTCTTAAACCCTTATCCACTTCAAAATAGACCAAAGCATTTATGTATCCCCACAATACATATAGAACTTTTTTCTTAAAGAAATCAAACAGCCCAACTCAAAAACTCTGACTACACTTCAGGAAACCTCCCATACGTACATAATAACCCCTTCTTTTCCAAGGCATTCCATCAAAAGATCCATTTCACTTATGGCTTGAAACTCGATCTTTACCTTTAATTTATTCAGCTCAACTGTCCAATCTTCATCCAACATCTCAGCAGAAGTCAAAGAGACATTCCTGTCACTCTTAAATTCCTCAATTTCCTCCATGACATCCCCAACCAAATGAGACATTTTAAAGCTCATATTTTCCACAATGTCCTGAATGCCTTGCATAAAAACTTGGTAAGAATCAGAAAGAATCTGCTTAAAATCTCGATGGAAGTCAGAGAAAGTCTGTTTAAGTTCCTCCATGTTTCAAGTAGTAGATTATGGCGCCCCCTAAGAGTTTAACCAGTGAAAGTCAAAGATATGAAGGAATGTGTTTACTTAAGCAAAAGTGAGATTAGCAGACAATTCCCCAGGGAAAAGAGAAGCAGAAAACTGAAAGTTCAAAACAGCTGATTCAACGTGTAGGAAAATGCTAGTTATTGTCTGGCTTTTTGAGTATCTATTCCTGAGCAGTTTTTCTCTGTGGTGCAGCACTTCCCTAATAAGTGCTAACTGCAAGTTAACCAGCTCAGCTCTGACACCTTAATTACTTGATTAGTACCCTCCAGCCCAGCAGTCCCCAACCTTTTTGGCACCAGGGACCGGTCGTGGAAGAAAATTTTTCCTTGGACCGGGGGGTGGGGTTTGCAGGCGGGATCCAATCACGTGCACCAGGGGGCGGGGTTTGCAGGCGGGAGCCAATCATGTGCACCAGGGGGCAGGGTTTGCAGGCAGGAGCCAATCGTACACACCGGGGCAGGGTTTGCAGGCGGGAGTCCCGTGGCCCACTTCCTAACAGGCTGCGGCCCACTACTGGGCCGTGGCCCATAGGTTGGGGACCCCTGCTCCAGCCCACCTGGGCTGCTGGCGCCTGAAATTGACAAGGCCTTAATCAGTTACAGGCTGAAGGCTTTTGCCTCTGAACTGGCTCTAGCATATTCCTATGATTCAAAAACAAGTCTTTCTGATGATGGAAAAAGTAATTTCATATACATGTAGGCCTAAGTACTTTTCTTTTTTTCTTTTTGCAGCTTTTCACCGTAATTTTTGTCACAGATGCCAAGAAAGTTAAAAAGTGTGTTTTCCTTTTCCTCCATTTGTCCTGCTTTCCAATTCTCTGTGTCCTCCTTTGCCTGTTCAGATATCTGATAACCATATTGAAGGGCTAACTAATCTCTCAGAGAAAAGAAATCTCTGTTAAAATGAGTTAGGTGATCCAAAAAGCATGGCACCAATGTAATTTTCACACTTATTATTTCTTTAGGTAAGAGTCAAAAGCCACATATCATATCTTCAGATGCACAAAGGTGACCTCTTAACAAATATGTAACTGGTTCTACTCGTCATGCATTGCCACCCGTGTTTACATTCTGTGAAATACAGGTCACCTATCTGTGGCAAACACCGTGAATGATCTCCCTGCAAAGACGATTGGAAGTTTTTGGTGGTAGGAAGTTAATCATGCAAGGAGCACATCGGGAAAAGGAATAGGATATTCTTCAGTTCACTCCTTTTCTTCTTCATGTACCCCTTCAAATGCAGAATCGTATAAAGTGACAAAGCACAAGAGAGATACAAATCTTCTGTATTAAATAGTTTTAATGACTATACAATAAAGAGTTATGAAGCACAATAAAATGGATCCAAAATGCAATTCCCAAACAAATTAGAGCAGTATAATTTACAGTCATGGTAACTGTATATTGTTCCTTGACATTATCAACTGTTCCCTTAGCATATAAAATAGAGCATGCCATGCTATTATTCTAATGAATTTGATGAATTTTCAGGGTTCTCAACTTGTTTGGGATGCTTTCTTCAGAAATAAATTAATTCATTGGTCTAACTGCCCTTCTGTCCACTCTCATGGTCAGGCCTAGGGAAATGCTGTCATATTTGGCTACTTTCTTCATTCCTCATTGTGAGTCAAGCCATGGCTACTGTCTTCTATATATTTCATTTCCAGATGCTTTCTAGCTGTAGCACAATTTTGTCTTTGTGCTCTTCCCATAATAAAAACTCACTCACTGTTTATGCTTCTAAATTTTCCAGGTAATTAGTTAACATTAATTTTGTGTGTTTTTTCATTATATGATGTTACATTTTGGAGATATACACACATTCATGCATGCTCACTCATTTTGTGCCTGACATTCAGTATTGTCTGGCTAGAAAATCCTTGTTCTTGTCTTCTGTACATCTATTATTATACTATAGGGAGAAGTTTTACACATAAAACTGTATATGAATTTAATCAATAGTCTAATTCTTTTTTTTTTTAATTTGACTCCTGGAGTTGAGCAACTGAGTTGGCAAATCTATGATATTGTGTGCAGATGAACTGTCATTAGTAAGCCTGCAGGATTTATACAATTCCCCTAGTGGAGTTGTAGAGACTGTCATTGAAGTTATGTATGCTTCTGTGGCTTACTCAAGAATTACCAGCCGTAAAAATGGAGCTGATTGCTGGAGGAATTTGTAAGGATTGTTGTCAGTAACTGCAAGCCTCAAGAGCTCTGGCCATGGTTCCTAGAGAGATTATAAATTCTAGAATGGCAACATTGCATTCAGGAAAAGGAAAGAAAGGATACTAAATAATAGCTATAATGTTAAAACATAAAAAAAGGAGGCCTTAGGAACTTTGCAGTATGACCCCATATCACATTCACTGCAGAGAGCACAACACTTATATAAATCCAGTTTGAAATTTTAGACTACCATTCTTTTGTCCCGTTGCCAGGGTGTAAAATACAAAGCTAGGGAGAAAATATATTAAGTGCTCTCAGTATATGTTCCTTTTTAATAATTTTTAATCAAATATAGAAGATAAATTTCAGTGAGGGAATCGTAGACATGCTAAGGGCTACTCTTGTCCTTAAATTAAACTTGTAAAAAGCTGTTTTTTAAAGACACAGAGTATGGTAAGTATTGGGGTCCAATTCTTAAAACGGAAATTAGATCACATCATAACAGAAAGACATTTTGTACGCACTTAATATATTTAGTAAGCATGATACTAATTTCTCTGCCTTGTTTGTGGAGAATGTTTGAATGAATTTTTCCACAGAGAAGTTCCACAGAATTGTGGGGCTTTATTGTTAGCAATGGCAGTAACTAATGGCCACCAGAAGGTGATCTTCTGGGTTTGTGTGCATGTATGTATGTGCCTGTGTATATTGGGATGGGAAAAAGAAAAGACTAAGAAATTTTGTCAAAAAAAATGATTCTGAAAAATTTAGTCTGGGCTCTACTTTACAAGGACCTTACAGGTAGTCCTCACTTAATGACCATTCATTTTGTGATGGTTTGGGCTTACAACGGTGCTGAAAAAACCGACTTATAACCGGTCTTCACACTTACAACCGTTGCAGCAACCCCGTGGTCATGTGATCACAATTTGGGTGCTTGGTAACCGGTTTGCATTGATGACTGACGCAGCATCCCACGGTGATGTGATCGCCATTTTTGACCTTCCCGGCCAGCTTCTGGCAAGCAAAATCAATGGGAAACCACATGATTCACTTAACAACCACATGGTTTGCTTAACACCTGTGGTGATTCACTCAACAACCACCACAATAAAGGTCGTAAAATTGGGTCAGATTCGTTTAATGACCGCTTTGCTTAGCAATCGAAATTCTGGTCCCAATTGTGGTCATTAAGCAAGGACTACCTGTGTTCTTAGGCCATTTCAGTGGAAGCATTCTGCTTACGTTCAAAGAAATTCAAGCTGAGATACCAATATTTTTTAAAACAAAATAGATTTTTAAATGCTTATGTTATGCATAACTTGAAGAAAAAGCTTTTTTTTCACATTGTTAGATTTATATCCAACTTTTTCTTCAGGAGTTCAAGGCAGCATGCCTAATACTTCCTCCCCCAAATTTTCCCCACAGCAGCAGCTGGGCTGATGGAAAGTACCTAATTCAAAGGAACCCAGTAACCTTCTGTGGCTGAAGGTAGACTAGAACCTGGGTCTCATCACTCTTAGTCTCTTCACTCCTGAATCCCTCTATCTACCCTATCTCGTGCACTTTTTTTCAGTATGCACACTGCCACCAGCATACAGCTAAATTGACTTAATGGCTAATTCCAATCCCTCAGATCAAGATCGTGCTCCAAAAAGGTGTAACATGTTCTGAACTGAGCTTCTAGTATTACCGTTCCCTATGCCCTGTGAAAGCAAAGATATCACCCTAAATACAAAAGGCAGACTAGTTAGAGCAATAGTCTTCCCCATAATGATGTGTGGGAGTGAGAGTTGGACAAGAAGAATGGATGACCAAAGAATTGACACATTTGAATTGTGGTACTGGCATAAATTGTTACATTTACCATGGACAGCCAGAGTAACCAACAGAGAAGTGCTGGACCGTATAAAACCAGATACATCATTAGAAGCCAAAATTGTAAGACTACGGCTGACCTACTTTGGCCATGTCATGTGTGCAAACTCACTAGAGAAGTCGGTGATGCTAGGAATTGTTAGTGGAACAAGAAGAAGAGGCAGGCCAAGAATTCGCTGGCTCGACACCATCAAAACAGATACCAAGATGAACATCCAGGAGTTGAAAGAAGCCGTGCTTGATAGGGCAGCATGGAGAGCTCTTGTCCATAAAATCACCAAGAGTTGGACATGACTGAATGGTTAAAAGTATAAACTATATGCCCTGTGAAAGACAAAAAAGCATGGAGCTTTGTGCACCATACCCTATATAAGATTGTGATTCTTATTCCTAATGATAGGAGACTTAATAGGACTGTGCAAAGCATTCAAGGGAGTGTTTCATAAAGTGTCCCTCCTTAGAACATTGCCGCAGCTGCAACTGCTTCAAGAGTTTTCTCAGAACTTCTGCATGAGTTTGTGCCTGCACATTCAATATTAAAGGGAAATCCTCAGTACCTTGGGTGCTTCCAGGACTGCATACTCCAACTGATATCAGCTCAACCTACTAGATCATCCAAGAAGCAACTCTTCATTGTCTCACAGTTCCGGGAGGTGAAGGGAGCCCAAAGCCAGAAGGCACTGCTTCTTCATTGAGGTGTCTGTGCTCTGGAATAGTCTGCTGGTGGGATCAAGCTGGCCCATTTCTTGTTCGTTTTCAGGAGGATGTTAACAGTTGAACTATTTCAGAGAGTGTTTCAATTGAGTTCAGGCCCTTTTATTCCTTTTTATTTTCTTTTACTTTTCTGGTATTTTACTTCATCATAGTGTATCTTTCGGTTTGGGAATCTATGATTGTTATTTTGTTAGTATTCTTAATCATACTGAGGATGTTTTCATATTTTGTCTGTATTTCTTATGAAAGCTACTGAGAGTTGTTGGATTGCAGCATACGTTTCTTGAGTACACAAGCAGGCAACTTGGTGTCTTCCAAAGGTTTAAATGTAATAAATAAACAAATAGATAGATAGTTTGGTAAGCAAAGGAACAAAGTGGATAATTGGTGGGAAGAGACACAATGAGAAGTTTTTGTCCAATTTAAAAAGGCTTATATTTCTTTAAAAATCTGTTTGTGAGAAAGTGTGGAAGGTTAGTGGCAAGGAATGGGTGATAAAGCATAGCTTTGCAAAACAGAGAAAAGCCACTGGGCACCTTAATGTGCAGAATGTTTTGCTTTTTCATTCCTTTTCACATCGCATGAGTAAAAAAATAAAGGTTCCACCGCACAGTCGTGTCCAACTCTAGGGGCCAGTGCTCATCTCCGTTTGTTAGCCGAAGAGCCAGCGTTGTCCGAAGATGCTTCCACAGTCATGTGGCCGGCATGATGCACGCATAACGCTGTTACCTTCCCACCAAAGTGGTACCTATTTATCTACTTGCATTTGCATGCTTTTGAATTGCTAGGTTGGCAAGAGCTGGGGTGAGTGTGGGAGCTCACTCCGTTACGCGGGGCTAGGGTCTCGAACCTCCAAACTTGCAACCTTCCAATCAACAAGCCTGGCATCTTAACCGCTGAGCCATCGCGCCCCCTCGTATGAGTAGTAGGTGGTCTTATCCATTTCAAGCATACTGTACAAGCGTGACCAAGGTGAAAAGTTACAGCAGCTTGCCTCATGTTCTTCCTCTGGAAAGTTGCTATAATTCTAGGCTCTTTTCATATTGTTACTGTGCAAGGAATAGAACTGGGGGCTTGTAGTGGTGTTCAGGTTACCCATACTCTCCTTTTTGGTTTCTGACAAGAACCAACAATGCAGACCGCTGGCTTAGGCCCAGATCCAAACTCTGCATGGATGATAAAGCAAAATATTTCGGAGCTCAATATACTGTTTTAGTTTTCCCACTGGAACTCTATTTCTGGAGTCTGTTCAAGTGGGTTTTTTAAAAATTATTATTTTTATTTTTAGACACAAGAGAATGTACTGCTCCTCTTTGCCTTAAGCGGAGAAGGTCTTGGAAGCTCAGCTATCCCAAATCTCCAATAATTTCATGTAATCTAACAATATACCACATAATATTTGACTTTCAAAGCACCTGAGGTCGTGTGGTTTTCCAATTAGAATCAAACCTAATCCACTCTAGTATCAAGCGTCATCTGCTAAGAAAAAATATTTCCCCCTTTTCTTATCCTGGAAGTTCTCTTTTAAATTGCCAGCCTGTTTTTGCTTTTTCAAGGTTAGAACAGTCAGTTTTTAGTGACCACTAGACTTCCCTCTCCTTTCCTCTCATTTTTAGGTTGGAGTCTCCCTGCTGGTACAGTTTAGCCTGGTTGTCTCTGCACTTCTTCCTTTAGTTAGACTTGAATAGTTTTGGAGAGTAGTTTGAGAGGTAGTTTGTCCACACGCCCACTCGTGAGAATCTGTTGAGGGTGTTTGTAATTTACAGCTTTGTCCTGTAAAGTCCTGCTGAGTCCATGAGCACCTGTTTTGTTTTGTTTCTGGATATATCCTGAAAATTTATACTCCTGCTGTAGACTGTTTTAGACAGATTATAAAGAAAGTCTGTAATAATTCACCCTTCCTCTAATGTCTCTTGCCTTTCTTTATAGCTTTCCAAGTTCCTTTGCTTCGTACTCATGCTCCCCCTTGTACACTGAGGTATCAACATCATTACATAGCCATTTTCCTTGTCTATATATCTCTTCTGGTTTCTCCTGTCTGCAGCAAGCCTTCAGTTCTTTGCTTTACAATTTATCTTCTGGTGAAAAGCTCTGAGTTTGTTTATTACTCCAACATCAGCGATCTTAAGAGAACACTCTCTATTTAGGACAACATACCTAAAGGGTAACTTGATTATGTATTTGGGTAAGACAACCTTCTAATAGAATAGAGCCTAGATGAAAGAAAAACACAACCAGGCAATTTGGTGTCCTCCAAAGATTTAATTACAGCTTCAAGAATCCCTTTCTTTGGTCCTGCTGTCTAAGAATAATTTTCTACAGGCACTTTTGTTCTCAAATGGCTTATTCCTTAAATATGATAAAATAGGCTTGTTTTAAGTAAGTATGGTATTGAAGCTGGTATATTGCCTGGGTCAGAGACAAGGAATCTACAATGTCTATCAGAATAGGAAGGCTCTACTGCATCAGGATGTGAATTTAGGTAATATGAAAATGCAAATTATGTTACTTATTTCAATATGTGGGACATGAACCCTGCCATTGACCTTCCTGATCATACTGGTGAATGAGACCTGGAACTCTGCCTCATAGTCCTGACCTAATGGCATAAGTGCATTGCATTATGTGGGCACAAGCACAGCCATGTGCTTCCAAAAAAGAGTATATAAACCTATCAATGCCTACATACTTGCAAACATTGTACATGTGCTGGCATTTGCAATTTTATTTGTAGGACAATATTTGAGGAAGTCCTTATTAAGCAAACAAAAAGATGGGACCATTTTCAGATGTAAAAGTATTTATCTATTTTGAATGTCATTTGTTAATAAGGTGTAGTGCATTTATGCCTTTTGTATTTTTTTATAATCCTAAAACAAATTAACCATAATAATCTGCTTCATAGTATTCAGTTTTAAGAGACAAAACAAAACTTTTGTTTTTTTTGCACATACTGAGATGTCAGTATTTGTTTACATGCGTATATACGTACATACCTATCACACTATTCCATTTTGGCATAAACCATTTTATCCAGAGTGCAAAAAAAGAAAGGGGGGGGGATAAGAAATACTAAGCTATAGAATTAAAGGCTTGAGATAAGAAAAGGAAACACATACACCAACTTCATTTGCTATATGACTCCATATCTTTTGTATCCTTGCAAACTATCCTTGTTTCTACCATGTCCATAGACCAATTCATATGCTGTTAAACTTTTTCTGTTTTTGTTTGTTTGTTTGTTTGGATAGATTTCATCAACACCATTGAACCATGATCAATGGTTCTTCTTTTCTTCTTTTCCTTTCAACTCATTTATTCTTCCTTCATATATTTGGTCCTTATAATTTTCTCTAGATGACCAAACCACTTCAATGTACTTCTTTCCTACTGGTCACACACTTTTGTATTAAGTCACATTCATCAAGCACCAATTCATTCTTGACCCTATATCTTTTACCTCACATAGTTCTTGGGTACCCTATTCAACAGGGGGCGTGGTGGCTCAGTGGGTAAGACACCAGGCTTGTCGATCAGAAGATTGCAAGTTTGGAGGTTCAAATCCCTAGCCCAGTGTGCGGAGTGAGCTCCCGCACTAGCTCCAGCTCTTGCCAACCTAGCAATTCGAAAGCATGCAAATGCAAGTAGATGAATAGGTACCACTTCAGTGGGTAGGTAACAGCGTTCCGCGTGTGTCATGTGGCCACATGACCGTGGAAGCGTCTTCGGACAACGCTGGCTCTTTGGCTAACAAACAGAGATGAGCACCGGCCCCTAGAGTCGGACACGACTGCACAAATGTGCGGGGGGTACCTTTACCTTTACCTTACCCTATTCAACATACTTGAGTGTTTTTCCTGACATACCCAACTTTCACCTCATACAACAAAGAAGGCAAAAACATACCCTTATACTTTTTTGCTTTTTTCAACATTCGTTCCTCACAACAGACCACATGTGCGCAGTTTCTCTAAGAACTTGTCTTTGGTTCTTCCATTATAACAATTCCCTGGAGTGTCACAGGCAACCATCATCAATCTGTGTATTCCTACTTTCATATGCACTCCAGGAACCTAGATGACACCAATTCATACCTTTCTGACATATACTTGCAAAACATCCATTTTCTAGTCTTAGTGGAACAATTACTCCTAATGGTAGGAAAAGTCATTTAGACTGCTGCCACAAGTTTTATAGCACAAAATCTTTTTTTTAATGATCAGCATAAAAGTCTTATGGATGGATAGATTGCTGAGTTGCCTTGACATGTCATTTGTATCTTGTATGCATCTTCTCTGGCAGAAAATGGAAGATGCCTTCTATTTCCAGCATTAACTAGTTTTGCAATTCAAGTATAACATTATATGAACAACTGGCAATTGTTATCAACTTGGTTGATGATCAAAGAAGTTCCATGTAATCTGAATGACATACTGTACATATTAACATTCACTCTAGTTTGGAGCTGTATTGTTGGCTGAATTTCATTAAAAATGCTTACCTCAGAAGCACAATATTCTGTTTTTCTGTTACCTGGCAAGCATTCCAAGCTCTGCTGTGTTTAACAAACTTATTGTTACTCTGAATATTTCCATAGGAACCTCTGTGGTACAAGTAACAGCAACTGATGCAGATGACCCTACATATGGCAACAGTGCCAGAGTGGTTTACAGCATCCTTCAAGGTCAACCTTATTTTTCTGTGGAACCAAAGACAGGTAAATGTTCTCCTGATACTTTTATCTATAGTAAGCCTTTGTGAATCACCTCTGATTCAACTTGAATGGGAGATTTGAGATTCCGAGAAGGTATGATTTGATTCAAGAGTGTGATTCAAAATTCATTGGCAACCTGATTTGAGCCATTTCAGATCCAGGTTTCATTGGTAACTCTAATGGGAAAATTCAAAATGCCAGAAGCTTTTTCACTTTTTAGCAGAATGGGATGAAAACAGCAGTGATGATAGGCCCTTTAGAGAATGTTAATCCTATTAAGTTTCACTTGGATATCTCCAAGGGGTTTTAGCACAATACAATTTTAAAATATCCTTCATAACTCTTTTAGGGCAAAGATAAACATAAATTAAAGACAGATCAGTAGCTTTAGAACTTTTTAGTAAAGGACCTATAGAAAGATTAGAGGAATCAAGGCAGAGAATGTCCTACTCTAATTTAAAAACACACTTTAAAAATGGTGTGTTTTTTTCTTTCAAAAAAACCCCTCTTAGCTTTCTACTTGCTTTTCCTGCTGGTCATGTGGTGCTTCATTGCCTTTGATCATTAAGTATTCTGGGTGCCAGAAGGGCTGACATAACTGTGGGCAAACTTGGCCTTTCCTGGGAAGGACCCTCTCATCACTGGCTTTGATTGGGTGCTGGTCTGGTCAGGACTTTTGGTGAAGCCTCTGATACAGCTGTGCTGCTTCTGATCACTGGGTTTTATTTGGTACCTGGAAGGTTAGCATAACTCATTGGCAAGCTTGGCCCCTCCTGAAAAGGACCCCTTGATTACTTGCAAGTCTTAGTTGTGTGAGGATCGTGGCTTACTATCAATGCTCTGTATTAGTTAGCTAGGATAGTGTAATGGTATGTGGGAAGAAAGACCTTGGGAGACTTGGCCAAGAGATGCTGCCAAGGGAATGGTCAGATAAGAGACAGCATAGCCCACAACTGGATAATGGGCAGGACAAGAGGCTCAGAAGGGACCCTCCCTAGTTTCTTGGGCTGTAAAGGGGACAAGGGGGAGGAGTATATTTTAAGAATTGCAAGATTCTTTTTTTTTTTACAAAAATTTTTATTTACATTCAACATAAAGATTTACATAACACATAACATTTAACCACATTATAACAAGTTGTATTTACACATTGTACAAATAATTCCAATCAATACTTAATATCTAATCCTTAATTTTTATCTTCATCCTTCTTTCTATTTCCCTCTTACTTCCTTCTTTATCTTTCTCATTCCTTCTCTGGTCTTATACCCATCTCCTACTTACCTCCTAACCTTCTAAAATCCGTTCCTCATCTTTTCTTTTATCTATTTCTGGTTCATTGACTATTTTCCTTCCCTTCCTTATAATTGTATTACTATTCTGTTAAGTACCTATCTCTCTAAATTTATACAACTTTAACATACAATACATACATATATATACATCTTTAAAATTACTTCTGGCTTTCTTAACAAAGAATATAAATGTAACTATCTAGTATACATTTTCTCTCTTACTTCTTCTAGCTTATTATTGTTTCCCCCCCTTACTATACTTATTATTCTATTTATATTTTTTGATCCCTATTTTATATCATATTCTTTTTGAATATATTCTGTAAAGGGGTCCCATATTTCCTTATACTTCCCTATTTCTTTCCCTTTTATTAAGTTTGTCACTTTGTCATCTTGCATCAATTCCATTATTTTTATAATCCATTCTTCTTTAGTTGGTGTGCTTTCTTTTTTCCAATATTGGGCATATTTTATTCTTGCAGCAGTACTTATATACAGAAACAAAATCTTTTTTCTTTTATTCATATTATCATCAATTTTACCTATCAAGTAAAATTCTGGTTTCATCTTTATATTGTTACCTAGTATTTCACATATATATTTGTGTATTTTACACCAATTTTTTTTTGCTTTCACAAAAGACCACCAAATATGGTAAAAAGATCCACTTTTGTTTTTATATTTCCAGCAAACATTAGCATTTCTAATTTTTGATTTGAATAATACCTCAGGAGACAGGTACCACCTAAAAATCATTTTATACATGTTTTCTCTCAAATTATTACTTAAAGTGAATTTTATATTTTTGTCCAAATTTTTTGCCATTGATCATATGTAATTTCAATTCCTAAATTTTCTTCCCATTTACTCATATATTTTTTAATTTTTATGTCCTTGGTTTTCACCTCCAATAATAGTTTATATATTTTTGAAATTAGATGATCTTCTTCTTTTTTTAATATATTGTCCCAATTATTTTCAATTCTTGTGAATTGATAGGTTTTTTTGTATATTTTGTATTGCTCATTCAGTTGAAAATATGTAAACCAATGACATATTATATTTTTATTTTCTAATTCCTCTCTAGTTTTAGAGAGGAATTAGAAAATGAAAATATAATATGTCATTGGTTTACATATTTTCAACTGAATGAGCAATACAAAATATATATAAAAAAAACTATCTAGTTTTCCTCTCTAGTTTTACTCCAGCAAAGGAGATTGTTACCTCCAGCAAAGGAGATCGTTACCTCCAGCAAAGGAGATCGTTACCTTGTCGTGGTGCTGGAGCTTGAGCACCTCAATGAAACCATGAGCTAAACCGTGAAGGGACACCCAAGACGGGAAGGTCGTGGCAGAGAGGTCAGACTAAATAATATCCCTGGGGAAGGTAATGGCAAACCACCCCAGTATTCTTGCCGTGAAAACTAAATGGATCAGTACAACCAGAGATATGTCGGTATACCATCGGAAGATGGGACTCCCAGGTCGGAAGATGGTCAAAATGCTACTGGGGAGGAACAGAGGATAAGTTCAACTAGCCCCAGATGTGATGACTCAGCTAGCTCAAAGCCGAAAGGATGGCTAGCGGCCGACGGTGCTGGTGGTGAACGACGAATCTGATGTTCTAAAGATCAACACACCATAGGAACCTGGAATGTAAGATTTATGAGCCAGGGCAAATTGGATGTGGTTATTGGTGAGATGTCAAGATTAAATATAGACATCTTAGGTGTCAGTGAACTGAAATGGACTGGAATGGGCCACTTCACATCAGATGACCACCAGATCTACTACTGTGGACAAGAGGACCACAGAAGAAATGGAGTAGCCTTCATAATTAATAATAAAGTGGCTAAAGCAGTGCTTGGATACAATCCAAAAAACGATAGAATGATCTCAATTCGAATTCAGGGTAAGCCATTTAACATCACAGTGATCAAAATATACGCCCCAACCACAGATGCTGAAGAAGTAGATCAGTTCTATGAGGATCTGCAGCATCTAGTGGATAATACACCAAAAAGAGATGTTATTTTCATTACAGGAGACTGGAATGCTAAGGTGGGTAGTCAGACGACACCTGGAATTACAGGCAAGCATGGTCTGGGAGAACAAAATGAAGCAGGACATAGGCTGATAGAATTTTGCCAAGACAACTCACTGTGCATAACAAACACTCTCTTCCAACAACTTAAAAGACGACTTTATACATGGACTTCACCAGATGGTCGACACCGAAATCAGATTGACTACATCCTTTGCAGCCAAAGGTGGCGGACATCTATACAGTCGGTAAAAACAAGACCTGGAGCTGACTGTAGTTCAGATCACGAACTTCTTATTGCAAAATTTAGAATCAGACTAAAGAGAATAGGGAAGACCCACAGATCAGTTAGATATGAGCTCACTAATATTCCTAAGGAATATGCAGTGGAGGTAAAGAATAGATTTAAGGGACTAGATTTAGTAGATAGGGTCCCAGAAGAACTATGGACAGAAGTTCGCAACATTGTTCAGGAGGCGGCAACAAAAAACGTCCCAAAGAAAAAGAAAACCAAGAAGGCAAGATGGCTGTCTGCTGAAACACTGGAAGTAGCTCAAGAAAGAAGGAAAGCAAAAGGCAACAGTGATAGGGGGAGATATGCCCAATTAAATGCAAAATTCCAGAGGTTAGCCAGAAGAGATAAGGAATTATTTTTAAACAAGCAATGTGCGGAAGTGGAAGAAGACAATAGAATAGGAAGGTCAAGAGACCTCTTCCAGAAAATTAGAAACATCGGAGGTAAATTCCAGGCAAAAATGGGTATGATCAAAAACAAAGATGGTAAGGACCTAACAGAAGCAGAAGAGATCAAGAAAAGGTGGCAAGAATATACGGAAGATCTGTATAGGAAGGATAATAATATTGGAGATAGCTTTGACGGTGTGGTCCATGAGTTAGAGCCAGACATCCTGAAGAGTGAGGTTGAATGGGCCTTAAGAAGCATTGCTAATGACAAGGCAGCAGGAGACGACGGTATCCCAGCTGAACTGTTTAAAATCTTGCAAGATGATGCTGTCAAGGTGATGCATGCCATATGCCAGCAAATTTGGAAAACACAAGAATGGCCATCAGATTGGAAAAAATCAACTTATATCCCCATACCAAAAAAGGGAAGCACTAAAGAATGCACAAACTATCGAACAGTGGCATGCCAGTAAGGTGATGCTCAAGATCTTGCAAGGTAGACTCCAGCAATTCATGGAGCGAGAATTGCCAGATGTTCAAGCTGGGTTTAGAAAAGGCAGAGGAACTAGAGACCAAATTGCCAATATCCACTGGATAATGGAGAAAGCCAGGGA
Source organism: Charina bottae (assembly GCA_023362775.1). NCBI lineage: Eukaryota > Metazoa > Chordata > Lepidosauria > Squamata > Charinaidae > Charina > Charina bottae. The sequence goes on from JALMGJ010000003.1 coordinate 184,500,322, forward strand.
ATTTCAGAAAAACATCTATTTCTGTTTTATTGACTATTCTAAAGCCTTTGACTGTGTGGATCATAACAAATTGTGGCAAGTTCTTGGTGGTATGGGGATACCAAGTCATCTTGTCTGCCTCCTGAGGAATCTGTATAACGACCAAGTAGCAACGGTAAGAACAGAGCACGGAACAACGGACTGGTTTAAGATTGGGAAAGGAGTACGGCAGGGCTGTATACTCTCACCCTACCTATTCAACCTGTATGCAGAACACATCATGCGACGTGCTGGGCTTGAGGAATCCAAGGCTGGAGTTAAAATCACTGGAAGAAACATTAACAATCTCAGATATGCAGATGATACCACTTTGATGGCTGAAAGCGAGGAGGAGTTGAGGAGCCTTATGACGAAGGTGAAAGAAGAAAGTGCAAAAGCTGGGTTGCAGTTAAACCTCAAAGAAACCAAGATTATGGCAACCAGCTTGATTGATGACTGGCAAATAGAGGGAGAAAAAGTGGAGGCAGTGACAGACTTTGTATTTCTAGGCACAAAGATTACTGCAGATGCTGACTGCAGCCAGGAAATCAGAAGACGTCTACTTCTTGGGAGGAGAGCAATGGCAAATCTTGATAAAATAGTTAAGAGCAGAGACATCACACTGACAACAAAGGTCCGCATAGTTAAAGCAATGGTATTTCCTGTAGTAACCTATGGCTGTGAGAGCTGGACCATAAGGAAGGCTGAGCGAAGGAAGATAGATGCTTTTGAACTGTGGTGTTGGAGGAAAATTCTGAGAGTGCCTTGGACTGCAAGAAGATCAAACCAGTCCATACTCCTGGAAATAAAGCCAGACTGCTCACTTGAGGGAATGATATTAAAGGCAAAACTGAAGTACTTTGGCCACATAATGAGAAGACAGGATACCCTGGAGAAGAAGCTGATGCTAGGGAAAGTGGAAGGCAAAAGGAAGAGGGGCCGACCAAGGGCAAGATGGATGGATGGTATTCTGGAGGTGACGGACTCAACCATGGGGGAGCTGGGGATGGTGACGGCCGACAGGAAGCTCTGGCATGGGCTGGTCCATGAAGTCACGAAGAGTCGGAAACGACTGAACGAATAAACAACAACTCTAGTTTTAATTCCTTGGTTATTTCCTTCAATTTTTAACAAGTTTTTATATCTTATATATTCTTTGTTGTTTTGGTTCACTATTCTGGCACTTGCCTCCTGAGTTGATACCCATAGTGGAAGATTGGGTGATATCGTTTTTTTATATTTATTCCAAATTTTCAATAATGATTTTCTTATTATGTGGTTGTTAAATGCCTTATGTACTTTACATCTATTGTACCACATATAACCATGCCATCTATATCTATTATCATATCCCTCCAAATTTATTATTTTATCATTTTCTAGTTTTATCCAATCTCTAATCCAAATTAGTCCACATGTCTCATAATCTGTAGCTTGAATCATGTCAACTGGATTTCTATTTTCTCAGTGGAAACATTTCGCTCCTTATCCAAGAAGCTCCTTGGATAAGGAGCGAAACGTTTCCACTGAGAAAATAGAAATCCAGTTGACATGATTCAAGCTACAGACTGTTCCACCTGTATGACTGAGAACCTTCATCGACATGTCTCATAATATAATTTAAGGTCAGGCATTGCTAATCCCCCTCTATTTTTTGTGTCTTGTAAATATTTTAGCTTAATTCTAGGTTTCTTCTTTTGCCATATAAATTTTGTTATTTCCCTTTGCCATTTCATAAAATTTTGGTCTTTTATCATAATTGGAATCGTTTGGAACAAGTACAAAAATCTTGGCAAAATATTCATTTTTATTGTAGCTATCCTGCCTAATAGAGATAATTGTAAATTTACCCATTTATCAAGATCTTTTTTTATTTCTTTCCATAGACTTTCGTAATTATTTTTATATAAATCTAAATTATTATTTGTTAATTGTATTCCTAGATACTTTACTTTTTTAACATTTTGAAATCCTGATATTTGTTCTATTTTAGTTATCTCTTCTTTGGTCATATTTAGATTAATCATTTTAGTTTTCTGCTTATTTATTTTAAATCCTGATAAATCCCCATATTCTTGCAGCTTAGCGATTAATTTTGTTATTGAGTTCTTTGGGTTTTGTACTTGAATTGCAAGATTCTATCAATGTAGCTTTACAATAAAGTAGAAATTGCTCATCTGGTTTGGATTCCTATTTGGTTTACCCTGTGAGGCCGACAGATAGGCAGCAGAAGTCAAAAAGCACAACAAGTCACAGTTACTGTATATAGAGATAGGTATAAATTACAGAGAAAGAGGCTGGCCAGAGAAAGTAGTGTTATTGATTATTTATTTATTTGCTTTATTTATTTATATACCCCCATATTCCTGGTGGATTCATAGCAGTGTACAAGAAAAAACAAATTAACTATGACAGCAATACAGAAATTTGTAGTCTTTCCACCTGATGGCTATTTTTAGGACATTAAAAGTTTGGGCTAGTGCCTTTAAATATTAACCTGGCACCCAATCCTTCATTGTCAAGAGACTTAAATCTGCTTCAGTAATGCAGACTTTAAAATAAGGTCAGTATTGAGTCTATATTTAGAATGCTGAGAGCTGAGTTGAATTCCCAGTTGTGTGAGTAGGATGGCATAGAAGTAAGTGTAAGGAAGAACAAAGTTAGGATTTATAGCTGGCTGCATTAAAGAAATTAAGTGCTGAGAAAGTGAATGAAGCCCCCAAGTAATGTCAGTCTTGCCATCCCAAAAAAGTTCTGATTGGCAAAGTTTAAGGAAGTGAGATGTCACATTGTCCAGCTATTTATGTCAATATCAAAGAGTCAATCACATCACTTAGCATGTCCAAAGTGCTCCATATAGGGAATTGAAGTTGTAACATTCTATATCATATGCAAGGATCTCAAAGGCAGCAGAAGATCACTGAATCTCTGAAGCATTTTGGAGCTACCCAATTAAATTGTTTTTTCAAAGCACACCCCCACTTTGATTCATGAATTTGCTTCAGTGGGATGATCAAATCACCCATCCAAGATTTCTAACAACCATAATCAACAACATCTTTGAGGACAAACTCCAGCAGTGTCAATAATTAATTGACAAAGGTACAGTTTATCTGAATTCCAGATTGCAGGCATGAAATGTCACCCAGTGAAGCCATTTATGGGTTCATAGACCAGTTAACAGTTAGATACAGTAGCTACCTAGAAATGTCACATTCAGATAAAATGTGTTTTTGAATATCAGATGCTGAGCTCAAATGATAATAGCTAATATATTAAAACAAAACAAATACTTTCATCTACATTTGCTTAAATTGTAGGTTAAAAATGTTTTATAAGCTACCCTGAGAAAACATTTTTGGGAGGAGTGTGTGTAAATGTGTCTGCAGCTGCTTTTCAACTGCTTTGACACATCAGAAATTGTTCCCAGTTAACATGTTGAATTGAATTATATCATTTGTCCAGCAATTCTTTGGGTGTTTTCTGGGTCTTTTAAGGTCAGTTGGTATCCAGCTGAGGTTGTTGTTGTCCAGTGTTGATCTGTTCATCATGCTATATGGCCAGCCCACTACCATCTCCATGAGGCTGTTTGTTTCATTATATCACATACTGCTGTCTCTAGATCCATATATGTCTTTTCTTGTCACATAATGCTATGTTAAACTTTTTGCCATTCCTTGTTTCTTTATGTAGCTTTCAACTTTTGAATTGCTTTTGTATTTAATGTCCAATATGTCTATGAAGGTTCTCAGTCATCCAGGTGGAATTTTCTGTAGCTTGAATCATGTCAACTGGATTTCTATTTTCTCAGTGGAAACGTTTCGCTCCTTATCCAAGGAGCTTCTTCAGTCTGAGCAAAGTTAGTAAGGGAATCCTAAATATGTTTCTAGGTAGCTGTGTGACCTTACACCTGGGGCTAGGTCATGGTTATATTGAGATGTTATTTTAAGTCCTTTTATCATCTAAAGGAGGATCGTTAAGATCACCATGCTGCTGTTGAGCTTGTGAAATGGTCTTAATCTTCCTAGGCACAGAAAACAAAGCAGGGAGGAAGATGGGGGAAAGATTGTGCCTGAGGCCCCCACCTCTATTCAAGGAAGGATTTTCCAAGTTGGCATAAATGGATTTGTTGACCCCTCTCTCAAACCACCTATCTTCTCTGTCTAAAATGTGAACATTAATGTCCATTTATTTAATGTCCAAGTTTATTTAATGTCCATTTATTTAATGTCCAAGTTTCTCAATCCTATGTCAGCATAGGTAGTATACACCAATTAAACAATTTTCTCATGAAACAGGTTGGTATGTTGGTTTTGAATGTAGCATAACATTCTCCCAAAGATCTCCAACATAATTTAGTCTGGTTCAAAATTTCTTCTATGATATCACCCCTAGAGTAATTTTTTTGACTGAGAGTAGATGAAGCTGAAGCTTTAAGGCTAATACCTGAATGAGAGATAGAGACTTGAAAACGGTCTTGATGGCCACTGTTTAGATTGACTAAACAAAACAGTTATTTTGTCCTTGAGAGCAGAGGGACCAATCAGACATTACCTTCTCTTGATCTTTTCCATTTAGCAGAGGTAGCCCATGGCATTCTGGTGCCTGAGAAAAAGAAAAAAGACCATCTTTCCTCCCCTTTCCTCCCCTTGCTTCCAAGTATTAGCGTTGCAAATCTGACTGTACTAGAAGTTGGAACTGACTTCAGGTAACTAGATCAAGGAGTCAATCACACCTGAAGATAGCAAACTAGTGTAGGGGTTTCAAGGCAACCTCTACAGCACACCCAGGGTAATTTAAGGGTATTTGTGGGGGGGGGGGAGGGACTCAGGAGGAATGATTAGGACAATTGCCATTATTTCATCCCAGCATCTGTCATCTGAAGCAATTACTTCATTCTGCCTAATGGGAGAACCAATTCTGCCTTACAGTGTCTCTAGATCTTTAAAAACAAGGCACTGGTCCTTTTTTAAAAAGTGGCTTGCCTCCTTGGATATGGGAGTTAATGCAGAAAGAGATGAAAAATGTAGTTCCAACATGTTCTCTTGACTATGGATTGGACTATGCATTCCGAATTTTTATTATCAATGTGCTACTGCAAAGCAGTTTTGTTTTTATTGTCACCTGCCTAAAGTGTGTTGTAACAAGCATATATCTGAAACATGTAAATACTTGATATTATTTCTATTCATCTTTATTTTTTTCTTCTTGTGATCTCACTCATTTCTTTATCCATTTTCCCTTCCTCATTCATGAGCATGCCCTCAAGTTTTCTAAAATATGTTTTACTTTATATTTGAAAAAACTTTTCACATATTTTGTCTTTGTGAAGATGAGTTTGTATACTTGCCTGCATTGTATTATTCAAGCATTCCACTTTTTTTGTGGAAATCACCAGCTTTTTTCCTATTTCTGTTACCAAAATATGACAGGGGTTTTGTAAGTATTTTTGTTTGTTTGTTTGTTTTAATTATTATAGCATTTTATGCAGCCTTGAGATTTTGTCTCATCTGAGCAGCACATCAAGAATCTATGGCAGTGCTTTCCAAACTGCTGCCGTTGGTGACACACCAACGGCGGTGGCGGCGGCGTGGGAGCGCGCGGTGGCGGTAGCCTCGTGTTTTCCACTAAAACCCAGAAGCGCTGATGGCGCACCACTGCTGTCACCACCGTGTATGCCGCTGCCGTGCATGTCCACTTCCGGGTTTTGTCGCGACACACTAAAGTGTCATGACACACAGTTTGGAAAGCTCTGATGTATGGTCATCTGAACAGAACTCTGTGCATAATTGCTGCAGATATAGTAACTGTACCTAGAATGCAGTGGAGCTTAGTACTATGATATTTTTATGCATTATGAATGCCAAAAGTAAAAAGGTCATGGAACTCCATTGTTAGAGTTGGCCTTGGATGATATCAAAGAACAGCCTATGTCTCTCGGTAGGAATATGTAGGAATCATAAGAAAGGGCTTGTCATTGTGGTCCAAGAGTTAAGCCCCAAGGTTTTAATTCAGGGCAGAGCAGAATCACCAAACAGGAACATAAATACACACTGGTATGAGGTCAAATTTGGATCAGAGAAAGAAAAGTTATTTGTATATAAGGATAATTGCTGTTAACTCAAAAATGTTCCTGTGTGTCTAGGATTTCAAGCAAAATCTAAGCCCTGTCAAAATGTGGTCCTTTTGTGGAACAGAAGATTCTTGTATCTGCAGAGCCCAATGTTAGCCTTTCCTTGTTTTTCTCTGTTGAGCCCAGATTGGCAGTTGAAGAACCACATACTACTTGACACCAGTACGTGAGCACTCCTAATATAAAAAAAATGACAACAGTTTGTGAATATATTTTTCCACTGCATGTGCTTTCACTCTCTCACACATGCCACTCTTTGAACTCTGTAAGTGCTTTTGAAATATTAAACTTATACCCAACATGATTGCTCAGTATATGTGCTTTCTGTTTATGGAAAGATGAAGTAGCCTTTTATTGATGAAGAAAAGTATTTGGATAGAGTGCATAATAACGTTTCACTTTATTTTTCCCACATTTCACTTTGTTTTCCTGAACAAGGGGGATCAATATTAATTTGCACTTACTGTTCATAGTAGTAACAATTCTCTAAGCTATATAGCAGCACAAATGCCCATTCTCACTTTTCTAGAAGTAAGCACGTAAAAGTTTAGCATGGTGAAGTAGGGGCAATGTGGTATGAGGGATCATAGATTTATTCAGTTCGCACCTATACATTTGTCTATCCATAACTTTAAGCTATTGTTTCTTGCCTTTCTTTCAACTTAACATAAGAATGATAGTTTTCCAGAAGATCTGAGGTTTTCTTCTCCAAAGGCCTGAAGAGGTCATCCCTGGATCCAGTTGTGTTGGATAATTGAGCTGATACTGGTGAATCAACTTTGACCACCCTAGAGCAGGGCTTTCCAAACTGTGTGTCACGACACAATACTGTGTCGCCTGGAGGCCCCAAGTGTGTCGCACAAGAACCTGGAAGCACTGATGGCGCACCACCGCTGCCAGCCATCAGAGCTTCTGGGTTCCAGGATGCTGCTGCTGCCGCCAGGACACGCAAAAACCTGAAAGCGTGGCGGCGGCAACCCGGAAGCGCCACCGCCAGCTCGCAAAAAAGCCTTGGATCACCACAAAAAGTGATGGGGGGTGCCCCGGGGTGGAAAATATCCACGCCAATCAGCTGTGGAGGCAGAGGCATGCCTCCTCCCCACCGCACAGCTGATCGGTGTGGATATTTTCCACCCCAGGGCACACCCCGCACCGTCAATTTTTGCAGTGATCTGAGGCTTTTTTGCCTTGTGACTGCAGCTTTTCTTGGCAGAGGCAAGGCAGGGCAGGGCTGGGCAGCTGTGGGGCAGGGCAGGACAGGGCTGCCCTGCCCAAGGTGGAAGCCAATCGCATGGGCCGGTGGGCGGGGTTTCCACCTGGGAGTCAATTGCGTGGGCTGGGGGGCAGGGTTTCCACCCGGGAGCCAATTGTGTGGGCCGGGGGGCAGGGTTTCCACCCGGGAGCTGATCGCGTGGGCTGGGTGGTGGAGAGCCCTGTTATTACTGTGTCATGAAATGATGCATGTCTAAAAGGTGTGTCACCAACATGAAAAGTTTGGAAAGCTCTGCCCTAGAGGAAGCAAACTATTTGGACCCTTTTCAGTCTGGGTTCAGGCCTGGATATGGGAGAGAGAGAGCATTGGTCACTTTCTTGGATGACCTATGTCGAGACCTGTAGAAGGATAATGGACTCCCCATGATCCTATTGGACCTCTTAGTGGCTTTTGATACCATTGACCAATGTATCTTTTTGGAACACCTGCAGGGGGTGAAGATAGGAGGCAATGTCTTATATTGGTTTTGCTTCTTTCTCGGTGGTTCCAATCAGAAGTGGTGGGGGAGGAGAGGTTGGCCTTATGGCCCTTGACATCAAGGGTGCCACAGGGGTTGATGGTCTCTCTCCTGTTCCTTAACATCTATATGAAGCCACTGTGAGAGGTCATTTGATGGTATAGGAGTTGGTATCATCAGTATTCTGATGATAACTGACTGTACATCGCCAAGCCAGGCAATGAGGGAGATGCAGTTGACATCCTTTCCTGTTGTCTGGAGGCTGTCAGGTTCTAGATAGGTGTCAGCCCTACAAATTAGACCAGACTAAGAAACTAGTGCCATAAAGGTCAGGACTACTTTTATTGTAACAGCTATAGTAACAGAATCTTCTAAGTCTGAATGTGCTTCCCCCTTCCTTCACTTTATCTTCAAGTGAATTAAGGAGGTACTTGTCTGAGATGTTTTCTAAAGTTATTTTTTTGGCCTGGGCTCAAGCCCCACTTATCTGACTGTTACCTTGGTAGCAACTCTTCCTCCTGCCCTTCAAGGGCATTACCTATGCTCTCTACAATGGAAGAGAACAGACTGAATACAAGTAAGTTGGTTGCTATGGATACATTGAGGTTCTCTGGCCACCAGAGTTTTTCTTTGATGGGCTAACATTACCTGTCAGGCAGCAGGTTTATGAATTCAGGGTTCTTCTGGACCCATAGTTTCTGTTGGAATATAGGTGGAAGCTATGACCAGAGGGGCTATGCCCAGCTTCAGCTGGTGTACCAATTGTAACCTTACCTGTGACAGGAGGACATTGTATAGTAACTCACACCCCCATCAATACCTGGTTAGACTATTGTGATGTGCTCTATTTGCAGCTGTCCTTAAATACTACTTGTAAACTACAATTGGTCCAAAGTGCAGTAGCCCCATATTTTCTGGCTCCCAGTATGGGAGCATTTATACACCAGTTTTGCAGACCCTGCACTGTTGCCAGTCAGTTTCCAGGTACACTTTATAGTGCTGGTTTTGACCTGTAAAGCCCTCCATGGCTTGGTGCCCAGGTAATTCAAGATTGCGTACTCCAACCAGTACTGTCCTGACCAATTAAAACAACTAGGGAACAACTGCTGCAAATCCCACATTTTCAGGAGGTTTTGGGGACCAAGCAATGAGGTGTTGCTTTTCTGTTTCATCCCCCTCCCTGCTAAAATTTCAGAAATTGTTTTGGAGGGCTTTTCCTTGAGCTTTTATGATGCCATCTTTTATTTTTAATTTTGATTTATTTTTGTGTGTTTGCTCTATTTGGTTAATTGTTGTTATTGTTGTCATATGTCAAGTTTTAAATGTTACAGTGGATGTTTATTGATATTCTATGTAAGCCACCAAGAGTCATTTTATGGCCAGATAGAAATGTGTTTGATAAATACATAAATAATAATTAAACTGTGTAATAATTTTCAATGAAATTGAAATTATAAAGAAGACAAGCCATAGTTGTATCAGGTCCCAATATGATCTGGTTAAGGACAGAAGTGTTCTAAATTCAAAAGAAGAAGAAAGAAGTACATCTGGAGCTAGGGCTTACAAATATCAAGGAATATACAGAAGGCCAATGCACCTTAGTTGATCATATGTTTTGTCTTTTCTCAACTGGTGACATGGAACAATGGTGAGATTAATTTATATTGAATTTTAAATTTTGCTTTTATTGTAAACCGCCCAGGGTCCCTCATTGAGGGGAAGATGGGCAGTGTTAGAAATTTTATATAAACATAAACATAAATATAAATATATAAATCTTGTCTCTCTGCCTGCTGTACTGATGGGCAGTGTGAAAAATTATTATATAAATATAAATATAAATATAAATATAAATATAAATATAAATATAAATATAAATATAAATATAAATATAAATATAAATATAAATATAATATAATATACTTGTCTCTCTGCCTGTTGTACTGAAAACCTTCCTGGTTAAAGGAGAGATATTTAATTATCCAATACTTATCTACATAGTTGAATGGTAACTAAGTAGTTGTTCTGTTCCTTTCTTCCCTCTTCTTTTAAATTTCAAAGTGTAATTACAAGTGACAAAGAGATGGCCAAATGGATATCTTTAAAACTGTTTCAGACAATACAGTGCTTCTGTTACTACATCAAAGTTCTCTAATTATAGTGAGTGCTTTTGCATTGTTTTGTTTTTAAGATATTAGCTAATTTAGAATAGCTTCATTTAAATGCACAGCATGGCACCAGATCAATAGCACAAGACAAAAGGGGTTGAAACAGGGATGTATTCTGGCCCCCCTTCTTTTCAATTTTTATATCAACAATATGGTGAATTCTGAAGCAATCCAGATTTCCATCCTCCTAAACTAGGAGATCATAGTATTGCCACATTACTCTATGCAGATGACGCTGTAGTTCTCTCTAGAACTCCCATAGGCCTTAAAAGAGCCTTGAAAACTTTGGCTCAGTACTGTGACAGTGACAAACTGGAAATAAATTACCAGAAAACTAAGATAATGGCTCCATTCATGGAGTATCCGTGATCATAGAATAGAGCAAGTGACCAGTTTCATGTATTTAGGTGTAGTCATCCATGCCACAGGCTCAAGGAAACTTCACTGTGAATATGCTGCAGCCTCTGGTCAACAATCTGCCAACGCTATCTTAAAATTTTTCCGTTGTAAGGGGGGATCTTATGTTCCAGCCACACTCAAACTCTTTCAGGCCAAGTCGTTAGCTCAGCTTCTCTATGGGTCTTTAGTTGGCCCTCCATCCTCATGTTTTACACCTCTGGAAAGAGTACAATCCAAATTCATTAGAGCAGCACTCCAGATGCCTTGATGCGTTTCAAATGCACACCTACGACTTGAAACAGGCATGATGAAGGTTGAGTCAAGAGTGTGTTTAGCTTCTTTAAACCTTTGGCTAAAGTTCAAATTCTATCCCAAGGGCCTCTTATCTTCCAGGATAACTTTCAATCCACATGGATCAAGGCCATTGATTTTAATATTTTAAAGCTAGGATATTCCCCCTCTACAGTTCTTCAGATGGAATTCAACCAAGTGAAACAAGAGCTGAATCAAAGGATAAAGGATACAGAGAGGCAAGCAGATTTAGGGAAGGTTCCATTCTTCCCATTTCCAGCACACAACAAATATATTGCCTCTGCAGCTAGTTACCTCACACAGCTTGAAATACCCAGCCATCCGAGAGCCTTTTCTTTAGCTTGTTGTCATGCTCTCCCCTCTGCGGTATTGGAGGGAAAATATAAAAAAATACCATCAGCTGCAAGGCTTTGCCTTTGTGACTCCGGAGAGGTGGAAACTACAGACCACGTTCTTCTGCATTGCGTTCTTTATAGAGACATTCGAACCAAACTCATCTTACCCCTGATTAGTAAATACCCTGGTCGTACAGATTCTGACTATACTCAATTGCTGCTTACAGATGAAAACTCTATTGTTACAGCGCAGGTAGCAAGGTTCTGTGCTGCAGCAATGAAGATTCGCCAAACCCTGATGGGCTAATTTCTGTAATGCATTGTATGTAATAGTAATTCATTCAATTTTTTATATACTGTATATACAACTATATACACTTATATTTAATATATTCTTAATCTGTATATTCTCATGTAGTATAGGTTGTACGTATCTTAGATTACACTTATAGAGTCTAGTTAGATAGTCTATAAATGTATTTTAATTGTATTTTAATTTTTAACTTACTATTTTATCCTACATTGTTATCGTTTTAAGATAGACTATGTATATTTTACAGAACATTAGCCTTGCATTGGTCTAAGACCACAATAAATTATGATGATGAATACCGCAAGACTGCACTGGGTCATTTATGGTTTGGGATTCTTAAGAAACTCATTTTGGCAGCATGGGAGTTTGGAAACAGAATGATGAATGTTATTATTCTTCCAAGTTGTCACTTTGATGGCAGAGAAAACAGACCTTGACTACTTTTGTTTAGCAAATCAGTCTGTGCATAGACTATACTACAGGTAGGAAATTCCCTTTTGTTGTTGAGGGGAATTGCATACAGTAAATGACCCAGTACAATCTACAGTTTCTTGTCATTAGGTGTTGACTGGGTTACCTGGATATTATTAGTTTCATCTTGTTTATACTGTAGCTTTGGAAAAACTCAGGACACAGAGCAATTTGAAATATCCATGTCATGTGACCTTATTTCTTTTTTCACAAATCACTAGAAAAGTCTTAAAGTAAGCAACTCTGAGTAGTGAAAATCTCAGAGATTGAGACAAAGAATTTACAAGTATTTGCTGAATCCAATGACTATCTTTAAAAAAAATGAAATATCTTCTATACCATAGATAATCCATTTGCAGGCAATGATTCACTATCCCAAATGTCTCCACACCATTGTATGGTCTAAGCTGTCACCATATATTTTTGACAGAAGCTTGTAGCATTATAAAAATAAAGCAGCCATTTGGAGTTTTGGAGCTTAAAAGTGCAAGGCCTGCAAGTTGTCTTCAATTTTTTCCCCAAAAAATTGGAACTGTGTATTTTGAATCGTCATGCAATAATTTATTCCCAATTCCATTCAGCGTTCAGATATAGAATTGGAGCAACTATTCTTTTCTAATGATTATAGAATTTATGATTTATCTGCATGGCACACAACTGTGGTATGGTTTCAGGCAGCACAATTTTCCAATTTCTAAAGAATGAGAATAGAAGAAAGCTGAAACCATAATGGTGTACTTATGAGCTTCCTGAATGCATCTGGGTGGCCACTGTGCCACACAGAATATTGGATTAAGTGGGTTGTTGGCCTGATCCAGGAGGGTTCTTATTATGTTCTTCAGCTTCATTCACAGACATAGGAATTTGGGACATATGGAATGAAATCTAAATTATGGCAATTTGGTGGTCCATAGTATTCATAGTTGTTCTAGATATATTGAAGAAATTCTATTTAGTTATTGGAACTTTAATGTATATGAATTAAAACATAATGTATTATGTACAGTATTGGTATTTCAACTGGTGTATCCCAAACTGAGTTGACAACCAAGCAAAGGTGGGTACTTTATGAATCATTATTTTCTTTCTTCTTTAATGTTATTAAAGCAGTGGTACACAACATGTTAATATGACAAAGGAAAAAAAATATTACATACATAGGAAGTGATCATATTGACTGTATTTTGAATTTTAATATTAAATTAAATTCTCCTAACCTCATCTACTTCTTTGTCCCAGCCCCATCCAGTGGGGTGTTTCAGGCGACCCTCAATTTAGAAAAAGGTTGTGTATCTGTCATTTAAAAAATAGAGAAAAGAAAGAAAATTAAGTATGGGAAAGGCAAATAATGTTATGGAAGAGTGAAGCAAAACAGGTTGCTGGGAAACAAACAAGCAAGCAAAAAGCAACAGTAAAGTAGGACAGATTAACCTCATTGTGCTTAAAAGTAGTTCCTGGATAGAAAAGGTTGATGATCATTTGGTCTTTTAATATACTAGACTAGTGAAAGTTGGGCAGACAGTGTATCCTTTGCTGGATACTTAAAACTAGTGATCATTTGTCATAAGTGTGCCTACCTAGAGTTAATACTTTCTGAATAATGCTCACTGATGCTCACTGAAATACATTATCATTTCAGTCATTGTAACTCAATATTTTGTGCTATGTTTTTTGGGATGGGGGATATGATACAAATTTTGCTGCTATACCTCAGTGCTTGGTAATTGACAAGATAGTTACCACTACTTTATGTACTATTTTGGTATATTCTAGGTATTATCAAGACTGCACTTCCCAATATGGACAGAGAAGCAAAAGACCAATATTTGCTTGTCATTCAAGCAAAGGATATGGTTGGTCAAAATGGGGGTCTTTCTGGGACCACATCTGTCACTGTCACTCTTACTGATGTCAATGATAACCCTCCACGATTTCCCCGCAGTAAGTTTTTATAGGTGATAATTTAAGATAATTTGTACAGTATCAAATTTATATTGCTGTGCTACTTAGGGAAAAGCATGGCTGAAATTAATTTTGGACAAAGATTCAAATTATGAATTAAATTTCTTTCAGCTTCTTTTATCTGTTTATTATGGATAAATGCTGATTGCAGACAATAGCTGTTCACTGTTTTTCATATACAGAAATAAAATAAGGTGTTATTAATGTGCTATCTTATGAAACTTCTTGATATTTTTTATAAATCCTGATAATGTAGAGTTCTTAATGTTTCCTTGAATCATCCAAATATATTTTCTTTGAGGATACATATCTACTAATTGCCACTGAAGATGGAATGACATAGAATTTAGAGAACTGGGGAATGACAGTGATGATAGTAGAAGTTATTATGGAATATAAAGCAAGTATCAATTGCCATTCCCATTATCATTCACTCTCTACTTTGAATTGGTTATAGTCCAACAGTGCTAATTGCCTTATCATTTATTTTCAAAACTCATTAGTACTTATAACACCTTATCCATTTGGCAGCCAATAGACACCAAAGAGTCTCAAAACTAGTTTTACCTTTGATTCTCATTCTTATGGTCCCTTATTGGAAGGAAGGAAGGAAGGAAGGAAGGAAGGAAGGAAGGAAGGAAGGAAGGAAGGAAGGAAGGAAGGAAGGAAGGAAGGAAAAATCAATATGGGGAAAACCAGAAACAGTCTGCCTTCAGTTCCATGGCTAAATCAAACAAGAGAAAGAAGTCTGTTTCCAGATTTCAGTTATCCTGTTTTTCAACAGTATCATATATTTCCCTGACTTTCTTATACTCCCATTGCAAAAAAATTGTTACATTAATGTGAGGAACATATGCATGTTCAAACTAGTTTCTTTACAAGTGGAAAAGAAAGTGGGAATTGCATTTTTTCCCACCTTTAATTATTTAGGCAAATAATAAAATAGCACAGATTCAGTTTCTGGAAGTGAGAAGGTTAGTAGTGTCAGCTTGTTTTCTTAATCTGTAATCTGCTCAATTTCTGTTTGAGTCACAGAAAGTCCAATACAGTGGCAAGACTGGTATTTATCTCAATTATGTGACATGAAAATTTTTCTCCTTAAGACACAATAAAGATTTATTTGTGATCCTACAAATTCATTTGTTATTTTCCTTTAATGACATGAGATCTACAGGAGCTAAAATGTCACTGGGAGTAGACTCTTCTGCTAGAAATATTAGGTTAGGCATTATTTTCAGCAGTGAATTTGTGCATCAATGTTCTCAAAGAAATATAGACTGAATTACAAGAGCAGAATTTGCTATTTCAAAAATATACCATCTCAAAAGTCCATACCTTCAACATTATGCTGAAAGTTATGCACAAGAGTTTATTGTGGCATTCCTGTGAACAGTCAGTAAACCAACAAAAATAATCCCTGGTGTTCATTATGTAGCTCTATTGTACAATGTCTGGGGACAGATCATTACCTTTCTTATATAATTCAGCTATTCCTTAATTCTACTCAGGGCACAGTGCAGAGAATACTGCTGTTACATCCTTGGATATCCTTTTCTTCCCCTCCCTCTCTCCTTAGAGATCTTAAGAAGTAGGAACTACTTGTGTTTATTCCTGGGAATTCTGCATTTTAGACAGAAATTCTGGGTGTTGCAGTTCCAACACTTTTGATGCATTAGGTATTTTTTTCCATGGTGTATTTATACATTGGTTCCTTTGTAGTACATAGTTACAAGAAAGGAGTAATGCTGGGGTAAGAGATGCAGAGAACCATAGACTGGCTGACAGGAGCAAAATGCACTGCTTCAAAACTGCCCTAATTTTATATCTCTATTCTTTACTGTTAACTAAAGAAGATCATACATTAATAGATCTATAAACCATAAAGATTCACTAATCACTCTGAACTTTATAGGATCATATCAATATAATGTCCCAGAATCACTCCCTTTGGCTTCAATGGTGGCTAGATTAAAGGCTGCAGATGCTGATGTGGGAGCTAATGCTGAAATGGAATATAAGATTGTGGATGGTGATGGCTTGGGAGTTTTCAAAATTTTAGTGGACAAAGAGACACAAGAAGGAATCATTATGATACAAAAGGTAAGATTGGTTTATTTTTTTGTGTTTTGAGATTCAAGTAAGTCATCTCAGTAATAGATAAAATATTTAACTAGAATAGATAATTTAACTAAAACTTAGATGTTTGCACTCCACCCAAGAATTTACAAATGGTATATAAATCCTCTGATGCAAATGCATTGATTGTTTTTGCCTTTTTTTTTTTACCATTTTACACATCAATGAAAGGTGCAGAGATGAAGCTACTGTATGGTAGCTTGCCAATCATATTTATTTTATTATTTATTTATTTATTTATCTATTTATTTATTTATTTATTTATTATTTCAATTTATTCCCCGCCCATCTCCCTTGCAAGGGACTCTGGGCGGGTTACAACAATTGAAAGTTTAAAAACTATACAAAAATATTTAAAATACATCCAATAATAATAATAATAATAATTTACATAAAATCCAAGATGGATTGGGGACCGTAGGATGGATCGTATTACTACGGGGCCAGCCAACCCCAGGAGGCACTGCCGTCTCTGTCGTCCCAGGCCTGGCGGCAGAGCCAGGTCTTAAGGGCCTTCCGAAAGGCCAGGAGTGAAGGGGCCAGTCTCACCTCTGGGGGCAAGATATTCCATAAGGCGGGCGCTATCGCAGAGAAGGCACGTCTCCTGGACCCCGTTAGATGGAATTCTCTTGTTGAGGGGGTCCGAAGCATGCCCTCTCTGCATGCACGGGTGGGGCGGGCCGACGTTATCGGGATGAGACGGTCCCTCAGGTACCCTGGCCCTATGCCATATAGGGCTTTAAAGGTAATCACCAACACCTTGAATTGGACCCGGAAGCAAACTGGCACCCAATGCAGCTCACGTAGCAGAGGTGTTACATGTGCCGATCTCATGGCACCCATAACTGCTTGCGCCGCGGCATTCTGCACCAGCTGAAGCTTCCGAATACTCTTCAGGGGTAGCCCCATGTAGAGTGCATTACAGTAATCTATATGGGAGATGACAAGGGCGTGAGTGACTGTTCGGAGGGCCTCCCGATCCAGGAAAGGGCGTAACTGGCGCACCACACGAAGTTGTGCAAAGGCCCTCCTGGCCGTGACTGCCACCTGCTCTTCGAGCAGGAGTCACGAGTCCAGGAGGACCCCCAGATTCCGCACTGGATCCGAGCGAGGTAGTGCCACCCCACCCAGAACCAAAGATGACAACTTCCCGGATCTAGGGGGGCCATCAATCCACAGCAATTGATATTACTGTCAATTCCACTTAAATTTACAGAGAGAAGAGAGAAAGAAAATATTTTTACATGATCCAAGAATAATTTGCCTAAAAACTTTAAAGATGCATTTATATAGTTTAGGACACTGATGCTTATTATTTAAATTTATTTATTTAAAAAATGAAGCAAAATTCTAATTCAAACATCTTAATATGATTGAGCAGTATTAAGAGATACCCTACATCAGTCTGCAAACAGCAATCTGGTATAATTTGCATTATTCAAAACTTATCATTTTATCTGTATAAGTAATAAAACTGATCTCTGGAAAACTGTGTATCAACAGTGTGTATACTGTATGTTTTTGTGTGTGATGAATGGATGAGGTAAGGATCTAAACAGATAAAACTAATGCACAGATATTAATGAAGCTGTCAAGCTCTATTCACTGTACTGAAGAATTAAAGTATGTATTATCCATTTAACCTTCAGGATAGTTGTTATGGTTTGTGAATTGTTAGTTTGCTATTATATCAGAAACCCATATTTTAGTCACAGTAATCCAAAGACTAGCTCAAAGATGATTAGTATCAAAGTACATGAATGCTTTTTAATTCAAAGTTAAATAGAAAAATACTTATGATGTAGTATCTTTACAGTATAATCCAAAGCATCTTCATTGCTTTAATTTAAATCTACTTTACTTTCTAGCATAATATGCATCCAAGGATGTTATAATAATGCTATGTACGAGGAAATCAATACAGTGCTTATTTTAGATCAAATTTGTTAAATCAGCAGTTGAGTCTGAAAGAACTATCAACCAGATCAAGCCAACCTCTCTTTTCCTCCAGAGTCAGCAGTACTTGGTGCAGTGAGAAAGTGGTACTTGTTGTGCATAGCACTTTCTACTGATCAGCAACTGCATGAAAGAGTTCCTCCAGAAATGCTTTGCCATTGCCTCCTTCCTAGGGTTGAGAGAGTGACTGATCCAAGGTCACCCAGCTGGTTTTATGCCTAAGGTGTGACTAGAACTCACGGTCTCCCAGTTTCTAGCCTGATGCCTTAGCCATTACACTAAACTGGCTCTGATATTTATATATTATTTTATATTATATTATATTATATTATATTATATTATATTATATTATATTATATTATATTATATTATTATATTATATTATATTATATTATATTATATTATATTTAATTATATTATTTATTATATTATAATATAATATGGCTGCCCATCTCAAAAGAATGACTCTAGGTGGTGTACAGTGATTAAAACAAAAAACACAACATATAACCCATGGTGCTCATGGTTAAAATGATGACCCCAATCACACATACAAAAAATCACATTATCACCAGCAGAGCTTGCCTAACCTCCTGGCCCAAATGCCTGGGGCAGAGCTTTCCAAACTGGTGTGTCGCCAGCGGCAGCACTTTGGAAAGCCCTGGCCTGGGGAAACAGCCAGTCTTCACAGCCTTGTGAAAAGCTAACAGGGTCGGGGCCATCTGGATTTTCAGGGGGATGCTGTTTCATAGGGCAGGCACTGTCTCAGAGAAGACACAACTCCAAGGTCCAAGAAGATGACATTGCTTGATACAAGGGACTCTGAGCATGTCCTTTCTGCTAGATATGGTGACCCAAGCAAAAACAATGGGAGAGAGGTGGTCTCAGAAATTGCTTGGCTATTTGGAGTGTGATCAATGGCAGCTACCAAGCAATTTGCTGAATCTGAAAGTGTCCCAGGTGGGCAGCTGTCAAATGACTGTACAATAGCCAGAATAGTATGGCTATTTATGCATTTAACTATTTAACAACTATGTTCTTACATGGTGCACCATCAGTGATAACCTTCTAGTGTTGTCCTGGAATCTCTTTATGGAGTTGAAGAGGTCCATGTGATAATTTGAAGTATTACATTTCCCCATATGTAGCATAAAATTTGTCAGAAGACTTCATGTAGTAGTTATAAAAATTGACTGGGTTTATGTCAAAACCATGATCACAACTTTCTGTAGTATTAATAAGATTGTGACGAAGCATCAAATTTGGGGCATGCACAAAATGGAAACATTTTATTTTAAATTCAGAACAAAACAGTCCCCCACCCACTCAAATGTTTCCTAGGAACCTTCTAAGTTTAGTGTATCCTTTCAGAACAAAACTTAAAATGGCTCCCATATTTTATTCTGATTTTGAAACTAAGGTCTCATTGCAAGTGTGTTTTATTTTGGTCTCAGAACACTTGAAAAGAAAATGACCTGTATCAAGACTGAAAGTCTATTGAGGTTGAAATGGCCTCTGCCTCCTTGACCCCTTTATTGTTCAGTGTAATAAAGCTCACCACCTTGGTTTCACATGATGTGCCCTGTCTTCTATACAGAGCTCTTTAAGGAGGAAGAAAAATATCTATGAGAATGGTACTGTTTTCTGATGTGGTGAAGCTTCATATTTTGCTATGATGCTATGCATACACTGCTTTCTAATGGAGTTGAATCATTAAGTGGTTTTCATGTTTAGCATTTCAGATATTAAAATAACTATATCCATTTTAATAACCATAATAGTATTTGGATAATTTTCAAGACCTTCCTAGATAGCGCACATCAATCCCAGTAACAATAAGAGATCAGATTATCAGTATGACATACCCTTTTGTGATTCAAAAGAGGAAAAGATAGATAAGTTATTCAAAATTGGAAATTATAGATGCAGCACATTTCATTTCATTTTGTTTGTTTAGTACCAGCCTGTGTGCTTCAGATCTACCACAACTTACTTCTAACACATGGTAATAGTAACACAGTAGAGCAGATTTGCGTAATCAGACTAGCAAAATAGAACCCTTAACATACTGTAGTTTAGATTTGCTTTCCTATTAGTGGCAGGTGGAAGTTGCTAGTATATGATACTAGAAGCTTAAAACAGACTCTAAGCAAGCTATCAGCAGTTGGCAAGCTGTATAGGGCATGGGGAGAAGTCAGCATGTGCAGACACATCCACAAGAAACCATAAAGGTTGGTGCCTGTCTTTTCTGAATGTGCTCAATGACCGTGAACTGAAAAAGCAAGCTGTCAAACAACTGTGAATCTGTGTTTTCAGATCTGACCTTGTCTGTCATGCAACTTGTCCTTGTCTGTTTCTTCCATTATAGCACTCTGAATTTCAGTAATAGTGTTAACCATTCTTAATCAATCTAATTTTCATGTTTGATTGTGAGATTAGCGGTATTTCAATCAGTTGCCATGTGGCTGATTTAGAAAATATGATTATGCATATGATTATTTATTAGTAGTAGTTTGGAATATATCTAATTACTAATTTGCCCACCCCACACAAAAACAAACCCACAATTATGTAAATATAGGGGAAATTACCAAGCAGTAATAGAAATATATAATATTGGTTTGATTTTTTCAGACTTTTATATATAGTAACTTGGAAAATTAGCAATGAAAATGAATGCAGTTCACTTTTTAGTGCTAAGTATTACCCAGGTTATGTAATAATATTATTCTGACATGCAGCCATTTCATGGAAAGTTTCCCTGTAAGAGCTTCTAGAGGTTAGAAATTCCTATATGGCTCCCCAATCATCTACATTTTTTAGGGCATTCATTAGTGTGATGGATATGGGACTGAAAGCAGACGAATCACTCATCTTGGAAATACATCTCCTATTCTGTCTCACATAACTTCACAACACCATATTCGAAGCATTATACATTGATTGTAAAAATCTCATTTGGGGTAGGAAAAACTTATTTTATACAAGTTTGTTAATGCTTGTTAATGGGAAAGACTGACATGCTTGCATCTGAGGATGGGAAAATATATACATTCCTGGCAGTTACAAGTCAAAGACTTTGCTGACTGAACTTTGGAATTTCTAGGAGCTGGATTACGAAACAAAGGCCAGCTACACTCTGAGAATTGAAGCAGCAAATAAGCAGGTAGACACCCGCTTTTTAAGCCTTGGACCATTCAATGATGTGACAACAGTCAAGATCATTGTGGAGGATGTAGATGAGCCACCCATGTTTACCTCACTTTCGTACACCATGGTGGCATCTGAAGCAGCCAAAGTAGGCACCATTATTGGTACTGTGGCAGCCCATGACCCGGATGCATCTAACAGTCCTGTCAGGTAATTTTATAGCTCATTTCCATTTTTTTTTCATTTTCAGTGTGCAATTGTATATTCTTTTCATTTATTTATTCATGTTACATGTTGCTTTTCTCGCAGGATTATTTGAAAGTACAAAAAGACCTTTGGTAGAATCCAGTGCTGATTTTCCACTTCTGTCAGTTCAACTGGAGGAACAACTGCATTCTCTCCCTTTATTTCCTTCCTGTACCATCCCAAAGTTGAAGACTAGGGCAATTATTCTGGAGACTTGGAGAGGGGTGCTCCAAAATATCTCCCAAACAACCACGCACATGCACACACACAGAGACGTGTGTGTGTGCATGAAAACATGGCATTGATTTGGTCAACTCAAACAGGGATGTTCCATTTCACTTTAATGTCAGTGAAATTTTGTACAAGTATGTTAACATGGACTGTGCAGAGAATGCCAAAGATCTTTATTCATGTGCACTTCACTAAGCTGTTAAGAGTCGGAAGCGGCTAAATCTGCATAATATTAATGTGTTTTTCTGTTGTAATTACAAATAGGTTTAATTCTTTGGGGCACAGCAATTTATAAACATTCAAATAGGTAAATACTACTTCATCAGTATTCTAGGCTACATTGCAATAGTTTTGTGGCATTTGTATAATAGTGAGAAAACATGCATCACAAATGAAATCTGAGGAAAATATTCCGCAGATGACAAGAATCTCTTATTATCCACAAACTATAGCTTTTGTTCTCTCTAAATTATACCAACTGCTATTCACAAGCAAACTATTTCCAGAAAGAAAATCTCTGCTGGATATTGATTCAGTATTTATTTTTCAAAAATCTATCTATACATACATACACACACAGTGATGATCATTATCTTGTGTGTGAGTGTATGTATTTTAGTTTGTGGTATAAGATGGGCTGAAAAGGAACTTCTTCAAAATAATTTAACTCAAACTACTGTTGATTGTAATAGTTTTGTAGAAGAGCAGAAAGGAACAATAGCCTGATAGCTATGCGATTATAACTTAGACATTCCAGGTTTTCAGTGCTTAATTTGAGCCAAAACTGACATCTGTTTTGAAAAAGATATGCACAAAATGCTTGAAACAATGTTATTAGATTACTTATAATCAGTTGAATATTTCTCAAGAAAATACACAAATGGCCTCCATAATGGCTTTTTACTAGCAGCACTGAACTAGCAGGGTTAATTACTTGAAAGGCTAAAAGCTGGCCAGAAGTTAAATTCCATCTGCCTGGGCCTGCCAAGATTGACTACATTATGAGGGTGGCAGCAATGTCTCTGGTGCCAACCATGAAGATTTTTAGCAGCGGTGCATTCCTGACCAAATATAGGAATACAATCATGGGAAAACCTACAAGCAGGAATTAAAATGAAAGCCAAATAAATGTACTATTGTTGCAGAAATGCTCTTAGAATCCTAGCAGAAAAAAAGTAAAAATAATTGTTCTGCCTTATAGAAAGGAGGGTAAGTTGACTTTAAAAAAGGAAGTTAATGTATATTGACTCCAAATCTATTATTAATTCATGGAAAGGGCAGCTCTTTCAACTTCCCCTTCACTTTCAAGCATTCTCCAGTTTGAAGGAACAGAGATTGAAGGATAAAGTGGGAGGGGGCTGCAAAAGGAAAAGGCTGGCAGAAAAGTCCATCTGTGTACGTGAATGTTGTTCCATTCATAGGCTGGAAATAGGATCCCAGCTATCTGCAAATTTATTTAAAATTGAATTGGTTAATCAGTAAATGAAGCCTTTTCTTTGAAATTAGTGGGAGAATTGAAAGCAGGGGAAGCCCATGCCAATGAAGTTTATGCACACACAAGTTCCTGTAAAACAGAGGAAATCAGGAATAGAATGCAATTCAGCAAAGCATCAGTGGGTCAAAGGTTGGGAAAGGATATTAAAGGTTTGTCTGTATAGAACGTATTTTTTAAAATCTGGTATATGGTTATGGGAATTGAAATCCAGCACATATGGATAGTACTAGATTGGGAATTATGGCACCCTGCTCCTGCAAGTTACCCAGATCAGAAACAAGAAACGTAAGAATTCACAAGCACAAAATAAATAAACAACGTTATCGTATGACCGTATTAAAACTCCAACAGAATTGTGTTTATTGCTCATCTGAAATTGCTTAAAGGAAGAGTAGGAAGAAAGGCATCAGAATTCTGTTACCAAAAACAGAATGTCTCAAGTAATCTAGTCTCTCTAGGTCAGAGCTTTCCAAACTTTTTATGTTGGTTACACTTTTTAGACCTGCATCATTTCGCAACACACTCTTACAGCAGGGCACAAGGCAGGCACTAGGACCTGCGCGGAATCACAGCAGGTTTGGAGGCAGCAAGGCACAAGGCAGGCACTAGGACCTGCGTGGAATCCTGGCAGGGCTCGGAGGCAGCAGTAGCCGCGACACACCCAGACACTGCAGCCGACATACTAACGTGTCCCGACACACAGTTTGGAAAGCTCTGCTCTAGGTGATGGTATATAATAGCAGCGTTTCTGATAATAGTTATAAATTTGGGGCAGAAAGATAGAAAGCTCATCTGTTAAGGTGATCAAAAATAAAATCTGCCCAAAAATGAGTTGTGAACCCAGACTTAATATACTTTAGATTTGGATCTGAATTGTATTTTATAATTCATTTATGTTTTTCTGAACCCCATCTTTCTGTTTTCTGATGTAAAATGAAAGCAAAATGAAACCATCTGAATTTTAGCCACTAGGTTATATTTTTCCAATTTTATAAGCTTTCACCTAATGTCCTAGTTTTTCAAATTTAACTCTATTTTCCAGTAGTTGTTCACTAGTTCTCTTTTGTTCTTAATTATGTGGTTTTACAGGAAAAAAGTAGCATGCACATACGTGACTAAATGGCTCTAGACCCAACCTACATAGAGAAAGAGAGAGTTATATAAAATAAACAATAAACAAACTAACAATGACAACAAACAGCAAGGGAAATTGTGAAATAGGAAGGTTGTAGAAATTCTTGCAAATTTTGAGGCATGTTGTAAGAATCTGGCTTCCCCAGTTTCTTTTCTGAACGTTCTTTTTGAAAATCCAATAATCAGAATTAAAAAAGATACAGTATGACAAAGCCTCATTGTTAGCTATGCTGGCCAGCTTGTAAAGACTCTGTCTCTCTCTGCATTCCAATGTCCCTTTATTAAGTCCAACAGGATCAATATTTAGTGTTCCACATGATAAAAGCTTACTTTCTTGACTCTTAAAATATTTTTTTATGACTGAGGGAGCCACAAAAGTAGATTACCATATTAAAATATCACCTGGATGACTGCTACCTGCAACCAATTTTATCTTATAACTCTGAAATGTCCATCCTTTTAGTCAAAAGTGAATTGAAGTATTTTTCTACATATATCCATTATTGTTCAAAAATAATTTCTGCAGAATGTAGAAAATTGTTACATGTTTAGAAGCATGTTTTTTTTGCAAACCAGGGATTTACAATATTAAATATTGCTGCCAGGATGTTTGGTCTCTTAGCTGTTTAAAGGTCTACATTTCTCTGCCACTTCTATCTCCCATTGCTGCGTAGCCAAAATAGGTGAAAATTCTGAAATGATAATTATAATTAGTAAAGCCCCGGAACTTACATGGATTAGTCATCTCTCTCTTTGTATTCACTTGTTTTAATAAATTACAATGCTGCTACCATCTTCCTAAATTACCTCTTTCCTTAACTTGTTCACTTTCCCAGGGAACTGAAATCAAATTATGGATTCTACCTGTGGAAAATTCTAGTTAAGCCATTTACCCCACTAATAACTGTTTAAATCATGCCACAAGCTCTTTATCGTTCCTGAAGAGCTGCCCTACACAAACAAGCTTTATGTAGAATGATTCATAGTACCAATGTGTGAGGACTCTGATTTTATACTTTGATTCTGATGGCAGGAATATAATTTAGAGTTATCCTATTATCCTGTCAACATACTCCAATCTGGAAGCATTTGTAATGAATCTCAAAGGACATGACTGTTTACAATGAGGGTAACCAAACCATTGAGCATTGGATATTTTTTCTTTCTCTTTTGCCATTTATTTTTGCTTTCAAATTTTCTTCTCTTTGAAAATTGTTTGGAGAAACAAAGGGAGTGTATTTAAGCCAAAGGAGTTCAGGGATAAGAGCCTGGGCTTGTATGATGACAATCAAGCTCCAGGAGCAAATGTGGTGATGCATAATCCCTGATCTATTCTGTAATTTCCTCATCCATCCTTTGTCTGCCTCTAAAATAAAATATTTAAAACAGCCATGCATCTCACTGTGGAAGCTCTGATAGAAATGGAATTGGTTAAATACAAGTGGCAGATTTCCAAATCTATTTTATATTATGGTTGTGTTCACATGTAAAGTAAACTTGGTGTATCCAAGAATTAAAGGTAAAGGTAAACATTTCCCCTACAAAGTTGTGTCCGACTCTAGGGGGCGGTGCTCATCTCTGTTTCTTAGCCGAAGAGCCAGCGTTGTCCGAAGATGCTTCGCCAGTCATGTGGCCAGCATGACAACCACGTAACGCTGTTACCATCCAACCGAAGTGGTACTTATTTTTCAATTTGCATTTACATGCTTTTGAATTGAAAGGTTGGCAAGAACTGTGTGAGTGCGGGAGCTCACTCTGTCACGTGGGACTAGGGTCTTGAACTGCTGATCTTGCAACCTTCCAATCAACAAGCCTGGCGTCTTAACCGTTGAGCCATTGTGCCCCTATCGAAGAGTTAAATAACAGAAAAGGCAAGAAAATACCTGTGACCTCACTTAAGAAAAATATTATGAAATATAGGAACCAAGCCAACACAATACATTTTACAGAAGCAGTTATCACTGTATAACATACTCTCTTTGTCTAGGAAAACAATAAAATGTCAGATTATAAAAAGAATCTCGATGAAGAGGAACAATAGTAAATGCTCTTTCACCTTAATGTGAAATCAATGAAACGTTTTTTAACAAAGTACAATTATACATACATCAAAAGTTTCTTTTCATCTTTCATCCAGATATTCAATAGATCGAAATACAGACCTAGAAAGATATTTCAATATTGATGCCAACAGTGGGGTCATTACTACAGCAAAGACATTGGACAGAGAGACAAACGCTGTTCATAACATTACTGTCTTAGCAATGGAAAGCCGTAAGTTGCCATTTCAAAAAAATTGGAAGCTTTATAAAGTGTTGATTTTCAGCTGAGCAAGTTTGAATCAAATACTCTTTTTTTCCCTAAAACCTATGTCAATAGACGTTTCTAGCTATAAACTGAAATGCAAAGAGTTAATATTAATTCTATTACATGGTAATTCTATATATGTTAAAGTACTTCTGTGTATCATAGGATAAAAGGTGTGTCTGTTCTTGTAGAAAGAGCCCTACTAGGATATTTTATTGTTTTATAGAAACCACATTAATCACTTTTCTGGATCCAGTCAGGATAGAAATTGGTTAATAGCATTAAAAGGACAGTATAGAATTGATTGATCATGTAAATCTTTGGAATCTTAGGATTATATTTGACTTACCTTATGGATAACAGAGGTTCATTATTCATTTTTGTTGCTACAAACTGGAATCTATTGTGTGTAACTGCTGTGTCAATACCTACCTGTACAGTACATCATGGTTGAAGAGAGTGGCTTCATTAGATTCTGCTGGTGATGGCCGAAGCTAGGAAATTCAAGAAGCTGGGTGGATTACCCAAGTATATTCCTTTGCTTTTATCTTCCTTGGAAATACTGAATAAGAGCTGGTGGAAGTAACAGGAGAACATATCTGATGAGTCATTGATCTGATGAGATATTGCAACTGCTTGTTCTCACTGTCACTTCTTTGTTCCACTGACAACTTCATTTTGTTAGCCCAGTTATACTGAACACGTTAAGATACTTGCAGAATTGGTTTGTGACAACAAATAATAATTCCTTTTTGTTTTTTGATCAGAAAACCCTTCACAAATTGGGAGGGGATATGTGGCCATCACTATCCTGGATATCAATGACAACGCACCTGAGTTTGCCATGGATTATGAAACAACAGTCTGTGAAAATGCAGAACCTGGCCAGGTGTGGATTTATATTCAAAACAGCTTGATGATATTTTCTGCAAAACAGTGATTTGATTTGCAGTGATGTTTCTTTTAAGATAAGATATAATCAGTACATTGCAGTAAAGCTGACATGTTGATTTGAAGCTAAAATAAACATTAACTAGATCTGAAAACTTTATCATCGAAGATCCCACTGCAGAACTGCACAGGTGAATCTACACTGCATACAGTTTTGAACATCTTCTAGACTTCCTAATTGATGAAAATAACACATTTCCATTCTTTTAGATATCTCACTATAGCAATGCAACATTTCTGGTTTCTGGTTCATACAACGTTTCTGGTTTATACAACACTTCCTGGTTTATGGACACATGGAAACGCCTAGACCATCCTTTGTCAACAGGGGTTCTGAGGAGCTTTAGGGTTCCATGAGAGGTTGCTAGGGATTCCACAGGATTTTTTTTTTTTTGCTTGTCTTTAATTTTTATGATTGCTGTGAGTCACCCAGAGTTGTTTTTATGAGATGGGCACCCATATAGGTTTTTTACAATCATACATACAGTACATACATACATACATACATACGAGATCATAATTGGGATAAAAATAAGTTTTTGAACTTCCCATGACATGCAATGCTAGTCCTTGCAGTGTTGGGAATTTTTACTTGCTGGAACATGGCTGCCCACCTGCTGCGTTGCTGTTGTTGTAAGCATTGTAAAATGTGGATTGTGTAGGTTAGAGGTAAATCGTATTGTGAAGTTTACATACATTGTGCAGGAGTTCCCTGAGACCTGAAAATTATTTCAAGGGTTCCTCCAGGCTAGAAATGGTTAAGAAAGGCTGCTCTAGAGCAGTGTTTCTCAATCTCAGCAACTTTAAGATGGGTGGACTCTAACTCCCAGAATTCCCCAGTCAGCATGAGTGGTGTGCTGGAATGGTGTGCTGGAGAGGGCACTCCAAGACAAGAAGGATGACTAAGATGAGAAGATGGGTAGAGTCAGGACAAAAACCAACATTTACTTTGACTGATATTTAGTGTGAATTAAATTAACTACTACAATTAATATTATTTCTAATGTATTTATAATTTTTTAATTTTGTTTCTTAAAATAATACTCTTTGGATGGAATTTTTGGAGGGGCTCTGGGGTTCCACCAAGGCTTTCAAAGACAATACATGAAGCCTCAAGGTGTTCTCCTTTCATGGGGAAAAGCAGGTCTCCAACATACATTTGAATCAGCTCTGTTACTACTTCCTGGGAAAAGAAATAAAGAAATGTCAGGATAACAGAATTCAATTGTTTGAATTTATGCTATGTCCTTTAAGCAAAAGACTTAAGCTTTCAGTTTGATGAAGCATTTGCCAGCTTCCTTAGCAATGGTCTCTTTGGCCAACAGTATTTTTTCCCTTAATGTTCACTAAAAATCACTGAACCCATAAAGCTATCCTTTCCCCTATTTGTTTATTTTAAAAGTAATAATTTAATCTACTCTCTAGGTCTTTGAAATGATAACAGTGCACAAAACAATGTGAATTTGATTTGGAAGTATTTTCAGGAAAATGACCTCCCCCTCAAAATCATTCAATATGCCCCAGATCACAAATTAGAATAATAGCATTAAAATGTTTGATATAGTCCACATTGAAATTGCCTTATAATTTCTGTTTAATTCAACCTGAACTTAAAAGTTGAATTTATAAGTTAACATTCCCAAGAACTATATACATGGACATAGTATCCTGCAAAAATTTACCTCCCTCTTTCTGGCAGCCCTTCCAAAACACTTTTGTTGTTTTTGTTCCAAAAAACTGCTATAAAGGGTCCGCCACTTGGAGTCAATTTCAAAAAATAAATTCTGCCTGAGGAAGGGAAAGTTGTTCTACTGATATATTATGTTTTGGCAAGAGATTAATTGAATACTACCTACCTTTTCAATCATGTTAAAATTCCAGCAAGGGGAGCTGTTCATAGGAAACTTCAAAATACATTCTGAGAAGTATCTTTAATCAGAAGAGACTTCAAGGTCACATTAAGATGTAAAATTTCTGTATTATTTACTCCTTGTCCTTAATACAAAACAATTACATTATAATGAAAATAAGATAAAATCTGATATGAAGATGATTTTTTCCCCCTTAGATCATTCAAAGAATCAGTGCCATTGACAGAGATGACCCACCTAGTGGTCATCAGTTTTCCTTCAGTTTGGCAGGAGATGCAACAAATAACCACAATTTCACGTTGCAAGATAATAAAGGTAAGGCACCAACTGCGGTTGCTAGCCTGCGGGCCTTTCAGAACAAACACACTAACACTCTTATTTCTTCAGACAAGCAATACTGATTGTTACCTGGAGTGACTTCTTTGTCAGGAAGAACATTAATTAAAGGCAATCAGATCCCAAAGTCATTTTTATCTATAGATTATCTATTGAGGAAAAAAAAGATGTTATTTAAATCATTTTAATCTGTGAGCCAAACAGATGGGCTTCAAATCCTTTGTTAAACCAATTCTTTTCACTTTTTTTCTGTTTAAAGACTTTTATCTAAATTGAATTATACTTCAGAGCATAAACATTTCTGGGCTTCATATTTCATTTATGGGACTCCAGAAATACAGAAATAATCTCTTAAAAACAAAATATTTTCAGACATATCACTTGCAATATCAAAATCATATCAATCATAAATTGGAGGCAAGAGCTGAAGATCCCACATTTCTGGCTGCTAATGTTATTTCAGTCTCCTGAAAATAATCCTATTTTACTGATGGGTACAGGTTAGGATTGTTTTGCAAAGTTCTAATCCTGTTTTATTGCTTTATTTACGTATTTATTTTTAATATTGAATGTTGAAAAATCCTGGAGGGAACTTTGTCTCAGTCATGAGGCAGATATCAGTAACAGAAAGCTATTAACTAGTTCTCCAGAAACACATTGGTGCATGGCCTGATAATGGCATTTAGAAGGAGGAAAATCCTTGTGGTTTATACTTGACTCCAGGGTTATTGAATCTCCATGGTTTGGTAGACTAAGGCTTACCACCCTATCAAAGCAGTATGAATACATTCTTTTTCCCCCACTTTTGTTTATGTATATTTGTGTTCTAGCTCTATTGCACTATTTTATTCCACTGGCCTTTTGATCCCTCTCACTAAACCTTATCTATCAATATGGCATCCCATATCAGTTATACTTTTGTTTTTACACTTCCATGGAGAGACACTTGTGCTTCAAACTAGACAACCTGTTCGTTTTCTGTCTCAAAAATGGACAACGTTTGGGTGACGAGGGGCCACACTCAATGTTTTTTAAAAGAAGACCTGATTTAGGTGTCAGCTATGGTTTTTGTATATTTGTTTGTTTGTTGGTAGAAGACTGTCTTTATTTTTAGAAAATGGCCTAGCGTATGTAGTTTTACAATCCACCACCTGAGGATTACAGTGAAAAAATATATACACTTACTATAATTGAATGTATAATACAAACTCTTCCAGAAATAAGACATATTTCAGTTTTAAAATGTTAAAACTGGCAGACTTTTTAAAAAATCCATTACCTATCTGTTATTAAATCCATTATCTATTTTTGTATCTAAACTGAAATCGTTGCTATGACCTCATTTGAAGAGCTTAGATGTGTTCCATTACCAAAATTAATCGTTCTTGTATCTGCTCAGTCCTGATACTGAAGACTGAAAATCAGTTCAATGTAATATTTGTTTGATTTATGTATCATTTTTAAGTGCAGTTTTCAAATATAAATCATATGCCATTTTATTATTACATTCCAAATGCAGTTCTCTAAATATATAGCAATGTAATTTTTGTGTGAAGGACAAATGAATATTCAAAATTTACATTTCTAATTCATTTGCACTCGTTTTAATTTTTGAGATATATTTTCACATTGAGTTGTTTTATGATAGATGTTCTTCTGACTATATAGATTTATTTCCTAAATTTTAATTTGAACATGCTTAGATATGTGACAACATTGTATTTTGAACCCCATCTTTGTCTACTGTAGGTTATTAAATATAGATTATGTACTGGATAAGCATATTTTTGTATAAAAATTCATCTCATATTTCAAGCATAAACCATGGATGGCAAGTACAGTTTCATATAGGGCTTCATAGCTGATGACCAGGACCTTGAACTGAACTTGGAAACAAAATGGTAGCCATGCAGCTCCCATAACAGCAGGGTTGTGACAATACTACTAAGCACATGGGTAGCTGTATTTGGTACCAGCTAAAGTTTCTTTGTGGTTTTCAAGGGCAGCCCCATGTTGAGTAGATTGCAGTAGTACAAGTGCAAAGTAACAAGGGCATAAGTGACCATCTTCAGTCTGTACTGTTCTATGTAAGACCACAACTACTTGGCAGAAGCTCTCCTGGACATAGTATCCACCTGCTTCTTCAGCAGGAACCTGGAGTCTAGGAGGATCCCCAGATTGCAAGCCTGTACTTTCCGGGGAGCGCAACTGCAAGAAGAGCCAAAATAGGATTCTGAACCAACAATCACTCTGTCTTGCTTGGGTTGAATCTGACTCTCTATGAATCTAACTCTGTATCTTTCCATTAAGGCCTTGACAGGCTCAGAACTCCACTACATCTCCTGTTTGGCCTGAAGTAGATATTTATTTATTTATTATTCATATTTCTATCACCACCCATCTCCTCCAAAAGGGGGACTCTGGGCGGTTTACAGTCAAATCAACGATTAAAACCACACAAGCTTAAAATCCCAATCAACAATCAATACAAATAGAAAATAAATAAATAAATAAATAAATCAAGTGGCAATAAATCTCCTTCTGCAGGGAGGACACTACGGCGCCAGCCACCCCCAGGATGAACTATTACTCTACCCCTCCCAAGCAAGGCGGCAGAGCCAGGTCTTTAGATTCTTCTGGAAGGCCAGGAGCACGGGCCAGCCTCACCTCCAGGGGCAGAATATTCCACAGTGCAGGCACCACTGCAGAGAAGGCTCACCTCCTGGACCCCGCCAGATGAAATTCCCTTGTCAACGGGGTCCGTAGCATGCCCTCTCTGCATGACCAGGTGGTTATTATACTGTAGCTGGATATCATCAGTATATTGATGATACCTCACCCTATACCAACAGATCATCTCTTCCAGCTTCATGATGATGTTATACAATATGGGGAAGAGAAATGAGCCCTGGGAACCTCACATTGGTATGCCCCTGGGACCAACCTCTCTCACTCCTGCAACAACTAATGGATCTGTATGCTCAGGAAGGAGTGGAACCATGGCAAACAGTCCCTTCCACTCCCAAATCTCACTGGCAGTCCAGAAGTATACTGAGGTTCACATAACTGAAGGCTGACAAAAAGTCTAGGAGGACAATAATGGTTGCTCTTCCACCATTCATGGCTAACTACAGGACATCAGCAACCAATGCAGTTTCTGTCCCATTCCTGGCTTGCATTCTTACTGCCAAAGGTCCACATAATCTCCATCATCCAGAACCCTTTGTGTTTGCCATCCCACCACTTTGCCCTAACCTAACCAAAAAGGAAGTTTGGATATAGGACAATTGTCCATTATTATGGATCCAGCCAGACCTCTTGAAGAGGAGGCAAACTAGTGCCTCTTTCAAGGCTACTGGAACTTTCCTTGAAAAAAGGCAATGACTACAGCCCAATATCCAATTTCCATTTTCTTCCTTGGCAGCTTTAACTAGCCTACAGTATGAAGAAAAGAAGAAGATGGGCTTATAAATAGATTTGTTTTGTAAAGTATTTAAGGTTTTGGTTGGTTAGTTGATTGTGTTTTGTGTATGTGTGTGCTTTAATAACACTGCCTTATGTCAGCAGGCAAGATCAAGTGACTTTCACTTGATTATTCTAAACTGGGAATAAGACTTTATTTTTAGCCCAAATCACATAAGGATATGATTACAGTAAATGTGTTTTGCTTTCAGTTAAAAAAATTTTTTTTCCCGTGGGTGGGTAGGTATGGGTGGACGGATGGCAAGAAGAAGGCCAAGATTACTTTGATCTTATGTTATGACTTGATTATCATTTAAAGTCAAAGGGCAGTCAGAATACATCTTGGGATCAACTAATTTGAAAGATGTATAAAAAACCCTTCTTTTTCAGCCTCAGTTGTCTTTGGATGGTATTTTTACAGGTGAGCTTTCTCCCTAAGCAAAGACTCGGAGTATTATTTAAATTAGGCAACAACCCATTTCAGGGATCATTTGGAAAGGGGATCATAAAGAAAGCCGGCCCCTTCCCTTTTTATTTTTTTCAGAGAGGAGATCAATTTCGGATAATCTCTAGAGATCAATAGAGTGATGGTTGAGGATATTGTTATTCTTTCATTGCCAATATTGCATTGCAGTTGTGATTATTGTTTAGTTCTCTTACTATTAACAGTTTATGCTTACTCTTTCCTCTGACACCACTGGGTATATTCTCCCATATTAAGCAAATATAACATTCCTGCAAAAACTGCTAATTGAAGCCTCTGCCACAAAGACCCAGAGTAGCAGGGACAACAGTAGCTCTGCTGTAGTAAAGAAAAAGGGAAGCTATTCTTATGTAGTGCTTTATTACCAATGGGCAACTTACCAACAATAGGCAATGCTTTTCTCATGGGCAACTTTCCCTTCAAAATCAGGTTTCGTCAATAAAAGAATCTGGCTTCCACACAGGACAGAAGCTGGCTGATTCTTTTTAATTTTAATGGTGCCATAAGGCTAGTAGCTTTGTTAGAACTTCTTTATTTTGCCCACATTTGTTGGTACTGGGTGCTTCTGTGCCTCCTGCCTGAAAGTTAGTTTTAAAAAATAGTTCCATGTAAGAGCTCCAACTTCAGTCTCTTAGATCTGGCACATAATTGGACAGCCAAGAAGAGTTCTTGAAAAATGTATCTGGGCAGCAGTAGAGGTCTGGCTGAAGAGGGCCAATTCCATAACACAGAAGAAAAGTTGGAGCAAGTAAAGAAAATATTAGTTATTCTGCCTCTGTTTAGTTATATCTGTCAGCATTTCAATGCAGTATAAAAACCAGTGTTTATGAACTGGATCAAACCAACTGGATAACACTCCTGCAAAGGCTGTGCAAAATGACTCAAAGTGACTTAACAGCAATTACTCTAAATGTTCTGTGTAATACATCTGCCCACATCTTAAAAGTAGCATAATGAACTCTTAACTTGACCCTGGGATGGTCTTTGGAGAAGATGTGATTTTGTTGAGTGGTAACACTAGCTCAGTTCTGATTAACAAAGGAAAGTCCCCCTCCCCCACCTTCCCTCCCTGAGAATGAATGAGGGAATGAGAGATTTGGAATAAATCTTTTTATTAACTACTGTCATACTCCTCGCTTTCCCGTTCTGACAACAGCAAAGCGACTCGCATGCATGAAAGAGTTAACCTGGGTCGAGAGATGCGAGGTTGGCACTGGCATTCCAGAACTGTTTGGGTTATCACTGCAAGGTCATGGAAACGGCTGGAGATGGCGGCTAGATGGACTACTGGAATCTGCAGAGCAGGGGGGGAGTGGGCATGTTGGAAAAGGGGGGAAATTTTGAATGTATATCTGTGAGAAAAGCCCACACTTTCTCATTTGTGACTTTCTCCTGTATTGTAGTAACTTAGCATTAAATAGTTTTCCAAAGTAATTCTTGAGAGACGGATTTAATTGCTACAGAGGTTCTGCATCCATTACAACTATTTACAAAGGACCATTGCAGGTTATATGCTTAAGTTCCAGGGATTGTCCTTTGTACTTTCAAATTATGAGACACATTTATATATATTGCCAAGTGAAGATGCTACTAAATCAATATAAAGCTGTAAAATAGACTTTTTCTTTAAGAAATTGTGCCTGTCTCCCTTTTGTCTTTTCCTCGATCTAGACAATACAGCATCTATACTCACCAGACGAAATGGCTTTCGGAGGCAAGAACAGTCGGTTTATTATTTGCCAATATTCATTGTAGACAGTGGCTCACCTTCATTGAGTAGCACCAATACACTCACGATTCGAGTCTGTGATTGTGATGCAGATGGCATTGCCCAAACATGTAATGCAGAGGCCTACATCTTGCCAGCAGGACTTAGTACTGGAGCACTCATAGCAATCCTGGCTTGCGTTCTGACACTGCTAGGTATGTCTGTGTGGTTTGTTCATTGGAGGGAACAGTTCTTCAGAATACATGGAATAATGTTATTTTCACTTCCTAATCATTACCTTTTTGTTGCAAGAAGTATAGGGGCTAGAAATAGAGTTTTCAAGATCATCTCATATAAAGGTAGTGATGAGGTCCAGACTTGCTTAACATCAGTAGATGTGGCTGCATCTGATATCTTCAGATATTTATAACATTTAATTCCTGTAATTTCTGATGTTTTTTATTAACTTATTTGGTGTTTTTGGATTATCACCCAGGATGACTAACAGTTAAAACAAGAAAATAATAAGATGCATGAATTACAAAAATAAATAATAAATCTTGGCTTCATCAAAAATCAGGCAGTGGTGCTATTTAAATTGATGGAATAGTGTTGCGATGATGATGATGATGATGATGATGATGATGATGATGATGATATCTGATGACCTTGGGTGGAAGTTCTGTAATGGGAGGAAACATTTTTTCAGATACCCTGAAGCCAGTTGGGTATGTAAAAGTCAGACCCAATAATGTGTACTGAGTTTGAAAGAAGACAGAATTCTGTATCAGGTCAGACTCAGACTGATAGGTTAAGATTAATTTTACACAGCCTATTACATGTGCTTATACATTATTATTTTGTCTGGTACAAGAGGATAAAGGGCATCAGAATGTATGATTGTTACAAAACCATTATCTTTTATTATAGATCAGTTTATTTGGGATCAATGTAAATGTACAGATTTTAGTCTCAAAATCTGTGTTCCATTCTTTAAAAAAAACAGATCAGGTAGAACCAGCAATAATATATTAGCAAAATGACTGGAGTACATTTTTCACCATTTCTGTAGGAAATCATTCCCATCTATATAATAAACTTTCCACTGAACATTCCCATAGCCCTATCACATTGTATATAATCAATCAGACTAGAAACTTTCAATCCCCATTTATGTGATCTATTTCCATATTATTCCCTATGTCAAAAGACATTACATAATTCTGCTTACCCAAAATGATTTCTTAAACAAAACAGATGTAGAATATATGGAATGGATGAAATTTCACTTATAGATTTACAGGTATATTTAAGAGTACATTTTTAAGCATAACAATTTAGGTAAGCTGGAAAAAAAACTTGATGGGAAAACAGTTACATCATTATTATTTTGATATGCCTGTTTTTTATTGAGCTTTCTGCTTCTTTCTGGTTGTCAAAAATTGCCCCTGTGGTAGACTATAAAACTGTGCTAAGAAAATGACATGCATTCACTGATAGGCTCTTTCAGGCTTCAGCTGGTGGTTGGACCGGAACCAATTATATAAGCCCACAGGATAATCCAAGAACTGAGTATAAGTAATATTTACTGAAGAAAGTAGAAAGACAATATCAAAAGAATTTGCTATTAATCATGGACTAGCCTAATTTATAAATACAAGGATCAAATCTTTTTACATTTAATTTTTACCCCCACCTTACCTAATGGAGAACATGTTCCCCATCTTTGTTAGGGCTCATTTATTTCTATTTGTCCATTCTTTTTACATGATAAGGGTTGCTTTTATCTGGCTTCTCACTGACTGTGTAGAATTAACTCTCAACAGGTTCTGTGCCAAATTCAGATCTCATTATAACTCTTGCTTTTGTTTGGTTAGCCTTATCAAATTGACACTCTTTTTACCTCAGTGTTCTAGCTTTCAGCTCTGGTTTCCTATAGCGCAGGTTCTTAAGAACAAACAGTTTCCATCAAAAATATTAGGTACAAGAGTTAAAGATGACAGTACTTTACTGAGAGTGTAATTGAGATCTCCAGATGTCCCTTTATCTTATTAAAGCTCAAAAACACATTTCATAATTGATATATTAAATATGTAAGATACAGATACACAACTGGCACTAAAGCAAGTTTGAAAGCAGATTCATCTTTGCTGAGCTGGGAACTCCAAATTATATTGGACAGAATATAAATTATTAGATATAGAATATAGATTAAATGCATATTTCCAAACAATTCCAACATCTTTCAAAGGACTCTTGCTTATATTACTGCTCTGAAAGTTGTCTTAAACAGCTGAGGAGAAGGACTTTGCAAATTGCAATTCTTGTTACTTTAAAAGCATGAAGAGCAGCAATATCATTTAGCTTTTACTCTAGCTGAAATGCAGGGACTCAAAGCAGATTAGGATTCTAGTGCAGAAAAGTTTATTTATTTAATTTCAATACTTAATTTTTTATTCAGTTTAGCTGCCAACTTGACATGCAACTCAGTGTTGCATATACAATTAAAAGAACACTGTCTCCAGATTCGTCGCTACTTGGCAACCACTTTTGGACTACTTGCGTGCGATGGGAAAAAATGAAGCTTTAATTGGGGGTTTTAGTGACTAAATGGTTTGCTTTGAAAGAAACAATGTTAATATGGCTTAATTACGGGTAAGAGATTATATCTCAAATTGTACTGCCATATTCACTTGCCTACCTATATTTTTTACATTGTATTTTAACTATATATGTTGAAATTGAATAAAGTTCTTATTAGACTTTAAAAAAAACAAATAAAAGATCATAAAAATAAAATTATGCAATTGTGCCATATATAATTTAGACAACCAGGAACAATCGAAACAGGCTCCTAAAACCTCCTGGCCATGTGCCTGGGGGAAAAGCCAGGTCTTCAAAGCCTTTCAGAAGGTAGACATTTGGAACCATCCTGTCTTCTAGGGAATGTTGTTCTATAGGACAAGTGAAGTGACAGAGAAGGCACCTCCGCTGGGCACCACCAGATGACACTGCTTAAGACATGACTTGGCGTATGCCAATCCTGTCAGTTCTTATTGGATGGGCAGAGATAATCAGGGACAGGTGGTCTTGCAAATAACCAGGCTCTGTGCCATGAAGGGCTTTATAGGTGACAACCAGCACCTTGAATTCACCCAGAGGTCCACTAGCAACCAGTGTTGCTCATGAACTTGTGGTGATACATGGGCATACTGAGGTGCACCCACGACTACTTGTGCCACTGCAGTATACCTCTTCACCATGCAGTGTAATCATACTGCACAGTCTATTACTTTCCCTAATTTTAGGCATTATGGTAGTTGAAGTCCAGCATAGTGGAAGGAGACCAGGTTGGGAAAGCTGCTGTAAACTCATATTGCACAGTGCACCATTGTAATTGAAAGCCTATAAAAGTAATTAAGGTGAGATAAAAATAAAATAAAATAAATAAATAAGTCAAGATGGAAATCTGATTTGAACTCAGCATCAGCTTGGAGTCAAATAAAACATAAGTAAACTCGTAAAAATAATTTTGTAATTTGCAAAAGCATATGAAAATTGTTATGATGTGTGTCATTTCATTTATATTGTACATCATTTTTAAAAGAGAAGGGAAGAAAATCTTTAATGCCTCTGAGAATTATATGGCAATTGCAGTGGTTTTTTTCAGTTAATATCACAGAAATGTAATAATAATTGTTTTTATTGTATAATAACTGCTTAATATAATTGTAAGTATATTTTTGTGCCTACCAATAACTCTCTTTTCCCCCTTAGAAATTCATACCTTCATCTGAAACTCGCCAAGTTTTATTGTATTTAAACATGGTGCAGTCTTGTTAACCTGTTTTGCAGATCTGATGCATCAGTACCTCACATAGGATTACTGATGCATTGAGGGACATGTTATTAAGTTCTGTCTCAGACCAGGAATGAGTAAATTTTAGTGGCCATGGGCTGAACTTAATGTTTTGTGGGAACAAAGGTCATTGTGCATGAGGCAGTGTTGTAAGGAGTAGGACCAAGTTTTTCCCTCTAGTTCTGGGACTGTGCTACAGTTTTCATGTGTTTTCTGCCTCAAAATTTTGCGATAACACCTTGTTGATTTTTTTTAATGCAATGTGGTGGCTTTTTGCAGTTTTGCATGAAATTTTTAGGTTGTTTATACAGTATTTACTCTAGATAGTATCCTAACAGTCATTCTGTTTATTTGTATAATTTATATATAGGGTCATTTATATACAGTATTGCCTTTCAGCTTTTGAAGTTTATTCTCCTAAACTTTTCAAAGCAGTTAGGAGAATAAAATAATAGTTTATAGAATAAATGTCTACAAGCAAGCAACCAAGCTCAGAGAGCACCAAGAACTCCATAGTTCAACCCTGAGCTACAGATATTCTCTTCTATTAGCATAAAATAATATTTCAGTAATAAATAAATAAAATGCATAAATAAATACATAAATCTAAAATATGCCAACCATTCATACCCTCAGAGAAGTCACAATTAATAAAAGCTTTGTTGCAATGATTAAAAATACTATACAATTTAAATTAAAAAACTAGTAAATAGAAATGAAGAAATGGTTTTCTGTAGCTAGCAAGTCAAAGCTGTATTTTGTGGAAAGGTACAGAAAACAGAAAAGCTCTGTGCTACAATAGCAGATGTATGTCTTCCACTCTTGCAACACTTAAAATGATCTACAAACTTGGCATATGCATATTAATCCAGTGGAAGAAGCATGTGTGCTAATCATATATGAAGCAGCATCCTCAATAACTAATGCAGTTAGACTTCAGTAATATCTACCAGTCTTCCAAACATAGCATGCTTCAGTGAGTTGGACTAGAAATCCTATCAATCAGCCAACATTGCTTGAGATGATGGGAATTGTAGAGTCAGAAATCTGAGGAAAACCAGGTTTAGAATGCTTACCATATAGAATTTAAGCTTCATTGGGTTTCTTAAGCCTTTAACATTAGTGAATGTGTTAGCTACTGCATTTTTAAAGCCTTATGATGTAAAACAGCAACATAGTGTGTAATGTAGGTTGTGATGTGAACAAAATTTAATGTTCATTGAAGAATAACTGCCTTTGTGAAAAATGGGGGAGGGGGCCTTTTTCTTGCTCAGCAACAAGTACCCAACCCTACCACATCAGATTGGCCTCCTTATATGCTCCTTACTTGGAAAAAGCAACTTAAAACTTATATTGCCTAGCTGTCCTCATGCCCTTGCATTTCTTTGAACAAAGATACTGGAAGGGATAGGGCTTCCCCCTGTCATCTTGGAATATGGATTACCTTTGAAACAACCCATCGTGCCCTTAAGTTCAGGTAAATAAAAGCTGGAGACACACTAGGTAATAACATATATTTATGTGTAAAATAGTTTATCCTTTATATTCTTTCTTCCTCTCCCTCTGTTATCTTTCTTTTGGTGAAGGGAGGTCTCAGATAATTTCTGAGTTAACACAAAACAACAAGTATTTGTTCTGAAGCCTAAAAGCATTTCGTACAGGTAAAAGTAATGAAAAATTCTGTCTGTTAGCTTAATTGGTTGTTTAGCCTAATACTAATAAGAATCCTATACTATTATAAAAACTTCCACGTTTATTATCATACAAGCTAGATGTATGATCACAATC
Source organism: Charina bottae (assembly GCA_023362775.1). Taxonomy (NCBI): domain Eukaryota; kingdom Metazoa; phylum Chordata; class Lepidosauria; order Squamata; family Charinaidae; genus Charina; species Charina bottae. Next base: position 184,541,277 of record JALMGJ010000003.1, read on the forward strand.
CACTAGCAAAAATATAGATGTGAGAAAGGACAATTAATGTAATTGTTAGCCTTTAAAGTACCACAAGACTCTTTGTTGCCTTTGCTGCTAAAAACTAAAATAGCTGTGTCTTATTTTAAAACAAGTGATTGCTGATACTGTTTTCTTTTTCAAATATGTCACCATTGTTAATTTTAAAACTCTGTTCTAAAATAGCTCCCATTCAAATCCAGCAATTAGTGCATTGGAAGCAGAATTAACTAGTTTTTTAGACATTGCCATGGCTCTTGCATGGCTGCTAATATAGCATTTATTCAGGTAGAGGTTAAAAATTATTGTTCAAGAGCAGTTGAAGTGATCAGAAATTAATATTCTCTTTAAGCCATTTATATGCTAAATTGTTTAACATTTCAAAGGACCTTTTTTTTGGTTTGGCTTCAAGCAATCATGGGCTTTGCAAGGCAAAACTGCATAAAACATTCAATTTATCTTGCTTTTTATTGTACCTCTTGGCGGATAAATCAGTTACTAAGTTTCATATATTTTGCACTTATTAGCAGGTATTTGACTCCCAAGATGAAGTCTGCTGAACATGTCACAGTGTGAAAACACATTTTCACTGGCATAATGAACAGATTAACTGCTTGCTACATGGCTGCAGTTAGTACCTTAGGACAGTCAAAAGCAGTGTTTCTCAACCTTGGCGGCTTGAAGATGTGTGGACTTCAACTCCCAGAATTCCCCAGCCAGCTAAATTCTGGGAGTTGAAGTCCACACATCTTCAAGCCACTAAGATTAAGAAACACTGGTCAAAAGTAATTTTAAAAGAAAAGAGAAAAGCCTGGCAACATCCATTTCGGGGTTCAATTTGAAATATAAATATTGTATATTATTTTCCATCTTTTATTTCATAAAATCTAAGAAAGAAATCTTTCTAATTTAAATAACTTACCAGTCTTTATCCAATGAAATGGTCCAGGATGATATAGTGACTCCATGAATTTGTTCTCCACAATGCAACCTTTCAATTTCCAACTCATATGGAAAATACAGGCTAGTTACCTTCCACATTTCATTTCAGGTTTCTTTTCTTTCTATACAGCCATCTACATGTTCTTTTATGGAAAAAAATATTTAGAATAGTAAGCATAGTATAGAGGTTAAAATAATTTTTCAATTGCTTGCAGCTACATTAAGAGCCATCCCATCTACCAATGGTGAACTTATTATTATTATTATTTTATACCATCACAATGATACTGCAAAAGTACCAGAGGTCATTGTTAAAAAGGGTTGGGAGAAGAATCCTGCAAAAGACCTCAGTGAGGACCAATCATGATGATTGGCATGGAATAGTGTATCCTGGAAAAAGGCATCATGGGTTGAAATCTTGTCATGAGCCCCACTTGTTATGTTATCTATGAGTGAATTGAGATAAACAGTGTGGGTTACTTTTTAAAAACCTGTTAAGTTGGAACATCCTCAAATGCTTTCATTTTTGTTACTGCACTAATTTTATTACTAATTTAACTTACACCGTTCAACTTGATTTTAGATGGAAGATATTTTCTGTAATTTGTACTGTTTTAATTGTTAATCATGAAAATAGCCACTGTTGCTTACAACAGTCAATAATCCATCACTGTTTATGAGAAAACAGCTATTCCATCTCTGTTGTGATGGCGTTTAGATTTTAAGTCCTATTTAAGAACCACTGCAATTTGGATTAGCATGACTTTCCTTTAAATGTGAACTATATTTAGGAATATTTAATTAATAGAAATAAATAATGTAGGGATTTGTTTTTTTGTTTTTTTTGCTAAAATGACATAAGTAGATCTTTAGTTAAAGTTACCCTTAAAGGTAGATTTGTGCATAATTTGAAACTTGAATGGTATGATTGAATGATGCTTTTGTTGATTCATGAACAATATCAGTTGCAAATAATTACAAATGTATAATACAAATTAAACACTTAAGTCTTTTGGGTCATTCTGTGAATTTGTCTTATCTCTAAAGCCGGGAAGAAATTTTCTTAAATATTAGAAACCTCAAAAACCATTGCTACCTAGTACAATAAACTGATCTGGCCTGATAAACAGCAATACCTTTGTGGGCTCTTACTGCAAATGATTCACAGGTACATGATAGGTATTTTGCACATTAAAGCAAAGTGCTCTGGTTAGAACAGTGCTTTTAATGCATGAACCACAACTTATGCTAGCTATTATTTAACAACTCTAAATTTTCCAATCAAGGATCAGATACTTTATCAATCAGCCTCTACTTATATACTTCAACAATGGAGTCACTTCCCAAACTCTGACAGTTAAAGTGCACATAGAGTATTTATGAATGTGCTTTTATCACTCAGGCAATTAAGAGTTCAGATAAAGGTCTCTATATTTAATGGCTGGGAGGTTGTAATTTTCTGCTTGAACCTGCTTTAAAATGTATGTTTTAACAATCTGTACCAAATAAATACATATAATGACATTAAATCAGAATGAACATAGTAATAGATTCTTTAATGTCTAAAAGCCTTTAAAAGACTCTTTAGGAACCACTAACTTTTTTTTTTTTAAATACCTTATTGTGTAACCATTACAAACTTGTTTATCCTGCATAATTTATGAATAGTTTTACTCTGAGCTGGGAATATAATGAGTTGGGGATTCCCTTAATTCAACTTTACTTAAAGCATTACTTCTTCCATTGCAGTGCTTGTCCTGCTGATTGTTACAATGAGGCGACGGAAAAAAGAGCCTCTTGTTTTAGATGAAGAGAGAGATATCAGGGAAAATATAGTCCGATATGATGACGAGGGAGGTGGAGAGGAGGACACCGAGGCATTTGATATGGCTGCCCTGAGGAACCTCAACATCATTCGCGATACCAAGATCAGGAGGGATGTGACTCCAGAGATCCAGTTCTTGAGCAGACCATCTTTTAAAAGCATCCCCGATAATGTTATTTTTCGGGAATTTATTTGGGAAAGGCTAAAAGAGGCTGATGTGGATCCCTGCGCTCCACCATATGATTCCCTGCAGACATATGCATTTGAGGGAAATGGTTCAGTGGCTGAATCACTCAGCTCTTTAGATTCTGTCAGTTCAAACTCTGATCAGAATTATGATTACCTCAGTGACTGGGGGCCTCGTTTCAAACGGCTTGCAGACATGTATGGAACTGGACCAGAAAATTTGTATTCATAGCCTTTGAACTTTTTTATGACAATGCACTAAAGGAAAAAGGAAAGAGAAACTCAATATCTGGACTAAGAAAAATCTGTAAATATTTCTTCATCTTTTTTTAATCTTTTTTCCCCTATTTCTTTTCTTTTCTTTGACTTGGTGAAGCTTATCTTCATTAGAACATTGCCCAAGGGACTGCACTGAGCAACAAATAGTGAGCCTCAAATGGCATTTTTGGTAAAATTAAGATGCTTGGCCATATACAAATAGATAGCAACCCTCATATCTCATATACCTGCAGAGGCAATTCACCTCTAAGAGTAAGTACTGCACTGTGACCTCAATGAGCCAATGATACCCTGTAGATGCCTTCAGAGTACTGCTGGGTTGAGACTGCAGAGTCTCTACTTAGTGGAGAAAAGGGAGAAAAGTTCATTTACCATTTAAAATAGTATTACAATATATTGTATACTATTAATGCAAGGTTTCATTTTTCATTTGCAGTGTTGCATGCAAGTTGCTGGCTCAAAACTATCCAACACAGTGACTTCTATTTGTTTGAAAGGCTACTAAGTCCAAAAATCTGTAAATATCTGGGTATTTCTGAAAATAGACTGCAGTTCCTATTCTGAAAATCTGCAAAATATGCCATTGCCTTATTAAAATTGTTTGCAGGAAATGTCAGTTGAAAAGATGAAAAGTGATTCTCACAGTTTTGTGATGCCTATGTAGGTATGGGGGGAAAAGTTGCTGTCTATATATTGATGATTATTATTATTAATATTATGTCTTCTGATTCATACAGGAGAACTTTTCTCATTTTTAAAAAATAAAATGTTGACATGTAGAGGTATGTTCATTTTGGAGTTCTGATCTCCATTACATTCAGGTTTATTATATGCATTGTGGTATTAGATGCTTGGAACATGCTGTTTTTCCTCCAGTCTCAGCTACATGAAGGAAATGAAGCATGGAAATAGAGGAAATTATAGTAAAGCAATTGAGCTCGTCGTTCATCTCTCCAAGAGGAACACTGCTACAAGGACACATGGCTGTCATTGTTCTTCTGAGCCAATACAATGTCTAAGGTTTTTGAATAAAATGTTTGTACTTTGCATTTTCAAAGGAGACTACAGTACAGAGGCAGCCAGGAGTGTCTATAATGGAAGTTGTAGTTTTCAAGGTCATCTGTTCTATGTGCTTCAGCAATTTAAACAAACCTGCTCCTTCCATCAAATTCCCTACCTCTTTGGTGCTGTGGAATCACAGCAAAGCACTCTTTTACATTTCTTTCATATGTTAAGCAGTGTGATTTGATTAGCACCAGATTATATCTTCAGATCCTCACAACCCACATAAGCATTTCCCTCCAGGGAGGTCACTTTATAACACATCATCTCTATACTGGTTCATGTATGCCAAACTTGAAGAATGACTACAGTTGATTAAAATAATGTTGGGGTTTGTTTGGTGTAGGATTTCTTAGGATTTCTTAGAATATGACAAATTTTATGATGCAGGCAATATTTATATTTTAGCTGTTTTGATTATTATTAGAAAATAAGACATGGATTGAAGTAGAATAGTGCTTTATTTTAATACTCTTCCTATCTTCTTCTTCTTCTTCTTCTTCTTCTTCTTCTTCTTCTTCTTCTTCTTCTTCTTCTTCTTCTTCTTCTTCTTCTTCTTCTTCTTCGAAAATAAGACATGGATTGAAGTAGAATAGTGCTTTATTTTAATACTCTTCCTATCTTCTTCCTCTTCTCCTCCTCCTCCTCCTCCTCCTCCTCCTCCTCCTCTCCTGAGTTCCTCAATAAGGACCAGTCTTAAAAAACATTAATTGACCTGCTTGGACTTAAAGTGGCTATACATAAAAATAGTACTGGAACTTAAATGTTTGAGGATCAAGAGTTAGAGCTACAGCTCTTGTAGCAAAAACCCTGGAAGGCATTACAAACTCCCTGGAATAGGGCATTTGGAGCATATTGTTATATGGCCTCTCTGAATCAAGAAGCAAATGGCTTGAGTCTACCTAAACTTAATTTATACAGACACATGAACTGATCAAGTCTGTTCTTGTAGGCAGATAGATCAATAGAAAGTCACATCAGGGAGGGGCCACTGAAATTCCTAATGTGCTTTGAAGTACTTAAAAAAAAGAATGATAGGAGTCTGTATCCCTTCAGATTTGACTTCAAACAGGTGTTTCAGAGCACACGTGGATGTCTGTGACTCTTTAAAGCAGCCACATCTTTCTCTAAGATTGTATGGTTGCTTGATATATATGGCTGCTTTAAAGAGTTGCAGACAGGTACTACATTCATGCCTCCAGAAACTCTGAAATACTATTTTGAAATCCAGTTCAAACCAATATACAGCCCTCCTGAATGGCCCTTTAAAATTTAAGAAGTTTCTTATATATAAAATCCATTAACATAGGTGGAGTATCACACAGGTTTATGCTCTCCTTACTGAACTGACAAGAACATGTACAAAAATCAGGGCACTGTCAGAGACAAATTTGTGCCTTCCCCTTGAAAGTTAGGTACCACCATAGAAAGTTAGGTACCACCATTTAATTTTTTGAAAACCTAGGCTGGAGAAGGTAATTTTCACTCTGAAAAGGTTTCTTTTATACAGTGATTATGATGGAAGAATCTAGAATGCATCAATAACAAAACAGAAGGAAAATTACCCTAAGGCTCTGTAATTCTTGCAGCTCAGCATTATCAATGAACTACATCAAAGTGGCCTTCAGCTTCATTAAGAAATAAAGTTTAATCATGTGCAAACACAATTCTTTACCTTGGGTAACTTTTTTGTAGACAATCATTCTTTCATGACTTAGTAGACGCTCTCTCTCTCTCTCTCTCTCTCTCTCTCTCTCTCTCACACACACACACACACACACACACACACACACACACACACACACATATATATATATATATATATATATGAGATTTTTTAATGGGGCTCAAAATATTTTCTTTCCATCACAAATGTAAGATTTCAATAAAAAATTAAAACGACAAGTTTATGAAACTCAATAACAAATTGAGCTGCAGGAGTTATGTAGCTGTTGTATGAGAAGATTTTGTAACAGAATATCTTTGTTATTAGAAAAAAATACTCTAGTTCAAGTCCAGGATCCAAAGACCTATGCAATTAGCTTATATATCTACATATCCAAGGTGAGGTTTGGCATGTGCTTCTCATATAATAGTGTCCTGTCATGTGGCAAACTCCTACTTAAACTCAGGGGACCTTCAGAAGTGATTTTGTACCTGACATCATTAAAAAAGAAAGAAGGAAAAGCCCATTGAGCATACTCAAGTAGATCGAGAATCTTTAGTTGCAGTCCTGTGTACTCTTACTTGGACATACGTTCTGTTAAAGTATTTCTGAACTGGACTTACTTCTAAGGAGACATGCATAGAATTATACTTTTAAATTATCTCTGTGACTTGGTCAATATATTTGCATTAGATTTTAACGTATATCATTCACAGTAAACAGCTATAATGTACAAATATGCTTCTCTTATTCTTTTTTTATATAAAGCTGTATGATATTATTTCTATAAAATATTGAGAGCATTATTGTTTTTGTTACCCAATCTATACTACTTGAAGCATAAAAACCCTTCCATGTTGCCACTGTTATCCCTCTCACTGACCCTCATTCATTACAAATATTGGTAAGTTTTTAAATTATGCAGGTGCATAGACCCATGCATACATGGATCTCTTCCACAAATAATTCTGATTTATTACAAATGGATACTATACCCAAGTATTCCAGATTTTCCATTGAAATGACAGGGAAATCGCTCACAAGTGAAGGATCCCTGTGTGATTAGTTTGTGCACCTATATCAATTGTTTAATTGTGGTGCCTGGCTACACCATGTGAAACCAGTTTTTAAAATTGTTTTATAGATCTGATGACTGATTATCAATCCAGCATGCAATTTACATGATCTGTCCTGGTTCACTGTACATCTCGTGATTTTGCTATGTCCTAATGTCATGCACATTTTATATCATGCACATCCACAGCTCTTCTAGCAAAATCATTTTTTGACCTAGTCCAAAAATTGGAGACTAACATATTACCACAGTGTATCAAGAGATGATCTGTTAAAATGAAGTATAGTATTTAAGTAATATTTGTGATTTCTGCTGATATTAATTAGACTAAAACTAGCTATGATTTTGTATATGATCACCATGTTTATATTTTGTCTGTCTGGTTTTTCAGGGTTGTCTATTCCACCAAATATCTACATCATTCTGCAATTTAAAAAAATTGTGCAAGTTTTGAGTTTATTTTCATATGCATCTTTTGCTAACATATATATTTGAACAGTTGTATATCACATTCAGTTAACATACGCATTTTATACACAACTTTTTTTAAAAAAATGTACACATTTGTATGCAAGTTATTTTTACTGAAACCTGCATTGCCAAGTTGGGAGAAATTCAGAATCTGAAGACTAATGGTATTGGATTAATTCCCTTTAAAATGTGGGCCACAGTCATAAGCCCTAATGCTGATAGTGTAATGCATGACAGAAGAAAACTAGACTCCTTTATGAAAAAATCTCCTTCACTCTATAACATGTACATATGTTAGCCATATCACATTTTTTTAAAATGTCATTTTCCTTTGCTTCTATTCCATTCTGCAAACTGCCAATGGCAGGGGAAAATGTCATGTAGTTCAATCACATTGTTGGAATCAGTGGCACTGATTTTTCACATTCCTTTAAAAAAATGTGCTAAGCCATAATATGTTTAAAAATAGCTGATGGAAAAAAAATATCCGAGGTTTGCGAAGCATGCTTGTCCATAAACAGTGGTTTACAAATTACAGTTACGTTACGAATTACAAAGGCTGAGCTCACATAGCACATTATGCCAAATTCAAAGAAACCACAATATGGCTTAGGACAATATGTGGTCATCTTCAAAACTCATGCAATTCATATGTGTTTGACTTTGACTTCTGAATCTAACACAACTATGGTGTTCTGTCCTGATCTTGCTAATAACTTATAAGTAATCAGAGATGTGCTGCCATCTCTTTGTTAACAAAGAGCATTCTCACCACAGATGGCAGATGGAAGGAAGGAGTGAGGAAAGGGTCTTTTTTTTTTTTTTGGTGGTCCAAAAAACCCAATGAAATCCTGTTTCTCTCTCTTCCCTGTTGTTGGTCTAGTTGAGAGAGAAGAGAGTTATGGCCAACAGGTCACAATGTGTGAGCCTGCCACCTGTTGGGTCTTCCTCAAACACTCTCCCACCCAGCATCCCACATACGGGATCAAACTGCACCCCTCCTCCTTGCTGCCATAGCTCCCTCATCCCTGCGAGACAACCAGGCCACTGTGAGTGACTTCTTAGTGCTTCTCTCTGCATTATCTCACCACTTCCATGTTTGCTATGTTAAATGAAATCACATTGTTTTTTTTACAGGCTCTGATAATCCCCCCAAACTGAACAACGGGCTCCCATATGGCTCTAATCCCCCTCCAATATACCCCATTGTTAACTGCAAAACAAACCCAGGTACCTTTTTAAGACAGGGCAACTTCATTACCTTTATAACCTATGCTTTATCTGACACCTAAGGAAGGCAAGAAAAGTGTAAAAGGAACAAATCAGGTCAAAAATCATTCTCTCTCTCTCTCTCTCTCTCTCTCTCTCTCTCTCTCTCTCTCTCTCTCTCTCACACACACACACACACACACACACACACACACACACACACACTACAACTCTGCTCTGCTTCAGCACTCCCTGTCACAATTATGTTGCAGCCTCTCATTGAAACTAACTACTCATCAACTGGGGGAAACCAGAAACTGGAGACACCATTAGACCATTCAAGTCTAACCAGAATGGTCAGTCTGATTTTACTGCTTTTGCATTTCTAAAAAGATTGAACAGCCTTTTTTTTTAAAGGAGCAGCCCTGAAAAATACCAGACAGTAGCAGGATGGTATGGGCAATTGGTTACCTTGTTGCAGAAAATGCAATGCAGCCATGGGGAATGATATGAAACAGCCATTTAGAGCCATTAAAAAAAGAAAGACTGACAAATAATGTCTGAATGCTCCACCAGTCCCTTAATTACTTTTTTCATCCCTCCTTATATAGGCGAGCTTTGATTTCATTGCAACTTAATAAGTATACAGCCCATTTTATATGTGATTGTCTGGCAAGGATTTTAATAGCTGTCAGTGTAGTGCACTTAATCTCGTAGAGTTGATGTCCTTGGGTTCCTTAGGTTCCTTGTAAAAATAGGTATGGGTGGAAATGGACAGTATTAGTAGCAAATGTATTTTATAGTTCTTGTGGAAGTGTGTTGAAAATAGAAACAAATAAGATATGGTTGTCCCTTGGGAAGAAGATAGTAACAGAGTTGGTTCCCTGAAAAACAGCTTGCTAACCACTCTAACTGAACCTCTTCTGGAACTTGCCACCACTGGGAAATATTAGGAATATCCTCAAATGCATTTTCACTTCACACAAAAATGAAGTGATCAGCGTTTCTATTTGTGTTGAACTACAGGGACCAGCCAAGATATTCACAGCCTGGAGAGTCCCCAAATTCAAAGACAAATCCTTGTTTTACTGTCACGAGAAGTCTTGTCCTCCCTCTTCTTCCCTTCACTTGAAGCCCTCTTGGGAAATCAAATTGTTGGGCATAACTGTAACTTCACTCTACAACAGTGTTTCTCAACCTGAGCAACTTTAAGATGTGTGAACTTCAACTCCCAGAAGCTGGCTGGGGAATTCTGGGAGTTGAAGTCCACACATCTTAAAGTTCCTCAGGCTGAGAAACACTACAGCATACCCAATTCTTTTAAAAGTGAAAGGAAAGGGGGAAAATGCCTGAATTATTCCCAGTAAGGTTGAGTTTAAAAAAACAGAGGAAGGAAATTGTGAGGGGGGGGGGCACCCAAAACTGTATGGAACAGCTCCCAGCAGTTATCTTGCCCACATGCCCACTATGCCAATTTCACTGATGGTGATCCTCAGAAGAACCACACAGGACTCTGTTGGAATCTCAGTATATACCCAGGAAGATGCCCCAGAAACCAATGTGTCAGTTGACAATTCTGAATAATAATAATGATAATGATAATGATAATGATAATGCAAATATAGTATTTCCTCCCAACTCATTTCTTGCACAAAGTGAACAGCCAGTGCTATGAATGCTTGGCTATTATGGTCCTGCTCTGGCAGGTAGAGTAAGCCTAAAAGACCTAAAGGAGCTCCTACAATAGAGAGCAGTAGTAATTGCTTACCTTGCATGCCTGGCCCCAGTTTAATCTGGCATTAAATAAAAGTGGCTAGATAATATGTCCTTCTGCCATCTCTGTCTCTTACACACACACACACACAAAGACATTTAAGAGTAGCTTGTATGAAATAGTAGAACAATGATGAGGAGGAGTTGTTACAAGGAGCACAACTGTCTTTACATATAGACATTCAGCATTAATTGACTTTAGTAAAAGCAGAACAGGTATTTTCAAGGTCAGAAACGGTGCCTATGAAAGTTGTTTTCTCCAATTATCTGAGCAGCATTGTAAAGAAGCTTGTAGGCTGGAAGGCAGATGCTGTTTATAGAACTAGTGGCTGCCATGGGAGTATGTGATACAGTGGGTGGGGGAAAAATCAGCATCATTACAGTATTTCCCCCCGCCCAATAAATAAATAAATAAATATAGCTGTCTTGAGGGGGACATTCTAGTCAATAAAAAGAATAGGATATTTAAGATACAATTTTAAACCAGGTAGTATACCCACTTAATGAAAGTCATTGTGGACCACAGCTGTGCAGATATGTATTGCAATACACTGTTTATCTGATAGACGATTATGGAAGTTCACAATCTTAATGGTCCAATATTTAATTATAGCTGAACATCTGAGAACTTGTGTTTCTTAATTGGGTTGATCCAAAGTTCAGTTACATAAAAAGCCTGTTTTAATTTTAGGCATTATATTTTTTCCCTTTGAGCTCTTTATGTGCTAAGTATATCATTCAATGTATATTCATGGGTCCTTTTTCAGAACTGAGTAGTTCCCACTATTGTAATTTCTTCACAATAACTTAATTGAATGCCTCCATTCTTACATCATTCTTGGATTTAACTGTGAAAATATGCAGATGTTGTATTTTTGCATTCAAGGAGCTATTTAGATAGTTATCCTCCACATGAACCCAACATCAGATCTTCTACATTGATCACCATCATAATATCTGAATTGCTGTTGTTGAATTCTAAATTTAGTTTGTCCAGAACATTTCAAATTACATACCAGTATTTCCCCATGTAATAGCAAGAATAGAACAGAGGCTAGTCTGATTAGCAAATCTAATAGGATTTGAAAGTTATCTGATTATTCCATCAAACAGTTTAGATGAGTAAGCTCTTGAATAGGCACTTTTCTTTATTTTGGGTGAAAGACAAATTTGGCTGCACAATAGCCCAATCAGATGAAAGTGTTGCAACAATGAACACTGAGCTTGCTCATGGCCAGAACATGCACATGATTTATCTTCTCTCTTCTCTTGTATTAATAAGGTTGTAGCCTCAACCAGTGGTTCAGACTTGCTTGAGGGCAAATTGTATGTAATAAAAACAGATTTCAACCACATCTTTCAATCCACCGAGTGCACATTCTTGGAAACGTGCAGTTAGTTTATAGTCTGTTTAGAATTCTGCTACAAAGCTTTCTCAGCCTCTAAAGAAGGTATCTGCTGTCCTATCTCTGCCAGGAGCATATTTTCAATTCAAGCAGAATTTCAAAGTACTCTAGCCATTATATTGTCTGTTACTATTTTTTTTTAGTTATGAAATTTTCAGCTCAGAATACAATGCTGCTCAATGCTTAAACTTGCATTTTAAAAAGTGTAGACATCAAACTTTATTGACTACAACTTTTTTTTATTCAATTGGTCTTCATGAATGGAGATATAATCAATACTCAGACTTTACTTCAAGGAAGAAAAAAATGTCAGACCTTTGTCTTTTTAGTTCTCTGTTGATAAAGGAAAGGAAGAACGCACTAGTAAGGCTGTTGATCATTCTGCTTTTAAGAAATTTGTCTGCCTTACAAAAAGTCCAAATACTGACCTAATTTTTGCTTTGCTTCCCTAAATTTACAGTATGTTTTGCTTCAACTGTGGTGCACATCTCCTTCACATAATACTTGCACTGATTATTATTTTCTGCTTTTGTTCCCAGGGCATCCTCTCTAATCCCAATTCTGCAAATGGGCTTTCCACCCTCATAGTGGCTGAGTTCACACAACATGCTAAGCCATGATATTTTTTGTGAACTATAGTTTATTGGCCAAGTTATAATGGCTGGGTTCATATATAATGTTAAGCAAAAATATTCTATAAACATTTAGGATGTATACAGTATACAGTATAAGATATATAATTAACTACCTTGTGAAAAATCTTAGCAAACAAAGTATATTATGTATTTTATAGCAAAAGTTTTCATACATATACACTAAAGGCAATGCAAACAATTTTATTACATGGATTATTAATGCTTAAGAGAGTGAGAACTTAATTTATAGTTACTTTGCTTGGGGTGTATTAGAAGTCAGGATGTTACATTGGAGGCAGGGGTGTCAAAAATTCAAAATGGCAGCTATGATCACACAACTGAACTCCTGTACATTTTTTATATGGGTCACATGTAAGGACAGGGTTTCAATTGTATGTCCACAGCCATAATCACAACTTATTTGGAGGTGAAATAAGTAGAGAGACAGCTCTCTGGGGTGAAAAATTGTTTTTCAGCTGGGGAAATCTGAGCATCTGCAGACTGCCTTTTCTAATTCAATTGCTCTGTAACACAATTACAGAAGTATAGGAATTGTACAAATGAGATACTCATTTGATGAAAAGAGCATGAGTTCTTAGGTTGCAGATTTATAAACAGATTAATAGCAATCAGTAATGAATAATTTCTTCTAGTTACATTATTGATGAGACACTCCCCCCTTAAAAGAGTTAAAATCAGTTAGAAACTCTTTTTGTTATTGTGTCGCATATTACCAGGTGAAAGGAACATAATGCTCATGTTAAATGTGATGAAGATTTTTAAGAGTCATTGCATCATGTCAATCAAGCATCAGATTTAAATACAGGAAAATCCTGTCATGATCCCCGAACAAGTCACTTTCTTGAGCAAATTGTGATGCTATCTTCAACATAAGGGTGTTGGGAGGATAAATTATGGTGAGCGATATTAATCCATGCCATACATTTTGATAGGGCAGGAAACAAAACAGTATTAATAGTAACATACCTTGCAAGAATATGTATTTGTTGGTGAATTAATGCATAGTCTGGAATGAAGCCAGATCATCTTCTCCTGACCGTTATTTATCATTCCACAGATCTTTACACTGTCATTATCCACAAAGTTCATGGGGAAATCAGTCAATATTTGAAAATGATTCCATCTTCCTGCCCAGGATTCAGTCCTTATGTCAGGTCACCAGATTCTCAGTGGCCCTGGCCTTTGGCTAGATGCTAAATTCCAAGTTGGTTTGTAACAAAGATCCTTTATCTATAATCTTATTATGAATGAGGTGGCTGATCTGACGTGTATAATTGAAAACTGGGTGGGCCCAGAGAGTGGTTTTCCTTCTTAGAAATTTGCCCACCTGATATATATATATATATATATATATATATATATATATACATACATACATACATACATACATACATACATACTGTGTGTGTGTGCGTGCGTGCGTGTGTGTGTGTGTGTGTGTGTGTATATATATAAATAATTTTTATTGAAGAAACTTTTAACAAAGTAAAAAACATAAAAGAAAATAAAGAAAATAAAGAAAAATAGTAAATAGCGAAGAAAGAAAAAGAAAAAGAAAGATTATAAAGAAGTAGCTTCCAACCTTCTTGACAGTGGCTATAAATGCATTTATATTTTGCCCTCTCTCTCTAAAGTTACATCATAATTTCCTTCTTTCCAAAAAATACCCTCTTATCTTCAAACCCATAAATCAGACGTTCATTTTTCTCTTTTTTCAGCAAAAAGAACTCCATAAGGAGTTTCCAATCACTGATGTAGTTGTTGATCTTTCTCTAATCAATTAATTTTGCCATCTCGGCTAGTTCTGTCATCTTCACCAACTATTCCTCCATTGTGGATATTTCAGAGTCTTTCCATTTTTGCGCATATAATCATCTTGCAGCAATAATCATATATAAAAATAATCTTCCATGGCTCTTTTCTAATTTTTTAATTGGCTGTCCATTAATCCCAGTAAGAAAACTTCTGGTTTCAATTGAATGTCAATCTTTAAAATTCTTTGTATCATTATATGTATTTGAACCCCGAAATTTCTGGCTTTTTTACAAGTCAACTGATCATGATAAAATGACCCTTCACGTTGTCCACATTTCCAACATAAATTTTAAGTACCTTTATACATTCTAGACAATTTTTCTGGAGTCATATACCAACGGTACATCATTTTATAAAAATTCTTTTAGATTGTAAATTTCAATCCTTTTTAGCCACATATTTTCCCACTGTTCCATCAATATATTGTATCCAAAGTTCTTAGCCCATTTTATCATAGAGTCTTTCACTTGTTCTTCTTCCATTTCAAATTTCAATAAAAGTTTATACAATGTAGCAATTACATGTTCATCTGAAATTTTCCCACCTGAGTTTTGAGTGTGGTACTAGCTGTGAACCCCAGGCAGGGAGGGTGGGGTAGCAGTTGTTATCCAGGCTTTCAGGCTTTAATGGCTTTTGGAAGTTTTGCAACATAGATAACCAGATGTGAAATCCTGTGGTTGAAGTTTGGCTCTAGGGACCAGTTGGATTTTTTGCTGCTGTACAGACCTCCCAGCTGCCCAGCGAAACCTGCCTGAGATACTCACCTGTTTTACCATGTTGGCAGTGGAGTCTCCAAGACTGATTGTCTTAGGAGACTTTAACATGGACTTGTGTGACATAGAGTAAAGGGTGGCACACATAATAGTCACACATTAGTTCTGATTTTCGTCACAGGTGGTTGTGATCTGATCTGAAGATTGAGCTCATTATCATCGGTCCTTTGTCTTGGTCACTCTTTGGTTGCTTTTTGGCTTGCTGGTGCTCCTCCTGCAAGGAGGCTGGGTCTATTAGATTAGTCCATCCTAGGTGACTACTGGACCCTGAGAAATTTCAGAAGGAACTTGTTTTTTTCCTCAGAATCTGGTGGGCAGTTTGACCAAGGCCTTAGTCTTGGTCTGGAATGGATATGCAATAAGGACCTTAGATTAGATTGCTCCTATACAACATCTCCTTGTTTGTCAATGGTGTATGTTGAGGGTTGGGGGTCCCTGTTTTTTTCCAAGCAGCTCTGGGAAATGAAACAGCAGAAGGGATGCCTAGAGCATCACTGGAGAAAAAAGAGTGACACTGAGCATGTTTTACAGCCCATGTTAGGGATTACATTGTGGTGACAAGAACAGCAACACATTTTTTCCTGCTTTTATTGTGTCCATAGATAACCAGCCAATGGTCCTGTTTAAACTGGCCCATTCCCTGCTGGGGAGAGAAGGGCCACAAGAATATCTACAGAGCTGCTGTGAAGAATATTCTAGGCATCTGTCAGATAAAATCACTAAGATCCACTCGGAGTTAGACTCCAAGTGGGCAGGTCTGGTAGAATTCATGGAATCATAGAATTATAGGGTTTTCTTGGAGGTCTTTTAGACCATCTCCCTGCCCAGGACAGGAATCCTCATACCATCCCAGAAATGGCTGTCAAATATTGCTTGAAAACCTCCAGTGACGTCCACTACTGAAGAAGGGAGGTTGGTACACTGCTTAATAATTCTCAGTGTCAAGAATTTGTCTTATTTTTAGACTCCCTGTATAATGCTTTCAGTCATTGGAACATGTCTTACCCTATGGAGAATAAATCTACATCCTCTTCCCTGTGATAGTGCTTTGAGTATTGGTGAGTACTATCATGTCTCTCCTTAGCTTTCTCTTCTTTAGACTAAACGTACTTAGTTCCTTTAACTATTTTGCATACAATTTAGTCTCCAAGCCCCACACCATCTTTGTCCCTCTTCTCTGTACTTCTTATAGCTCCTCAGCATCCTTCTTGTATTTGGCGACCAGAACTGGGCACAGTATTCCAGGTTTAGTCTGACCAGTTCTGCACAAAGCAGAACTATTAATTCCCATGATCTCAATACTGTACTAGTGTTGATGTAGTCCAAGAATGCAGTGGCTCTTTTGGTAGCTGTACCACATTGCTGGTTCCAGCTTAATCTGTGGTCTATCAGGATCTAGATCTTTCTCACAAATACTACTGCTAGACATGTACCATCTATCTTGTACCCATTAATCTGATTTTTCCTCCCTACTAAGTGTACAATCCTACATTTCTTACTATTTACTAGTATATTGTTGGATAGGCCCAATTGTAATTATATGTGGGAATGACCTTAGGAGACAGGACAAAGACCCGCAGCCACGGCAATGGTCTGATAAGAGGCAGCTCAGTCCCCAGGTGGGAGAAAAGCATGGGAAGTGTTTCAGAAGGGACCTTCCCTAGTTTTCCAGAGACTAAAAAGAAAGGAAGGGAGAAATAGGATTATTTCATCTAGGTGTGCTTCTTCTCTGGACTACCTCACAAAGACTGACACCAATATTCAAGCTTTATCAAGATTCTTTCAAACCATAGTCTATCTTCTGAGGTGTTAGCAATCCCCCCCACCAGCTTTATGTTGTCTGCAAATTTGATAAGCCTCCCTTCTATCCCCTTGGACAAGTCTGACTTGTCCTATTATCTGGGAAGTATTTGATCCTGTGACTCCTGAGGAAATAGACAGTTAATCCTATCCAAGACTCCCCTGGTTGGTTAAGGCCTCCCAGGAGGTGACATGTGTTTGGGTCCATGCAGTGGTGAATTCATCTTTGAGTGAGGGAGTAGCTATGCCTGCCTTGAAGAAGTCAGTGCCCTTTCCTCAAGAAGCTGTTGGTGGACCCAGTGGTTCTGTACAATTTTTATCTAGTGTCCAAACTTCCCTTTCTAGGAAAGGTTGTTCAGAAGTTATTCTGAATAGAGTTGCACTTCTCCAGACAGAAGTGGTATGTAATTTTGTTTTTTTCCTGGACTCACAGTTCCTGCTTGAAAAGTGGGTTGCAGCTGTGGTCAGGAAGGCCTTTGCACAGCTTTGTGCCCTTCCTTGACCAGGTGGCCTTTTCTCCATCATTCACATCTTAGTCACCTAACACTTAGACTATTGCAATGCACTCTAGATGGGCTGCCCTTGAAAACAACTCAAAAGCTACAGCTGGTCCAGAATGCAGTGATGTGAGTGGTTATAAGAGTGCCTTGGTAGTCCCACATAACACCTCTGCTACAGGAGTTTAACTGATTACCAGTGAACCTCCAAGTGCAATTCAAGTTGCTGGTTGCTACCTACAAAGCTCTTCATGGCCTAGGGTCTGGCTCTCTGAATGACCAGATTTCTCCCATTGTTTCTGCCCATTCCATAAGCCCACTGACAGAGTGGGCTTGCTTTGTTTCTCATCTCTTAAGCAATGCCATCTGATGGGGCACCTACCCTTTGGAACAACGTTCTCCCATAGGTTTGAACAACCCTGATCCTGCTTTCCTGGCTTTTTTCCCAGGCCATGCCATAGGTTGGCAGTTATGTCCACCTGGATTAAGCTATGTTGGGTTTCTCCATGGTTCATGTCTGTTCCCCCGTTACGATCACTTGTTATTTATTTTCTGGTCTAATATATTGTGGTTTGTTTTTTATTTGTTTGCTGCCCAGAGTTTCTGTTGAGCTGGCTGGCCTTAGAAATCTAAATTATAAATAAATAAATAAATAAATAAATATAAATAAAAAGTCAGCAATGCTTTTATGCTCCTATTGTTTAACCAGCAGTTCTCAAAATAACTAAAAGCATTTTCCAAATAAAATGAACAGATGTGCTGTCTTGTGATTAATAAAATATAGCCAACCTTCATCTCTACAAATTGTGCAATTTTTAGTGAATGCAGTTTGCAAGAAACCTTTAATATATATTTAGAGAAAATGTGGGGGTATGCTTTGGCTGAACTTGAAAAAAATGGTAAGCAGGATTGGTTAGTACTTGGGAGATAGTATTATTATTATTCCCAGTTAGTACTTGCAAGACCACACACACACACAAATCCCTGGGATGATGATAATGATGATTGTTATTATTTAAATGTATTGTAGCCTCCCAACTCCAGTGGACTCTGGGCAGCTCAGCCCAACTCACCTCACAAGGTTGTTGTTGTGGGGAAAATTGGAGGAGGAAGGAGTATTTGGTATGTTTGCCACCTTGAGTTATTGATAAAAATGATCATCATCATCATCATCATCATCATCATCATCATCATCATCTAAGCTAAGCTATATACCCAGGAAGAAATAGAGAGAAGGACGCAACATTGGTAAACCACTTTCACACTGTCACCAGGAGTCAAGCTCAACTTTTCTATTTATCTACCTACCTACTTACCACCAGATCATAATTTACACAGTCTTACCCTGCTATTTTCTTTATCCCTGAATAATGCATCACTATGCTGGCAAGGCCAAATAGTCACATACAGACTCATCTACATACATGTACTTTCATGGGACTATCATTACAGAATAATATTTGATGAGATTCAGGTGTAGGAAAATACTGAGAATTGAAAAAAAAAAAGGGCCAAGATGCTTCTATATTATCCAAGAGCTACCAGATCTGGGGTGGAAAAATCCAGCTGACCATAAATAGCACTAAAGAGTTAAGACTTTTTTTTCTCTATATCTGCTGCTGCCCAGAGCAGCCCAGATCTTGTAGTCCTAACTATCAAAAGTTGCTTAATTCTCCATTAAATTTTGGTATCCAGATATGAGACAGATACGAGACATCCTTCCATAAGAAGGTCTGTAAGTTGTGTTTCATCTTACCCAGATAGTTGAAAATCATAACCACTGTTATTTTAATAATCTGTTTCCTTCTTGCTAGCTCCAATCTGAAGCCATTGGGAAGGAAACAGAAGGCTTATCTCCTTCTCTCTTCTTTGAAATATAGAGATGTAGTAGCTTTAACCATCAATGCACATTTGGATTCATTTTTAAATTATCTTCCTTTTGAAGGTCAGTCATGTTCTAGAGGGCACCAAGATGGTCTCCCATTGAACTTTCTACAAGTTTTATTTTGTTGACCTAAATGAGTAATCTGATCTTTGACATTTACTGTTCCAATGCCAATTAAGTATTGCAGAGAATTTTAGAAGGCACAAGAAAGTGAGATATTTATAGCAAATAGGCAAAACACAAATAATGTGCAAAACTGACATGAGGTAAGAATATGAAGTGCAGCAAATATCCAGGATGGCTTATTTACAAATGAAAATTCTCATTGGTAAACTATTAACTTGGAGGTACTAAATTTATGACAGTTTAGGAATGAATAAAACTGAGGAATGGAGATTGAATATATTAATTGTATTTCATAAGACTATATTTAAAACCAACTTTCTTCTAGATCATAAGTGCATAAAATAACAATTCATGACTAATTAGAGTTCAACTGTTAGAAGAAACTAGAAGTCTTTAAGTCACCTGCCTCTCTGCATTATTTCAATAGATTTTTCCCCTTCTGATTTCTTCCACTTATTCTTAATTTGAAAGTAAAGACTTTCTCAAGTCATACTTGACTCATGATGATGACATAGACACACATACTGTATATAATTTTCTTAATGAAGAACTGGTTTGCCATTGATTTATTCTAAGATCCGCCCCCCAGTTACTCAGTTTACCTTGGGATCTCTAGCAGTTTTCCCCCAAGGACTAACCAGCTCCAACTCTGAGTAGCTTTCTGAGATCAACCAAGATTAGTTATCTGCTGTCACCTCTGTAGGTGTCTTTTTTCATTTTTTCCTTATTTTTGTTTGTGCTTCTGGCCAATTCATTTTAGTATTTTATTTTCTTAAAATATAGATTGATGTCATCATCCCAAATCTATGAACAATGGCATATCTTTATTCCTTAATTTATATTAATAGCTTGATAAAGTTATTAGTTTAAGAGTGTTCACACTTGGAATGTACTGTATATGCATGTCATGGTGTTGATATTGTGTGTACACTAATTTTTGTCCCCTGTATTTATACAAAAAGTATGATCATAACAGAAACAATTCCATACCAAGATAACAGTTTCTTATAAGCTTTTTTTTCGGTGCCATCACAAATCAGATCTATTGAATCTATTGATGACTGGATATACAGTAGGCTAACCATACTTTTATAAAATATATGAAATGCAACATTAAAAAGGCAGTATGGTCTTTTTAATCAATATACACTTGAAAATATGGAACTTAGCCCTTAGTTAAGTGAACATTGTAAACATATTTTTAAAGATAATATAAATAGTATTTTATCATTATTAGACATGGAGAGAGCTGTTGATGTCATGAAAATAAGGGAGAGAAATAAAATCAGCAATTTCATGCTCAAAAATGTTTTTGTATTTGTTAATCCATATGGTTTTGAAGCTTCTGTGCATATCCATCTTCTAAGATTTTTCATATGACTTCATCTGACTGCATATAGTCAGAGTGCCTACATAAGTCCCACAAGAGAGATTGCCATCTCCCACTAATACTTCATCTTTGGTTTGGTTGGCAGTGGGAGAACTTCACATATAATGTTCTATTTCCATATAATCACTTGACTCAAGCCAATGTTAAACTTTTCACCTGCTCAAGCTCTTCATTTTCAAACCGCACTGAGGGAGCTCAAAGCAATAACAAAATTGGCAGATGTCCCAATGTCATCAGTCGAGTAGGGAAAGGGAGGAGGAGAATTCAAGATGTTACACTACTGTGCAAAATGTCAGCAATTAAAATTAATTAAAACTCATTAAGAAACTCCCACTTTCAAGCTCCCCATTGGTGTATATTTAATTTTGGTATCACGGCTGTGGTCACCCTAGGTAGAGGTCATTAAACAGGTAGAAAGAAACCTGAGAGAAAAAGGGCTTATTTAAAATAGGGCGTGTTTCCTTTTTTCTTTCTTTCTTTTTCGTGCAAAATTATTAATTATAAATGACTGAGGCGAGGTTTACTTTTCATGTCTGCCTAGCCAGTTGTAGTTGTTGTTATTATTATTCATATTTATATGGCCGCCCATCTCACACAAAGCAATTCTGGGTGGCGTTCAACAATCATAAAGGTTTCATGTGGTTTCATCCACAATCTGGTTTCATCCACAATCATATAGGAAAGCAGGAATGTTAAAGCTTCCTATCTTCCCTTGGTTACTTCCAATTCATCATCCCCATATACTTTTGAGATCTGCTGTCTTCTTCACATGTTTGCCACTATTCTTGGAGTCTCCTGTGTGTTAGACCCTTGCTTTTTGCAACAGGAAGGTGTTTCTCTCTCTCAAAAGTAACTCCCCATACTAATTAGCATCTGGAAAATCTGAATCAGGAGTTATCCAAGTAGCCTGGTCAAAGAGAACTCCCTCCGCTGAGAGAGAATTGACAACTTGTGGCCCTGAAAAGCCTTTAGTGTGCCCCATATTCCATCTAAACCTTGTTGCTGAATTGTAATCATGATTGTGATAAAAGGAAGAAATTATAAACACATGGAGAGCAATCATATTAACCATATTTAATTAAACTTAATGTTGGTCCACCTGAAAAAAGTAGTATACTTCTCTAAGACATGAGGCCTCTATTAATTGGGGATAGGGATGTGTTAGAGGAAGCTGGGAAATGGGAAACAGTGTTTCATTTCCACTTATAATTCTAGACTCATTCTGAAATGATGAAGTAGGGAAAAAGCTTTCTAAATGCTGAGGTGTTTTCATTTGGAAAGAAATGAAAACAACAAAAACAATTATAACTTGGTAAAAAGCCCTAATTCCACCTCATATTAATGTGTCTTAAAACCAATACTCTTTAACAAAGCAAATAGTACAGGGCAGCCATAGGAAAGATGGGATATTATTTCAGTTAGAAGAAAATAATAATAATAATAATAATAATAATAATAATAATAATAATAATGTGTTATGCATTCAGATTGCATTGGATTCTAATTTTGATTGCACTGCTTAATAGAAATAATTTGCTTCAAAATCCTTTCACTTTGGACTGAATGTCTAACCCTCTGGTAAGTCTATATACTGCTTCTTTAGAGGACAATGCATGGAGTTTCTAATTCTAATTGTGATGTTGATCCAACTTAACAATTGTTTCAAATGCTTTATCCAGAAAGAACATGCAATTCAGAAGTTTGGCTTCAGATAAATGAGAATGTATCCAATTTTATAGTATACTTACTCATTTAATCTAAATATATTAATCAAAACAGGTGCATTTTGAAAACAGAGCCCATCCAAAACTAAAGATTTGAAAAACGAATGTTGGGTGATCTAAGCCTGGAATTTATTGATTTATAGCAAGAGCCGCAACAGTATTATTATGCAGACACCATGACGCCAGCTGGCAAGGTTGAGTATCCCTGTCAGTGAGTACAGAGGCAATATTTTCTCTGCCTCTGACCTCACTGGGTTGAAGAACAACTTTCCAATCCCATAGTTCTAAATTAAAATGCCATCCAGGCCTCAGAGAAGCCCCTTTCCATATCTCAGGTCCCAGGTCCCAACCTGGTATGTCACAATAATCCCCTTTCACTTTCTTGGTTCCTCCAGATGGTCACTAAAGTTGTATCCTTATTTGTCGTGCTTTCTCTGGCCCTTTAAAGAATGACCAACCTACCTCTTATAAAACTGGCTCCTAATGTATTTCAGTTATATGAGTAGTGTGGACTTGGCGAACA
This sequence comes from Charina bottae, assembly GCA_023362775.1. Lineage (NCBI taxonomy): Eukaryota > Metazoa > Chordata > Lepidosauria > Squamata > Charinaidae > Charina > Charina bottae. The sequence continues at coordinate 184,564,369 of JALMGJ010000003.1, forward strand.
AACATGGTGATTCTGAGCATGTGGCAAAACCAGCCTCTGGATAAACTGCTAGAACAGCTAATAGTGAGTGTTGTTGGGAGCGAAGTTCTGGAGGGCTACAGTCTCCCAACCCTGCAATGTAGCAACTCATTAGAAGTGGAAGAGTTGTACTACCTCATGGAAAGAGCAGACTCTTAGGCATTGATCAGTGTGATATCCCTAAATCTTTCCCTGCTACTGACATAATAATAATAATACATGGTTCTCATACCTGGCCCTAATATTTTTGCCATTGAAGACAGATATAGAGGCTGATATCCAATATAGCTAATCCCACCAAATGGGGTAAGTTGAGGATTCTGAAATTCAGATGATAAATTTTGAAGTCTGCAGGCAGGATGGGCCAAAGAAGATGGTCACTTCAGGTGTCTGTTGGTGATGGTGCTCTGGAGACTGATACCATTGAACACTTATTTTATTTTATTTTTTATTTTATTTTATTTATTTATTATTTATTTTATTTTATTTTATTTTATTTTATTTTATTACTTTATTACTTTATTATTTTATTTTATTTTATTTTATTTTATTTTATTATTTATTTTATTTATTTTATTTTTTTATTTTTATTTTTTATTTTATTTTATTATTTTATTTTATTTTATTTTATTTTATTTTATTTTATTTTATTTTATTTTATAATTTTATAATTTTATAATTTTATAATTTAATTTAATTTAATTTAATTTAATTTAATTTAATTTAATTTAATTTAATTTAATGATTTAATTTAATTTAATTTGTTCCTTGGTATATTGAGAAGCACCAGGATTTGAAGCAGATGAAAATATGACTAAAGTGATGGTGGTAGAAGATGAGGAACAAGGATGACAGAACATGGGTGTGAGCTCAGTTTCAAGCCTATAGTGGGGAGGGTGACCAAAACATAAATAATTTTTTGCCATTATTGCATCTGCAGAACGCTGTAAAGCAACACTATTTAGAGTTTCCCAGATTTTGTTAGGACAGCAAGGGCAGAAAGATCTAGTTTGTATTTTTGTGATGGTCTGCCCAGTCATTTAATGGATAAAATCACTCATACGAGCATAAAGCTGAGGTCTTCTATTGGTTCAGGGTGAAGTATCATCATATTATCATTTGATAATATGGCCAAATGGGAAATATAGTAGAAGTCCTGACTTGGTGCCTAGAGACTGCCAGGGCCTGTTAGGCTGATTCAACCCAAGCAAGAGGGGGTGACTGTTAATTCAGAAATCTACTGATTATGGAATTATTCTAACTCTGTCTCTGGATGAGGTAGTGCTTCCCCTAAAAGAGCAGGCTCATAATCTTGTGCTTCTCTTGGACTCACAACTCCTGCAAGAAGAGCAAGACCATGACCAGAAGGAAATACAGATGGAAGAAGGAGAAGGAGAAGGGTCTTTATTGAAGTCAGTGACCAGTCCATAAAACACATACATAAAACTGTATTGATTAACCAATTAGGTGAACAGGCCAGAACCTACATATAAGGTGACAACATTTGGCACACTTAAGAAAATGGAATCATTTGAATCTGTAAATAAAAGTTTTAAGTAAAATTGGTCAAAGTGACCAGGATATTTAAATGGTGTGGGGTTAACATCTCGGGGGTGGGGGGTTTCAAGGTAAAATGGACAGTATAATAAAACATGTTAGGTGATTGCAATGACTCCTTCACCATATGGGCAAAGTCTGAAATTAAATGGGATTCCTTTGTATCTCCCCTCTAAGACTGCGGATGGAAACATGCTGCTTTCTAAGTAAAAAATTGAGTCCAATTCAAGGTTTAATTATTACCTATAAAACCTTATGTCTTGGGACCTGGGTATCTTCAAGCCCACCCATCTTGGGTGGACTCTGCTCACCTAATGTGTATACAGAGTGCCTGCAGAACTCCCCACATATTGAAACACTCCCACACACTTCTCCCTGGCAGGAAAATCAACCAACAGTCACTGTCCCAAATGTGTGGCAGGCAGGGTTGGGGGATTCTAGGTATACCCAACCCCTCATCAGCCTTCCCTTTTAGGCTCTAGCCAGTTAGTTGGAACATTTTTCAGGTTTCTTTTTGACAGCTCAGGGTATTTATTTATTGCTGTGGGAATATCAGTTTCTGAATCTCCTGGAAGATTGAGTTGATATTCCCTTGGCAAAAATAGCTTGCTGCCCTGAAGTTCTCTCCAAGTCTTCCAGAGCTTCACTGGCCTTCCTCACCTTTGCTTTGGTGCTGAGCTACCCATCTTGGTGACCATTCAGCTGGCTTGTTCTGGCTTCCTCTGTCCCATTTCTGTAGCCACTTACACTGATGTCAGTCAATTCCAGCCTAGTGGTCTTCTACCAGACGCCCATCCACAAGATGATGCCAGTACACCTAGCCTCCTCACTCCATCTCGCTGCCACCACCTGTGGGACCTGTTGCTATGGTGCTGCAGCCAGGACTTTGCTGTACCTATTTCCCCATGCCACCGATGGTTACTTACATGCTCTTACCTGATGTGACTTCCTAGGCAAGCCTCACAACCAGATTGGAAGCCAATCTTTCTTAGGGAAGGGTAGAGCAGTAGATGGTTACTTTTGGAGAACAGCTGATGGAAGGCTTCTCATTCAGGCTAGTTTGCTACTAGATAAGAATGAAACATAGCTTGGTCCCTCTTCCCTCAGATTTGATATCAGTTAAATCCACAGGGGTACAAAGAAAGCTGCTGAGCCCAATCTGCCAAGCAATTAGGCACTTTTGATAGCTCACGGTCAATTTTTTTTCCTGCCATTGTCCCTAAAGCTCTGCTTGTCCTGCTAGAGATATCATTCAGAGTCTCCCTGGAAACACTTTGCAGTAAGCCTCATGTTTCAGGTTGCACTGGATTCTTAGTATTCCAAACTGCATCTGTTTAATCCTGAGCTGGGGACTATGTAATGTGTTTTAAAAGTTCTAGCTAAAAATATTCCTATGGATTGAACTTTTCAAAAACCAATATGTGATATCGACCCCTAGAAGAAGAAAAGTGTGACAGTGAAAGTCAGCACTTGTGCATGATGCACGAGGATAGCTGCTACATGAATTCTGCAGTCTTTTAAATACCAATAGGGCAATGGATATCCAGGAAAACCGACTTCCTTCACATTTAGATGTATCATAGAACTCAACCTTATGTCCTGCTATCCACAGCATGAAAATGCCTTACTAACAACTTTAAAGGACATGTCCTTATAACATTATCTCTATCTCATACCCAGAAAACTCTGGAGGCAGCCTGAAGTTGTTGTTTAAATGGTTCCACTATTCTACAATATACAATACCTTGATGACAATGCTGTTGATGATCTGCCCAGATGCTGTGGCTACTTAAGCCTAATGTGACCATGACTCCTTCCCATGTTATTTCTGGATACTGCCCTATATGATCATTTTGGCATGGGCTTTAAGACAGACCAGATATTAACATTGTATAGAGGTATCTGCTCCATAATGCAAATTAAATCTTATGTGGACCTCTTACATACATGGATCTGTATAAGACCAGTACAACTGCTTTAAAATATGTGTAACTCCCTGGCTTTCTCCATTATCCAGCGGATATTGGCAATTTGGTCTCTAGTTCCTCTGCCTTTTCTAAAAAAAGCTTGTACTTCTGGCAATTCTCGCTCCATGAATTGCTGGAGTCTACCTTGCAGGATCTTGAGCATTACCTTACTGGCATGTGAAATAAGTGCCACTGTTCGATAGTTTGAACATTCTTTAGTGTTTCCCTTTTTTGGTATGGGGATATAAGTTGATTTTTTCCAATCTGATGGCCATTCTTGTGTTTTCCAAATTTGCTGGCATATGGCATGCATCACCTTGACAGCATCATCTTGCAAGATTTTAAACAGTTCAGCTGGGATACCGTCGTCTCCTGCTGCCTTGTTATTAGCAATGCTTCTTAAGGCCCATTCAACCTCACTCTTCAGGATGTCTGGCTCTAACTCACTGACCACACCGTCAAATCTATCCCCATTATTATCTTTCCTATACAGATCTTCCGTATATTCTTGCCACCTGTTCTTGATCTGTTCTGCTTCTGTTAGGTCCTTGCCATCTTTGTTTTTGATCATACCCATTTTTGCCTGGAATATACCTCCGATGTTTCTAATTTCTATTCTATTCTATTATCTTCTTCCACTTCCACACATTGCTTATTTAAAAATAATTCCTTATTTCTTCTGGCTAACCTCTGGAATTTTGCATTTAATTGGGCATATCTCCCCTTATCACTGTTGTGGTATGTATGTATGTATGTATGTATGTATGTATGTATGTATTTAATTAATTAATTAATTAATTGATTAATTAATTAATTAATTTGTATTACCACCCATCTCCCCCAACCTTTTGCTTTCCTTCTTTCTTGGACTACTTCCAGTGTTTCAGCAGACAGCCATCTTGCCTTCTTGGTTTTCTTTTTCTTTGGGATGTTTTTTGTTGCCGCCTCCTGAACAATGTTGCGAACTTCTGTCCATAGTTCTTCTGGGACCCTATCTACTAAATCTAGTTCTTTAAATCTATTCTTCACCTCCACTGCATATTCCTTAGGAATATTAGTGAACTCATATCTTACTGATCTGTGGGTCTTCCCTATTCTCTTTAGTCTGATTCTAAATTTTGCAATAAGAAGTTCGTGATCTGAACTACAGTCAGCTCCAGGTCTTATTTTCACCTACTGTATAGATGTCTGCTACCTTTGGCTGCAAGGATGTAGTCAATCTGATTTCGGTGTCGACCATCTGGTGAAGTCCATGTATAAAGTCATCTTTTAGGTTGTTGGAAGAGAGTGTTTGTTATACACAGTGAGTTGTCTTGGCAAAATTCTATCAGCCTATGTCCCACTTCATTTTGTTCTCCCAGACCATGCTTACCTGTAATTCCAGGTGTCATTTGACTACCCACCTTAGCATTCCAGTCTCCTGTAATGAAAATAACATCTCTTTTTGGTGTATTATACAGTAGGTGCTGCAAAAAGAACTGATCTACTTCTGCTTCTTCAGCATCTATGGTCGGGGCATATATTTGAATCACTGTGATGTTAAATGGCTTACTCTGAATTTGAATTGAGATCATTCTATCATTTTTTGGATTGTATCCAAGCACTGCTTTAGCCACTTTATTATTAATTATGAAGGCTACTCCATTTCTTCTGTGGTCCTCTTGTCCACAGTAGTAGATCTGGTGGTTATCTGATGTGAAGTGGCGCATTCCAGTCCATTTAAGTTCACTGACACCCAAAATGTCTATACTTAATCTTGCCATCTCACCAATAACCACATCCAATTTGCCCTGGCTCATAGATCTTACATTCAAGGTTCCTATGGTGTGTTGACCTTTAGAACATCAGATTCATAGTTCACCACCAGCACCGTCAGCTGCTAGCCATCCTTTTGGTTTTGAGCTAGCTGCGTCATCACATCTGGGGCTAGTTGAACTTATCCTCTGTTCCTCCCCAGTAGCATTTTGACCATATTCCGACCTGGGAATCCCATCTTCCGATGGTATACTGACATGTCTCTGGTTGTACTGATCCATTTAGTTTTCATGGCAAGAATACTGGGGTGGGTTGCCATGACTTTCCCCAGGGATCGTATTTAGTCTGAAATCTCTGCCATGACCTTCCTGTCTTGGGTGTCCCTTTATGGTTTAGCTCAGGGGTCGGCAAACTTTTTTATGCCAGGAGCCATTTTGACATTTATAAAATTTATAATATCACTCGAGGGCCAGGGGTTGGGGTTTGCGGGCGGGAGCCAATCGCATGGAAGGGGGTGGGGTTTGCGGTTGGGAGCCAATCACGCACACTTAGGGCCCGCTGCCGCGCCTGCCCCCGCCACGCACACCATGCCCACTGCCGCGCCTGCCCCCGCCACGCACACCATGCCCGCTGCTGCGTCTGCCCCCGCCACGCACACCATGCCCGCTGCCGCGCCTGCCCCCGCCATACACACCACGCCCGCTGCCGCGCCTGCCCCTGCCATGCCTGCCTGGGGAAGAGCCACACTCAAGGGGCCAAAGAGCCGACCCCTGGTTTAGCTCATGGCATCACTGAGGTACTCAAGCTCCAGCACCATGACAAGGTAACAATCTCCTTTGCTGGAGATCGATTAAATAAATAAATAAATCTATATATTTATATTTCACATCAACTGCACTTTGCATAGTGATGCATATTTTTGCTACATAGGGCAATTTCCCTGTTGTAGAAATTAACTGTCTCTGGTTTGAGATGGGTGGCTATACAAATTGAATGAATGAATGAATGAATGAATGAATGAATGAATGAATGAATAAATAAATAAATAAATATTTCCATCTCACCAGAAAGAACAGGAGAGGTTTATTATATTTTTTTTTAAAAAAGAGGAGTATCTAGTTCGGTTTCCATTTCCCCCTGGGTAATCACTTACGTTTTTGTCTCCTACTGTTTCATCCACTGCCCTCATAGTGTCATTACTGCAAGCAGTTACATGGGTTTCATCAGTTAATGAGGACAGAAAAAGCTTTTGTTTACAAGACCTTATGCTGGAAACTTTCTTTCAGGAAGGTGACTGACAACCAAACCATTTCCTTAATCAGATATTGCCTTTTTTTTAAGCTTCCTTTCTATGTCAGACATGGGAAGTTCATACTTTAAGGATACTGGCTATAACCTGGAAAACTATTCAAATTATGCAGTATATAATACTTATATCATGTTCCATTAATTCCTGTTTAGCTTTATTTTTTCCCTCTGCTCATGCTATGCCTTTAACTTGATAACTTAAAAATCTGTCTCCAAGGACAAAAATATCTAAAACTTTAAGGTCTAATTAGAACTTCAAAGTACAGCCAACTTGTTACAGAAGTGATAGGTTTGATATGTTACAGGGCCATCACTTTGAAATAACTGTGTTCATAAGTTACAGATTTGCATTCCTAGACATTTCTCATTAAAAGTTGGTATTAATATTGTATGATAAAGACAATGAGATAATATCCTACCACAGAGATATACAGCCTAAGGTCACAGGGCCTACAGCTTCTGCCAAATTGTAATTTTTAATACGATACATTTGATTATATTAATTGCCTATAATTAATTTAAATTTATTTTAAAGTAAACATAATGTAGTTGTTCTGAACCTTTTGTCCTCATCCTGCCCATTGCTTGTATTACGGCCTTTGATATATCACTTAAAGGCCAAACGTGGCCTTTGACCTGAAAAGAAAAAGATTATGTATCTGCATCCTGGGAGCCAGTTTGGTGTAGTGGTTGAAGGCACTGGGCTAGAAACCAAGAGAGTGTGAATTCTAGTCCTGCCTTAGGCAAGAAGCCAACTGGTTAACTTTGGGCTGGTCATTACGTTTTAGCCCTAGGAAGAAGGCAATGACAAACCACTTCCAAACATGTTGCCGAGAATATTGCAGGGACCTGGCCATGCAGTCACTAGGAGTCAAGACTGACTCAAAGGCCCAAAATAAAAATAAAAATTGGTATCCTTCTCCACAGAAACCTGAACCTCCACAGAAACCTGAAAGAAAAGGGCAAAATACATACACAAAGTGGGATCCACATTTGTAATTGGCAGGGATACACTGATTTCTGACCTCATATTTTGTCATGTCAGCAGCATTCTCCTTAGCTTTGTAACTGCCCTTATGCCAACGCTCCTCTTTGTCTTCAACCCTGAACAAGGCAGAGAGAATTCTCCCATAGTTCCAAGTTACAGAAACTCATTCATTTCCTTCAGTGCTTCCTGTGGAGTGCTTCCTGTGGAGGAAGGAAGGGCACTTTGAAAATATCCCTGCGGGCTGGGAGACTTTCCAGAGCAACATGAAAGGCAGGACACAGCACTATAATGAAAAAGAGAATTGGCAAAAACGATCTCTTTCTGCTTCTTCAAGAGACAGCACCTTTAAGAGCAGTCTTTTACTTCAATGGAAGGCTCTAGTATGGATCCACGCCGTAATTTTTAAACAATCCAAATAGAAAATATTTGAAATGTACTGACTAATAGTAGTACCCAGGAATAGTATTCATTAACCAACCAACCAAACAAAAAATGGAATCATACATTACTTTTTCATCTATTGAAAATAAAGGAAAGCTGATGAAAACAAATTATGGTTTGAAGCCTAAGATAACCGATGTAAGTCTGTGAAATGAGATCATCTTACACTCTCTTCTCCTTTGCAATCATCTCTGTTTGGCAAAGAAATTCTCGGAAAGTTGGGAATGTGTCGAATAGCTGGTGGGGTGAAAATAACTACAGTTTGGGAGAAGTCAATCCAGAGAAGCCTTTCGAGGTTGAGAGTGTTTGCAAGAGGGTGTCAGGGTTCATGTCTATGAATCCTGCCATTAGAATTAGCCATGGCATAGTGCTTGCATAGTAGTTAGGAGGGGGGATGGCAGTTGAGTGTTATGTCTGCTGCTGGAAGCTAGAGACAGCTCGGCCAAGGTCACGCACCTGCAACGGAGTGGAGATGGGACCGTTTGCTTCATGAGATCATCGTTGTTGAATTGGCGCGCAAGGGGGATGGTTAGGAGGGGGGATGGCATATTATTGCAAAAAGACAATAATGATCAATATATGCCTTGTGCATATATTTCTCGTAAATTTACTGAGGCTGAACAACGTTGGTTGGTTTGGGAAAAGGAAGCGTTTGCAGTGCGACATGCTCTAGCTACATGGCGACACCTGCTGGAGGGTTCGCCTCATCCATTTGAAGTCTTTACTGACCATAAAAATTTGGAAACACTTAAAACGCCTCGGAAATTAAATCCTAAACAAATTCGTTGGGCTGAGTTTTTCAGTAGGTTTAATTTCACTTTAAAGTATTTGCCAGCTGGGAAAAACTTTTTAGCAGATGCTTTGTCTAGGTTACCACAACATGACACCCAAACAGAATTGGTGGTATCTACAGTAATGTCTCCGCAACAATTGGGATTATCAAACCAGGAGGAGCCTGGTCCTGAAAGTACCAGACCACCTACACCTGTACAGTTGCAAGGGAACGTGGCTCTCACTAGAAGCAAGGCCAAACAAACGAAAACTCCATGTGAACCCTCCCTAGAAAAAGAACTTAGAACCGCTATGGAGACTGATGATTGGTGGAAAGAGCACAAGCAAACTTTAACTGAAACGAATGGGGTGTGGTGGAACGGAGACAGGTTATATGTTCCAGAGACTGTGAGAAAGGCTATTTTACAACGCTGTCATGATAGTAAAATTGCAGGACATTTTGGATTTGTAAAAACTTTACATTTGGTTAGAAGGCAATTTTGGTGGCCAACATTGAGGAAAGATGTAAAACAATATGTTTTGTCATGTCATGTTTGTGCTTCCATGAAAAAAGCGCCCCGGAAACCTGTGGGACTGTTGCAATCTGTGGCTGAGCCAACAAGCCCATGGAAGCAAATTTCAATGGATTTTATTGTAGACTTACCAGAGAGTAAAGGCAAGACTGTAATATGGGTAGTGACTGACTTATTCTCTAAGCAAGCTCATTTTATTCCTTGTAAAGGATTGCCATCTGCTGGTCAACTAGCAAAGTTATTCATTTTGCACATCTACCGAGCGCACAGCGCCCCCTTGCGGATTATAAGCGATCGCGGAAGTCAGTTTACCGCCAAATTTTGGAAATCGTTTTTAAAATTAATTGGCACTGAGCAGGGTCTCACCTCTGGGCACCACCCCCAGACGAATGGGGCTTGCGAACGGCTTAACTCTGTATTGGAACAGTATTTACGGTGTTACATCAGTCATCAGCAAGATAACTGGGTGGAGCTGCTACCTTTTGCTGAGGTAGCTTATAATAATGCTGTTCATCAGAGCACTGGATTCTCTCCATTCAAAATAGCTACGGGCCAGGATTTTGTCCCTATTCCTGAACTACCTGACCCTGCCATAATTCAACAGACTGATCCTGTACTGGCAGATGAATGGATTACAAAAATACGATCAAATTGGCCTATAATGTTGAATATATTGCAGGAGGCCAAAGATTCTTACAAAACCTGTGCTGATCATAAACGGGCTCAAGAATGGCCTTTAGTGGTGGGAGAAAAGGTTTACCTGTCTACAAAACATTTGAAATCAACTCAGCCATCCAAGAAACTGGGGCCTAAGTTTATTGGCCCTTTTCCTATTGTGAAAGTGATCAACCCGGTGGCTGCTCAGTTAGACTTGCCAAAGAACCTTCGTAGAGTACATCCTGTCTTCCACATCAGTTTACTGAAACCAGTTAAACCTGCTCATCAATGGCATCCAGATCCAGTGACGCCTCTACCTATCATGGTGGGAGATAACGAGCATTTTGAGATTGTGAACATTTTGGACTCCAGAATGCACAGAGGAAAATTACAGTATTTGGTTCAATGGAAACATTTGCCTGTGGGTTTGAGGAGTGGGTTGATAAAATCCATGTTTCAGCGCCAAGGTTATTAAAGAAATTCCATGATCAATTCCCTGCTAAACCTGGTTAACTGCACAATTGTTATTGTTTCTGTTTTTCAGATCTCAGTGCCTCCCATTGTCTTGCAGCCTGAAGATTTTTGGAATTGTTCCATCTGCCTTTATGTATACTTATACTTTCTCACCTTTCTGGTTCTTTGCATACTACTCTTTCTTTTGGAGGGTCGGCATGTCAGGGTTCATGTCTATGAATCCTGCCATTAGAATTAGCCATGGCATAGTGCTTGCATAGTAGTTAGGAGGGGGGATGGCAGTTGAGTGTTATGTCTGCTGCTGGAAGCTAGAGACAGCTCGGCCAAGGTCACGCACCTGCAACGGAGTGGAGATGGGACCGTTTGCTTCATGAGATCATCGTTGTTGAATTGGCGCGCAAGGGGGATGGTTAAGAGGGCATAGTTTGGCGGGAATTAGCATTCAAGTCTTTAGGAGTGCTTCAATGAACATGTATCCTGAATAAAGCTTTATCTGCATTTCAATGAATTGCATGGAGAAGTGTTTATTGGGACATTGTTGTTGAGATCATCACAGAGGGGTGAGTTTGAAACTTTTTGTCTATGAACTTCTATAAGCTAGTATAGAGGAGTACAGAGATAACTTTGAAAAAGGAAGGCAAGAACCATTAAGCAAGCAACCCAGACCTGGAAAGAATAAGGGGTGAGAAAGAAACTGATGCCTTGATTCTGTTTGGTATAAAAGGAGGCAGAGGAATACTCTGGCAATCTTTTAAGATTCTGTCATTACATCTCCCCGTTGGGGGAGATGGGCGGTCATATAAATTTAAATAATAAATAAATAAATAAATATCTATAACAATAGTAGTTCTTGCATTATCTGTTCCCTGACCTGGCCTACCTCAAAGAGCTGACAGCTATTTTAAAAAACAAGACTCTATAGATGCACTGAAGTTATAGTTAGTGTCTCCCAAGTTGCTTAGCAATGTGAAAATATTGTGGTAACCCAACATAAAACATTTCTTCTCCTTATCCTTGAAAAGACATTTAGAGGATTCATCATGATGCTTACTACTAGTTGAAGTAACCAAATATTTTATCACAAACAACTACAGTAGTTTGGCTGCTGCACTCTGGAGGAAGCTGTCTTTTTATTCTATTCTGTGACCATGGAAATGAATGAATAGCACCATGCGCAGAGGTTTCAGGTTCAGGAACTAAACCATGTTTCTAAAAATAAAGAAAAGAGAAAAGGGCATCTTAGCTTTGATCAAATAGTAAATACAATGGCCATCCTAAAGTGATGTGACTTTTATGAATCCAATAAAATCAAATAAATTACCCCATTCAACTCCGTGGAGGACAAAGTTCCCTAAGTTGTAGGAGATTCATTCTGCACAACGTTTAACAAATTGGTATGAATCATTTCAGCATTTCAGGATTAACAGTGGCAACACTGTAAACCAATTGTATGATTTTTAAGCCCAATATTTTCCAATGGTCAAAAAGTAACTCTTTGATTCTCAGAGCTTTGTTAGATGGCAATCTATTATTCCTCACAGTTTCTCTGTACAGGACAAATGCTATCTCCAGTATTTGAAAATTTTTGACTATATGTACTAATGATGTAATATCTTTCTATGTTCATAGTCAAATCTTCATAAAAAAAGGTATAATTAGGAACTAGCTGATTTAACTTAGTCCAATAAATATTGCTATTCTTAATGAAGCTTAGGGCCAAATTATGAGTGTCCAGGGACATCTATGATTACATCTTAAGGATCATTTAGATTAGAGATACGGAAGGAAAGGAGCTTATCAGATACAAAGTGTATGTGAACTTCAAGAGGTGCTTCAGTAGGATAATGCTTCAGTTAAAATGAATCCTTGAAATAAGTGGCACTTTCTTTGAAGAATCAGATTGGCTGTCTTAAGTCACTGAATGCTAAAAGGGGCAGCACGCAGACTCTCTTTCATGGATTGAAGCAATTGGTCAAACAGAACTAAGCTCCTTCAAGATGTCTATGCTGAGGGGTTGTTGAGGTGGAACAACTCAATTTGCCAAACCAAAGTACCATCTTGAATCAGACAGTAACCTGCAATGATCCAGATTAAGGTAACACCTCAAAATGGAGTATAGCTGCTTTGCACCAACCTATAAAACCCTACCATCCCATTGTGCCATTTGTTCTCTGTGAGTCTGCTTTAAAGTAAAACAATCAGAATAGCCACCATAAGTCTTCATTTCTGGCTTTCCTCATCTAATTAGCATTTAGTGATTTATTTCCTTCCATTATAATATATAAATGAAGGCAGCTTCTCTCCTAAAAGGCACTTTATTTCATCAACAATAAAATACAGTACATACAAAAAGGCACTTTATTTCATCGACAATAAGATGCATACTAATGAACCTGGGCCATTTGTCCATTTGATTTATTTCTAAGATTGTCCTACAGCAAAAGTTCTTGGGGTACCGTTTTTTGTTTTTTCACAGTACAAGAAAAAGGGGGAGGTTATCACTTCTGAGTCTTAAAAAAAGCCAGAGTAGCCACTTCTCAATGCATGTGAATAGTAATAGTGTATACTATTTTTTTGTAATCCATTTAATCGTGGACAAGTCCCTGCAGTTTTCTTGGCAAGGTTTATCAGAAGTGGTTTGCCATTGCCTCCTTCGTAGGGCTGAGAGAAAGTGACTGGCCCAAGCTCACCCAGCTGTATTTGTGCCTAAGGCAGGACTAGAACTCACACTCTGCTGGTTTCTAGCTTGATGCCTTAATCTCTATACCTGGCTCTCATACTAAATGTAACAGTGGCTTATCTGTTTGTTTAATCAGCGATGTCATCAAAGTCAGCAAACCCCATGTGATGCAAATGTCACCAGGTTATGACCCTAATCAGATATGATGTGCATACCTCCTCCTCACGTGATGTTGGTGTCACAACGTCATGACACCTACCAGACATCATATGTTGAACCTAATCCCATCATCACTTTTGATGACATAACTGATTAAACAAATAGATAAGCCACCCAAGTTAGTATAGACTATTACTACTCACGTGCAATTAATGCTATGCATGCACACCCTTGGCTATCTCTTCTGGGATAAAAAAATATTCTATGACATGCCATTGCACATCTTAGTTAAACTCCCTGTGCTTTAGTTCCCGCTTTGATATACAGCATATTCTTAAATTATGTCTTTAAAAGTTAGTATTTAACAACCTTCTTTTATGAAATATTTAAAAAGCTGGGGGAGAGAGGGGAAGGTACTTTAAATCAAGTCAGTTTTGCTATAACATAAAGCATAGAGGTTTTGACCTCATAGATAAAGAAGTCTCAACCAGTTAAATTAGTGATCATTATTACTTAGATGTTCAGGCAGAAGAGAGGAACAAATTTGCTTTGGTCCATTCTCCAGAATTAGCTATTTTGCCATCTAATACTTTTTTCTTGAAATACTATATTTATCTACAGGAGGTAGAGAAGGGATGATTAGGAGTTCTTATAGAGTTTTGAATTCCTATCTTTACATATTCATTCCATGTAGAACTCTCTTACCTTTTATGATGAAGTGTCGAAGTAACTTCAAAATATTTTTGCAGCAAGGCAGATCGATTATTTTTTCTTTTTCTTTGAGTTACTAACCTCATTTAGAGCATCCACCTACAATGTCCTGGAGGATATGAGTATTAACAAAACAGGAAGGTATATGATGATTCAAGGGTATACTTTGGAATATGCGGTGATATATTTTTTCTCCAAATATTTTATACATATAAATCCATTTCCTGTCCAGTTGAAAAATAACAGTAAAATATGCAGATTAAAAGCAAAGAACAATAAAATTGGTGCATGATATGGTGGAAAGGGAATTTCATAAAGCATGCTGAACCAGCAGTCCAACTTAAGTCTGGGAAAATTGTTAAAGTTATTTGGTTAAAGTATTCTATGCAGAATTAAACGCATGGCATTTCCTTCACTATGAACCTGGCCTGAAAGTGGAAATTTACAAGTCCCTCTGTTGCAAGCATGTAGCCGTAAACAACAGGTGCCCTTCTAGCCAAAACAAAATTCTTATCTGCCTTTTTCCCAGGGGAAAAGTATCTAGAGGGAAAGCCAATGTGCCACACTGCCATCGTGTGACGGTTTATAGTAAGTACAATTGCTACCAAAATGCTAGGCTGAAAGAGGTGCCCATATGAACCAATCAGAATTCTGAACCATGGGTATATCTCAGCTATGAACCATGGGTATTCATTCTCACTTATGTTCTCACTTATGTTCTTCCTATGCTTTCTTTATGTAGACTGCTATCTACATGTACTTGTATCTGAACTGTAACTATGCCTGGTCTTTGCACAGACCATGATGTTTTTCTTTCCTCACTTCTGGTGATGGAACTCTGCTTATGCTTTGATTTTTCCTTTTTGCAATAATGCACTATACATCCATTATTGCCTTATGCTATCAATAAAGATATTGTTAGCCTTACAACACATTGTTTGGATTACTTCAAGCCTGAAAAACCCCAAAGGTCACCATCATCTAATAGGTTACGGGCCCAGGCTGGATGGATCGCTGTTTGCTGCGCTGGATCTGGCTGTAACAACAGGGTTTGTTTTTAAGGCTGCATTTTGGAGTAAACGTGTTTTTCTTTGAGTGGTCAGCATGGCTGCTGCTGCAGGGCTAACCAGTCTGCCCTTTGAGCGTTTGAATGGCACAAACTATCGCACCTGGTGTGTGAAGATCAAGTCTTTCTTCCTAAAAGAGGGTTTGTGGAAGTATGTGAGAGACCCACCTCCAACTGGTGTTATTTCTGAAGAAGTGCAGTTGTGTTTGGATCGTGCATATGGCAACTTGATTCTGGGATTGGAATCATCACAGCTACTGCATATCAGCAATCTGCACACTGCACATGGATGTTGGGAAGCTCTTAAAGCCCTTTATTCCAAGCAAACCTCTGCTGCCATTGTTGGTCTATCACGTCAGCTTTACAATTTGAAGCTGCAGCCCGGTGGAAACGTGATGACCCACCTCCATAAAATCAAGACTTTGTTTCTTGAACTTGAGGAGCGGGATGTTGTGATCCCTGATACCCAGAGAGCTTGTGTTATCCTGTCAAGCTTGGACAAGAGCTTTGACATGCTCATCGAGGCAACTCAGACGTTGAGGCCCCAAGACCTAACTGTGGATTATCTTACAAATCGGCTGCAAGAAATCCAGCAAGCTTGTGATCTGGAGAAAATGCAGGGTAAGCCGTCTGTTGCTGTTCCTGAGGCTTCTGCACAGCGTTTTCCAGCTGGAACAGAGGCTGCGTGTGCTGTAAGGAGATGTTTCCGGTGCAACTCGACCCTACACTTCATGAGAGACTGTCCCCAGCCACCTCGCCCAGCCGGTGGAGCCAGTGGAAAGAGGTTCGTGCGAAAGAAGGGGAAGCAAGCGCCTAGACAACGTACCCAGGTGTCTGCTTTGCTCACAGCTGTGAGTAGACGTTCCCCAGAGACTTGGCTTTTGGACTCAGCCTGTAGCCAAATCATTGTGAACAATGAACGGTTGTTGTTATCAAAAAGCAAGCCTAAAATCCAACAGGTTGCTCTGGCTGATGGATCTATGGCTGATGTGTCCTTTCAGGGTGAAGTATACATTCCTTGTTTGGGGATAAATGTGCAAAATGTGTTGTGTGTTCCTACACTTGACTTTTCCCTCCTTAGCATTCCAGCCCTGGTAAAGTCTGGTTATACTGTTGTGTTCAAGGGTACTGGATGTTCTATTGAAAAAGATGGAATTGAATGTGCTAGGGGGAGGTTAGTGAATCAATTATATGAAATGCTTCCTAAGCAGGGGATTGTGTCAGGAAATTGTATTTCCAATGTTCCCCCACATAACAAATGCATTCACTATTATCACAGAGTTCTGGGATATCCCGGGTGGGGAAGTTTGTCCCAAATGGCTAAGGTGTATCCTGAACTAGGATCTAAAAGGTGTGATGACTTTCTTGATTGTACTGTGTGCAAACAATCCAAAATTAAGGCTGCTCCTGTTGCTAGGAAAAGTGGCAGGGTGTCAACTAGGCCTTTTCAGTTGGTTCATGGAGACTTAGCCGGCCCCAATGCTCCTAGTGAAGGGGGGCGCGTTTCATGTTCCTTTTGGTGGATGACCATACTCGCTATACGTTTTGTTATTTGCTCAAATCTAAAGCGGAGGCTTTTGCTCGCTTTAAGGAGTTTGTTGCAATGGTGGAGAGAAACTATGGCTATCAGGTAGGTCAGTTTCAATCGGATTGTGGAGGAGAATTTCTAGGCCATGAGTTTCAGAATTGGCTTCGTAGGAAAGGAATCTCCCATAGACTTGCCAATGTTTGTGTTCCTGCTGAGAATGGAATAGCTGAAAGGAAGATTGGTGTTGTTAATACCATTAGAAATAGCCTGATGTTAGATGCCCAGGTGCCAGCCCGTTTTTGGGGTGAGGCTACCATGACTGCAGTGTATCTGACTAACAGGGTGTGGAATTCATCTGTAAATGAAGTTCCCTACTTCCTTTTGTTTGGCAAGCACCCTTCGCTGAAGCACCTGCGTGTTTTTGGAACATTTGCATATGTGCATATTCCTAAGTCTCAGCGAAGGAAGAACCAGCCAAAAGCACAACGCTTAAGGTTTGTTGGTTACTCATCTAGATCTAAGGGTTACCGTTTTTCTGCAGGCTATGGTCGTGTGGTAGTCTCCAGAAGTGCTAATTTTGAGCACCCTACTGGTTGGGATAGGTTGAATGCTAGTTCAGAGGTATTGTTGCTATCTAGTGTACAACCAACTGTCCATGCTCCTGTGGCTGGACAACAACCAGTTCAGCTGCCTTCTGGTTCCCAGTCTCCTAGTGTGGTGAGAGGGTCCCCTCAGGTGAAGGAAGAGGAAATTTCACCTGAGCAGGATCAGGACCTGAAGGGGGAATCAGGTAGTGAAAAGGCAGAGGACAGTGATGAGGAAGAGGCAGTGGTAATTCCTCGTAGGTCTGCACGTTCCACAAAGGGTGTGAAACCTGACAGGTTTGTGATTCAGCAGGTGAGAGTGTGTCAAATCACCTGTGAACCTCAGTCTTTCCAGGAGGTGTTGCTTCTGCCTGTTGAAGAGCAGGAGAAGTGGAATACAGCAATGGATAAGGAGTTTGAGGCATTAGTGAATCAAAAGGTGTTTGAAGTCACTGATTTGCCCCCATCCCAGAAAGCTGTTGGTTCCAGATGGGTTTTCAGAAAGAAGCTTCTTCCTGATAATACAGTGCAGTACAAAGCCAGGCTTGTTGCTCAGGGATTTGCACAGGAGAGGTTTTTGAACTATGATCTCACATATGCACCCACAGCTAGACCAGAGTCTTTACGTATGGTACTTTCTCTGGCTGCACAGCGTGGACTTGTTGTCCATCATTTTGATGTTGACACAGCATATCTGAATGCAGATCTCCCTGAAACTGTGTACATGAAGCAGGCTCCTGGCTATGCTTGTGACAATTCTCAGAAGGTGTACAGGCTGCGCAAGGCGCTGTATGGATTGAAGCAGGCTGGACGTTTTTGGCATCAATGTTTAGATAAGGCGTTATCAAAGTTGAACTTTAAGAAATCAATTGCTGATCCTTGTGTGTATGTAAGAGGTTCTGGAAGTGATTACACGGTGTTGCTAACGTATGTTGACGATTTTTGCCTAGCAACTGGTTCTTTGCACCTTGTACAAGAGTTTGCAACACAATTAAGACAGTACTTTCAATTGAAAGACCTAGGTGAGCTGAAATACTATCTAGGTGTTGAAGTCACTAGAGCTCAGAGTGGTGAATTCTATCTGAGTCAGAAAAGAAAAATTGACCAATTGTTGAGTCAACTTGAAATGTCAAATGCAAAACCTACCAAAACACCAATGACTCTTGATTTCCTAAAGGGTGATGCATGTGAGGAAATTTGTCCTCAGCTTGAATTATATCACTCAGCTGTAGGAAGTTTGCTACACTTAACACAATGGTCACGCCCTGACTTAGCTTACTCAGTTGGAGTGCTCAGTCGTAAGGTTGCCAAACCATCCATGCGAGATTGGCAAGGGTTAAAGAGGGTCCTACGTTACCTTAAAGGCACAGCTGATTTTTGCCTTAAAGTGTCAACTACTAAAGCTGAAATGCCTGTGATTTATGCTGACAGCTCTTTTGCAGAAGAGGGAGACAGAAAGTCTGTGAGTGGCTTTGTTTGTTTGTTTGCAAATACACCCATTGCCTGGAGAGCAAGAAAACAAAATGCAATCGCTGTTTCCACGTGCGAGGCCGAATTTGCGGCCCTCAGTGAGGCAATCAATGAAATGTACTGGTTAAAGCAATTGTTTGCAGATCTTTCTGTAGATATAACCTCACCAATGACAGTGTATGAAGACTCCCAGGCCTGTCTTTCACTTGCTATCTCTGAAAAAATCAGAGGTCGTACGAAATATATTGATGTGAAATACAAAAATGTAAGACATGCAATTCAAGAAGGATTTATCCAATTAGAATATTGTCCTTCCGAGCTAAACGTGGCAGATAACTTCACGAAGGCTTTATCTCTTGAGAGGCATGCAACCATGGTAACCAGCTTGGGACTAGAACAAATGTGCCTGAAATAAAATCATTTGTGTCTCTGTGTGCCTGTGAAATGAGTTTTCCCTCACAGTGTTTCGAAAATCCATGCGGAAGGGGTGTTAAAGTTATTTGGTTAAAGTATTCTATGCAGAATTAAACGCATGGCATTTCCTTCACTATGAACCTGGCCTGAAAGTGGAAATTTACAAGTCCCTCTGTTGCAAGCACGTAGCCGTAAACAACAGGTGCCCTTCTAGCCAAAACAGAATTCTTATCTGCCTTTTTCCCAGGGGAAAAGTATCTAGAGGGAAAGCCAATGCGCCACACTGCCATCGTGTGACGGTTTATAGTAAGTACAATTGCTACCAAAATGCTAGGCTGAAAGAGGTGCCCATATGAACCAATCAGAATTCTGAACCATGGGTATATCTCAGCTATGAACCATGGGTATTCATTCTCACTTATGTTCTCACTTATGTTCTTCCTATGCTTTCTTTATGTAGACTGCTATCTACATGTACTTGTATCTGAACTGTAACTATGCCTGGTCTTTGCAGAGACCATGATGTTTTTCTTTCCTCACTTCTGGTGATGGAACTCTGCTTATGCTTTGATTTTTCCTTTTTGCAATAATGCACTATACATCCATTATTGCCTTATGCTATCAATAAAGATATTGTTAGCCTTACAACACGTTGTTTGGATTACTTCAAGCCTGAAAAACCCCAAAGGTCACCATCATCTAATAAAAATAGTATTGCTGATATAACTAAAGAGAAATATAATATATATGTTTGAAAATGCTCCAATATAATTAAGGCAAGTTTTTATATCAGTAATTAGTTAATTAGACCACTGACTTTGAATACAAGGCATGATGTGGAATACATGTCATAGCTGGCCCTTGTGTGAATATCTTACAAGGTTAAGTAGGTATTCTTGGTGAAGACATGTCAGTTAAGGTGACACATTCTATATTTCTTCAATATGTTTAGATTAGAGTGAGTCAACAAATAATCAAACTAACCTAAATTATATTTCAGCAAGGTGCTTGCCATTTTACCCAATTCAATAATAGCAGTAAAAAACGCTTAAGATTGTAGTTAACACAATTGCTTAGGTTTATTCATTTATTTATGTACTTATCATTTGCACTTAAAAGGTAGTGTTATATTTAAGTTATATGGCTTGGCTCCAGGGTACCTTATGAACCAATTTCCCTAGATAAATTCTGCTCGGGCATGCATGTTCACAGAAAGAGGATGTTTAGGGTCCCATTCCTATGAGAAATCAAATGGATATTGGCCTGAAGGCAGTTCTTCTCGATTGTGGTACCATCTGGTACCCTCCTTATTAGGCTCCTTAAAGCACTTAAATAAAGTAGTTATGAATGGCCATTTGGAGATTGATTGATTGATTGATTGATTGATTGATCTGTGACATCTTGTGACATCTTGATGAGTTATACATTGTTCTTTTTTATTTTTTGTAAATCTCCAGGAGCCTTTTTAGCTGAGTGGTATAGAAATATTTGTAAAGAATAATAATTTAAAAAAAAACAGCAAAACACAAATTATTTAAGGATTGTACACTTAATATAAACAATAGTTTAATATAAGTCACAATGCAAAATCACAATAAAAATATGAAATGAAAGACAAACCGAGCCACCTTAAAATAATAATAAGTAATAGTAAAAAATAGAAGCTAAAACTGCCAGGAAGAAAAGTTAAAACCACCAATGTTAAATCATCATCATTATCATCATCATCTGATTGTTTTAAAAGAGATGGGAGAACAGAAAATATGCAACTTTTGGCACTGAGATCAAAACAATGTCAGTATGAAGCACATTTCCCTAACCAGAAAACTAGCACCAAAAATTTGGCATTACAAATTTATAAAAATGTGAATATCACATTTTTTAAAAAACTGTGCTTCAGTTCATATATTAACTTTGGAATTATAAAATACATTACATTTGCATTTAAAGATGAACCCATTTTTCACCTATCTATAGTTAATGTTAAACTATATATAAGTGAAAAATGGGTTCAAGTGTTAAGATCACTTGCTCAGAATTATCTTTAATAATTGTTATTATTAAATAACAACCATTGTTATTTCAGTTTTAGTAATTTGGATGTGAAATTTAGTTTATTAAATTAGTTTATTTTTTTTATTACTGTAATACAGGGATCCCCAATGTTTTTGGCGCCAGGGACCGGTTTCAAAAGATAATTTTTCTGTGGACCGGGGGGCGGGGTTTCTGGGATTTCCGTGGGTCGGGGGTGGGGTTTGCGGGCGGGAGCCAATCACACACACCGGGGGCAGGGTTTGCGGGCGGGAGCCAATCACAAGCACAGGGTGGGAGCCAATTGTGTGGAAGGGGATGAGGTTTGAGGGTAGGAGCCCCGCGGCCCAGTTCCTAACAGGCCGTGGCCCACTAATGGGCCACAGCCCACAGGTTGGGGACCCCTGCTCTAACATATGACTTGAGCCTTGGTCATGCTTTCTTCACATCTGCTCTTAGTCAGCTTCCTTGTTGTCCATATATTGGTGTGATATCTCCAATTCAAACTTTATGGAGTCCCAACTAATGGAAATCATCTCTGTGCTTTGGGCAGGTTTGTCATATCTAGACAAGCATTAGTGAACAGCATGGAGATGTAGGCTGGCAGGATGTACAATTCTGAGGGAAGAATCAACATATGTGGCTGTGTAATTACTCCACTTGTTAATTATGTGGGTTTAATTTTAGAGTAGTGCTTCTATTAATCATTCTAATCAATGGCTTTAATCCAAATATCCTAGTATACAAATAGCATATAAATAGAAGGCACTTCTCCTACTCCCAGAAATGTCACTGATCTATTTTCCTCATCTGAATCTAAGTAGCAGTGAACATACTATATTCAATACTTGGTGTGCACCTGACCTTGCTATTTATTTAATTAGAAGAAGTATATGCATGTTGGGGGTGGGGGTGATTGATCCAGATTGGAACTATCTTTCCTCTATAATTAATCCACTTTTTTTCCTTACTGTATCCTATGTCAAGCTACATTTTTTCTCCATTTCTTAAAACCCTTTGAAGTCAAAAGTCCAGTAAATAGGAATATTTGGCAAGGCTCAATATGCGGAAAGGAAGTTCAGAATTATATTTTAGCTGTTTACTTCTCCTTGAATGAAAGTATCAATAGACTTGATTATTTAAAAGGCTAATACATCCTTAAGTTGTCCCCCTTCTGCATCCATGCCCCCACAAATGGTCCTGCTCCCAACAGAATCCCTCTCTTTCATTCACAAGTTGAAAAAGGGAAAATGCTTTCACTGATACCCCAGCTGGGAAAGAATTTGGAGTGAAGTAGCTTAACTAAAAATTATGCCCTCTCACTTAAGCACAGTAACCCTAGGCTAGATCTGGGATCTGCTGAATTCTTTCTATTTTAAATAATAATAAAGAAACAGGTTAACTGGTCGCTCCACATTAAATTATAATGTGTGTTCCATTTAAGAATCACCAGATCCCACTGATTTACAGCACTGTTGCCTCTTACATTGTCAAGGTTTTCAGCCAAAAGGTCAGTACAGGCTTTTCTGTCCCACCCTGCCCACCCAAATTGATTTATTTGAAATATAATTTTCTTTGAATTTTATAAGGAGCACAAATAATAACACTTGAAAGTGTAATTTATTAATTTCTTTCTAAACAATTCAGAGAGAAACTGCATATGTACTTAAAATATAATATAAACAAAAAATAAAATAATGGGGGGGAAAGAGGGGGGGACCCTTTCAAGTAAAATGATAAAAGCCTATAATAATACAATTACATTTCTCTACTTTTCTATGATAGTCCTAATAATACTATATTAGTCCAAACATCATAATTAATTAAATAAATCACTTTTTAAAATTAAATTAAAATTAAACCTATATGGAATCATATAGTCCAATCTTGCCTTTCCAACAGCCAAAAGCCATTTCAAAGGCTAATTGATAGATTCAATTAAGTCAATCTTTAGAATCTGGTGCACATGCACCCTTTTAAGAATACATAATCACCTTTTCTGCAATGGGCCAAGAGCAATATATCCATAACAGACAATGTTAAACATTTGAGGATATACTTCAGCAACATACTAGCATCTTTAAACCTTAACTTCTTTGTAGGTATGTGTGGTTCACCCAAGTAATAATACTCAACCAAAAAGGAATTACCAGTGGACAAGACCAAAACATAGGGACCAAAACTTATTCAAAAGTAGACCATTTCCAAAATAGAAAGAATGATATGGAAGCATTTTGAACATCCATTGAGGAGTCCAGTGCCTCCTTCCAAAACAAAAACAAAAACCCATACTTTTTGTTGAGCAACCTAGTTTTTAACCCATAAAAAATATACCTGAGATTTCTTAAAACAGAGACCACAGTTTTCTAACCATGGATATTCTAGTTCTCTGCTCCATATTTCTTATATATTGTCCTATTTTGTTTTGTTAATCTTTTTTTTAATATTGACAATATTGGGTTGTGGTTTAGCCTCTTTTTTCAAAATAACTGTTATGTAAGCCTCATAATATGAAGGTGGTGGAGCACTTTTTTCAAAAGATTCCTCATATACAGTATATCTAATAAAGTAGAACCCAAGCTCTCCTTCTTTCTTTTATATAACGCTCATCTGGTCCTGGGAACTTTTCAGATGTTATTATTTCAATAATATCATTTTTTCTTCTTCTAAGATTAAAAGTGGGGCTACTTCCCTTGAGTGGACATCTGCAACTTCTGGAAGATTTATTTCATCAAAAAGCGCATCTATCTGCCCAATAGGTATTTCAACATTTGCAGGATAGAAATCTCTAAAAAATTGCATAAATTCAAATGAATTTCATTATAATCAGTATTAATTATTCTCCCCCCCCCCAATTTATATATAATCTATTACTTTGTTTCAAGAGTTTCAAATAAGAAGCTGGTAGTTTATCAAGTTTTTCTCCTTGTTCCCAATGCATGTGTCTACACTTTAATGAATATATAAGTATTCAAAACATATGATTAATCAAGATCGAGTTTAACTGTTCTGAAAGCATAATACTTTTCCAAAGTTTGATTTCTATATTTAAAGCTTCTACTTCTTTTTCCAACTTTCTACATTGTAGGTCTTACAAATACTTTCCTCGAAGTAGCATACACTATTATCTTACCACATTTAAAGGTTTTAAATGCATCCCAAACCATCTTCACATACCAGTCTTATATTTGTTTATTTTTTTAATTTATATCTGCTGCTGCTGCTTTTGAATAAACTGAGAATCCTCTAATGTGTTAAAATACCACCACTCTCTATATGAAAGCTTTTTTGTGGAGTCCTTGGTTCTCTCTGGGCCTTGTTGTTTTCTTGCAGATGTTTCATTGCCAGGCTAGGCAACATCTTCAGTGTGAAAAGGGAGTGGAACTTGCTCTCTGTTTATATACCCAGGCTTGTCCTGCCTGTGTTGGTGGGGGTGTTGTACTCTCCTTGGTAGTACTTTGATTGGGTTGTTGTTTGCTGCTTGGTTGATTGACAGAGTTAATAGTTCCTTGATTAGGGTCTATTGTGTTGTTTGATTGCTCCTCTGATGCTAATCTTGCTGTTAATCTTTGCCTATCTTGTTGATTGCTGGCAAAGAGGTGTTCTGGTCTTCTGGCTTTTCTATTGTCTCTTATGAATGGTATGTAAATGTTGTTTAGCTCTATGTGTCTATTGATGGCTGCTTTGTCTGAGTGCCAAGCTTCCAGGAATTCTCTAGCATTTTTGGATTTGGCTTGGTTTAAGATGCGCACAGTTTCCCACTTGAAAGTATGGTTGAGTCTGTCCATGTGTTGTGAGATTAAGGAGTTTTCATCATGTCTTCTGACTGCTAGTTGGTGTTCATGGATGCGTTCTGCTAGTCTTCTGCCAGTCTGTCCTACATAGTGGCTGTTACTGTTAAATACCCAGAATCATGGACCTCATCAACCTCTGCCTCACCACCTACTTTCAGTTTGATAGACAAATATACCAACAAATCAAAGGAACACCTATGGGATCACCACTCTCAGGACTCATAGCAGAGATAGTAATGCAACGTCTAGAAAGGATAGCACTCCCACACATACAACCCAAAGTATGGATCCGGTATGTAGATGACACCTTCGTCATAATAAAAAAGGATCAACTGGAGGAAACACATGAAACCATCAACAACATCTTCAAAGGAATAAAATTCACAAGGGAAGAAGAAAACAACAACACACTACCCTTCTTGGACATCCTCATCAGTAGAGGAAATGATGGCATTCTAGAAACACAAGTCTACCGGAAATCTACCCACACTAACCAAGTGCTCCACTACCAAAGCAATAACCCAACCTCCCACAAGAGGAGCTGTGTAAGAACACTATTCAGACGAGCACAAATGCACTGCAGCAACCCAAAACACCAGAAAAAGGAAACAGATCACTTATATAGCATCTTCCAGCAAAATGGATATCCACGCAACTTTATCAAAAAGTGCCTGACCACTCAACCCAACACAGCAAAACCAACAGAAGCTATGAAAAGGATTACACTTCTATACATCAGAAACATCTCAGAAACTACTAATAGACTGTTACAACCACACGGCATCACCGTAGCACACAAACCAACCAAAACCCTTCAGAACATCGTAAGTAAACCAAAAGACCCAGTAGCCCAAGAAGAAAAAACAGGAGTTATCTACAACATACAGTGTAAGGACTGTAACAGCCACTATGTAGGACAGACTGGCAGAAGACTAGCAGAACGCATCCATGAATACCAACTAGCAGTCAGAAGACATGATGAAAACTCCTTAATCTCACAACACATGGACAGACTTAACCATACTTTCAACTGGGAAACTGTGAGCATCTTAAACCAAGCCAAATCCAAAAATGCTAGAGAATTCCTGGAAGCTTGGCACTCAGACAAAGCAGCCATCAATAGACACATAGAGCTAAACAACATTTACATACCATTCATAAGAGACAATAGAAAAGCCAGAAGACCAGAACACCTCTTTGCCAGCAATCAACAAGATAGGCAAAGATTAACAGCAAGATTAGCATCAGAGGAGCAATCAAACAACACAATAGACCCTAATCAAGGAACTATTAACTCTGTCAATCAACCAAGCAGCAAACAACAACCCAATCAAAGTACTACCAAGGAGAGTACAACACCCCCACCAACACAGGCAGGACAAGCCTGGGTATATAAACAGAGAGCAAGTTCCACTCCCTTCTCACACTGAAGATGTTGCCTAGCCTGGCAATGAAACATCTGCAAGAAAACAACAAGGCCCAGAGAGAACCAAGGACTCCACAGTTCAACCCTGAGCTACAAATATTCTCTTCGCTTGAAAGCTTTTTTCTATAAATCCAATGACTTTACAATTGGTTCATAAGCTGACATGTATCTATCTATCTATCTATCTATCATCTATCTATCTATCTATCTATCTATCTATCTATCTATCTATCTATCATCTATCTACCTACTGTATCTATCATCTATCTACCTACTGTATCTATCATCTCCCCCCATTAATTGAAATATTAAAAATAGTCCAGCTTTCAACATCTGCCATATGTTGTTGATAAAAGATATATTTCTGCTTGTTTATATTTAACTGCTTCCCTGAGGATATTCCAACTCTGGGGACTATGTTTTTGTTTTGTTTTTCCTTGAAATCTTATTTTGATTCATGTCCAGCTCAAAAATTAAATTAAAATTTTCAGCTACAGTTATTAGTTTCACTGTGGACTGAAATATTTGCAAAACATTTGTATATAAATCTATCTTTAGTTGGACATGAATATCTGATAAGCCATCTGACAATCCCCATTATTAACTTCCAAAATTGATGTCCAAAATGTCTTGCTGAAGTATAAACTTGGAAGATTTCTTAAATAAAATTTCTATCTCTAGCAGATATTAATTTCCACTTAAATAGATGTGATCAACCCACTTTCTGGCTGAAATATATTTTTGCATACGGGAGAATGTGGCTTTCTTGGAAGAATAACCCTTCAGGCTTCAACAATTTCACTTGAAGAAAAAACATTCTACTCTTAGTTATATCTCTCAGTCGTTTAATATTCAATACAAAAATATATATTTAATATATATATATATATTTAAAAAATATAATTGTCTGGCTTTTTTGTTTGTTTGTTTGTTTCCTGAATTGTTCTTTATACAAAGGCATTCGACAAACCTGATGAAGCGCACTGCAAGGGAGGCTACCATGTTTTCATGCTGAGACGTTCCAGCTGGCTATTTGCACAATGCAATAAAAAGTACCCAACATTTTGAACAGTTTTTCCTACAAACAGAAAAAGACCAAATAAAATGGGAATGAAACAATATGATACTTGGCCAGATTCTAAGTATTTAAACCAGACATCCAAGAAAAGAACAAAAGCAGAAGGTGGGTACATTGAACAATCAGAGAAATTGCTCCCTTCATAATTCTTTTTGTCTTAAATGTCAGGTTAGAATGGATTCTATGCCACCAATGATCCAGAGACATCTATGTTCAGCTGCCCTTTTCTTAATCTAGTGGCTTCCTCAGAATGGCCATAGCGTTTCATATTTAGCTCCCATTGATTTTTACTCCATAGCTTCATTCTAGTTTGGAAGATTCACTTAAATAGAACAGCTTCCTGTCTTTGTCATTAACAGGCACCTTGTCTTAACAAGTTAAAGACTTGAGAGCAATGCATCAGAAAGTTTAATGGAGATTGGTGAAAAAAATGGTCCATTGCAGTGTCACTCTGGACTTCATTAAAATGTAGTACTATTGGGCATCTAAGGTTCTCAGCCTTCATTGCATCATCTGATTTCACCTTTGTCATTTCCTAATAATTCAAAACTTTTGTTTCAAGTGTAATCTGTTAGCATCTCTGCCATCATTACATTAATAACCTGTTTAGGTGTCAGGGAGATAACGGGCGGCAAAGGAGGGGGCTCCCTCCAGGAAGGGAAACACATGCGTAGTGCTGAGAATCTATATTTCGATGGTTGTTGTGGGTCTTCTGGGCTGTGTGGCCGTGTTCTGGAAGTTGTGGTTCCTAACGTTTCGCCAGCATCTGTGGCCAGCATCTTCAGAGGGCAGGAGCACAGACAGAAGCAAAATCTCTGTGCTCAGGTAGAATGGCAATGTTTGGCAATGTTTGGCAATGTTTGTTTTCTATTTATAGAGTTAAGTTATAGGAGATTAGGTGGGGTTTTTTGTTTTTGTTGTGTTGAAATGTTAATGAGTGGCTGCTGAGTGTGATTAGCATGTTCATTGTTAGAAGTATTCCCATGTCCTGGTAGTTGAGCTGAGTTCATTGACCTTTTTCAGGCTGTGTTTTTCAGGACTGGTAGCCAGGTTTTGCTAATTTTTAGACTTTCTTCTTTTTTATTGTAACTGTGCTGGTGTTTGTGAATTTCAATGGCTTCTCTGTATAATCTGGTGTAGTGCCTTTTGGTGTTGTCCAGTATTTCTGTGTTTTCAAATAGGATTTTGTGTCCCGTTTGCTTGAGAGCATGTTCAGCTACTGAAGATTTTTCCGGTTGCTGTAATCTGCAGTGTCTTTCGTGTTCTTTTATCCTGGTGTGAATGCTTTGTTTTGTGGTTCCGATGTATACTTGTCCACAGCTGCATGGTATACGGTATACTCCCCAATAATGGCATCCACCCCAATATACAATTCACTATGGAAAAAGAAACTGATGGCAAACTTCCATTTTTAGATACACTGGTCATACACAAACCGGACCTCAAACTAGGACACAAAGTATACAGAAAACCCACCCATACAGACCGGTATCTGCACAAAAATTCCAATCACCACCCACGACAAAAGAGAGGCATGATCAAAACCTTGGTGGATCGTGCTAATCGAAACTGTGAAACCCAATTTCTCAACAATGAACTTAACCATCTGAATTGGGTCCTACAGGTGAATGGCTATTTCAAGAATGAAATAAAAAGAGCCATCAAACCAAGAAAACAACATCCAACTGAAGAAAAACAGCCCCCCACAAACAAAGTATTCCTGCCCTACATCAAAGGAGTCACTGACCACATGGGAAAACTGATGGAAAAACACAACTTTCAAACAGTCTTCAGACCCACCAGAAAAATACAACAAATGCTATAATCAGCAAAAGACAAAAGGGAACCCTGCACCGCTGCAGGAGTATACCGTATACCATGCAGCTGCGGACAAGTATACAACGGAACCACAAAACGAAGCATTCACACCAGGATAAAAGAACACGAAAGACACTGCAGATTACAGCAACCGGAAAAATCTTCAGTAGCTGAACATGCTCTCAAGCAAACGGGAGACAAAATCCTATTTGAAAACACAGAAATACTGGACAACACCAAAAGGCACTACACCAGATTATACAGAGAAGCCATTGAAATTCACAAACACCAGCACAGTTACAATAAAAAAGAAGAAAGTCTAAAAATTAGCAAAACCTGGCTACCAGTCCTGAAAAACACAGCCTGAAAAAGGTCAATGAACTCAGCTCAACTACCAGGACATGGGAATACTTCTAACAATGAACATGCTAATCACGCTCAGCAGCCGCTCGTTAACATTTCAACACAACAACAACAACAAAAAAACCCACCTAATCTCCTATAACTTAGCTCTATAAATAGAAAACAAACATTGCCAAACATTGCCATTCTACCTGAGCACAGAGATTTTGCTTCTGTCTGTGCTCCTGCCCTCTGAAGATGCTGGCCACAGATGCTGGAGAAACGTTAGGAACCACAACTTCCAGAACACGGCCACACAGCCCGGAAGACCCACAACAACCATCGAACTCCGGCCGTAAAAGCCTTCGACAATACAAATCTATCTTTCCCTCCCAAGAGACTCAAGAAAGCCCAGCCCTAGATTCTGGACTCTATCTCTGGGCTTTGTCAAGCCATATTAGTTTAGCTGGATTCTGTTAGGGTAGTAGGATAATAAATCACTAGAGTTTGATTCCAGCCTCAGCATGTTATTTCTACGCCCGAAGTCAGGACAGTATCACTTGAATTCCCTAGAATGGGAATTTCAAGCAAGGTATTTCTGTTTACCAATTGAGAGAAAATAATTTATTTCCATGAAGTAAGAGAAAACATGTAATCCCTTAAAACTATGCCAGGTTGGCATAATGACATCATGATGTACATTTTGTCATTTTTGAATCACTGCAATTTGTAGCTGACACCTACGTATGGCTATGAAGATGCAATAGGCCAGGGATCCCCAACCTGTGGGCCTTGGCCTGTTAGGAACTGGGCCGCGGGGCTCCTGCCCACAAACCCTGCCCCCAGTTTGCGCGATTAGCTCCCGCCCGCAAACCCTGCCCTCTGGCCCGTGGAAATCCCGGAAACCCCCCCCCCCAGTCCGCAGAAAAATAGTATTTTGAAACCGGTCCCTGGCTACCATTCCTGAATTACAAAAATAGGAGTTTTCATATATACCTTTTGCCATTCAGTTATCATCCAGTTTCTTCTCTCTCTCTCTCTCTCTCTCTCTCTCTCTCTCTCTCTCTCTCTCTCTTTCTTTCTTTCTTTCTTTCTTTCTTTCTTTCTTTCTTTCTTTCTTTCTTTCTTTCTTTCTTTCTTTCTCAGTCCAGAAATGGTAGCTACTTTTGTGTTTATCTGTATCTATGTTGATATCTATCTATATCCAATTGTACATAGATGCCAAACTATTTTTTCTTTACAGATACAAATGAGAACTTATCTCTAATTAACAACAGATAATCAATGCTAATATAATTCTTACCTAATTTGTATTCTTTTAATTGGTCTGTAACCAATTTTCTTATTTAATAGGTAGAAGATGAAAGCTGATAGCAACTGATTGATGAAGCCTTTGCATTTAAATTAGATTTTTTTTTCCATTCCATATAAAATAGGCATTTTTTATCATTGTTTATTATTATAGATCCAGTTAGGAGGAGACAATGGCCTGACTCCTCTTAATCATCTTTCAACCTTCAAAGATGAAAGAATTCAATCTATCACACACATGACTATAATTCCAATGTGAAATGTTTAATCTAACTTGGAGGATGTTGTACTATTGAGAATATATTTGTCAGGAGAAGAAGTTCAGTGGTATGTACCAATTTGTCTTTGCACCATTGTTTTAGGCCTTAGATTTCTTTAAAATAACTACACATTCTCCATTTTCTCATTAGCTGGCTATCTAATTACTTTCTATTTCCCAGAACCAATTCAGGCCAGACACACGCTAGTCAGATTTCAAGGCCAGCCATCTGAGGGGAAGGAAGGAGGGGTGTGAATGTGTGAAGAGGCACTGATCAGAGAAACATTTTTGATCACTGATAAGTAAATATAAATAAGAAAAATGCCTAATTAGAATCATGAAATGGCATACTATAAAACTTTTTCAGAGGCAGAACCTTTGCAGACTGACCCTAGGACAGTGCTGTGAACCAACTGGCCTCAAGGGAAGTTGTCATCCACTGTTACTCTCTGATTAGGAGAAGTAATTCTGTCAGCTGAAGTGACATAGGATTCCATCTTTTACTCTGCATCATTTTCCTTTAACACATTTCTGTTATTTGCCTGAGCTTATTTAATAAATCACATTGTTTTCACATCACATGTACATTCACTGCCTCCTAATCTCCAAACCTTTTTTCCATAATTGAGGGTGCTAAAATATTTGGCAAAAAATAAGAAATCAGGACATGTTTCACCCTAAGTAATGAAAGTTGTCCAAATCTGTTGTATGGACATTTTAATAATGTAATATAAATATGGCAAATTCTGGGAATTTTAAAGAAAACCATCCTTCTGTTTCCCTGTCTTCCATGAGAATGTTTTTTGTATTGATCTTTATATATGTTTGGTCTAGTGGTTAAGGTGCTGGGCTAGAAACCAGGAGACTGTGAGTTCTAGTCCCGCCATTAGGCAAGAAAGCCGGCTGGGTGACCTTGGGCCAGTCACTCTCTCTCAGCCCAACTCACCTCACAGGGTTGCTGTTGTGGGGAAAATAGGAGGAGGAAGGAGTATTAGGTATGTTCACCTCCTTGAGTTATTTATAAAAATAATAAAGGCGGGATAAAAATTAAATAAATAAATAAAAAATAAATAAAAATATAATAAATATATAGCAATATGCTTTAGAAGCACAACATGTTCTGCACAATAGTAAAGGCTGGGAAGAAGCAAGTGCAAGGAGAGAGGAATATTTATGGAAAAATCAGAAGAAAACCAAGCAACTTAAGAGTCAACCGGGGTAAAATAATGGCTTTCCATGAAGATCTTTTCATTGCAAAAAGTAGGTGTTGAATCTGAAAATAGTCAGCTATGACCCAACTAACATATTACCAACTGATTCAATATTTTCTGCTTCTTCGGAGAAACAAGTTGCCCCCCCCCCCTTACTATTTATTACTTTATAAAAAGAATCCTGGGAGGGGGAAATCTTACATTCCAGAAAAAGAGGAGACTGTTCTAATGAAGCAGTGATGAGCTTTCAGGCTGAATGGCCATAGTTTAGTTTTCTTTTGTTCTGATATTTCGCCAGCAGCTGGTATCTTCAGAGGCAGAATGAGCTGCTTTGTAGTATACCTCTAGGCGGCTCAAAGCAACTGAAATGGGTTGATTAGGCTCTTGTATTTGAACCTGTCAAGCTGCTCTCTGATTGGTTCATGTCACAGGAGTCCAAGAAAGCTGGCTCCTGATTGGTTCCTCATCTGACTGGTCATTTCGAAGAAATTCAAAGAGTACCAGTTCTTGATTAGTCTGTCTGAGCCAGGGTGCTGATGAGTTCCTTGTGTAGGTGGACACCCAATTGGTTTATTTTTGAGAATTCCAAGAAAGCTGGCTCCTGACTGGAGTGTTTCTGAGCCAGGATACTGTTTGGTGTTCTTTCTGGTGAGGCTGGTGCAGATACTTTTTGATTTGATAAAGGCAATTTAGTCTTGGTGTGGCATAAAGCTGGATGCATGTTTTATTGATCTTCAATCTGTCCTCCTTTCTGTTGAAGTTGTTGGAATATTTATGGAACTTGATGACCTCTCTATGTAGCTTGATGTGGCTGCCAGCACCTGTGTGTCTTCAATTGGACCTTGTGTCTAATATGAAGCTGTAATTGTATGTGGAAATGACCTTGGGAGACATGGAGAAGAGACGCAGCCAAGGAAATGGTCAAATAAAAGGCAATTTAGCCCGCAGCAGGAATGTGGGTGGAGCAAGCAGCTCAGAAGGGACCCTCCCTAGTTTCTTGGGCTGTAAAGGGGATGGGTAGGGGGAGAAATGTACTTTCAGACATGCTGTTAAGATTTGCTGTACTTTAATGTAACCATATGTGATGGAATGTGAGGAAGACAGGGGGAAGAGATGTCGCCTAGGGAATGATAAGATAAAAGAGAAAGGAGCCCACAACAGTAACAGCCAGAGAAAGAAATTTAGGAAGGACCTGCCCTAACTACTCAGGCAGTAAATAGGGAGGGTAGGAGATTTGTACTTTCAGACTTGCAAGATTCTGCTAATGTAGCCTTACAATAAAGTAGAAGTAGCTCATCTCGTCGTGTTTCCTGTCTGGTTTACCTGGAAGGGCGGACACTGTACAATAAAGTAGAATGAGCTCATCTGACCATGCTTCCTGTCTGGTCTACCTCGCAAGACAGACACAGAGCATGTTCTGCTATTGTTGATTTTTCAGATTGTCCTAGATGGCAATGTGTCTCGTGTTCTTAAAAAGCAGCTGAAAACTAACAAGAACTAATGTAAAAGAAATAAAAAGAAAGAAAAAGGGAGAAAAAAGAAAATGACAAGGTGCAAAAAGAAAGAATGAAAAGAAATAGAAAGAAGTAGCTTCGTTCCCTAGGCAGCATCTCTTTCCCCTGTCTTCCTCACATTCCATCACATATGGTTACATTAAAAGTACAGCAAGTCTTAATGAATGGAACAAAGCAAAACTTCTTGGGGTACCATTTTTTGTTTTTTTTACAGTACAAGAAAAAGGGGGAGGTTATCACTTCTAAGTCTTAAAAAAAGCCAGAGTAGCCACTTCTCAATGCATGTGAGTAGTAATAGCGTATAATAACTATTTTTTTTAACCTGTTCAATCGATAAGTCTCAATTCTCGGAGACTGCCTGGACAAGTTCCTGCAGTTTTCTTGGCAGGTTTTTCAGAAGTGGTTTGCCATTGCTTTCTTCCTAGGGCTAAGAGAGAATGACTGGTCCAGGGTCACCCAGCCAGCTTTATGCCCAAGGCGGGACTAGAACTCACAGTCTCCCAGTTTCTTGCCTGATGAACCACTACATGAAACTGGCTCTCTTAACCATTTTAAATTTTCTTAAATCATCTCTTTGTTAAGCTTTTTGTGAATAATTCTTGAATCTTTAAATCCTTCAAGTATCTTTTAATTTTTGTAATCCAGAAAAAAAGATTAAAAGGAATGTCTCTTTAAGGATAGGAAATCTCTCTTTATCTGTAGATTAATTACTTCCAAAAGTGGTTAAGAGATGGGTTCTCTTGAGGCAAGCTGGGCTTATTGTCCATATAGACTGCCTTATGGTTGTGAGTGTAGATGGAATCCCGCAACTCCCAGCTGCTCGACTCTTGAGCCAACTGCAAAAACTTCCATTTCTGCAGTTTACTTATGAGGAGCAGCCATCCAGAGTACAAGTGGGTTATCTCATGATCTCTCTTTGATCCAGAGAGATTTCATTGGCCAGCGTCCACCCTCCAGCCAGCGTTCTCAGCCATAATGCTTCTCGGTTCCTATGGAGATGTCAGTCTGTCTTAATCCTCACCAGAAGCTC
This sequence comes from Charina bottae, assembly GCA_023362775.1. Lineage (NCBI taxonomy): Eukaryota > Metazoa > Chordata > Lepidosauria > Squamata > Charinaidae > Charina > Charina bottae. Next base: position 184,599,264 of record JALMGJ010000003.1, read on the forward strand.
AAGGACCAGTACTGTAGACTGTTCTAATATGTTTCCTGAAAGACTGTTCTATAGTCTTTTCTGACAGATTAAGTCACCAGCACAATTTACTGTTTCTGCTTTATGCATCATCTAGAAGTCCACAACAATGTTGGGACAGAATGTTACACCTCTCTCAACTTCACCACTCTTTTTGGGATCCTGCAAAAAATGCCATTTCAGTGATTTTGAGGGGGCCACAAACCAAAGCTGCAAAACTGCTGCAAAGTCACCAGAGATTGTGATAGACATCCTAAGAGTTCCAGTTCCCAATCTAAGAGTTATAGTTCCTAAGCCTAGTGGAGGGCTGACAGTTCTCACCTTTACTCTGAAGCATTCCTGAAGCACATATATGCACATATATACAAATGACCAGCCACCAAGCATTAGACCAACAAGACTGTCTCTGCCAGAACAAAGACACAAACAAGAATGTTTGTGTGTGTGTGTGTGTGTGTGTGTGTGTGTGTGTGTCTACATGGGGGGTGGTGTGGGACCTTTCCCTGTTTTTCCAAATATCCCTGAAAAGTAAGTTGCTTCATTTAAGCCTAGTCCCACTTCATGCTGATCAATAGGAAAGGCCCAAAACAGGACTAATTTGGCATCACATTGCCAAGCCTTCTTGTGAATTGGTTATTAATATTCTGATCCTATTTTTAGCTGCTGATTGTCCACATATGTCTAGAAATTTATTGTCATTTCCCCTCTAGCACCACAGTCATCCTAAGGTTGTTGCCCAAATCTGTCTATAAATCAGTAGTTGGTGTTTATATCAACATGGACCAAATATGAGTTTAGTGCAGCTACAGAGGATTTACAGCATTTGTGCATTTTTAAAAACTGATGTTATCTGACTCCACAGTATGTAAGAAGTCTTATATTTGGAAACTGCAGAAGTGTTATCATGGTTCTCAGTTCCACAACCTCTGATAAAATGTTGAATAAATAAATGGGATAAATGATCTCCACACGTGAGACCATGCAATGCGACATCTCTGTGCATCAAAGGTAGAGGCAAGTGCAGTGCAAGAAAACCAGTCTCCCTTACTTCAGTTCCATGAGAACCTGTATGGTGTAGGGAATCAGGTTCAAATCTTCACTTAGCCAAAACTCACTGGCTGACTTTTGCCAATCTTGATGTTTCAGCCTGACACAGGTAGGCCAGGCCAGTAAACAGGCACTGCAAAGATTACAGGAATGCTACCTTATTATTGTAGGGCAGGGCTTTCCAAAGTTTTCCCGCGGCGACACACCAACCGCCGTTGGTGTGTCGCCGCGGGAAAACCCAGAAGTGCCGCTGTTGCGGCAGCGTGCAAAAACCCGGAAGCGCTGCTGCCGCTTTCGGGTTTTTGCGCGCCGCCATTGGTGTGTCGCCGCAGGAAAACCCGGAAGCGCTGATGATGATCAGCGCTTCCAGGTTGTGTGGCGACACACCAGACTGTGTGTGGCGACACACTTTTGTGTCGCGACACACAGTTTGGAAAGTTCTGTTGTAGGGTATAATAACAGTATCTTGAAAGCCTGCCAGAGTTTCCCTCTGCCCTCTTTTATATATAACGGAATCAAGGCAGAGTTATTTTGAGTTTCTTTCTCATGCCTTCTCTTTTCTCAGGACTGAGCTGTCTTGTATTTTGCCTTACTTGTTCCTGCATATATTCTTCAAGGTTATCTCCACATTCCTCTGAGTTTGTTCCTTGAATGATTAACAAACATATATATTACTCATGAACCCGAGCAGCTTAGTCCTTTGGTGGATCCCTTGTGCTAATCAGGAGAACCTCAGGAGACCTTAGGTATCTGCAGGTCTAACAGTAAACAAAGGGCAACAGCAAAGCAAAGATTTGAGGTACTCGGGACTCCTGTCAGAAAATGCATATGGGAATGGATCTGTTTCTAAATATTTCCAATGTTTATCTTTCCCTGTAAAGAAAGCAGTAATGGGTTTGTTTGCTTGTTTAGGAGAAGCTACCTTTAAAAGCAAATGTTGTCAAATGATGCATCTCACCATCCACTTGTACGCCATGGGCTGTTAAAAGAAAGTGGTGGCCATTTGTTCCTCATTAATTGAGAGTGGAATACTATTATTATGTTATTTTGATAAAAAACAATTCCTAAGAGTCAATCTCTCATAGTCTAGTCTTCTAATTAGACACCATAATTAAAAGGCTCTTTCGAAATGTTGATTTTTTTTAAGACAGATCACATATAGAATGGAAGTTCCATACCTCAGGTAAAATTAATTTTATTTAGCTTTATTTAGTAGTATATAATAATATCTTCAGCATACCTTATTATTTTATTCAGATACATATTTTTGGGAATTGGGTAGATTCTTCCCTGCCTGCCAGGATATGTTTCTATTGGATTTTCTTAACACATATCACTTATTTTGCTACTTTGACATATGTGTAATGATATATGACAAATTCATTCTGTCTGAAGTTTGATTTGAAGTTATTCAATTTCCACCTTGTAATTCTACAAACAAATCAGAATGTATATGCATACCAAAATGTTACTTTGCAGAATTTTGAGATGTAGCTTGCAACTAAAAAAATATGCATGTAGCAAAGTACCTATACAAAAGCACACATTAGGGGAAATATGTACAAAAATGTTTTATATGAAGACTTAAATATAAGGTAGTCAGAAGTTAGAACTGAGTAGATGGATATATAAGAGGATTGTAAAAATAAGTGATGGGGTCAGGAGTGCAAAACTGGGGGATGTTTAGGCTCAGGAGCGAAGAGTCCAGCCACCTTCCTTTGCAGAGCATCAGGCAGCATCAGACAAAGTCATTAAGTGCCTGAAAGGAACCTTTCAAAACATGCTTTTAAATTGCAAATTGGAGCAGTTGGCCAAAAAAGATCACCTAATCCTAGAGAGGGGAAGTAGTGGGTTCATCTGAATTAGACTGTAAGGTTCGCGCCACTTACCTGGCTTCCGGCCGACATGCTGGAGTCCGATCCGGAAGAGGAGCCAGCCCCCGGAAACAGCAGGCTTGGCGCGAACCCGGCTGAAGAAACAGAGACGCTGATTGGAAGAGGCTCATAAGGAAGGACGCCTCCACCAATCAGCGTGCACCAAAGGAGAGCAGAAAGGCAGGCTGAGCAACGCGAAGCCCGATTGGCTCCTGCTCTCCCAAGGCACGAAAAATGAAATAAAAGGCCAATGCGACTTACCTCAGCTGCCGGAGACAACCGTTCTACCTGCTCCACACCGAAGCCTCCAGACTCCGCGCCGGACCCTGTTCCTGAGCCCTGCCTTGCTGCCGCCCCGGACCTCGATCTAGAGCCCTGCCTTGCCACCGTTCCGGACCTCGTTGATGAGCCCAGCCCTGCTGCCATGCCGGACCCTGACTCCCTGCCTTGCCTCGCTGCCACGCCAAGCCTTGGAACCAAGCCTTACCTTGCTGCCGTACCAAGCCTTGTGCCTGAACCTCCTCCTGTCGCCATGCCTCCATCCCGCGAGATTCCAGTTCCAGGACATCCTTCGGAGCCCTCCTTGTTTCCTGTGGAAGAAGCCAGCACTGGGGTAAGCGCCGCCGCCTTGCCTGCTCCTCTCCTGACTGCCCAAGCCACCGCTGCTCCGTTGCCCTCCGCTCCGGACCCAGTCGATGCCAGTCACAGGTGGGATCCCTTTGTCGGGCCTTGGTCTACCCAGACGGCCACTAGCCCAGACCAGCAGCCAAGCCCAGCCAACGCCGGTCACCAGTGGGCTGCCTTTGTTGGGTCCCGGTCTACCCAGACGGCCACTAGCCCAGGCCAGCAGCCAAGCCCAGCTGATGCCGGACACCAGTGGGTGGCCTTTGTCGGTCCCCGGTCTACTTCCAGCCCCGACAGCCAAGCTAACTCCACGCCCGTGGTTACCTTGCCTGTCACCTCCGGATCACCGCTGGCTGCAGCATCTACCACAGCGCCTGCACCCTCTCTGGTCCTTCCGGTTGGGCCAGGAACGTTCTCCAGACTTGTTGTGGTACAGCCTGCAGAAGAAGAGGACACTATAAATTGGGCTGCTTGTGTAACCGTGTAAATAAAGTTAATTTCAGTAACGCTTCCGTGTCCAGCCTTAGTCGGAACAGGACATAGACAGGATTTGAAACATACAAAGGAAGCAGAAGAATGTTCTATGTACAAGTCACTGAGGATAGCTTATGCAGTGCCTAGGAAACAGAACCATAAAAAGCTGATATAATATCCAACCATGTATTAATGGAAAACCCTATTCTGAGCAGATCTAAGCTGCCCTTAACAAGAAAAAAAATGTAATGGCATTTGATCCTAATTTCTCTTTCACTCTTAGAACTTTGGCAGTCAATAGAGAAGCCCCTAGTTTTCCCACATGCCAAGAATTTGGGGGTCATGGAAACATCTGCTATAAAAAGAAAGCCTCTAGGTTCTCTAGCTCAGATAAAAATTTGAGATGGAAAAGAATTCTGATGTCCCTCCATCTCCCCCAAAATTGTTACTACTATCCTGTCAAAAATCTCTCCCTTCCTGATTTGGCAAATAGAGGCATATTGATTTGCGGGGCTCAAAATCAAATGCACATGGAAGATGTTCTCTTGAAACTATTGAATTCAAGTCTGGAGATTTTTCTTTGCCAGTGGCGCTTAGTAAAGACTGAGGAGAGTTGTCTGTAGCTTGAATCATGTCAACTGGATTTCTATTTTCTCAGTGGAAACGTTTCGCTCCTTATCCTTTTATTTACCACAATAAAATTACCTCACTTTTGGAGGATCACCATACATATGAAAAACTGAAAAGGGACCCCACCAACAATTACAAGAAAAAGGTAATAGACAGTTTGAAACAATTGGAACATGATGGCTCCATCGATAGGATTACCTACCACCGTCTATATCCTGGAGAAGCCATCCCCTGCATCTATGGACTCCCTAAGCACTCAACACATTCCAGGGAACGGTGCCCACCCACTGGCTTAGGTATGTGGATGACACCTGGGTCAAAATCAAGGCCCAGGAAGTACAGGCCTTCACGGACCATATAAACACTATAGATGCCAACATTAGGTTCACCAGAGAAGACACCAAGGACAACAGACTGGCATTCCTAGACTGTGAAGTCCTTATTGGGACCGATGGCAAGCTAGAAATAGGGATCTACAGGAAACCCACACACACAGATCAATATCTGATGTTTGACTCCCACCATCCACTGCAGCACAAACTAGGAGTCATCAGGACATTGTCACACAGAGCAGAAACCATCCCCACCTCCATGGATTCCAAAAAGAATGAAAATCAGTACCTGAGAACAGCTCTGAAGGCCTGTGGATATCCAAATTGGGCCTTCACTAAATCTAAGTCTACCAGACCTAAAACAGCGACAGATAGGGCTGAGACTCAGAGTAAACGGAAGAACCTGGTCATTCCTTACATGGCTGGCGTGTCTGAAAAGATAAAATGGATATTTGGCAAACACCACATACCTGTATATTTCAAACCCACCAACACACTGAGACAGAGGCTTGTACACCCCAAAGGTCAAACTCCAAAACACAAGGAAAGCAATGTAGTGTATGCAATCCAGTGCAGTGAGGAGTGCTCTGAACTCTACATTGGAGAAACCAAACAACCTTTGCACAGGAGGATGGCCCAACACAGGAGAAGTAACACCACAGGACCAGAGTCAGCAGTTTATCTTCATCTAAAGGAAAAAGGACACTCATTTGAGGACATTAATGTTCACATTTTAGACAGAGAAGATAGGTGGTTTGAGAGAGGGGTCAAGGAATCCATTTATGCCAACTTGGAAAATCCTTCCTTGAATAGAGGTGGGGGCCTCAGGCACAACCTTTCCCCTATTTTCCTTCCTGCTTTGTCTTCTGTACCTAGGAAGATTAAGACCATTTCGCAAGCTCAACAGCAGCATGGTGATCTTAACGATCCTCCTTTAGATGATAAAGAGACTTAGAAATAACATCTCAAAATAACCATGACCTAGTCCCAGGGGTAAGGTCACACAGCCACCTAGAAACATATTTAAGGATTCCCTTACTAACTTTGCTCAGACTGAAGAAGCTCCTTGGATAAGGAGCGAAACGTTTCCACTGAGAAAATAGAAATCCAGTTGACATGATTCAAGCTACAGACAATTCCACCTGGATGACTGAGAACCTTCATAGACACTGAGGAGAGTTAGATTGTGGGATCTGTTACTGATCAGCAATACCAACCAAGAAAAGATTATTATATGTTGCCCACAGAAAAGGGATAAAAGTGTTAAAGTAATGCAGGAATCATGCCCCACCACTATCTGCCTGTAAGAATTTTGATTAGTCACTATAAATTACAGCCATCTTCCCCACCACACTTCATTGTCCATCATTTCAAACTGCAAGGGGACAATAATGTTGGTGTAGAAAGTAAATCTAGTGGTAGAATCAACTTTTTTGGGGGGCGAAATGGTGTATTTCAGATTATAATTGAGAGTTTGGATGCTTATTTATTCAAATATTTTTAACTGGCTCCATGTTTAGAAAACAATAACGCCAAATCTAAATTAACTAACAAAACAATTATTTTACCATCAAAGGTTAGGTGAATATTGTGGTCTTAGCTTGAAAATGAAACAAAGCAAATGTCAGCGTCATCAAAAGAAAGTATTCCATAATCATGTTAAGGTTGAATGGTCTCAAACAAACAGAATTACAAAACCCTAGAAAAGTAGAGAGGGAAAAACTAATGCTAAAACTTGATGTTCTATTTTTTTTTCATATTTTTCAGTTGTATATCATGGGAAATATTGAACTATGCATTCATAGAAAAGAATGCATGATCAAATGGGCTAAGAATTTTGGATATATGCTCGAGCAATGGGAAAATATGTGGAATAAAGGTTTGAAATTCACCTTAAATTATAACTTAAAAGAGAACTTTTATAAGATGATGTATCTTGGTATCTAACCCCTGATAAACTATCAAAAATGTATAATGGTGTAACTAATGTTTGTTGGAAGTGTTTACAGGGAGAAGGAACTTTTTATCATCTCTGGTGGACCTGTGAGAAAGCCAAAAAATTTTGGGATTAAATATGCGTTATTATTCAAAAGATTTTAAAAGTGAATATACAAAAAAAGCCGGAACTGTTCCTTTTGGGTTTGATGGAGAAGGAGCTGGAGAAACAACATGGAGTTTTGCTTTTATATATGATCACAGCTGCAAGACTTTTATGCGCACAGAGATGGAAAGATCCACAGATACCTATGGTTGAAGATTGGATTGTTAAATTAATGGATCTGGCCCAAATGGCTAAATTAACAGCATTAATTAGAGAACATTCAGCTTCTGGATTTTTATCTGTTTGGCAACCACTTCTAGAGTACTTGCTTGTGGTAGAAAAAATGATGTTCTGATTTTGGGTTTTAATGATTAATTGGTTTATTCTAATAGAAATAATGTTACTATGGTTTAATCATTGGTAAGAGATTATTTTTGTAAATTTATCTATATCTGTATTGGAGAAAGTCGGAAGTCACTTTTCCGTCTTTGTTTTCTGCCTATTTGCACTTTATAGTTTTTTTCTTTTTTCTTTAGTTCTATTTTCATGCTTTTCTGTATTTTGTATTTAGCTATACTCTGAAAATCAATAAAGTTTAAACTATATAAAAAAAGGAAATATTGAGCTATGAAGTTTCCACTTGCCGTCTTAAACTCCATTTGCAGCAAAACTGAATTCCTTAGTGGCCCTGATAAGAGGCAAGTTGATCTAGAAACTTTAAAATGCAATTAGAATGATAATAAAGAACACTGGATAATTTTGTAGCTGTTTTAGTTTGAATGTTAGTTAAAATTAATTTTAGTAATTGATAGTTGTTCAATGGAGGAATTATAAAATACAGGAAGTTGCTTTTCACGTGGAGAAAACATTTATATCTTGGTACCTTAGTGGTTCTGCTTTATCTGAAACAAGTCCTGTCTTCTTTTTCTCTCAGACAAATGGGGGCAGGTGGGGGGAAATAAGAAATCAAGATTCTAAGGCGATTTAGTGAAGCCACGAAAGCCATTTGTAGCCTGCCATGTGCTGGCTGGCTGTTATCTTGTAATTACATTGAGTCGGCTTTGAAACCTTTTGTTCCTTTGGCTGAACCATCTTTTGCAGAAGGCACCATCAGTATGCCTTAATAATACATTATCTGAGTGACAATTTCAATGGCATACTGATGCCACATCTCATCCTAGCAGCAGCATACTCTAATGATTTATCACTACAACACACCATCAGAATGAGGCAGTCTAATAATCTATGATTAAAAAACCTACAGGGACATTATTCAGGAATAGGTTCAGTTGAGGCCACCCTGGGGATATTACCAAAAAAGTAATAATAAAACGTAGGAGACATTTACAGAACCAACACATTTATGTCTATGCAATGGGATCATATACTTGTATCCCAGAGGCTTTGTAAGTTCAACACTTTCCCTATGAGATAGCATTCAGCCAAAGCTGTAGAGAATGTTAAAGGCTACATCTCAGTGGCATGATCTTTTTGGTTTGTCTTGGAAGGACAAGACAATTTCACATCAGCTGATGGAGCCAGAACTGCTAAGCTCAGAACAGAAATATAATGCAGTTGAAATGGATTATAACATGTATTACTGATAGTTAGGAGGTGAAAGTCAGGCTGCATAAGAAATAGAAAGAGATTATTATTAGATAAAATGTGGCCAATACCAAGGATTAACAGGGGTGTTTGAACAACAATGGGGGCGTGGTGGCTCAGCGGGTAAGACGCCAGGCTTGTTGATCGGAAGATTGCAAGTTCGGAGGTTCGAATCCCTAGCCCTGCGTGCAGAGTGAGCTCCTGCACTAGCTCCAGCTCTTGCCAACCTAGCAATTCGAAAGCATGCAAATGCAAGTAGATTAATAGGTACCACTTCGGTGGGTAGGTAACAGCGTTCCGCGCGTGTCATGCGGCCACATGACCACGGAAGCGTCTTCGGACAACGCTGGCTCTTTGGCTAACAAACGGAGATGAGCACCGGCCCCTAGAGTCGGACACGACTGCACAAATGTGCGGGGGGTACCTTTACCTTTACCTTTGAACAACAATAATAATAAAACCTTCAGATCATTAAGTCTTCCATATTTGGACATGTATGTGGGCCAGGTGCTGTATATAAGAATTCAGCATTCCTTAGATCAGTATTTTTCTTACTGTATTAAGAACCAGAATGACTTATTTAACAGAGGACCCTTAAGTTATTCAAATGATCTACTCTTTTTGATTATACATTGCAACATTTGCTGCTGTAAATTTTATAAAGTGACTTAAAAAACCTTTACTCTTTATTTTGAAAGATTACAAAAAATAAACAGAGTACCAAAATATATACAATAACAAAAGTAAAACTAAACTAAACCAAGAAATAAAAGAGGAAAAAAAGAGGAAAAGAAAGTTTGTGGGAAAAAATTAATGCTATTAAAATGAATATTGTCCCTCATCTGATTTATGCGTTCAGAGGCATGTCAGATTTCTCATATGAAATTGGCAAATTGGGTTTCTCTACAAAGCAAAAGTGTTTTGGCAAATTGCATCCTTTACAAAGCAAAGGCTTCTCGTGGTGACGTGAAGTGCAGGTGCAAGATAACAACTGTCACGTGTGTATTGTTTTGGCTAGATTGCATGGGAACAAGGTCTCCTGAATCCTTCCGTGGGAAGCCTGCTCCAGGGGGAGCAGAAGGGGGGAGGAAATCACGTGCTCGCTTAGATGCAGCACTGCTACCCAATAGCAGGGCATGCTATGTGCTTTAGGCCTAATGCTTTAGGCCTGGTGTGTGTCACAGCTAACATCCAGCCAATCAGAAAGCTAGAAGAACTGAATATACAACCATGCAAACTGGTGTTCTATGCTTCTTGATTTCTAGTGTCTTTTAGCCATGTAGTTCTTCATGTGTATTCTACTTTTGAGGACTGAGCCGAGCATAGCTATGGGAGGCTATGCATGGCGTGAGCTCTGGCCCTGGGATCAATACACGGAACTCTGCTTATAAGTTTGTTTTTGTTTTTCCTTTTACAATGCTGTACCATGTATATTCAACTTTCCCTTTTGCGATAATGTACTGTATATACATTATTGCCTTATGCTACAAGTAAAATACTTTTAGCCCTAAAAGCTGCACTCCTTGTCTGTTTATTCTCAAGCCTCGAGTTTTTTTCCCTTTAAGCCAGTGTACATCCCATCAGGTTATGGGCCCAGAGAGAAATTTGCGTTTTCTTTGCTGCGTTGGACCTGGCTGTAAAAGGGAGTTTGTTTTAGAGGCTGGTTTCGGAGTAAACATGTTGTCTTTGAGTGGTCAGCAATGGCTGAACAGAGTCTGGTCAGTCTGCCATTTGAGCCTTTAGATGGCACAAACTATCTGACCTGGTGTGTGGAAATGGAATCATTCTTTTTGCAAGAAGATTTGTGGAAATATGTGGCAACTCCACTTCCAGAGGATCCCTGGAGGATTCAGCGGTTCCCTTTGAAGAAGTGCAAGTGTGTTTGGACTGTGCTTATAGCTGTTTTGCTTTTGGGAATCAAATCCTCTGAATGGAATCATCTCAGCTACTGCATATCAGCTACTCAAGGACTGAGTAATGGGTGCTGAGAAGCTGTTGGAGCTGTTTAATACAAAGCAGAACTCTGTTGCCCTTGGTGGACTACTAAGACAGCTTTATAGTTTGAAGCTGCACCCCGGGTGAGAATGTGATAGCCCACCTTGGTGAGTTCAAAACGTTGTTTGCTGCATTTGAACAAGAAGGCATGTTTTTCTGGGACTGTGAAAAAGCATGCGTGATTTTGCCAAGCTTGGACAGTAGTTTTGGTCTACTGGTCGAGAAAGCACAGACGCTATCTCCCTGCGACCTTCCTGTGGATTATTTTACAAGCCACCTCCAGGAGCCGTCTGTTGCTGTTGTTCCTGAGAATTCCTAACAGAGCATTCCAGCTGAAGTAAAACCTGGTATGGAATCTACATTTTGCTGTGATTCTGGAAGGCTGTTCCCTGCCGTATTGTCCAGTGGATGCTGTCAGTGCAAGAAGCCTGATTTACGAATGGAGGGGAAGCCAGAAGCCAGAAGTCAGCTAAACAACGAATCCAAGTTGTCTACTCTGCCGGACTGCTTTGTGTAAGCATATCTCCAGAGACTGTTGTTGAATTCGGCTTGAAGCCCTGAGTTCAGCATGTCATTCTAGCTGATATTTCTGTGATAAGTGTGTGAAATGTGTATGTGTACACTTGTTTTTCTCTCCTCAGTGTTCCAGCCCTGGTCAAGTCTGAGTGTACTTGTTATGTTCAAAGGTGCTGGATATGGATATGATATGAGGCTGAGTGTGTTAGAGAAAAACCTGTAAAATCAAGTGTGTGAGATGCTTCCTAAGAAGGAGATTGTGTGGACAGGACATTGTGTGCTTAATGTTTCCCCAAATCATAAATGCATCCATAAAAGTTTTCACAAAGTACTGGGGTATCCCGGGATGGGAGAGTGTGTCTCAGATAGCCAAATGCATTCTGAGTTAGAACCCAGGAAATGTGCAAAAGTTCCTTGATTGTGTTGTGTGTAAACTGTGTGTAAACAATCTAATATCAGGACTGTATCTGTTGCTAGGCAAAGTGACAGAGTGTTAACTAGACCATTTCAGTTGGTTCATAGAGACCTAGTTAGCCCCCATGTCCCAAGTAATGGTGGAGTGCGAATTTCATGTTCCTTCTGGTTGGTGATCATACCTGCTTGTGTTGTTGCTACTTGTTGAAGTCTAAAGCGAAGGTCTGTGCTCGCTTTTAAGTGTATGTAGCAATAGCAGGAAGAAAATATGGTTATCTAGTAGGTCAGTTCCAGTCTGATTGTAGTGGAGAGTTCCTGAGCCATGTGTTCTAGAATTGGCTTTGTAGGAAAGTATTCTTCCAAAGACTTGCCAATGTTGGAATTCTAACTGAGTATTGGTGTTGTGAATACCATTAACAATAGCCTGATGTTAGTTGCTCAGGTGCCATTCCATGTCTGGGGAGAGGCTACCGTGATTGCAGTGTGTTTCTAACTAACAGGTTATAGAATTCAACCGTAAAAAGAAGTTCATTATTTTTCTTTGGTATGGCAAGCACCTTTCACTGAAGTACCTGCATGTCTGTGGAACATTTGCATGTGTTCACAACCCCAGGTCACAGAGAAGGAAGAACCAAGGAAGCACAGTGCTTCAGGTTGTTGGTTGTTGGTTGTTAATTAAAATCCAAGGCTTATCGGTGTTTCATTAAGCCATGGTCAAATCCAAATCTCCAGAAGTGCTTTATGTTTAAGCAGCCTACTGGTTGGGAAAGGTTACATGCTAAGGTTGCAGAAGTGTTGCTGCATTGCTAGTGTAAAAATCTACTGTCCATAGTTCAGTAGATGGGCAAACACCAGTTCAGGTTTCTTCTGTTCCCAAGTCTCCTAGTGTGTTAAAAAGGGCCCCTCAGGTGAAGGAAGAGAAATTTCACCTGAGCAGTTGCAGGGCCTGGAGAGGGAGTCAGGTAGTGGAAGGAAAGAAGATGGTGATGGGGAAAGCACAGTGGTCATTCCTCATGGGTCCTCTTATTCCACAAGGGTGTGAAGCCTGACAGATTTGTGAGTTAGCAGGTGACAGTGTGTCAAGTTACCTGAGAAAACCCAGTCTTTTCAAGACGTGTTGCTCCTGCCTTTGAGAGGCAAGAAGAACATTGGAACACAGCTGTGGATAGTCTGTTTGAGTTTTGGTGAAGTGTTAAAAGTAACCAACCTGTCCTTTGTTTTAGTGAGCTGTAGGTTCCAGATGAGTGTTCAGAAAGACATTTCTTCCTGATAATACTCTGCAGTGTAAAGCCAGCTTTGTTGCCCAGGGATTTGTTTCACAAGAAGGAGTTTGTGAACTGTGAATCTAATGTATGCACCCACAGCTAGGCCAGAATGTTGACGTGTGGTACGTTTTCTGGTTGCGTAGCGTGGAAACAGGTGTCCATTTACATATTGTGATGTTGACACAGCATATTTGAATATACAGTAGATCTCCCTGAAATAGTGTGTGTAAGGCAAGCTTGTGGCTCTACATGTGTGACAATTCCCAGACAGTCCATTGACTTAACAGGGTGCTTTATGGATTTTAAAGCAGGCCAGTCATTGATAGCATGGTGCAGATGCTAACTGGGATGTGTAGAACAGTCACGTGCTGTTTTCTGTGTGTACATAAGAAAGTGTAGGAGTTAGTACTTCTTACTTATGTAGTGGGTGTCTGCTTAGAAACTAAATCTTACCACCTTGTATAAGAATTTGTCAGTCAGCTGAGGCAGTAATTCCAGCTGAAGGAGTCAGGCACAAATGCAAACATTTGTGGTTGAATATGGTTGAATATACAACCATGCAAACTGGTGTTCTATGCTTCTTGATTTCTAGTGTCTTTTAGCCATGTAGTTCTTCATGTGTATTCTACTTTTGAGGACTGAGCCGTGCATAGCTATGGGAGGCTATGCATGGCGTGAGCTCTGGTCCTGGGATCAATACACGGAACTCTGCTTATAAGTTTGTTTTTGTTTTTCCTTTTACAATGCTGTACCATGTATATTCAACTTTCCCTTTTGCGATAATGTACTGTATATACATTATTGCCTTATGCTACAAGTAAAATACTTTTAGCCCTAAAAACTGCACTCCTTGTCTGTTTATTCTCAAGCCTCGAGTTTTTTTCCCTTTAAGCCAGTGTAAATCCCATCAAGGCATCCCAATGCTAATTCCAAATAAATATTTTCTTCAGATTAACAGGTTATTTACAAAATTTATTTGGGATATTAGCCTAACAAGGATTTCACTAGCTAAACTGAGAATTACCATGTGGAATGAAAATCTTGTAGAATATTATCCCCTATGAGCTATACAGCAGAAAAGGTTTTTATTTCCAGGAGTGCATGTTGTGATAAATCTTTGGGCCATATTGGGTCATAGATTGGGTTTTGATAATGAGACTCATGATTCATGAGACTCGTTGCAACAATTCTGATTTAAATTTATTTATTTTTATTTAGCGTATGGCATACATTGCCAAGGAGTCTACAATGTTACACACAGTAGATGTTCTGGCACCAGATAGTTGCTAGTTTTTCTTGCACTGATGCACCACAAGAGGGCGAGCTAGCTTTGCTTCAGCTGGCCAGCAGCGTTCCTTTTTTAGGGAAGTCGGCTCATCCGGGCTTTTTTCACCACCAATCCTCCATCAGCACCGGTTCCTGCTCCCTGCACAGATCGCCGTCAGTGTTTTCCCCCACCATAATGGGGGTACCTATTTATCTACTCGCAGATGACATGCTTTCGAACTGCTAGGTGGGCAGAAGCTAGGGATGAAATGATGGGAACTCACTTCTGTCACATGGAGCTGGGCTCGAACCGTTGGTGTGTCGACCATTTCTGGCCGGCAAACTCCAGCGTCATTAAGCCACTGTACCACTGCATCCCCTTAAAAAATAGGCAGTAAAATGTTTTAATGGAAACTATGGGCAGAAGTGACTTTAAATAAATTATTATGCAATGATTATTTTAATGATTTTTCCTGATTTCAAACTGAATTTGGTTTCCTATTTCACAAAATGGCAATATCCTCAAGTTAAGCATATTTTAACAGTTCAATACAGATCAGATGCTTATTATATGGGTCAGATGCTTATTCTCAATTATACTGAGAAATTGGAAAAGTGATATTATTCCCTTCCCTTCTCTTCCCTCCTTGGTTTAGTAAAATTATGTTACAGAAGACTGAGAACAATGTACAGGTAGTCCTCACTTAACGATGGTTCGTAGATACAAGGGGGCTAAAAAAATTACGACCTGCCCTGGAAGTTACAACTGATGCACCCCCCCCCCCCCGCGGTCAAGTGATCGTGATTTGGGCGCTTCGCAACCGGTTCTCATTTATGACTGTTTGCAGCATCCTGTGGTCATGTGATCATGATTTGCAACCTTCCCTGCTAGCTTCCAACCTGAAAAATCAATTGGAAACAATTGATTTGCTTTACAACCCCCACAATTTGCTTTACGACTGCATGATTCACCTTACGACCGTGGTGACTCGCTTTACGACTGCTGCAAAAATGGTCATAAAATTGGGTCTGGTCACATGCCACCCCGCTTAATGTCTGCTTCGCTTAGTGACTGAATTTCAGGTCCCCATTGTGGTAGTTAAGCAAGGACTACCTGTATTTAAATTGTTCCACCCTTACTTCAACTAGGCTGAGTTCAGTTTCCTAATGCTCCTCAGAACCTTCTCATGGATCTTCTTATGAAACACTTTGGTTCTAGTTTATAAAATATCACCTTTCTTTAAAGAAAATATTACACACTATTTAACATGCCTTCTTATCTCTGCTTCTTGATGTTTTCTCACAGACATTTCAGAGTCCAAAACTTTGTCTGAAATCTCACTGGCAATTATGCTATAATAGTTGCATTTGCTCTAAGAAAAGAGTTTATTTATATTTGATGGCAGAACATCTTTATTCTGAATTGTTCCATCCATCACTGGCTCCAAATATTTAATGTCTTGCAGCGCTCTTGTGGAAAGCTGCATCATCACTCTGAACCAAATATAATCTTCAGGCTTGGGGGTCCAATGAAGTTGTAGATGTCTGCATTCCATGTGATGGATGGTAATAACTGGATTTCTCAAATGCAGAGAAGTTTTAAGCTTCACACCTTTGCCTTTGTTGTTTGCTTCCTCTTGCCTCAGGGCCAAGTATCATTTATTGGCTGAGATTGTAACAATAATTCTAAAATGGAGAATTTCATTTCAAATGCTTCTCCATTAAAAATTGTGAAAAGTTGTGCTGTTTTATTCACAAGCATCTATTAACCATATTGCTCTGTATTCTACTAGCCAAGGTATGGATTTATATTATGTAGATTGGATTTGCTCATCTCTATTGTCCTTGCATTCTCTTTCTGCTGTTTACTTGAACTTAATAATATTTGGTTTACAAAGATTCATTCTTTTTTTGGAACAAAATGGAACTATACTGCAGTTCTTGTATTTTATGTAAAATAGCTTTTCAGCTGCAGCAACAACATAAAAAACTATACAAATAAAAAATACATCACATGCCAAGTAAAACCAGAAGAGGAAAGACTGGTCCATGTCAGACTGAAGGAACAATCTTATTGTTTGGAAGCATGACTACATGCAACTTTCTCCCTCCCTCCCTCCCTCCCTCCCTCCATCCGAGCAAGGTTTTTACATTCTGGGTCGGCCATGTGAATAGACATTATGTGATCATATGAGTCCTATTCAGGAAATACATTAATGTATCAGACTAATCATATGAGCAATGATGAGCAGTTCCTCTACTCTCTAAAGTTGTGCTATGGCATCAGTTGTTCATAAAATGCATGAATATGTATATTCATCATGAATGTCTGCAGTAGTATGTGCAAGTAGAACTTTCCAAGCAATTCCAAATCCTGCACTATTTAGGTTTGAATTGATACGGAAGCCTTCCCATCTCAAACTCTACACCTGAGTGCCTCCCTACTGCACAGTCATACTGTATTATACCCAGAGCCAACTAGCGGCCCTTGTAAATTTACAGGGATGGCTCACCGATGCTCACTGGAGAGTTCTCCTCCTGCATGTAGCTAGAATTTCTCCAAAGAAAACACAAACTTTACAACCCTGTGAGCATATGGGCCATTTTGGTGGGAAATAAAGAAAAGACCAAGAGCTCAAACATTTAATACATTTTAAAATGTTAATAATCTTTCCTGCCCCTAAATGGACTGGCAAATTTATGTACATTTAAAGAAAAAAAAATGACATAAAACTGCTGAAGTGAAAATCTGTCCTGAACACTAGGCAGTTAAATGGATTTAATTTACGCTGATTGCCTAACTGACTCAGTAGGGCTCTTCCTGTATCCAGCTTTATTGAGAGACTTTTAGTAGTATAAAAGGTGCAAAGTATTTTCTCTGTAACCTGCTTCTCTCCATGCATTGTAATTTAATGGACCTACAGCATATCACTCCTTCTTCTTTCCCAAACCCAACCTTATGTCCAAAACTAACCTGGATAGGTCTACCCACTGTACATAATAAAACGAAAATATAGTCAGCTGGAGAGCCCAATTTACATACCAGACTCAGAGGAATTAAACTGCTCATGTGTTTTCTTTTGTTTAAAGTTGAAAGAAAACATAGCAAAAACTTTTGCTTGTAATTGTGCTTTCAGCTTTTGTCAGCAGTTTCAAATGATGCACAAATACTACTCAGTAACATAGAACAATATTTTGCTTTGAAAACACATAGCTCTGTATAGCAGTGCCATTAACACTATAGGCAAATATGGCTTTGCTTCCTATCATTATGTTGCTGGGGAAATTGCAATTTTCTAGAATTATTCCCTTTGTATTGCACATGTTCCTCACACTAAAAAGTGGCATTAACAGGTTCTATTGCCTTTAACCTTTTCATATGACAAATATTGACTATTATATTTTCTTTTAACTGAACAACACATGTCCTATTTTTTTGTTGTTTATTCATTCAGTCGCTTCCGACTCTTCGTGACTTCATGGACCAGCCCATGCCAGAGCTTCCTGTTGGCCGTCACCATCCCCAGCTCCCCCATGGTTCAGTCCGTCACCTCCAGAATATCATCCATCCATCTTGCCCTTGGTCGGCCCCTCTTCCTTTTGCCTTCCACTTTCCCTAGCATCAGCTTCTTTTCCAGGATATCCTGTCTTCTCATTATGTGGCCAAAGTACTTCAGTTTTCCCTTTAATATCATTCCCTCAAGTGAGCAGTCTGGCTTTATTTTCTGGAGTATGGACTGGTTTGATCTTCTTGCAGTCCAAGGCACTCTCAGAATTTTCCTCCAACACCACAGTTCAAAAGCATCTACTGTATCTTCCTTCGCTCAGCCTTCCTTATGGTCCAGCTCTCGCAGCCATAGGTTACTACAGGGAATACCATTGCTTTAACTATGCGGACCTTTGTTGTCAGTGTGATGTCTCTGCTCTTAACTATTTTATCCAGATTTGCCATTGCTCTCCTCCCAAGAAGTAGACGTCTTCTGATTTCCTGGCTGCAGTCAGCGTCCGCAGTAATCTTTGCGCCTAGAAATACAAAGTCTGTCACTGCCTCCACTTTTTCTCCCTCTATTTGCCAGTTATCAATCAAGCTGGTTGCCATAATCTTGGTTTTTTTGAGGTTTAACTGCAACCCAGCTTTTGCACTTTCTTCTTTCACCTTCGTCATAAGGCTCCTCAACTCCTCGCTTTCAGCCATCAAAGTGGTATCATCTGCATATCTGAGATTGTTAATGTTTCTTCCAGCGATTTTAACTCCAGCCTTGGATTCCTCAAGCCCAGCACATCGCATGATGTGTTCTGTGTACAGGTTGAATAGGTAGCGTGAGAGTATACAACCCTGCCGTACTCCTTTCCCAATCTTAAACCAGTCCGTTGTTCCGTGCTCTGATCTTACCATTGCTACTTGGTCGTTATACAGATTCCTCAGGAGGCAGACCGCCCGGGGTCCCTCCTTGTGGGGGAGATGGGCGGGATATAAATGTAATAATGTAATAAATAAATAAATAAATAAATAAATAAATAAATAAATAAATAAGATGACTTGGTATCCCCATACCACCAAGAACTTGCCACAATTTGTTATGATCCACATAGTCAAAAGCTTTAGAATAGTCAATAAAACAGAAATAGATATTTTTCTGAAACTCCCTGGCTTTCTCCATTATCCAGCGGATATTGGCAATTTTGTCTCTAGTTCCTCTGTCTTTTCTAAACCCAGCTTGTGCATCTGGCAATTCTCACTCCATGAATTTCTGGAGTCTACCTTGCAAGATCTTGAGCATTACCTTACTGGCATGTGAAATAAGTGCCACTGTTCGATAGTTTCAACATTCTTTAGTGCTTCCCTTTTTTGGTATGGTTGATTTTTTTCCAATCTGATGGCCATTCTTGTGTTTTCCAAATTTGCTGGCATATGGCATGCATCACCTTGACAGCATCATCTTGCAAGATTTGAAACAGTTCAGCTGGGATACTGTCGTCTCCTGCTGCCTTGTTATTAGCAATGCTTCTCTTTTTTTCTTCAAATTTTATTAGGTTTTAAATTTACATAGATAAAAGTTTGAAACAGAAAGGAAAATGGAAATACAAATCAAGAAAAAAGAAAAGATAAAAAAGTGTAGTAAAGTAAAAAAGAAAAAAGATAAAGCTGAAACATAGAATTTAGTCAACTTCCGATTTGTATCTGGTCATGATATTTTAACAATTTTATCTTACATGCTAGGTCTATATAAAACATTAAAGAATATTTCTTGTCTATTATATCAATATATATATATTAATCTTCAAATCCCCATATAAGCTTTGTTCCTCCCGCATCTTGTAAATAGTCAGTTAATGGTTTCCACTCTTTAAGAAAATAATAATTTGAATTTTCTTTTAATAAACATGTCAGTTTATCATTCTCTGCCATATCCATCAATTTTAACATCCAATCTTGTATTGTAGGCGATATTTGGTTTTTCCAATTTTGTGCATATATAAGTCTTGCTGCTGTAATCATATATTGCATAATTCTTGTAAATTGCTTCCAAGGTTGTCCATCAATTATTCCCAATAAAAAAAATTCCGGTTTAAATGGAACTTGAATTTGTAATATATTTTGCATCAATAAATGTATTTGAGTCCAAAATTTCTTTGCAATCTCACATGTCCACCACATATGGTAAAAAGACCCCTCTTTTTTTTACATTTCCAACATAAGTTGGAAACATTCCCATACATTTTAGAAAGTTTTTGTGGGGTCATATACCATCTGTACATCATCTTATAAAATTTTTCTTTTAAATTATAGCACAAAGTAAATTTTAGTCCTTTAGTCCACATATCTTCCCATTGTTGCATTTGAATGTTATGACCAATATTTTTAGCCCATTTAATCATACAATCTTTAACTTGTTCCTCTACCATTTCACCTTTTAACAATAATTTATACATTTTTGCAATTAGACGATCATCTGTCTCACATAATTGTAACTCAAATTCCGATTTGGTTTGTTCAAATTCAAAGTCTTATCTAATTTAAATTTCTCTACGAGCTGCATATATGAAAGCCATTGAAAAGTATATCCCTCTGATGCCAATTCTTCTATTGATTTAATTATATATTGTCCTTGTTCTTTCTTTAAAAAGTCTTTGTAGGTTAACCATTTATCTTTATTTCTTACTTCTGTTCTGTAGAATGCTTCTTGTGTTATTAGCAATGCTTCTTAAGGCCCATTCAACCTCACTCTTCAGGATGTCTGGCTCTAACTCACTGACCACACTGTCAAAGCTATCTCCAATATTATTATCCTTCCTATACAGATCTTCCGTATATTCTTGCCACCTTTTCTTGATCTCTTCTGCTTCTGTTAGGTCCTTACCATCTTTGTTTTTGATCATACCCATTTTTGCCTGGAATTTACCTCCGATGTTTCTAATTTTCTGGAAAAGGTCTCTTGTCCTTCCTATTCTATTGTCTTCTTCCACTTCTGCACATTGCTTGTTTAAAAATAATTCCTTATCTCTTCTGGCTAACCTCTGGAATTTTGCATTTAACTGGGCATATCTCCCCCTATCACTGTTGCCTTTTGCTTTCCTTCTTTCTTGGGCTACTTCCAGTGTCTCAGCAGACAGCCATCTTGCCTTCTTGGTTTTCTTTTTCTTTGGGACGTTTTTTGTTGCCGCCTCCTGAACAATGTTGCGAAGTTCTGTCCGTAGTTCTTCTGGGACCCTATCTACTAAATCTAGTCCCTTAAATCTATTCTTCACTCCACTGCATATTCCTTAGAAATATTAGTGAGCTCATATCTAACTGATCTATGGGTCTTCCCTATTCTCTTTAGTCTGATTCTAAATTTTGCAATAAGAAGTTTGTGATCTGAACTACAGTCAGTTCCAGGTTTTGTTTTTCCGACTGTATAGATGTCTGCCACCTTTGGCTGCAAAGGATGTAGTCAATCTGATTTCGGTGTTGACCATCTGGTGAAGTCCATGTATAAAGTCATCTTTTAGGTTGTTGGAAGAGAGTGTTTGTTATGCACAGTGAGTTGTCTTGGCAAAATTCTATCAGCCTATGTCCTACTTCATTTTGTTCTCCCAGACCATGCTTGCCTGTAATTCTAGGTGTCGTTTGACTACCCACCTTAGCATTCCAGTCTCCTGTAATGAAAATAACATCTCTTTTTGGTGTATTATCCACTAGGTGCTGCAGATCCTCATAGAACTGATCTACTTCTGCTTCTTCAGCATCTGTGGTTGGGGCGTATATTTGGATCACTGTGATGTTAAATGGCTTACTCTGAATTTGAATTGAGATCATTCTATCATTTTTTGGATTGTATCCAAGCACTGCTTTAGCCACTTTATTATTAATTATGAAGGCTACTCCATTTCTTCTGTGGTCCTCTTGTCCACAGTAGTAGATCTGGTGGTCATCTGATGTGAAGTGGCCCATTCCAGTCCATTTCAGTTCACTGACACCTAAAATGTCTATATTTAATCTTGACATCTCACCAATAACCACATCCAATTTACCCTGGCTCATAGATCTTACATTCCAGGTTCCTGGTGTGTTGATCTTTAGAACATCGGATTCGTCGTTCACCACCAGCACCGTCGGCCGCTAGCCGTCCTTTCAGCTTTGAGCTAGCTGCGTCATCACATCTGGGGCTAGTTGAACGTATCCTCTGTTCCTCCCCAGTAGCATTTTGACCATCTTCCGACCTGGGAGTCCCATCTTCCGATGGTATACCGACATATCTCTGGTTGTACTGATCCATTTAGTTTTCACGGCAAGAATACTGGGGTGGGTTGCCATTACCTTCCCCAGGAATCGTATTTATTCTGACCTCTCTGCCACGACCTTCCCATCTTGGGTGTCCCTTCACGGTTTAGCTCATGGTTTTATTGAGGTGCTCAAGCTCCAGCACCACGACAAGGTAACAATCTCCTTTGCTGGAGATGTCCTATTTTAGAGGTCATCCAAAAGGGTGAATCTTTTAAGGGCATGGTTTGGTGAGGTTTAAAACTCAATTTATTGAAATATTTTATATTTTTGCCTTCTGAGGACACTCATTGCTCTACTACATATCATTTTTCTTTTGCTTTCTTTCCTGATTTAGGCTACAAAGATCTTCCAGTGCTTTCCAGGGGAAATTCACATTAGCATGACTCTTCTACTATATCATAAGTCTATAATTGTCTAGTATTTTTATAGTAGTACTAACTGGATTAACTGATGAAAGTCTGGAGTGAAATGATTAAAATTATGCCACTCAACATCTTTGCATCATTCTTTACTGCTCACAATATTTCAAAGAGGTCTTAATTAGGAATTTCTAAAGTGTCTTCAAGTCTGTAGACCAGTGCTTTCCAAACTGCCACCGTTGGCGACACACCAACATAACATGGATGTGGTGGCGGGGGCGTGCACGGAGGCAGCACGGGGGGGGCATGGCGGCGGTGGCAGCGGTGGTGGCCTCGTGTTTTCCGCTAAAAGGCAGAAGCGCTGATGGCACGCCGCTGCCGTGATGTTATTCCTCTTGTTAAGCGTGAGCAGAAGTCATCTTGAGACATCTCTGTACAATGTAGGAGTTAACAGCTGAAGAGACATACCATTGGAACCAATGAGTGCACATGCAATCATTTCCCTTCTCTACTTTCAGTTCTCACATAAGCAGGCAAAGTGTCTCATACGATTATTCTTATTGTTACAAAATTTTCAACCAACCTTTCAGATACAGCTTTCCAAGCTATCTTCAATGCATAGAAAAAAGGAAGGAAGGAAGGAAGGAAGGAAGGAAGGAAGGAAGGAAGGAAGGAAGGAAGGAAGGAAGGAAGGAAGGAAGTCATATGGATGACCTTGGGGATAAATACATTTGTAAAAATTGACAAAATTCAGAATTCAGACAAAATATAGCACTGCATACTCCAAATGCAAACATAACTCTCGAGCAGGTTGAAAAGTGGCATCAAGGCTTTTCTTTTCATTTTGAGCTTTCTTAAACATAATTTTCCCTTGTTTTTTTATGATGGCTCACAGAACTATTCAGTAATAGCTATTACACATAATTACTAATACCATTAAACCTCAGCTACACCCAAGACATGTATTGTCCTATTAATCTCAATACTTATTCTTATGGACTAAGAAATATTTGGATAGGGCTGAGCCAACATATATTACAGTAGCATTTCTCTCCTAGATAACCTAAGCAATCATACAATGCAATGTGATAAAAATGATAATTTTACATTAATTAATTCAAGTCTCAGAATATTCTTCAAATGTTTAGACCCTTCCACTTAGAACTGGAATTTTATAATAAATGTCTTACAAGAAGTTTCATATACTTAAATTATCTTAATAGGCTGCCTTCAGTTTTCATCAGTACAAGCCAAATAACATTTATAATGGTGAGGAGGGTCAAATTCAGTGCTTGTCAAAATTACTTTTAGTGCATATTCCAGGCTGGAAATAGATATGTCTAATTTGTCCTGTTATGCCCCATGATGCCTTTAGGTGGATGCGCAACCGCTACCAGGAGTTCTTATCCTGGCAATATCAAGTTTGTATTGCTTTTATTTAAAGGCAAAATTGTATTTAGCCAAATGACTGCAATTCAGTTAAGATCTCTAGTGAGTTCTAGATTGTCTTTTTCACAATCCCAACTGTTAGTTCAAAAGAGGTCACGTGTTTGTGTGTGAATTCCCTTCTCACCCCTTTGGGTCCTCTACCAGGGGCCTGGGAGGGTTCCGCCCAGTATCTTAGCTGTTCCTAGCACTGTACTCTTCTGGACAGAGAGCTCTGATGTTGTTCCTGGGATCCATTGGAGCCACTCTTTCCCAGCTTAGGAGTCACAGCCCCGAGTGCTCCCACCACCACCGGGACCACTTTGGCCTTCACTTTCCACATCCTCTCTAGTTCCTCCGTCAGGCCCTGGTACTTCTCCAGCTTCTCATATTCCTTCTTCCTGATGTTGCTGTCACTTGGCACTGCTATATCTATCACCACCACTATCTTCTGGTACTTGTCTACTATCACGATGTCTGGTTGATTGGCCAGTACCTGCCGTCCATCTGGATCTGGAAGACCCACAGGATCTTAGCCCTGTCATTCTCCATGACCTTTTGTGAAATCTTACATCTGGACTTAGGAGGGTCTAGCCCATACACCCTGTAGATGTTCCTGCATAAAATATATGTATATGTGTAATATATATTAATATGGCAAAATCTAATGAGATTGATGGCTAGAATATCAAAATATTATGATACCTGGTGATATTGGCCATGTTTTTAAAAATATTTTTGTTTTGGTGTCCACACCTGGAACTACTTGCAGACTCAAGCATCCCACCATTGTCCCCAGTCCACAAGTTGATTTACCATTAGACTGGGAAAACAAATAAATTCCATGATAAACTTGTGTTATCTCCACAGAGGAAGTCAAAACAAGGCACTGAGTAGTCTCGTGAAGTAGGAAACTGGTGCTTCACTCCTATAAAGTTATTTATAGGGTTTCAGACAAAACAATAAAGGAATCATTAATTCCAGAGCTGTGTTCAGGCCAGATCAAGAAACAGAGAAAAACAGGTTACTGCAACTGATATTGGAGAAATAAATCTAGTCACTCCCTACTGAAGTGTAATTAAATAAATACAAGTATTGATTTTTGTCAACATCCAACTCAAGGAATGGCTTGCTATAATTAGTAAAATTAGATAATTATCTGTTTCCATTTTGTAATTGCATTACAAAAAACATTCACTCTTTTATATTCTCTTATCTTTCATATTCTTTCATGCATAACACAGTGCCATATTTTGCTCTGAAAGATAATTGGTAAAATTATAATTATGTTTTTAGAATTTAACTCCTACCAACACATGTTTCTTGGAAATCTATGCTGCTTTACTATGAAAATGTATCTTTGATTCAAATTGTTGGGAAAACATGGACTTCTTTTTGATAAATTTAAAAATCCTTTTCAGCACCACAAACCGAAGCAACAGGATTCAAATCATATTACATTTATAAATGTAAATGAACTTAGGTTTAAGTAAATGAATTGATTGACTGATTATGTGACATCAAGCTGGTGTTGATTCTCAGCAACCACATAGATGGATTTTCTTTAGGATGATCTGTTCCCAGTCTAGCTCATCACTGCTGTAATGAGCCTATCCATCTTGTTGTCATTCTCTTCTTCTTCCCTCCACCTTTTCCAGTATTATGGACTTCTCAAAGGATAATGTGCATAATGTGTCCAAAATATGATAAGTTGAGACTGATCATTTGAGCCTTGATTGAGAAGTCTAGACTGATTTGTCTATGAAGGTTCTCAGTCATCCAGGTGGAATTGTCTGTAGCTTGAATCATGTCAACTGGATTTCTATTTTCTCAGTGGAAACGTTTCGCTCCTTATTCAAGGAGCTTCTTCAGTCTGAGGAAAGTTAGTAAGGGAATCCTTAAATATGTTTCTAGGTGGCTGTGTGACCTTCCACCTGGGGCTAGGTCATGGTTAAGATTACCATGCTGCTGTTGAGCTTGAGAAATGGTCTTAATCTTCCTAGGCACAGAAGACAAAGCAGGAAGGAAGATAGGGGAAAGATTGTGCCTGAGGCCCCCGCCTCTATTCAAGGAAGGATTTTCCAAGTTGGCATAAATGGATTCCTTGACCCCTCTCTCAAACCACCTATCTTCTCTGTCTAAAATGTGAACATTAATGTCCTCAAAAAGACAATTAATGCCTAGGAAGATTAAGACCATTTCGCAAGCTCAACAGCAGCATGGTAATCTTAACGATCCTCCTTTAGATGATAAAGGGTCTTAGAAATAACATCTCAAAATAACCATGACCTAGCCCCAGGTGCAAGTTCACACAGCCACCTAGAAACATATTTAAGGATTCCCTTACTAACTTTCCTCAGACTGAAGAAGCTCCTTGGATAAGGAGCGAAACGTTTTCACTGAGAAAATAGAAATCCAGTTGACATGATTCAAGTCTAGACTGATTTTTTTTATTATCCATTTGTTCGTTTTCTTGGTTATCCATGGTATTCGCAAAAGTCTTCTGCAACCCCAAAGTTCAAAAGAGTCAATATATTTTTCTATCTTGCTTTCACATCCATAGAGTATAACACAGAAACAATTCTGATCTTTGTAGGTGTAGACATATCAGCATGTGAATATCTTTTCCAAGGACTTCATTGCTACCCTACCAAGTCTGTGGAATATTTCTTGACTGCTGGTTCCTTTACCATTGATAGGTGATCCTAAAAGGCAGAAGCTATCCATCACTTTAACATTTTCAGTGTCAGTTATAAGGCTGTACCTGTTGTCATTAGTTTGGTCTCCTTTATGTTAAATCTTAATCCCATTTTTTTCACTATGCTCCTTTACTTTCACTAATAGATTTAGCAGATCATTTGAATATTCAGAGGAGTATCATCAGCATAGCACAGGTTATTGATATTTTTTCCTCCAGTTTTCAAACAATGAAATATATGTCTTGTCTTTAACCGTTCAGTTGTGTCCGACTCTTGGCGATTTTATGGATGAGAACTCTCCATGCTGCCCTATCAAGCATGGCTTCTTTCAATTGCTGGATGTTCGTCTTGGTTTCTGTTTTGATGGTGTGGAGCCAGCGTATTCCTGGCCTGCCCCTTCTTCTTTTTTTAATTAATTAACATTTAATTAAATTAATAATTATTTATTTATTAATATTAATATTAAATATTTATTTATTTAGTATAATTAAATATTGATTAATTAATTAATTAAAGTTAATAATTTAATTAACATTTTGTTAATAATTTATTAATAAATACATTTACATTTAATACATTTATCACATTTGCTGCCTGCTTCACTCCATGATGCTTCCTCTCAATTTATACTATTGTAGTTCATTGTTATAAATATGCTCACATGGCAAAAAAGCATTTGAAATATGTGCAGTAGATTGATTGCATATCATGTGAGGATGAAGAACTACTGCAGCCATTAAATGGAAAAGATCATCTTATGAAGATGTTTGACAATCAAAATTGAACATAAAATGCCTCCCTAAGCTATATTCTAGAAACTATTGTAGCCGAATTCAATATTACTAAACTAGCAGAGTCTTCAATTTTAACTGGCTTGAGATTTCAAGAATGGATGGTTATGGTTTTAGGAATGGTTTCATGGGATCAACGAAATTCATGTTTCAATAATGAACCTCTACAATTCATTAGAGAAAAAATTTGCTAATGTGGCAAACTGATGATGGGATAGCATAACTCAACTCTTATTTTAGAGGAGATCCTTTTTCAGAAAGATTAGTTTGAAATTTTCTCCACATTCATTACTCTCCAGGATTTATTTTTAATGCATGTCAATGTGTCACAATATAGCATTCATTAAAATGCTCGGATGGCTTTTGAAGAATTAGTAAATGTTTCATTCTTGGACCCTCTTGATGTAACCTGCCAATGGCACTTACAAGTAATGAGCCCATCTACATTCATGAAATACAAAGTTGTTATGTGGGAAGCTATAAGATCCCTATCATATATTTAAATACATTTAGTTTAAAAATTGTATGCAACTTCCCTGGGAATAAGCTGTTTTGAACGGAGTGGCTCTTTCTTTTGAAGTAAGGATTGCATTGCAACTGTCTGATCAGCAGAGCATTGAACAGATGACCCCTTAGTTATGAAGCCCAGATGTAATGCATATTAAAAGAAGTTGGCATCATCCTAAAAGAGGAAGAGAAACATGATTTATTTATTTATTTAATCAACTTGCATGGCACCTCAATTACAAAGGCAACTTTAGCAGAATGTTACTGGAACCCATCATATTAGTTCTTACAAATACGTTTCATTTAATGGTTGTACTTTCATTTACTTTGATAGCTTCTGAAGTTGTCAGCTTGCCTAGTTCATTTAAGAGTGTTTTGCATAAGTTAATTATAAACCGGATAAAACAAATGGCATTCATGGAATGTTATTGGTTAGGTTAAGCACTTGGCAGTCAGGAAACGTGAGCAATAAAGCTGTAATTTTCAAATAACTTTTTTCTTTTGTTAAGTATTTCATTGATATTAACTGGGTTATTTTGGAATGAAGAGCTTGTGTTTATATAACCCAAGGCAGAAAATGCTAACTCTTCATCTAGCAATTCCCTCATAATTACTTCTCTGCATAATACATAGCAGTGCATGATCATGTGTTACACCTAGCTCTGTTATTTACAGATAACACAATCAATCACAAAATACCTGGAAATGATTTGCACTTCTGAAAATGACTGAACAGGAATGTTCTCTTTCCACAAAGCTTTTACACCTCAAAGAGTAATTCTAATTACCAAATAATTCAAATATAAAATATTTAGTAACTAACACTACTTCAATTTGGGCAGATGGAATAAAAATGAAGTAGATTGTGCTTTAAATGGTGCTAGTGTTCCCCTTGTCTAGTGGAAGTCTTGCTCCCTCAAAAGATATATGAGTGCACAACATGCTTCTGGGAAATCACACTCTTTCTAAGGCATTACCCCACTAGTCACGTATAGCATAATCATAATATCACCTACCCATCATTGAAGTGATGTCACATTTATGTTATTTTGGTACAACAATGGTTAGATGGTTCTAGAAGATGCTATACCTTGCTAGTGAGGAAGCACACGGAAGGCAAGGAAAATATTTTCTGCATTTTCTGTCTTTTCAGCACAAATTCCAGTGATGTGGTTCTGCAGGTTCAGTGATTGCCTTGTCATTAAGAGAACAGTTCCCAGTCGTTCCCTAGGTATTGAACTCATAAAGATGAATGTTTAGCTTTACATTTGCCAGCATTGTCTGTTACTGTACTCTCATAATCTTTGCTTCTATCCTGCTAATTATAATCTGAGGACTAGCATCGATGGAATGTTCTCAGGACCTTTCCCCACTATTGAATTGTAGTGCTAGCTACCCATTCTTGAGCTGTCAGAAAACTATACCAACATGACATTTGCTCTCCATGTTAATGAACCCTATTCTGCCTCTATTGCCTCTGTTCCCAGTCATTATCAATCACCTGACATCTCTCCAAAGTAATGGATAACAAGCTTGCTCTTTGGGCTTCCGGGGGAGGTGAACTGAAGAGAGCTGACAACCATGGCAAAGACCAAGGAACTGGTGAGTAGACCAGTTCCTTGGAACCTCTCTGTCTAAGGAGAAGACAGGAGGTCGCCCATATGTGCTCCAGATGGCTGCTTCCCATGAGGAGACAGTAGGATAGTGGTTTTCAGTGGGTTTGAGCACCGGTAGATGATAGGATTAGCCATTTTGCTCGCAACTGCGATGGAGACACTAAGTTCGCAAACCTCACTATTAATCACTTTCAGAAATTGCTCATTAACTACTGCTAAGCTATTAGAGACCTTTGGAATGACAAGTTTGAAAATGCCAGGTGAGTCTGCCTTTAATCACAAATGAAAGAAAATTTTAACTATAAGCTTAAGAATTTAAAGAATCTGAAATAAACAGCAAAAAAGCTGAATAAGATTTTGATCTTAGAAAGTTATAAATGGACTAAGGGTCCAGATAAAATTGGAATATTAAAACTTTTACAATAAAATTTTGGAATTAATTATAAAGTACAAACAGCTTCTCATGTGAAATAGATCCTGTTTTGTTTTTTTACAAGACACAACATAGATAAATAATTTAATGATTTCAAAAACTGGACACTAGACGGACCAAAAAATTTAGGTAGAGGAAAGATATACAGGACTGCAAGATGGTGTTAAACTTTATGATAATAAAAATACTGAAGGAGACTTTTGAAGAATAGAATCAGAAAATAGTAGTCACAATATCAACAATATCAGTAATTGTGTCTGCTTCTATGGATAGACTATGTCCAAAAGATGTTACTGAAGAAATGTGAGATGTAGAACAAATTTTATCTGACAAGATAGAGATGGTATTGAAAGTGTATTTATAACTGACAGGCCAAGAAAATGATTTAGAAAAGGATGTTACACTGGATCTACAAAAGAAACTGGCTGAGGTTTTAAAATTTTAAAAAGGAAATACAAATGAAACCAAGAGTGACATGTATAATTTTTTCCTACTGGATTTACAAAAGAGGCTTGTAAAAGCCTTGAAGAACTCTGTGCAGTGCGACAAAGAAGAAACGAAGAGAAATGTCAGAGTGCGCACCATGGGGCGGCCTGCTCCTTTTTCCAAGACACCAGTGATCCACGTTCTATGCAGTAAATAGACACTCAAGCAGAGATTAGATAAAATAGCCTATTTACTTTATATACATACGTAGTCCAAAATACATCCAACAGCAGTAACAAATGATACAGCAACTAGATGGAATACAGTGATGAGACGTTTCAACAGCAACGAGAAGAAAGAACACCAGATATTCTCTGCTTATATACATAAACTGACCAATCACATTATAGGTCACTCTCATCATCTGCCACACCCAACTAAATGATAGCACCTGTAGTATGAGTCATTGCTGCCACATCATCCCTACAACAATGGCTGATAATTGGGTGACTTGCAGAATAATTCCCCTCTCACCTAGATATCAAGCCTCTCCAGTATAATTTATCTATCTGTAAATTCCTGGGTATATACTGTACAAACCCCAACAAGAAATAAAATCCTATGACAATATTTGAAAGAACTAAAGATTAAGACTGTTAGAAGTAAAAGGAAGGAATATAAAGTTGGTTTATTTGATCAAGGTTAAAAAAATAAAATATGTTGTTATTTCTGCCTACCCTTTTTGGATTTTCTGCTGACACCAGGCCTGAAAAGATGATGTTTTATGGATTTGTGTATAGATAAGAGATAGGATATGGGATGAAGAGATAAATGTTTGTAACTTTGTAGAGGGTGAAAAGTTGCTAAATTTGTTTATACTTCTTTATAAATTTCTTTTATTTTTTTATTAGAAAAAATCTTTATTCATTAAAAAACTTAATAAACATAATAAACATAATACATACATTAAATACAACACATATCATACAAACTTACAAACTTATGACACAAACATGTCAATGAAAATTTTTGAAATACAAAAATACAGAAACAAAAAAAAATCAAAAACATTTAAAATGTGGTTTCCGACTATCATAACTGTGAAAATATTTATAATTATATTACCTTAACCTCTTGTCTTTGTTCTATCTATCCTACCATTATTTCTATTTGATTAATCCTTTATTATATAAAACCTACAATCATAACATCATTTTTTTCCATTGTCATAAAATAATCAAGAAATGGTTGCCATGCTTTTTTAATTCAGCCATATTTTTGTTCTTCATCAAATCCGTTAATTTTGCCATTTGAGCTAAGTCCATTATTTTGATTTTCCATTTTTCTATCGTCAGTATAGATTCTTCCTTCCAACATTGGGCATACAGGATTCTAGCTGCTGTGATCATATATAATAGTAACTTTCCATGTCTTTTTTCTAATTCTTCTTCCATCAGTCCCAATAGATATAATTCTGGATTCTTTGTTATATTTACTTTTAATTTTTTTTAAATAAGCTTGTATACCTGATCCCAAAATTTCTTAGCTCTTTTACATGTCCACCATAAGTGATAAAATGTTCCCTCTTGTGAGCATTTCCAACAGATATTTGGTACATTTTTAAACATTCTCGATAATTTATCTGGTGTTAGGTACCAACGGTACATCATTTTATAAAAAAATTCTTTTAAATTATAACTTAATGTAAATTTTAAACCCCTAGTCCACATTCTTTCCCATTGGTCCATCGTAGTATTATAACTGAAATTTCTAGCCCACTTGATCATACATTCTATAACTTGTTCATCTTCCAATTTTAATTGTAGTAGCATTTTATATATTTTCGCAATAATATGCTCATCCTTCATACATACGTGATTTTTAAATGAGTCTCGTTTTTTAAGCATTTTCAACCATCTCGTTGTTTTCATAAAAATCTCAATTTTGTCCCATTTTTCAAACCCGGTGGGAATGGTGCAGAAGGAGGATCCGAGCCGGAGCGTGGACCAGGGGTGGGGTTTGCAGGTGTGAGCCAATTGTGTGGACCGGGGGGCGGGGACTCCTGTCTTTTTCATGAATACGGAATATTACATAAGACCATCCTGAAATATGGTCAGCCTAAACCTAACAGAAAACTGGAAAGAACTTAGGAAAAAAGTGTTAGGGTTTTCTCAGTCAATCCATCTGATCTGTTTATCTGTGAACATGTTCAGTCTCTGAAAACTTAACATAACAGGGCCAAATTTATTGTGTGGGGAAAAATGGACAAAAAGAAAGATGGAATTCAAAAGTGGGCCCCAGGGCTGAAGAGAAAAAAAAGACACCCCCACCCATCCCCAATGCAACCCTTTTGGTGATTTTTCCTTCTATGCCCCCTTTTTCCCCCTCTCCTGGTCATATGATCCAAAGAAGGGCATATGGAGTCCATCTCACGCTTCCCAAATATATGTTCATGCTATTAAAAGGTTTGGAAAAAAATTCAGAGTCTATATTCTGCATGCGTTCCTTACCTTGTTATAACAGACTCAATATTTTCTTGTGAGTCTCCCTTTATATCTTAGAGCTGCTGTCATACAAATTTCCTCCCAGTGTTCTGGGGAATATATTCTCATTTTAGTATTCCAAAGGAATAAGTGCATAGATTCTATTAATACAAAATGAAATTTATCCATTAATTTTCCCAAACACACTGAGAGGAACAAATTAATTCCTCAGCCTTAATTTAGCTTCTTCTCCCCCAATTCAATATGCATTCTGCTGAGATATGTGTTAGAAGATCACAGTGCCCTACATCAAGCTTAGAATGTGTAGTTAGAATGGGGGCGGAGAAAATCTTTATTGCAAGATAGAATTTGGATTATGAAAAAAATATATACTTAGGTGGCTTATTCAGCACCATGTATGGTAAGCTCCAAGACCACCTACTCCAAAGTGAGTCTGCCTATCTGGTAAGATCTGGGACAGATGACCTGCTAAAGGTCTCATCACCAAGAGAGCTCCATCTACAAGGACCTAGCTTCTCAATGGCACCTCTCATATGGAATAGCTTGCCTTCATACATAAGAACTAATTATTTCCACAAGGAAGTAATAACTTGGCTCTAAAAAAGAGCATTTGTGGGACAATTAGTTATTGATATCTACCCTTATTATAATGCATACTCTTAAGTATTGTTAAATTGTTTTAAAATATCTGGTTGTTTTTTTAATGTATGCAGCTTTGAGCCATTGGGAGTAGAGCAGCATAGAAATGTTAGTAAATAAATACTTCTTTCTTTCTTTCCAAGGCACTCTCAGAATTTTCCTCCAACACCACAGTTCAAAAGCATCTATCTTCCTTCGCTCAGCCTTCTATATGGTCCAGCTCTTGCAGCCATAGGTTACTACAGGGAATACCATTGCTTTAACTATGCGGACCTTTGTTGTCAGTGTGATGTCTCTGCTCTTAACTATTTTATCAAGATTTGCCATTGCTCTCCTCCCAAGAAGTAGACGTCTTCTGATTTCCTGGCTGCAGTCAGCGTCTGCAGTAATCTTTGCGCCTAGAAATACAAAGTCTGTCACTGCCTCCACTTTTTCTCCCTCTATTTGCCACTTATCAATCAAGCTGGTTGCCATAATCTTGGTTTTTTTGAGGTTTAACTGCAACCCAGCTTTTGCACTTTCTTCTTTCACCTTCGTCATAAGGCTCCTCAGCTCCTCCTCGCTTTAAGCCATCAGAGTGGTACCGTCTGCATATCTGAGTTTGTTAATGTTTCTTCCAGCGATGTTAACTCCAGCCTTGGATTCCTCAAGCCCAGCACGTCACATGATGTGTTCTGCGTACAGGTTGAATAGGTAGGGTGAGAGTATACAACCCTGCCGTACTCCTTTCCCAGTCTTAAACCAGTCCATCGTTCCGTGGTCTGTTCTAACCGTTGCTACGTGGTCGTTATACAGATTCCTCAGGAGGCAGACAAGATGACTTGGTATCCCCATACCACCAAGAACTTGTCACAATTTGTTATGATCCACACAGTCAAAGGCTTTAGAATAGTCAATAAAACAGAAATAGGTGTTTTTCTGAAACTCCCTGGCTTTCTTCATTATCCAGCGGATATTGGCAATTTTGTCTCTAGTTCCTCTGTCTTTTCTAAACCCAGCCTGTACATCTGGCAATTCTCGCTCGATGAACTGCTGGAGTCTACCTTGCAAGAACTTGAGCATTACCTTACTGGCATGTGAAATAAGTGCCACTGTTCGATAGTTTGAACATTCTTTAGTGCTTCCCTTTTTTTTTTCTTGTGTTTTCCAAATTTGCTGGCATATGGCATGCATCACCTTGACAGCATCATCTTGCAAGATTTTAAACAGTTCAGCTGGGATACCGTCATCTCCTGCTGCCTTGTTATTAGCAATGCTTCTAAGAAGGCCTTAGCTAGCTCCAATCTAGGCCCACCCCAGTACTATTCTGCTCATCCTGGATGGCCATGTCCAAAACCTCTTCTCTTCCTGCTTTCAGTTTCAGGAACAAGATGGTTTTCTGGAGTAGCAGAAGGGAGGCAGCAGCTCCCAGGAGGCACAGAAAGCTCAGCCACTTTTCTGACCAATTTAAACAGCAGTGTTATTAGTGATTATTATTTTGTGATGACTTTCCCCAAAAACAATATTTTGGTAAGTATCTAAGACTGTACATTTCAAATATCTGTAATCAATGGTTCTTCTATGCTTCCAGGTATTTCTTTTTAATCCATAAAAAGAGGATGTAGAACAAAAATAGGACTAAAAGAATATATATTTGGGTGTTACTATGCTTTTCCATTGTGTTTCAAATGGGCCTTAAAACATAACTTGAGAAGATTATGAATAAAAGTACATGTATCTGTAAAATAATCTATATAGATGTTTTTTTCAAGCATTTTTTCCTTTCACATGAGATTTTTTTTACTTAAGACTGGAAAAACATATCATTCTCTTATATATATTCAGAACCTATGCTCAGTTTCAGACAAGTCTCTTAAACTGATTAAATAAAATAAAGGAAGGTAGTTTTATAATAATTTTTCATATTTCAAGTTCTCCTGAGGATGACATTTAAATCAATTTACTGTGACTTTGAAGATACCAGAGAACGTACATGTACAACTTACAAAATAGCCTAGCAAGGAGACCACTAGTGTGAACAACAGATGGATGTAGGAAGGATTTCATATCTCATGCTGTTTGAGAAAGGGCAACCTTTCCTAGTAGCTTGAAACCCAACACTTACAGTATTCTTAGGTTATCCATGACCACTCTGAAATCTGCCAGGACTGAGATGACCATCTCGACCTTGAAGGCAATTAGTAACTCTCTAAGGGTATTATTCCTCTTGCCTTTAAGAAGATGTCACCTCCTCCCCCCAACCTTACCGTCCAAGAGAGGAGAGCCCTGACAGCCCTCAGGAAAGATAAAACCATCACCATTTTACCTGCAGACAAAGGAAGGTGTACAGTGGTTCTAAACTCTGCAGACTACCACAATAAAATTACCTCACTTTTGGAGGATCACCATACATATGAAAAACTGAAAAGAGACCCCACCAGCAATTACAAGAAAAAGGTAATAGACAGTTTGAAACAATTGGAACATGATGGCTCCATCAATAGGATTACCTACCACCGTCTATATCCTGGAGAAGCCATCCCCTGCATCTATGGACTCCCTAAGATCCACAAGGAAGGAACACCCCTCCGACCCATAGTCAGCAGCATTAATTCGGTAACATACAACATTGCCAAACACCTCTCTACCATACTAGCACCTCTAGTTGGACACTCTGAACACCACATCCATAATTCGGAAGAATTTGTTTCCAAAGCAAAGATCCTGAAACTAGATACAGATGAAACTATGGTCTCCTTCAATGTGTCCTCCCTTTTCACCAGCATCCCCACCACTCATGCTCTATCCGCTGTCAGGAAGAGACTAGAAGAGGACAGCACCCTTGAAAGGAGAAACCATCTCAACCCCAACCAGATCTGCCATCTTCTGGACCTATGTCTTAACACCACTTATTTCTCATACAGAGGTGACTTTTACAGACAAAAACACGGCTGTGCCATGGGTTCTCCTGTGTCACCCATTGTGGCCAATTTATACATGGAAGACGTGGAGAAGAAAGCACTCAACACATTCCAGGGAACGGTGCCCACCCACTGGTTCAGGTATGTGGATGACACCTGGGTCAACATCAAGGCCCAGGAAGTACAGGCCTTCACGGACCATATAAACACCATAGATGCCAACATTAGGTTCACCAGAGAAGACACCAAGGACAACAGTCTGGCATTCCTAGACTGTGAAGTCCTCATTGGGACCAGTGGCAAGCTAGAAATAGGGATCTACAGGAAACCCACACACAGAGATCAATATCTGATGTTTGACTCCCACCATCCACTGCAGCACAAACTAGGAGTCATCAGGACATTGTCACACAGAGCAGAAATCATCCCCACCTCCATGGATTCCAAAAAGAATGAAAATCAGCACCTGAGAACAGCTCTGAAGGCCTGTGGATATCCAAATTGGGCCTTCACTAAATCTAAGTCTACCAGACCTAAAACAGCGACAGATAGGGCTGAGAATCAGAGTAAACGGAAGAACCTGGTCATTCCTTACATGGCTGGCGTGTATGAAAAGATAAAATGGATATTTGGCAAACACCACATACCTGTATATTTCAAACCCACCAACACACTGAGACAGAGGCTTGTACACCCCAAAGATCAAACTCCAAAACACAAGAAAAGCAATGTAGTGTATGCAATCCAGTGCAGTGAGGAGTGCTCTGAACTCTACATTGGAGAAACCAAACAACTTTTGTACAGGAGGATGGCCCAACACAGGAGAAGTAACACCACAGGACCAGAGTCAGCAGTTTATCTTCATCTTCAGAATATGTTTACAATCCAACAATCTAAAGGAAAAAGGACACTCATTTGAGGACATTAATGTTCACATTTTAGACAGAGAAGATAGGTGGTTTGAGAGAGGGGACAAGGAATCCATTTATGCCAACTTGGAAAATCCTTCCTTGAATAGAGGTGGGGGCCTCAGGCACAATCTTTCCCCTATTTTCCTTCCTGCTTTGTCTTCTGTGCCTAGGAAGTTTAAGACCATTTCGCAAGCTCAACAGCAGCATGGTAATCTTAACGATCCTCCTTTGGATGATAAAGGGACTTAGAAATAAACATCTCAAATAACTATGACCTAGCCCCAGGTGCAAGGTCACAGAGCCACCCTAGAATCATATTTAAGGATTCCCTTACTAACTTTGCTCAGACTGAAGAAGCTTCTTGGATAAGGAGCGAAACGTTTCCACTGAGAAAATAGAAATCCAGTTGACATGATTCAAGCTACAGACTGTTCCACCTGGATGATTGAGAACCTTCATCGACATGTCACTAGATACTTTCACCCAAACGTTTAAAAAAATCCTTCATTCTGGATAATTATTATCTTATCTAAAGTTCTTGAGAAGAAAGTATAAAAAGTGGTGGCTTCTAAACTCAAGACTGTTTTGTCTATTTTGAATACATTCCAAGTTGATTTTTGGCCTTTTTTGGGAGAGATGACTCCTTCATTATCATTATACTGGGAAATAGATGGAGAAATACAATCTTGTTTTATCCCCAGAGCCACTGAAACTGATATCCTTTAAATAAGATTGGCATGGCCATTGTTATACAGTGGCTCCGATCCTTTCTGGAAGAACATAGTCAGACAGTGATATTAGGGTACTTCTGTTCTGCCTCATAGCAGTTGGTCTATTTTGAACCCTCTGATTTTTTTTAATATTTATGAAATTATCGGGAGAAATTATACAGAGATTTGAGCTAAAACTTTACCAAGTAAGTAACCAGAAACCTTGAACAAATGTGGGAAGGCACTTGCTGAGATTTTGGGCGTATCCACATTTAGCCTTTAAGCTTCTCCTGTCCTGTGTTCATGCTGGTTTGACTCTAAAGTGTTTTTTTAGAAATCCTATCTGGACTCTTTGCCAACAGATTGCAATGTATTCATTCCAGACAACAGATGATCACATCTTCATATTGGTAAAAGGTAAAGGTTCCCCCTGCACATTTGTGCAGTCTTGTCTGACTCTAGGGGCCGGTGCTCATCTCCGTTTGTTAGCCGAAGAGCCAGCGTTGTCCAAAGATGCTTCCACGGTCATGTGGCCGGCATGACGGATGTGCAATGCTGTCACCTACCCACCAAAGTGATACCTATTTATCTACTTGCATTTGCATGCTTTCGAATTGCTAGGTTGGCAAGAGTTGGGGCGAGTGTGGGAGCTCACTCCATCACGCGGGACTAGGGATTTGAACCTCCGAACTTGCGATCTTCCGATTGACAAGCCTGGCGTCTTACCCGCTGAGCCACCATGCCCCTTATCTTCATATTGGACAATTCCTTTAATGCTGCGCCCTCTCACCCTTCTCTTCCATGAAAACAACATCCATTTGACTTTCTTCCTGTGGGTGGGGCTTCCTTGTAAAGTAGTAGAGGCAGGTCATCCACCTACTAGAGACAATACATCCCCAAGCCCCCATAATAGCCCTGTTTGGTGGATGGTTCCCCAGAGGCTGATAACATTGTACAAAGGAAGCAAAATCAGATCCACCAATTGCTTTGCTTAAAACACCTTGCATTCAAAGTCAAGACACCACCATTCAGCAGCAAGCCAGACCAAAGTTAATAGATTCTGGACAGAGATTGGCAATGGAGACAGTAATTTTTATGCTGGTGTAGTTTTATGCCATGTCCAGGATGGGTGCATAAGCACTGGAACCTGGCAGTGGGGAAAGGCTCTGGAATGCACTATGTAATGCCTTTAAAGGTTTTTTTTTTTTTTTTTGGAAGCTCCTGCTCATATAGAATACAGTAGTCCATTAAATTCCACGGTATAGACCAAAGGATACAGCTGATACCGTACCAGCTGCATTAATGACTACTGTGCTTTTAGGCCCAATTAAAAGTGTTGAGGCTATAATTTTAAAGCCTTCATTTAAAGATCTTTAATTCAAAGTACTAGATTAATTTACCTGCATGTTTAAAATGACCAAAGGCTCTACTTACATTTCCATAGATAATATATTAGATTGGTGGACTCAGTAATAGAGCTCTTTTATGTGTGGATAACATTGTTCTGTAATATGTGCAAGGTTCACTCCAGGCTGTTTTTAAATAGGCTTTAAAGATCCTGTTTCTAAATGAATGGATGCCCATGTTTATTTTATAGCTTTCCTGTTCCAGTTATTCCAAATGGTTGTGCTGCTCCTTTAATTAATTGCATATTATGCCGTCTAAAAATGTTTTAAATAAACAAGGGTCCATAGCTGAAAGAGAATTTAGCTGCTATAGCATTGTGATTTGACAAATGTGTGTGGGTTACTTGAACTAGAAGCATAATTGAATCAGATAAGCACTTGGTGTATAATCAATTGCAAGGAAATGCTAAATATATATTCAAATATGTCTCAGGCAGTTCACCCCCCAAAATAATAATTACAATGACTTTTTTTTTCAGGATGCCCAGATAAATTACTGCAATATTGAATCACATTGCTAATGATATGTTAGGACTCCCTCTCTGTCTTTCTCTGTATAATCTTCTTGATTATATCCAAACATACCTGACATTAGCAAATATTCTAAAAAATTAGTAAAAATAAAAACTCCTTTGATTCAAATTTAACTCCTGCAACTTCATGGGAATGTCCATCTAGTGATCTTGGCAACAATATTAAAGTTGTTTGCCATTGCCTTCTTCCAGGATTTTTTAAAACTAGTATACCACTCTGTGGTTTCCTTTTTTATATAAGAATTTTATTAAATTTCAAAAAAAGATAAAAAATACAGAAAAACAAAAAACTACAAAAAAAAAGAACTAAAAAAATGTGAAAAATCACATTATTTCTACAAGACAACCCCTTAGCACATTATAAAGATCACTAAATACAATTGCTCCTCCCTTTATATTATAAGAAAAAAAAGTATAAATCACCTAATCAACTCCCCCCCTAAATAACAATTACTCAATTATTCCCTTCCTACTACTATTGTATACTTTCCTGTCTAGTATAATAAAGATCAAAAATAGAGAAGCATGTATATTGTCTACCATTATAATTAATAATACAAAAAACATAAATACAAAAAACATGAATAAGAAAAAACCTTAATAATCATAATCCCAATCATTAACGATAAGTAAAATTATCCAAAGCCAAAAATCCATCCAGATAAACATTTTAGTCCCTTAACCCACTTCAAAATAGACCAAGACATGTACATATCCCCATAATAGGCACAGAGTTATTTTCTTAAAGAAATCAAACAGCCCAACTGCTCCCCTCACAAACACAGACTTCTCTTCAAAAAACCCCCAATACATAATAACCCCTTCTTTTCCATAACATTCCTTCAGAAAGTCAAATTCACTCATATCTTGCAGCTCAATTTCTCCATTTAAGTTCTCCAATTCAGCACCGCCAATTTCATCCAGGATTTCAACAGAAGCCCAAATCTCACTCTCAGGAGAGACATTTCCATCAATGTTAGATTCTTCAGGTTCATCCACATCATCACCAATCAGATGGCACATTCTAGACCACATATTTTCCACAATGCTCTGAATGTCTTGCACAATAGCTTGGCAGGAATCAGAAAAAATCTGCTTAATATCTGCTTTAATATCTTGGTGAAAGTCAGAGAAAGCCTGGTTAAGATCCTCCATTTCTGAAGCAGTAAATTATGGCGCCCCCTAGATACTTAACGGGAAGAAGTAAAAGGTAATGGAAAATTTCCAAACATAGTTAAGATAAGATCACAGACAGTTCCAAGAGAAAGTAGCAGCAGGAAAGTAGAAGTTCAGAACGGCAGATTCAACGTGTAGGAAAGATGCTTAAATCTTCCAAATTAGTGCAAAAATAATAACAGGGAGACGATAACATATGCTCAACCCTCCTTAGTATTGGATGGAAAGCAAAATCCAAAGCTTTAAAAAAAAATTTTTAAAAAAATTAATCACAAAAATAATGATAAGCACCAAGATAGATCATTTCTCCTTAATGTAGAAAGCCTCTCTTAGGGTACAAATGGTTAAAGAAAAAATAAATTGGGTGCTGTAGAAATGGGGTGGCTGGGCTTAATGTCACTTTAAGGCTGCAGCACGGCTTGGAAATGGTGTCTTCCCAGCCTCCTGGTGAAGTCTTACCCATCGATCGTGCACGCTGTTTACGATCTCCTGGCTGCAACTTTCCATCCGGAGGACGAATGGGTCAATTCTGAGTGTTTTCCTTGGTCTGGAAAAATGCTTCTGGGCTTCAGGAGAAACCAGCCTGAGCCCAAAAAAACTGCCACAATACCAGTTTTGCCCACGGAGCTCGCGGGCAAAGCTGTTCAGTCTGCCATGTTCCCACCAGAAGTTTCCTGATGGTCTCCCATCCAAGTATTTACCAATCTGATTCTGCTTAGCATTTCAATATTAAGCACACTTTAACTGTTGCTGTCACTTGGCTGTTTTTCTTTTCTTTTTTGTTTTAGGTGGGTTTTTTAAATGATATTTCCTGATTAAATGAAATATATTTTCAGTAAGGAAAAATGAATACCAAATAGTAGAACAAGTGCAGTGCTTGGAGCATTGAATTAGACCAGGAAGACACAGCTTCATATTCTTGTTACCATAAAGCTTGGTGGGAAACTTGGGATATGTCATTGTCTCTTCACTCTTGATTTTAGAAGAACTATTTAAAGTCCTGAAATAAATGCATTTATGTGTATTCTGGCCATCTCAGATATCACAGTACACTTGGGTAATTTCAGAGTTGGTAAATCATTTTTTTTAGCTGTGGAAGATGTCTAAGCACTACAAGTCAGAATATTAAAACAGCAACATAAGGAGTTTCTAAGTTATTACTCTCACTTTTCTAATTTCAAAATGTTTGAATGTTGCCAAATTCCACCCTATTGTTTACTGGGCCTGTCAAAAATTTGCCTGCAATGACATCTTATAATTTGATGAGGTTGCTTAACTTCTCACAATTGACAGATTAAGTGCTAAAACAGAAGGATTTATCACTAGACTAACCTGAGCAGACTGAAGCATCTTAATGGATAAAGTTTTCTTATCCCATCTATCTTGTACACAGTAAGGAATGAAACTCTTCATCTTAGCTTACACTTTTGTTTTCTTCCAGGGATAAATAAATAACCATCCATCCATCCATCCTTTGGTGGTACTTAAAAAGGATATCCCAGGAGCAACATCAGAGCTCTCTGTCCAGAAGAGTGCAGTGCTAGGAACAGCTAAGATACTGCGCAGAACCCTCAAACTCCAGGCCTCTGGTAGAGGACCCGAGATTGAGGAAGACGCATACCACCTATAGGGGTGAGAAGGGAAAATGAATGAATGAATGAATGAATGAATGAATGAATGAATGAATGAATGAATTAGTCCTAACACACTTCCCCTAATGTAATATATTTCTTTTGTTTTATTTATACACAGATTTTGTAGTGTGCTCCACCATAATGTACAAGACTTTGCATATATATCTTTAAACTGGAGAACTAAACTGGGAAATTCAAAAAATTGTAAATTCCAAGTAATAGTAGTGTTCCACCTATTGATTCAAAGCTAAAAAATAAGTAACTCTATGTTGTGTATAGTGACATTTTCACAAAAAACACTGTTCTATCCAATGTAAACTTCCATCAGTGGGAAAAAAGCGGGGCAAGATCCCCATCCTCACATCCCCAATATCTGGGCAGAGTTGAGGAATACTGCCAGTTGATTTTCTACCTTTAGATTACCAGCGGAAGTCATTTGAAAAATAGTCCAGATATGACACTGTCATTCTTGCCTGGGTGATAAAATGTGCAACATGATTGATTTTTTTTAAAAAAAAAATGTGAACAAACTGTTTTATAAATGGCTGCTGCTATTAATCTACAGGCAGATTCAATTGGAAAAACTTCAGTTTTAAAATAATGTACATTTTGTTAGTATGAATCATTCAGAAATCTACAGTATTAGATATATCTGTAGGAAGTGATTGTGGATCTGTTAAATTCCTCAGGCAGATAGTAGGAAGATCTACTTGTTAAAAATAATAAATTCTGCCATATAACCCTCCATTCCAGCTTCAAAGGACTCCAACACAAAAACACATTTCCTCCAATTTGGCTTCACCATGAGTGAATCCTAAATGCACCTCGAGACAATTCTGTGATCAGCAAAGGAACAAGGGATGGGGAATGGGGCCCTTTAATTGAAAAATGAAGGTTGGGGTAAGTGTATGAAGCTCATGATCCATTTGCTTCCAAGATGAACACCCTCTCTCAATTGGTTTCTTTGGAAGGGTCAGAAGGCAGATCTTTTTTCTTGCTTGAAAAGCCAGATGAATGAATTGGTTGCAGATTGCAGCTACTAGTGTTTGATGTCTATGAAGGTTCTCAGTCATCCAGGTGGAATTGTCTGTAGCTTGAATCATGTCAAATGGATTTCTATTTTCTCAGTGGAAACGTTTCGCTCCTTATCCAAGGAGCTTCTTCAGTCTAAACTACATTGCTTTTCTTGTGTTTTGGAGTTTGATCTTTGGGGTGTACAAGCCTCTGTCTCAGTGTGTTGGTGGGTTTGAAATATACAGGTATGTGGTGTTTGCCAAATATCCGTTTTATCTTTTCAGACACGCCAGCCATGTAGGGAATGACCAGGTTCTTTCGTTTACTCTGAGTCTCAGCCCTATCTGTCGCTGTTTTAGGTAGATTTATCTAAATACATGGCTGGCGTGTCTGAAAA
Organism: Charina bottae; assembly: GCA_023362775.1. Lineage (NCBI taxonomy): Eukaryota > Metazoa > Chordata > Lepidosauria > Squamata > Charinaidae > Charina > Charina bottae. The sequence goes on from JALMGJ010000003.1 coordinate 184,643,213, forward strand.
GATAAAACGGATATTTGGCAAACACCACATACCTGTATATTTCAAACCCACCAACACTACAGCAATGTAGTTTATGCAATCCAGTGCAGTGAGGAGTGCTCTGAACTCTACATTGGAGAAACCAAACAACTTTTGTACAGGAGGATGGCCCAACACAGGAGAAGTAACACCACAGGACCAGAGTCAGCAGTTTATCTTCATCTAAAGGAAAAAGGACACTCATTTGAGGACATTAATGTTCACATTTTAGACAGAGAAGATAGGTGGTTTGAGAGAGGGGACAAGGAATCCATTTATGCCAACTTGGAAAATCCTTCCTTGAATAGAGGTGGGGGCCTCAGGCACAATCTTTCCCCCATCTTCCTCCCTGCTTTGTCTTCTGTGCCTAGGAAGATTAAGACCATTTCACAAGCTCAACAGCAGCATGGTGATCTTAATGATCCTCCTTTAGATGATAAAAGGACTTAAAATAACATCTCAATATAACCATGACCTAGCCCCAGGTGTAAGGTCACACAGCTACCTAGAAACATATTTAGGATTCCCTTACTAACTTTGCTCAGACTGAAGAAGCTCCTTGGATAAGGAGCGAAACGTTTCCACTGAGAAAATAGAAATCCAGTTGACATGATTCAAGCTACAGACTAGTGTTTGATGCTTAGAGGCACGTCTGGCTGCAGAGGCATCCTATCACTATCATCACATGAGGTTCAGTGTCAATATTTCTACCTGCCCAATTTCTATTGTAGGAGGAATTGTTGAGAAATACTATGTCCAGATGCACAGAGCATGATTCATTAGAACCATTTCTTTCAAGTGATAGGGGAAAATGCTGGAATGTTTCTCTGAACACATCTTTCTCCAGCCCAAGGTTGTTCAGAAAGACCAATGCAAACTGTATGTGTAAGACATCTGACTTGTAAATCCATCATAGCGTTGAAAACTAGACACAGTCTTTACAGCTTACATAGTACGGAATATAAAGTTTTGATTTTAGATTACAATTTCCTGGTTTTCTGAAGCACTGGAAATTGGGAAAATCTTATACGCTCACCTTAAACCACATTTTCTTTATTACTGAATTTACATGATTTTTATTACTGCAGCATTTTATCAATATGATTAAACTATACCATGAACAACAAGGGCTACTTCCAAAAAGGCAAACATACAGAAAGAGCTTGCACAAGTGAATGTAAGTTCTACATGGGGCTGCCTTTGAAGAGTATTCAGAAGTTTCAGCTGGTACAAAATGTGGCAGCATGGGCAGTTACAGTATGCGTGCCCCGAGAATGGCACACATTGTACCTGTGCTCCGTAAGTTGCATTGTTTGCCAGTTTGCTTCCGGGTCTGATTCAAGGTGCTGGTTTTGAGCCCTTCATGGCATGGGGCCAGGGTATTTGAGAGACTGCCTCTTCCCAATGACATCTGCCCATCCCATCAGGTCTGGCAGAAGGGGTATGTTGCGGGTCCTGTCTGCTAAGGAATTACATCTGGTGGGACCCAGGAGACAAGCCTTTTCTGCTGGGGCAGCTGCCTGGTGGAACATCATTGCCCTCTGAGATTGGTGCCATCTCTGCCAACCTTCTGGAAAATGTGGTTATGTCAGCAGACTTGGGGATCTCAGGGAAATGGAGAACTGGTGAGATGGCTACACTGCACATAATAAATATGCTCTCTCCTAGTCTTTTAAAATAGTATTAATGTTTTTGTTATGGTATAACTTTAATGTTGTTTTTTATCATCTGTTTTTATTGTATACCACCCAGAGTCACATACATTATATGGGCCACTATATAAATGTGGTGAATGAATGAATGAATGAATGAATGAATGAATGAATGAAATAAGTTAGGTTATGGTCTTTTTGCATTAAATTTGTACCTGTCTTCTACAGAAGCAAAAGGGCAGAGTGAATAAAAGCTGAATATTAGTAAGAACAGAACAGTTATCTTTGTTAGTGCCTGTAATTCTCCGTATTACTTAAATTTCAACCCTAGGCAGAAATAGTCTTATGCACATAATAAGATTTAGCACAAGAATAAATATAGGACAAGAATAACTTTTTGTAACACAAGTTTCAACAAATCTAGGAGCTATTCTGCTCAATATATACCATTAGTGATTTATTGAAATCTATTCATATTTTGAAATCTTGTCTAGTAGAATGTGAGCAAGCATTTTTGTCTTCCTTTTTTGCTTTAACTATTTAATGACAGCTAAAATATATGTATTCATAGCCCATTTTCTGTCACAAAAAGAAAGTCAAAATAATGTAAAAGGCAGGTCCATGTATAACCTCATAGATCTTCACATTTTTACATTTACATTGACCACCAGGAGGTACCATGTGACCAGATTCATCCTTATTGGGACTCTTCAAATAGGTGTCTGAAGAATCCCAATTGCACTTTACATGCAATTCACCTCAGTCATAATCAGTTATGGCAGATGTATCATACTTTTTACCCTGAATGCTATAATAGCACAAAGGCTATAAATCTTGTCTTGCAAATAGAAAGGTTGTTGGTTTAAAGCCCTGCAGGAATGTTGTTATTGTTACTATTTTGCTTTCTCTGAGCTTCCTACTTGTCCCTGTGGAGCACTGTTTCACCATTTTTCTAATCTCTTGAAGAGTTTCACCCCTAGTTTCTGGGAGTGAGGGTGAAATTCCGGACCTTGAAGAGAGCCACAGCTGTGAAACACAGGAGAGGAAAGGAAAGAGAACAAGCATTGGCAGGAATTGAGAAAGAAAAACAGGACATATGTATGTTTTTTTAATAGAGAATAATATATGTAGCTCAGGGTTGAACTGTGGAGTTCTCGGTGCTCTCTGGCACCACACTCACTCGCACTGATGATGTTACCTACTTGGGTAATGAAATGTCTCCATGCAAACAACCAGGCTTGGAGAGAACTTCACATACCTATGTTTTAAATTATAATTCCAAAATAGAGGGATCTATTGTCCTGGCAACAATATGGAAGTGCACTGCCATTGCTTTCTTCTGAGAAGTTCTTCTGCTACCTAGCACAAAATTGTACTTGGCCTGGATGGCCAGATGACATGAAATACATTTCTTTCCATACTTCATGCCAGTTAAAATGGATTCTTCTGTAATCATCACTATGCTATTGAGGAATTTCTTTTGATTTTTATCCAAGTGAGCGGCTAGGAATTTCCTTAATTTTTTAAAACAATTTTCAACTGATCAGAAAACAAAAAAGGCAAACCTGTTCCCCATGATAAAAAGTCACCAACTTCTACATGATATTCCTGTCAGTTGCTAAGCAATCTGTACCCTGTTTGACAGTCCTGGTAGTTAGCCTTGTCTAATTTAATGAAGAAAAGATCTATATGTTTAATTAATGAGCACCAGAAGGTCATAATGTCAAATGTTAAAACCAAAAATAGAAGAATGTTAAAACTAAAGGTAGTCAGATTGCTTCTTAATCATCATTTGGATTTGAAACTTGAATTAAGTTTGCAATCTGGAAGGCAATTTGATTTGACACTTTTATTCAATAATTATATTAAGTTGATTTGAAGGAGATCTTTGAATCAATCTAGAAAAAAGGGATCCAATTTCAGAGATTCAAAAGATTCGATTTCGAATTGCATCAGCCCTATTTAAAATTTCATTGAAATCCTAGATAGGAAGGCACAATTATGAAAGAGGGAGAAAGAGAGATACAAAAGTCTGATGTATTTTCCCTGTTCAAATCTAGTAAGTTAAATTGTCCAGTGTAGGTTATTTTGATTTGACTTATAAACACAGTGACTCTCCCCCCTCAAACCAAAACAGAAATTGAGGTCAAAGACCTCAATTTCTTCATTTAGACCTTTATATCACCATTACAAACATCATATTTTAACCTCTGAGTTTAAAGCTATGACGAAAAAATTGCAAGTGTGACCTCCTACACAGATTGGGAAGAAAACAAAATATGTTCTGGGGGAAGTGTATTGAGGGTTTCCAAAGGGTGCAAATATTTGTGAGAAGGAAGTGCTTCCATGCCATAATTGGGGTGAGATAGGAAGCCATGTCATAATTAGAGAACTGCAGGCCTTTCAGCCCCATTGATTGAAGCTGGAAGTGAACTATCCCCATTAGACATAACCCTTAGGCTACAGCTTTGCCCTACTTACTCCACTGAAGCCTAACTTTCTCTATATTTCTATCAGAAGATACTACCAGTAAAACAAGAAAATTTCAGTCTAGTCAGTCTATGGATGAGGAACATGGGTAGATTGCTGCTCTAGGTAGACATTTGACAGTTTGAAATTGCTATCAAGATAGCAAACTATCATTATTTTAGAACAGGAATGCCATACTTTGAAGCATGTAATGGAAACTGTATGGAATGTAAGACAACTTAAAAATATCCCCTCCTCCCAATATTTATTTTTTTCAACCATTAAAATATATTTATTAATTAAAGGAGGGCTCTCATCTTCTAAAATCTTATCTTCTCCCGAGCACAGGAGAAACATACATATCCATATCCATATCCATATCCATATCCATATCCATATCCATATCCATATCCATATCCATGTACATATACATGTACATGTACATCATATACATACACATACACATACACATACACATACACATACACATACACATACACATACACATATACATATACATATACATACAGTATACAGTATACATATACATATGCATAATCTTTCACTCTTGCAAGACTTGCCAGATTCCAATGAAGTAGCATCATTTCACTCTTGAACTTACAAATCCCATCATGACCAAATCACAGCAACTGAAGTAATCCATATATGGAATCCTTTTTTCCTTCTTTCATTTATGCCATTGCAACTGGTGGAATCCTGTCAATGTCCGAACACCCATTTAATCATAAAGCCTTTAACTTGTTCAGTTTAAGAATGATACTTCGGTAATAATTTATAAATTTTACCAAACTTATTTTCAATATTACATATTATAAGATTTTCAGGTTCGATCAAATGCCTCAATGTTTCCCCTTGTTTCTGTCATTCTTTTGTTGCAGCACTATTTATTTGAAGATACCGAAGCCAATCAAATATAGTAAAACATTGTATCATAAGAGGCTCAGAGGTTTTTATATATCTTTGTCTTACTGAGAATAAAATCTTCTCATATTTATTTAAAGCTTTTTCTTAAAAAAAATTCATCCTCTTGAAAGTACTGAAATAATAGTTCTTAATGCTGAACATTCTTATCCTGTTTGTGGGCAGAATTTTAAAACGTTTTGCACATTCAAAATTACTTTGAACATTTTTTTTTCTGAAACAGACTCTTAAGGAGGGATTCCCACCTTCACTTAATTTAAGAATCTTGGGGCATGCACCAGTATTTTCTTCTCTTTCTGTCACACATTGCCCCTGTCAATTGTGTTTGAAAGATCGATCTACTGTATATATCAATCCATGTACAGAATCTATCCATATCCGCCATATCAAAGCTTGTCAATCCCTTATAGGCAAATATTTTATCTACCCTACCTTTCAAGCAGTGCAGAAAACAACAACAACAACAACAACATCTAGTCTGAAGGTCACCCTACACCTGCATTTTCATGGATATGCCCTTATCCATGAATCCATGCTCTCTTTCTCATTATTTGGGTCTTTTTTACAATGTGTGTTTAGGAGCAACATAAAGTAAAATAATAGCTTTTCTCAGTCAGTTGTTTCTCATTACTGGCATACTTTAAGTACCCCTCAAAATGATGTAAAACAAAAGTAAATTTACTGCAGAATTAAAGGACAAATTCCCTTGCTTTGAAGTGAATAAGAACAGAAAGCTAAGTGCCTGGTGTATAAAGCTTCTTTGTCTCTGTAGTAAAGAAAGGTGTCTTTCAGTTAATGAGCTTTTCCCAGTTTCTGTGTACTACCCATACAAATTTAGACTTTCCTGGCTTGCTCATAATTCTTGAGATTAAGGGACGTTCATCCTGGGATCTCAAAGACTGCTCCCACAAAAGTGCTCCTCAGACTGGACTACTTCAGAATGCAGAACTTTAGGCAGGGCGACTAGATCAGGGCTATAAAAATCCAGATGACCACTAGGTGACAGCAGCAAACCAGAGTTTGCTCTTTTCTGTCAAACTGGAGTTTTGCAGCCCAAACCTAGTGACCCTACTTGAGCCCAGTTATCCCTAGCTCTCACTCATAGTTGGGGTATATTTTTTAGTTTTGGCTTAGAGGAAGACAGTTTTTGCAAAAGCAAACACTGTTTCAGGTCCTGTTAGCTCCAGTGGGAAAAACCCAAGGACCATCAATGATTTCAGGTGCTTCCTAATGCATGCCCATTACTAATTAACCAAATTTAAAAGAAGAACCAGAGCAAGACAAAAAACATTACAGAACATATTTTGAAAGCAGTCACAAACAGCATATAATATATTCACGCCCGATTTGCACAGCTTATAGAGCAAATGCTTTCCCAAAGAGGAGGATGTTAACTAAAGACTCCTTTGAGCCATAGTAACTACATAGGCACAGCCATCCAGGTCCCTTTCTTTGTTAAGTATGGAAGTGGCTTGCCATTGCTGCCTCCCTATCTCTGCATGGTGGTCTCTCATCCAAGTATTAACCCTGCTTAGCTGTTTTAAAGATCAGCCATCACCATCCAGATGCTGCCAGCTGCAACTAATGAATGGAAAAAAAAACCAATTGAGGCTACTATTTTATACTGTTCTTTCCCCAGGGCATAATGCTATCTAGCCACTTTACCTTTTTTTTCAGCTTTCAATCTGTCACAAATATGTATACATCTATCTATTCATAAGAAAGAAGATTTGTATTTAATATATGCGCATCATTAGATAGTGTGGCTTTGTTTAAATTGCTGGCTAAAGCCTAATCTTGATGTAAAGCAGAATGTGGAGTTAGAATTCTCAGGAAGCAAAATGGAGTAAACCACTTCAGAATGCTGGGGGAAAATTTTACTAAAATTAGTGCATTGGAAAGAAAGATGCAAGGTATCTGCACGGAAGTAAAAAAAAAAAAGCCAAGATGGTGGCTGGGACCACATGATTGAAGCCCTGCTCTTTTTTTTACATGTGCTGCATACATCATACACATAAAAAGGGGTGGAGAATTGATCATGTGGTTGTGGCTACCATCTTGACTTTTTTGACATCTCCCTGGAAGACAGCCCTAGAAAGGCACTATTTCAGTCCTCTCCATAGTATGGCTTTTTTATGTTTTCAGAACAACCTTTAAATCATAAAAAATAAAAAAAATAAAGGGAGTGACATGCACAATTTTCTTGTCCTTTAGATTCGTCCTTGTTCAATCCAAGTTCCCATTATGGAAAGAAAAAGAAAAAGAAAACAACCCTCTTCAAATTTAAGATCTTTTTAAATAAAATAAAGCGATTTCATTAAAAAGTGGCTACTTAGCTGCCAGTAAATAAGTGGGTAATATTGTTATGCAAATAGAAACCAATTGTACTCAAGTTTGGGAGCATTTCAAGGCAAACTTGTCAAGATGTCAAGTACGCCATTAAATTTTCTGTAGGTGAAAAAAGAATGTTCCAACTGCAATATCAATAAATGAATTATTAGATGCTGAAAGTAAGTGAATTATTTCAGTGGACATGATAAAAAATGCATAAGTCCCCCATTGGAGGAGATGGGCAGTGATAAATTTGAAAAATAAATAAATAAATAAATAAATAAATAAATAAATAAATAAATAAAGGCAAATGAATGATGCAGAAAATCTATAGAGATGGTGGTTGCTGCTATGTTCATATGCAAATCAATAAAGATATACTGAAAAAGTAGGCAAAGAGATCTATATTTCTTATGCAAAGTAAAGTATGATAACTATGTATATGTTAATTGCTGAAAGGCTGCAACTTTCAAAAGTTCACAAAGGCTGCAACTTTCGAAAACCACGAACAGAATCTGATCATCAGTTTTCCTATTGATTTCCATAGGAAGTGTCATGCATGAGGTACATAGAATGGAAGAGAGCAGAGCTATTACAATTTTAAAGTTTTTCATAGGAGAAAAAACAGGAAAGAGAGGCAGGGAAGAATAAACTTGAAAATAATGTGTGATTGTTTCTACTGTTCTCTAAATTGATCTCTGATAAGGCAATACTGCTCAGTACTTCTAGATGGTAGTCCATAGCAGGAAGTATATATGAGTCTCCTATCTTTCATGTTTCAGCCATCTCCCCAACAGTTTGCAGCCTTCCTGGTTTCCCATATTTCAGTTAATTTCATAGGGCAGTGTTTATCAACTTTGGCAACTTTAAGATTTGTGGACTTCAACTCCCAGCAAGCTGGCTGGGGAATTCTGGGAGTTGAAGTCCACCCATCTTAAAGTTGCCAAGGTTGAGAAACACTGCCCTATGGAAGCATCATAAGAAAGCTTCACCACAGGACTTTTTGAGATAAGGAAGTGATTTTCAACCAGGAAGCCTGAAGAGGGATAGAAATATATCAGAGAACAGTAGAAACTACAACAGCAGGACCATCTGCCATCTCAGAACAGGAGGCACATGCAACAAAACAGGAAACAAATGTCAAAAGTTTTTATGTTTTTTTCTTCTTCTTGATAGAGTATGTATATATGTATTATTATTATTATTATTATTATTATTATTATTATTATTATTATTATGTTTTGTTTCTGTTTTTCCTTTTTTGTTATTAATTAAAAAGTAAAAAAAGGGAAACAAATGTCAAAAGAAAGAGGCAGAAAAACAGAGGCCTCTTTCCCAGTGTTGGAAAGAAATCTTACCAAGTTCGTTTCCAAGCTGGGAATAAAATGCGCAGGCAGTTGCTTGAAACAGAGATAAGTTTATTTCTGAGAGCACAACATTCAGAGACAGCTGTCAGAGGCAGCTGCACTAAGTTCTTCTTGAGAGCCCTTTATATAGGGCATAGCTTTCCAAACTGTGTGTCGTGACACATTAGTGTGTCATGACAAAACCTGGAAGTGCTGATGGCATGTCACTGCTGGCATGCGCAGCGGCAGCGGCAGCAGTGGCACACCATCAGTGCTTCCAGGTTTTAGTGCACCACACGAGGCCGCCACCGCAGCCGCCACCATGCACACCATCGCGCCGCCGTTGCCGCCGTTGGTGTGTCGCCAACAGTGGGACTTTGGAAAGCACTGATATAGGGAAACCTTGCCTTTGTTCCTTAAAAGTGCATGAAAGTGTGCCCTTTAGGAATTCCGAGAAAGTGTACTTAGCCGGAGTTCCGAGAGGGAGCGCTCTGTGGTCAGGCAGCCTGCTGAGTTGCGGTTTCCGCTTGTTTAGCATTTGTGGATTGAAATGGTAATCTCTTCCGGGAAAGGATCCTTCCTTATTTGATCAAGGAAACCTCTGATTGAGCTCAGCTAGGAAGGAATGTTTACCTGAAGCAATTAGTGTCTCTTGCTGCATTTTAATCTTTGTGTTGAGCTGTTCTAATTGTAAATTTTAACCTTTTATCCTGAATACTGTGGGGAAGCTATATGAAGGGAGGAAAACTGTATGGCAGGTGGGCTTAATTTCCTTCCCAGAAGTGAAAAAAAATCAGTCAAATGGAGAATAGATTTTAGTACACTTACTCAAATAGTCATGGCCTTGTATTTAGATTGTGCGGTCCAAAACCAGGTTCAGTTACTCAGGGCAATCATAGATATACAGCTATTTATTGAGCATTTTGCTTTTTACATATCATCATCATCATCATCATCATCATCATCATCATCATCATCTAGATTTAAATCCCACCTTTTCTTTAGAAGCTCAAGCAGGACCATGAGGTGGGGCAGGGGTCAAAAAAGCCAAGATGATGACCACAAGCAAGCAGCTAAACTCCTTCCCCATTTTTGCATGCATTGCATGAAGTGAAGTGCATGTAAAAAGGGTCACAGCTTCAGTAATAGATGCCATCCTGACTTTTTTTGCACCCTCCCACCCCCAATGCCTCTTTGTTCAAGACGTCTTAGATGGGTATACCACTTCATTTTATCCCCATAAGAGATTTGTTTATTTATTTAATTTTTATCCTGCCTTTATTACTTTTATAAATAACTCAAGGTGGTGAGCATACCTAATACTCCTTTCTCCTCCTATTTTCCCCACAACAACCCAGTGAGGTGAGTTGGGCTGAGAAAGAGTGACTGGCCCAAGGTCACCTAGTTTGGGCCAAGAGTGTCTGGTGTAAAGCCATCCAGTGAGTTTTCTGGCTAAAAGAAGACTAAAACCTGGCTCTCCCGAGTTCTAGTGCAACACCTTCACCATTATACTACCTACATTTAAATTATAGACAAGAAGGCCCCTAAAGGATTATAGAAAAGGCAAGCGGAATTTGCTGATATTGTATGGAGCAGGGTTTGACAAACTGTCCTCCAGATCTTTTCAACCACAACTCCCCAAATGCCTTAATTTGACCATGCTGGCCTGTCAAGAGTTGAAGACTAATACGCCTCAAGAAAATCAGGATCCCTACCCTACATGGCATTGATAGCAAGGATAGAAGCTTTAGTTTCTTGGTTTTCCCTTCTGCTAAGAACCGTGTTATTATTTCAAGATTTGAAGGATGGCCTCTGGTTATCTTTTACAGGTCCCAGGCTTTCAATTAGTGCTAAGTACCTTTATTCTGTCTTTAGGCTGAAGCATGCTATTGAATCTAAACCATTCAGAAATAAATCCATGGAGTGAGCTTTTCTGACTAATTTAAGGTCACCCCCCATGGGAGTGGCTCCCTCCTTCCCTGCCCGCAAAAAACATATCTGTTTGGGATCTGGGGTTATTCATTATCTTTCTTTACCCTAAGGGTGGGTTGGTTAATGATGGCACTTCTCAGAGCTTTTCCCAGGAAGATATGCAACCTTTCTTTCGATCTGCAGTATCCGTGGCTGCTAGCTCTGGTGAGGTGACTGAATGGCAAAGAGTAAAGTTAAATTTGCTTTTGGGCTGCTTCTTGTGTGTTGCAGAGATTCTGACTTGCTGTTGTAATAAAACTATCTATGTACGCTGACTTTTTCTTTCTTTCTTTCTTTCTTTCTTTCTTTCTTTCTTTCTTTCTTTCTTTCTTTCTTTCTTCTTTCTTTCTTTCTTTCTTTCTTTCCTTTTGCTTCCTTTTCTGGAAAGAATAGTTAGATTTCATAGTGGTACTTCATTACTTTCACCATATCGAGATGATAGCTTCTAGGGTGGAACTGTGATGTTTGTGATGTAATTGTCCCAGATTATTATTAGCCCATGGGAATGTTGGGTTTGCATGCAGAAGCACTCAGAGTCCTCCAGGCCTTCTTTAATCCTATAGTTTTAAATTTTAATTGTATTTTATTTTATTTATTTATAGTGCTATTTATACCCCACCTATCCCCTCCCTAGTGGAGGACTCTAGGCGGCTTACAATCATATATATACAATTCACCGCTCGTGAAAGGAGAGAGGTAAGGGAACCGACTCTATTAGGCTCTGGACTACAATTCCCAGGATGCCTTGAGCTGGCTGCTGACGTCCTGTAGCTGTCACATCCAGGTCCGTCGTCACCACCGCTGTTTGATCTTCCTCCGGTCCTTTGATCCTCTCCTCTCCGGTGGAGCTGACTTCCCAACAGGACGTCAGCAAATCAGCCCACTTTAAGGTGGTACCCATTTATCTACTTGCAAGGCTTTCGAACTGCTGGGTTGACAGGAGCTAGGATTTAAGGACGAGAGCTCACCTCATCTCGCGGGGTTCGAACTGCTGACCTTTTGATCGGCAGCCTACAGATCAGCTGTTTTAACCAGCTGAGCCACCGCGTCCCTTTTAGTATTGCTTTAATATATGAAAATAACAAATAAAAATAAAACACAAAGAACAAAAAAAAGGAAAAAGGACATACAAACATTAACACATATATCTCAGCTCAGTTTTTAAACACAGCATTAAAATTTGATTACATAGAATAATATTGATCAGTATTTCCATTATATCAATAGAAAGCCATAAGGACCCTCATAAGCAAAGCACAAACTACATATCATCAATTCAAGACTAAAATCCAGGTGTGTTTTTGCTTTTGCTTTTGCTTTTGCTTTTGCTTTTCTTTTGTTTTTTTCTATGTCTCATGTTCAATAGTCTGGTACTTCTTCATAGTCTTCAGGTAAAATCTGGCATCCAATATATGCAAGGAATAAAGTATGATGTAAGATCAAAACATGATTTAATTAAATATATCTGCAGTTATGGATAATCCAGGTTCCTCTTGCAGTAACTAAAATGGTTTAAAACTTTGATTAGCAATTAACTGATCTAAAGTATTAATATATCTATTAACTATTTTTTTAAAAAAAGGGATTTACTTGCAGTTCTCAAACTGAGATTATTCCAAAGTTTGTTTGTTTGTTTGTTTGTTTATGTGTGCTCATAGTGAAAAAAACATTATTCCAAAGTATATGGTTATCATTTGAATAAGGGTCAAAATTATACTTCTGTCCTATCATCTTCCAAAGATGCCTTGCATTTCTTTACTGCTGATAATACAGGACAGATCTTCTTTAATCCTATAGAGTGAGTTTTAGTGAGTTTTTAATTTTCTGGAACCAACTTTTCAAATCCTTAAGAAAACCTGCAGGCTTAAAAGATCCCAGTAGGTAAAAAGGCTAACTTCAGGTAGAAGGGTGAGAATTAGGTAGATTTGCATTAAAATGAATTTCTCACCTACCCCTAATCCCTTTATGATTCCTCAGAACAGTTGAGAGTTCTCCAGAAAGATAATATAGAAAATTTTAGTTTGCTTCCTGGAAGAAATCCCAAGAGAGGGACAGTGAGGTAAGTAGTAGTAAGACATGAGTAGCGGTGTGACTGACTCTAGATGGGGATCTAGCTGGAAAGAGAGAGACAGAGAGGCAGAATGTAGTGAACTGATGCCATTGTCCCATTAATGATATTATATTGTCATCTGGCAGTACAGGTGACCTCCTTCAGCACAACAATGATTGGATCACTCTAACAGTGGTTCTCAAAGTGTGGTCTGGGGACATCTGGGGATCCAGAGGTCCACAAAATCAAATAAATAAATATCTTAAAATGTCACAGTTTTAATTCCTAATAAAGTAAATATTGATATATATAACCTACATGTGATGGAATGTGTTCCTGAAGGAGGGGGTGATGTGGTGGATTCTAGCGCTGCTGCTGGTTCCCAGTGGGAGAACGCATTCCAGACTGATAAGAGGCTTCACAGCCCGGACTCTGTTGGTGGGAAAGTTAAGAGGTTCAAGGTAGCTCTGCCCTAGAGCCCTTCTGGGTTATTTTCCCTTAGGTTAGTTGAGTAGCCTTTAGTCTGGCAAGATTCTGTCTATAAGGTGAGAACAATAAAGAACAAGAGTTGGAATAATGGCTCAGCATGGTTCTTGGCCTGGTTTCCTGACACTACATAAACCAAAGCTCTTTGGGGTCCTCCTCAATCATTTTTAAGCATGTAAAGGGATCCTGAGACAAAAATAGTTGAGAACCGCTGCTTTAGAAGATCTTACAAAGACTAATAGGGATCTTCTGGGACAATGACAGTGATAGAGGATTGCTATCATTAGGCAGCTGAGACAAAATAAGAACTGGGGGAAAGGTATTTTCAGCAGCAAGGTATTTTCTGGCACAACCCACCACAGCTGGCCAATCATTTGGAGAGTAGAGACAGAATCTGGGTGAACATCATTTTCATACCATAGTAGAGGTCCATTTTAGTACATTTCCTCTACAAAGGGAAGAACTTTTAGCGAGTCCTGGATGTATAATCCTCCAAGGCTTTTTGAGTGGCTCCCTTCAGAAGCCTTGGGTTATCTTTTCATTAAGTAAGTTCCTTTGTTTTGACGGTCAATTAAGACTACTTTTAACAACTGTTTCAGTTAAAATTCAGAATTGAAAAACTGGATTAGATGGCAAAGGTATTCTCTGGTGGTGGAGGGATGTGTGATCAAGTTGAGCTTTAGTAAAATGTGTTTTTTAGTCAGATCCATGTTATTATTTGACCACACTCACTCTCTCTTTACCCTGCTTATCTGTAGCCTGTAACATATTCCACAAAACCTACATGTGGTTCTCAGTGCAAACAGGACAGTTGGAATAAATTGGAGATATTAATGAAACCTGAAATGCATTCTTTTTTAAAGTGAAATATATTAATACTTCATTTATACTTTTAAGGTTCTGAAGGTAAAAGTTCTGTACTTATGCCAATTATCATGCAAGCACACTTTCCCTGAACCTGTGGCCATATTTGTGACAGCAGATCCCTGTATTTAATTAAGTAATTAATGTTAAAATTAAGTATTTATGCTCCTAACTTTGTACATCAAGTACACTGCCACTAATGAATACACTACAATGGAACAGAGTAAAAAATACAGTAAACTGAAATTCAGTAAAAACAGATTTGACATCGTGAGTTTAATTTTGTACCTGTTCTGGTCCATATGTTAAGACTTTGGTAGCATTGCCAAAGAGGGTTAGGTTGCAACCCAGAAAGTCTGAGAACTTCTTTCTTTCAGTTGTGTGGATGGGTTCTTTTAATAAATATGCCACATTTGAGAAAGAAAGGTAGAAAGTCACCAAACAGAGAAAAAGAAGGAAGAAGATTACATGTTCTTATATTGTATGAAAGATGCTGTTATCAAAGCTTATTTGGTGAAGCTAGGAAGTTTTATCCAGAAATATTGGAGCAGATGAGGACAGTTATGTTGTACTTTTGTCCCATTATAGCTGAATTAAACTCAATATGTAAATGATGTTAATAGCATGGATTGGTATCATTAATTGAACCTGCCCTTCATTTCTCCCATGCTATTTTGCTTTCCCCATTTTGTTTTGTTTCTTTCCAGATTTTCCATTTCATTTAAATCAAAACGTTGTGGAGATTAATATGTCATATAGCCATTTACGGTACATTTTGCTCTTCAACTTTTTGTAGATATCTACCCATAACTAAATTACTGTCTTGCAAAATATAATGGCAACTGGGTACCTCAAATCATTGTGTGGAGCTATATTTATTAAAGATGCATCATAACAGTGGATTATCAAAGAATGTTACATATTTGGGGATCCTCTGATGTATTGAAAAATAAACCAGACATTTCCTTGTAACTGAGAATCTGAAGAGTGGTTGGTGGTGGCTTGTTTTTTCTTTTCTTTTTCTTTTAAACTGATGACTCATCTGCAAAGTGTTTTATGTGATTCAGTAAATCCAAACCATGCAATTTACCTTTGTTTGTGTGTGACATATCTAAAAATATCATAACGAGAAAAAAATAAAGTATTGCTCAATAAACTTTTTCAAGGATCAGTTAGGAGATTATTCAGCCTGGCAAAGTCCTTGAAAAATAAAGTACTTAAAGTGAATATAACTCACAAGAAGTAAAAAAGGGGATCCTGGAATCTGAAAAGGAATCTGAGACAATTAACAGTCATTTTTTCTGCAGGATTTCTTTTTGACTTTTGATAAGTTTAAAGATGATTAAGAATTATGTTTTCATGAGCTTAATGTGAGTGTTTGAGGAAGAGGAAGTTACATTCACTGAAATACTTAAAGTAAAAGGAGGAACTAGCAGTTTTACCACAGGGGCACAGCCAGACAGCTGTGTTAAAGTCCACGAAGTGGCAGACAGGTATGCCAACATAAATTGCGTACCCTCCTTGTAGATCCCTATTCTGCCTTAGTAATGAAGCTAGTGAGTGGTACTGTCCTTACTGTTTTAATTAGAGAGAGGTTAAGGAAAATGATTGATGTGTTCCCCTGCCATTGTTTCCCCTGCGACAGACTGTCACCTGCTCACAGGAAAAACAACTGCTAATTCTTCTTCCTAATATGTAATGGGGTGGGGATGAGCAAGAGTAAGGGGCTTTGAGTAGCTGGTTTAGCCACTTGTCAAATTTCCTAACAGGTTGCTGGTATGGAGGTGCTCTAGGCCTGTTATCTGTTGGTCATGCTTGTTTGTTTGGTTTACTAGTTTACTCATTTATATGTTGCTCCAATCATGACGTAGTAGTACTCCAATTCTGAGTAGCTTAGGCCTCCAAATGGTAATAGGATTAAAACAGAACATCACTGGGGCAAATTTGTATTAAAGAGGGGATGTGAAGATGAATCCAAAGAAAAGCCATTTTCAGAGAAAAGTATAGTCCTTCCTGTCTATGAAGGTTCTCAGTCATCCAGGTGGAATTGTCTGTTTTGTTTTGTCTTTACTCTTACCTGGTTCACTCCACCTCAATTCATTATTCTAGTGGAATGGGTGGAACTGAGATAGAATAAATGAGAAATCAAGAAAGCATGATAATTTATCATTCCTACAGGAGTAAGATGCAGACGCTCATGCAATTATATTAAAATTATAATTAATGAATGAGTGTAAATGTACTTAACAATGCCTCTAAAAATTGAAGTATGGTTCTAACACAATTGTCATCAATAAAAAGACCTATTAACCACCTGTTCTACTATCATACATAACAACACTTAAATATCTAATCATTCCATCACATTGAAAATATGTTTTTTTTAAAAAAAATATGGTAAACGTAACAGATCATATTCCAAGGAGCGTGTGTGTCTGTACACATAACTGTAGATGTTTTGAATTAAACTCATTTGCAAAAGTCAGTAGTGTACTTTGACTTGCACTAATGATTTGTACTTCATTTTTTTAAAAAAGCTTGTATTAATAATATAAAATGTTATTTTAGGAAATTTGTTATATTTGCTAAATTTGAACAGGGTTCCGAGGTAAGGAGACTGAGAATGAATAAATAATAGCAAATATGTATTAATTTCAACTCTAGGCTGAATTTAGGTCAGAGTTTATTTGTTTATTTATCTGGACAAAGTAAACTATTTCTGTGTGAAGCAAGCAAATATTGACTTCCACCCATATATTTAATGTAATGCCAGATCACTGTAATGAATGAGTGTGCACAGTTTGAAATGGCCAAAGATTATGGAGAAAAAAACTCACACAAGCCTGACTGAGCAAAAAGTAGCAAGCTAGGAATGAAAAAGTAGAACATCAACTTGTGTACCTTTGCTTTTTTGTTTTTTTTAATGTTATCCTTAGGCACTTATTCAGCCAGCACTTAGTATGTGACTGATGGATCATGTAGATGCTGAACTCAGCAGCATTAAATAAATGCTCTGTCTTTCAGAAAGCTGAGCTATATTTGGTAAGTTCTCCACTCTAAGAAACATAAATATTTAATTTGAAGGCAGCAAAATATCATATCAATCACACTGTTTATTGGGCTTGATCTACACTTAGTCATATATGACTATTGAAACAGTGTAGGATATATGTTGATTTGATGAACTAAACTCTTAACATTCCTAACCTGGAATCAAACTACACCATAGACCTCTTTGAGCATTCAGTTGAACACCCAGAAGGCTTCAAACTGGTAAATAATGAGGCCACATGTGCAATTCCACCTCCTATTCTCCTCATTTCCCTTGCATACAGCCATGACCAACTCTTGTTTTTGCATGAATGTGAGGACAGCTCTTCCTGTGGTCCAGGAACCAAATAAATCAGGATCCCTGAGAGATCTTATGCTACTAGTTTATTGTAGATAACAGAGCTTTCGAAAACAACCTTTGTGGAGATCAAAAATGAAATCCAGAATATCATTCAAAAGAAGATTGGAGGATTTAAAATCCATACTGAGCTTTTCAAGGAATTACACAACTGCTGGAATAGTGGTATAGCAACACAGCAGCAATAGTAAATACTGCTGCTGCTGCTGCTATTACTACTGCTGTTACTACTACCAACGCCAACAGCAATGGCAGCATATCCAGCCTATTATGGTAGCATATTGTTAATTTTTCCCTATGACTAGCTTATATTACTCGCCAAACTTGGCTAAATAGGAATCTAAACCATGAGTACTTTTCAGGACTTCAGGGAGTATATCCAAGAAAAATTCCTCCTCCTAACACTTGCAAAGTAATATGAGGAATTTCAGAACAATGGAAAGTTGCTATTCCGTGGCTCTCACATTAGTAAAACAAAGACAAAGATTCCCTCAATCTGGGCTTCATTCCTCTTGGAAGCAATATGGAAATGGCTTACTCTTACTTTTTCCAGGAAGTATGGTCAGCTTCCCAGTCTAGTCTAATGCCTGGGATTTCCTGATAGTCTCCCAACAAAAAAAACTGATCAAAATATTTGCTTAGCTTTTTTGTGATCAGCATAAATCAGCTGTGATGTACTTACTTTCAGAACATTGTGCTGGTGCTGACATGACGAGAGTTGCTTGGTTTCCTCCCACGTGTTCCATGGTGTCTCACGTTATTCAGGAAACATGGCAATGAACTGCATGTCCTATACCTCATCACTGAACCATCACGTTTATTGTTAGCCAATATCTTTTTTATTTCTGTTCTAAAAGTACTAAAACTGGTTAACAATAAATGTGGTGATTCGGTGTAGGGATATTCCTGAATGCTTTTACTAGCACCCCAATATTATTTTGGTTGCTTTTGTTATTTTGATTTATATCTAGTCTTGGGGACTGCTTATATCTTGTGTTCAGAAACTAAGAGAAGTAGAAATGTACTTGGAAAAGGCTGACACAGAATAAAAAACTGGGACTGTGTATCTTGGGGATTGTAGTTTCTCCATTATTGTCCAAGATTATTAACTGGTAAAAGCAGGTTAATTCTTCTGAAGCAAAGGTAGTTTTTTTTGACTGATACCACCTGAGAAATAATATGTTCATAATCATATGGTAGGTAGCAAAGAAGTCAGCTCTCCATATAGTGATACCAATGCTGTGCTGAAAAAACTGTGTTAAATTAAAACCCTAGTGACTGAAGCATCAAGGACAAAGTCTCTTTCCCATTACAATTTAATCCTTGCTAGGTATTCAATTTGCCTGTTATCAACTTCTTTTCCCAAACTATCTTTGGGGGTTAAAAGGGACTAGGGAAATAATATTACATTTTCATTTCGCTGAGGTTTTCTTATTCTCAAATTGATTTCACATTTTAAAGTTCACCAGTAGTCAAGCAGAACAAAAACAATTTACAAATGGTTGAAGTTTGAATCTTCCAAAATGAAATCTATTTACTTTGATACGTGCAGTCATTTATCCGTACTGACTTCAGTATATCAGCTACATAGATCACTAGGAACAGATACCCTACCTTTAGAAAAGCTCACTGTACATTTATTATTAAAAAAAAAGTATTTGTGCACCCAGCCAGTCAGCAGGGAGAATGTATCCTTTCTGAAGCAATGTTTTTCAATAATTATTCATGACTTCAGGATTTTGTGATTCAAAACTTGCTGTGGGCTGAGACTGCACAGTTTAAATTTGGATTCATTAAAACCTGTAATATTAAGATTTTTTCCCCAAAATCCTTTTTCATTAATTTTGGAAGGTGCTATTCTTTAGGGCATTTAATATCTGGGACTCTTTGAAGCCAGAGACAACAAATTCAGAGTTGCCAAATCTGATAAAATAGCAATGTTCACCCCAAAAGGTAAAAGGCCTGCTTTCTAGGGTAGAAGATCCTCCAGTGTTTCCAACCATTGTTGTTTTAAGTTGCGTCTGCTTCAGCATCATTTTAAAATTTCTTTCTCTTTGATTATGTGATTCTAGTCAGGGATCATATCATAAGCATAATGGCATTGCAAGCTGACTTAGCCTATCGGAAGGTGAAAGTTAGTGACTTCAGTGATGACCGGTGAAGTGTTACTTCCCTTAGTTTTGATCATATTACACTAAATTGCATATAGATACTGAATTTTGAAATAATTGGATGATACCATGCATTCAAATATACATTATAGTTAATGTTTTCTAATTAAATAAGCAGCTCAGAAGTGGTTGTATTGCTTGCAGTACCATACAAAATGCACAAAAGAGATCTAGTTGCTACTGGACTTACTATCTTTATATTCCAATTTAGCAAAAATAAAGAGTCCATCATGAGGGAACATGAAAAGGTTTACCAAAGTCCATTTCCCTGTTGATCCATTACAGATTGCAAGATTTCTCTATTGATTTCTTAGGGATTAATTTGCTCTCCCAATCCAAATCAACAGCAGGCCTGGATATTCTTATCCTGGGCAAAAAAGTAATTTTCTTGCACTTTCCCAGTTATTTGCCTTATTACTGAATTGCTCTCTTTGAACCCAGGTGCTCTTTCCATATAGAATAGTAATGCAGGGAGCAGTTGAATGATTAATGGGTTAATACTGTACATATGTAAGTTGCAAACAAAAATGCTTTGACATAAATTATTTGACATACCACTGTTCCATGTCTTTATATTTCTGCTGACCAGATTTTTTAAATTTTAAATGCCGTGTGTGTGTGTGTGTGTTGTATTCAATAGCAGTGACCTACAGTTGTCTAATGAACACAATGAAAAGTTAAGCAATCACCAGCTATTTTTTAGTCAAATAGAAGATTCAGTCTTTGAGTTTGTGTACTGTAATTATTCTGTTCACTTGGCATATTTATTTCAGAAATACATCAGTCACATAAGAAACAGCATGGCATTTATCAACATATGATACAATATGGAAGCTGATGCTGTTTCAGTATATGTTTTAGATCAGTGTTTCTCAAAGGTTAAGTTGTGTGGACTTTGACTCCCAGAATTCTCCAGCCAGCACTGGCTGGGTAATTCTGGGAGTCAAAGTCTACACATCTTAACATTGCCAAGTTTGAGAAACACTGGATTAGATGATTAAGGGACCCCTAACTTATACCACACATTTTTAATAAACATTATGCTCAAATTGCTGCCTTGTGTGAAATTTGGACAGTAACTTCTGACCTATAATCTGTATTAAGATTCAGAACCTTTTAGAAATACTTTCTGAAATTTTATTAATCTATAATAAACATGATTCTGATGTTTTATTACATTTAATAGCATTCTTTTCTAAGACTAATTACAACTACCAATATAGTTATACTTGTTCCAGATTTTTTTTTACATTCTGGGTTTTCCCCCCCTCCTTTACACAACTCTGCAATGGGTACTTTGTATTTGTATCAACTGCTATGTTTTTGAAGTGAAAGTCTTGTGTCAGAGAGTTAATAATCCTTGCATCCTAATATTTGGCTCTAATGTTCATGTTCAGATGGACCATCTTCTGCACAGCTCTGATACAACAGAGTGTGCTCTATTCTGGAAAACCCATCAGATAAACATCATTCGGCACGATTGCACTGCTCTCAGTGGGATTGGATGACCTAAAAAGAGAAATGTAATATAACCACTGTGAGGTATATTGTTCTGCTATACTTAGCCCTTGGTCTTCAATTGAAGGTTGGATCCACTATTAGATCACAGCTTGACCTAAGGTTGTAATAGCTGCCCTATGGTTACACAGACATAAGGTTATCACATGTGCCGCATTTTGCTTAATTTGTTGCCCTCAGAAAAGGTTGAAGATTTTCCTGAACATCCTTAACGTGAACCTCAGTGGAGTTTTTTAATGGGTCAGGAGACCTTCCAAAGAACATCTGGTCCCATGATCCACATACAAACTATAGGGATGTGAACATTGTTATGTTACCTACCATGCATCAGAACAACTTCTTAAATGTACATTTCACCTGTTTTTAGGCTTGGAACGCTTTTTCATGGTGTTTGAAATAACATCTTTTTGTAGAGGCACATTTAAACAGAAAATGTTGGAATAAAACAAAACCCTGAGTAAAGCAAAATAAATATATGATGATATGAGTTTTGCACCAAAGCACTGGCAAGTATTGCACATTTTTTGTTAGAAAATGATGAATTAATCTCTGCTTTTAAGGATAGGTATAGTGAAAGAGCTTAGTTATCACTAATAATGACTTTTCTTTGATAAACATCCTGATCAAATTATAGAGCTGGGTCAGCTGCTGGGTATTTGGGCAAATTGGAGGATAGGAAAAGATTGGATACATGACTAAAGATCAAGAGGGAGATCAAATATGGTTGAACACAATAACAGACGATCATGAAACATTTTTTGTTTGTTTCTCTTCCACTTATAAAATCTTTGAACAATTATGACAGTAAACTATTTCAAGCAGTGCAGGCCCTGCTTCATGTCAATCCTGGGTAGGTTTCATTGCATATATGTGGCGCCCGCCCTTTGGAACATTCTGCCCCTGGAGGTGAGGCAAGCCCCCACACTCCTGACCTTCCGAAAGCAATTGAAGACCCGGCTCTGCCGCCTCGCTTGGGATGGGAAGGGTAATAGCTCCTCTTGGGGTTGGCTTGTGCCGTAGAGTTCTTTTAAATATATCCTCATAGCCTCTTGGATTTTATATATTTATATCTAATTTATTTTAGAGTTGTTATATTGTATTTTATATGTTTTTAATTACTAACTTAGTTGTAAACTGCCCAGAGTCCCCTTTGTGGGGGGAGATGGGCGGTGATAGAAGTTGGACAAATGAATGAATGAATGAATGAATGAATGAATGCATAAAGTCCTGCAATCTGGATCATTGTTGGATTGGCTTTCAGAAGTAATAAATGTGTCATAGAAATAGAGTTAGAAAGGGCCATTTAGACCATCAAGTCCAAGACCCTCCTCAGTGTCAGAATCCATATTAAAGCATCCATGGCTACCTAGACACTGCTTGTGCGCATCTGGTAAGGGAGAACCCACCAGCTCCTTTTTTAATCTGTTCAAATTACTCAGACTGCTATGAATCTTTTCCTAACATTCAACCAGAATTCAACTTTCTATAACTTAAAACTATCATTCTGCATTTTGCACTATGAAGGAATAGAAAACAAGTCTTGACTTTCTGGATGACATCCTTCAAGTACTGCAATAATACTTAGTTGTCTTTTTCTCAAAGGTAAATATAATTAGCTCCACCAATCTGTCCTCAAAAGCCTTAGCATGCCAGTTCCTCGATAGTGCTCATTGCTCTTTACTGTATCTGTTTCAGGTTCTTTGTTAAAATGTGCTGCCCAGAAAGGTTCAGCGTGTCTGAGGTGGGTTATAATCAATGCAGAATGTATTCCCTGTGATTTGGAAATTATACTTCTACTGATAGAGCCTAAAATTGTGCATGTTTTTGGCAGCTTTATTCCCTTGCTAATTCACATCCAGTATCTGTTAATTGCAGGATTCTTTTCAAGGTTGCTATTACCACGCCATCTTATATTTGTGCATTTGAAATCTTCTTCTAAGTGAAGCACTGTATCTATTTGCTCTTTTTCTATTAACTTCAGCCAATTTCTCTAGTTTACAAAATCATTTTGAATTTTATTTTTTAATTTGGAGTATTAAATACCCCACACAGTTTTGCATCATCTGCATATTCGGAAAATATATCCTTCACCTATTCATTCCAATAATTAATGAAAATTCTGAAGAGTTCCAGATTCCAGGACCAAACACTGTGGATTCCCATGTCAGCCATTTGAGGTAGTGCAGTCAAGAAACAGACACTATGGGGATTTCAGGAATGCTCCTTTACTCTGTAGCATAACAACAGAATCTTGAAAGTCTGTCCCAAGTTTCTCTCTGTCAAGGTGGGATTATTTTAAGTTTCTTTCTCATGCTTCCTTATATCTTTGGACTATATAATCTGTTGCCCAAGTGCCACTTAACAGTTTGCTCATACATCCTCCAAGGTCAGCCTAAATTTATTTACATCCCTTGTGAAACCTTCCTCCAGTTTGATGAAGAACAATAGATGAGCACTGTCTGAATACAGTTGTCAAACTGTCTGTTGCTCCACCTAACAGTCTATATTTATTTAGCTTGGCCATTAAAATGTCATGGGGGCACTTTGTAAAATGGTTTGTTGAAATCAAGGTATTTTACATCTACAATATTCCCACAGTCTACTAAGGAACTTATTAAATCAACAATGTAATAAAATTAAGCTTCCGGTGTGAGTCATGGCTGACTTAAGACATCTCAGTGAATGAGCGGAGATGACGACCACTGTGAAGAACAAAAGACTGGTGAGTAGATCGGTCCTTCGAATCTCTCCAGAGAAGGAGAGATTGGGAGATCGCCCACGAGTACTCTGAATGGCAGCTCCTCATGGGGAGACCATAGAACAGCAGTCTTCCATGGGTTTGAGTGCTAGGAGCTGAGGGAGATGACAACTTTGCTCTCAGCAGTGGCGAAGCCTTATATAAAGACACTAAGCCAGCCGAACTCACTTTCTAATCACATTTGGAAATGTTCAATTTAACCACTTTATGGATATTAAAAAGGTAAAGGTACCCCCCGCACATTTGTGCAGTCGTGTCCGACTCTAGGGGCCGGTGCTCATCTCCGTTTGTTAGCCGAAGAGCCAGCGTTGTCCGAAGACACTTCCACGGTCATGTGGCCGCATGACGCCGCGGAACGCTGTTACCTTCCCACCGAAGTGGTACCTATTAATCTACTTGCATTTGCATGCTTTCGAATTGCTAGGTTGGCAAGAGCTGGAGCTAGTGCGGGAGCTCACTCCGCACGCAGGGCTAGGGATTCGAACCTCCGAACTTGCGATCTTCCGATCAACAAGCCTGGCGTCTTACCCGCTGAGCCACCACGCCCCTTATTTATATTTATAATATTTATATATAATATTTATATATATTTAATATTTATGGATATTAGAGACCTTCAAAATGGCAAGCTTAATTTGACACCTGTTGAGTTTTACCTTCTTCAGATTTAAGAAATTTTAAACAGAGACTTAAGAATTTAAAATAATATACAATTGGCAAAATGGAAAAAAAGGGATTTTGATTTAAGAAAGTTTTATATAGATTGGGATTTAATTAATTTAAAACTTTCCCAGCAGACTCCTTCTTCCAAGGATTCCCTAGTAACAGTTAATTACAGTAGGCTTCTACCAGTCACTCTGAACCTCCTAACATGCCCTACACTGTACAGATTCTTACCCTTTATACTCGGGACTTCTTCTTGCAGACCAGCTCTAGGAAAACAGAAAGTAAGATGCCTGTAATGCCCAAAGCCCAGAAACACAAGGGTAATTGTGCAGACATGTACATAAAGTAGAAGTCAGTGAAAATTTTCTTTATAAAAACAAGCCAAATTTCTAGATATAAAAAGGTATTTATTGAAAGAAAATATAACATAAATAAGATAATGCAATAATTACATACGCGTTAGAGCCCCTGTCAGTGGGCTTGCAAAATCTTGGATTTTCCTATTACTTCCCTGATCTGTACTCCTTGGAGAAAACATATTTCATGTACCAGCAGCTCTGACCAGCACACATTAATGTTGTTGTTATAATAGATAGTGACCAACTTTTGCCCAGACTGAAGAAGCTACTTGGACAAGCAGCGAAATGTTTCAACTAAAAGAAAGAAATCCAGTTGCCATGACTCAACCTACAGATAATTCCACCTGGATGACTGAGAATCTTCATCGATATATTGACCAACTAAGACAAATTTCCCTTTAGTGCTCTTTGAGATAACAATTCCATCACCTCTGTTCTTCAATATTCTAGCCTCTTTCTTCTATAAAGGCCTGAATGCAATTGCTGAGTCTTTAAAAGAAAGGAGATGGCAATTGGGTCCAATCTCAAAAAGGTAAAGTGAGATTAAACAGTAATAATAGTGTCCCTATCTCTAAATTCCATCCCTTCAAGTCCTACTATGTTGCCTCATTGTGGTGGGGGGGCAGTGTTCCTGGTGGGATGACTGAAGAATATTGGGAGTGTATGCCAAGAGTATACACCAGCAGGGTCACCCAAGGCTTGAAGTTCATCCCAGCTGTTCAACTAAAGCAAGCAGGCACCCATATTGGGCATTAGCAATATAGGGAAATCAACTGGAAGCATATAATCATTTTACTGACAATAACAAAGGCATCATTTCATACTGCAGAGGAGAATGCAATGGTAACCCCCTCCTGTATTTTAACAAGAAAACCACATGGATAGAAAATATAAAATGATTGATGATATAGTGCCAGATGTTGGGCCCCTGAGGTCAGATGGCACTCAACATGCTAATGAGAAATTGCTGAGGATATTTCAGAGTACTAATGATGTTTGCAATGTGGCTAGCTAAAGCCTTTGGGACATCTAGTTGCTGATGCTGCCATGCAGGAAAATAAAGTCTGAAAATGCAAAAACAGATTGCAATGGGAACATGGAACGTAAGAAACATGAACATGAAAATGCTCAACATGGTGAAAGATGAAATGAATCGACTACACATTGACATTTTATACATCAGCAAATTGAGATGGACTGGAATTGAACATTTTCAGTCAGAATTCGAAAAACAGAGAAGGAATTGTGTTGCTTTCATTGTCAGGAAGTATAAAGCAAGAACAGTTCTACAACGCAGTCAATGACCGAATCATATCAATTTCTTTGTGTTCAACCCTTTAATATGACAATTATCGAAGTTTATGTTCCAACCACCAACCACTGAGGTAGAACAAAGGGGTGTATGGGTGTGTGTGTATGCATTTTATGGTCAAGTTCAATTTGAGAGCAACAGAATATGAAAGCAAAATCTGCTGCTTGTGATTGGAATACCAAAATTAGAAATGGAATGCCAAAATGGAATACCAAAATAGAATTGGAATACCAAAATTAGAAATATTAAGGAGAAAAATGTAGTTTATTAATTAATTAATTAATTAATCATTCATTCATTCATTCATTAAATTTATATTACCACCCATCTCCCCTATCGGGTTGGGCTGTATGGGCTCAGAAACTGAAACAAAGCAGAGTGATGGTTTATCCATTTCTGCCAATCCAATGATTTCTTCATTGCTAACAGTCTTCAAACATCCCAAATGATTTCTATATACATGGACATCATCACATAGAAATTGAATTGACTATATTATTTGTTGAAGGAGATGGAAGAGTACAGTTATAATAGCAAACAGAGGGCCAGGTGCTGAATGTGGAACAGATCACAAACTTTTCATGTGCAAGTTAAGGTAAAGCAGCAGAAGAAAACCAACCTGTTTCCACAATATGATTTTCAACGTATATTCACCATTTTCAAGGAGAACACCAGGAATCACTTTAAAGTCCAGAACCTCATGATATGGAGGCAGAGGAGCTGTGGAATGAACTTAAAGAAGTTGTTAAGGATAACTGAAAAGAGACTGCCAAAGATCAAAAAACAGAAGGCAAAATGATGTCAGAACAAATGGTGGAAATTGCCAAGAAGAGGAGAGAAGCCAAAACCAAGAAAAAATAAAGAAAGGATCTTAAGAAAGGGTTTCAGAAAGCTGTTAGAAGAGACAAGAAGCAGTATTACAAAAACATCTGTAAAGACTTTAAGTCGAAAACACACAGAAAAACAAGGAAAGTCTTCCAAAAGATCTCTGAACTCGGAAGGAGGTGCCAACCTCAAATTGGTATGCTAAAGGATGCCAATGGACAGATGGTAACTGATTCCAAGAAAATTAAACAAAGATGGAAGGAGTATACTGAGTTTCTGTACAGTAAAGCTGTCAACATCCAAGGTATCTTATAAGATATTCCCTTACAAGAACATCTAGTACTAGAAGATGAAGTTGTATCAGAATTGCTGTTATTATCAAGTTGCAAGGCTAGAGGAATTGGAATATCTACAGAAATAAGCAACAGAAGAAGAATCAGTAGCAGTTCTAACCAAGCTATGCCACTAAACCTGGATAAATCTGAATGACACAGGGGCCAACAGATTGGAAGAGATCAATCTATATATCAATACCAAAGAAAGGAGACTTAACAGAGGGGGCAAACTATTGTACAGTATACTTTATTTCACATGCTAGCACAGTGCATCTGGTGGGCTAGCTGTGTCCTTTCCTGGACTGGGAGGTCCTTCAGACAGTCACTCATGCCCTGGTCACCTCACAATTGGATTACTATAATGAGCTTTACATGGGACTGCCCTTGAAAACCATCTAGAAGCTACAGCTGGTCCAGAATGCAGTGGCATAGACAGTGATGGGGGTGTTGCATTTTGCTCATGTGCTTCATGAGCTGCAGTGGTTACCCATTGGCTTCCAGGTACAATTCAAGTTGCTGGTTATTACCTTTGAAGGCCTTCACTGAATATGGCCTATCTACCTGAAAGGCCTCTTATCTCCAACTGTTTCTGCCCATTCAGTATGGTCAAGCAGGGTGGGTGTACTCCATGTCCCATTGATTAACTAATGTTGTCTTATGGGACCCAGGAAACACATCTTCTCTGTTGTAGCACTCTGTAATGATATCCCCCAGAGATTCAACCAGCTCCTACCCTAATGACATTCAAGCAATCACTAAAAACTTGGTTGTTTTCCCAGACCTTGGGATAGGGTCACTATGGAGTATCCATTAGTTAAGTTTGGTTCTATAGTTGCTTGTATTGTCCTTCCAGTTGTCTATGATATTTTTATATGCATTGTATTTCTTTTTTATTTGTAATCTGACCACAGTTGATAAGGAATTGGGTGTCCTCAAAATTGGGTAGATGCAGATTCAGATATAAATAAAATGTCTGAGAGCTTCTTGCCAAGACTAGTCAAGTCCTAAATAAGGCATTAAGGGTCTGGAGTGTCATGATTTACTGCCTAACCTTGGTATGAAGCCTAACAGAAACAAGATGTATCATTCTGGTTGAACAACTTGTACTAAGTAATGGTGCAGGGAAACCATAACCTTATTATATTTATTGGACCTCTCATTCTCCTGTAACATATTCAACATTGATATCTTTCTGGATTGCTTGGCTGGTTTAGGTTCAGGGAAGCCTGGTGGCATGGTTGGCTCATTCTAACCTGGCTGGTTTAAAATATGTTGTTGAGATTTACACACTTCAGCTGATACAGAATATCAATAGATCCTTTATCTTGCCAGTTGATCATATTGTATATATTGATCCTATCACAGTTGCACTAGTTGCCAATAACTTCTGGGTCCAACTGAATGTTATGGTGTTGCCACACTTCAAAAACTGCCTGTGGAAGTTCTGCTAGAGTGGAGAAAAATTCTGCTAGAGTGGAGGAAGTTTTATTAGCTTGCTATTAAAATGAATAAATTTGTCAGGAGGGCTAGACGTAGAGAATGCCAATTAGAAAGGGGGTTCTTAGTGGTGGTTCCTATTCTACTGAATACTACCCTAAGAGATATATGCCCAGCTATGTTTGTGGCTGACTTAAACAAGTCTTTAAACACTTATTTGTTTCTTCTGGCATTTCTTTCAAAAAGATCTTATCATTTGCTGCAAATTTAGAATTCAATTTGTGACAATATATGTAGATTTTGAGTTAGGGTTGACAAAGAAAATAAGATTCTTAACACCATTGGATCCAACATGCTCACAAAGATTGGTGAAATCATTATACTTTCTTTGTGGAATGTTATTCTGACACCCAGGTATACAGAGAAACAACTGTATTTTGACTGCAAAGTGGATTGTTAGCATCTGCCCTGGACTTGGAATCTGTGATATTACCGCTTTGCAGATACTAGGTCAACGTTGCCATTCTTTAACATCGTACATAGAGAATACATTGTATAGAACTCATTGGGGTTGCATGCAATTTATCTAAACATATATTGTCCTTCAGTCTAATATTCATTATATTATATATCTTGTATTCTATTACATTTTTACTATCTTATCCTACCTTTTATCCTTTTATCTTTATTTTACCTCATCCTTATATTATGTCCATTTTATTCTACTGTAGTCTATTTTATCTCATTATATTGTATCTTACCTTATTTTGTCTTAAAGCATTTTACTGTGGCATATGCATTGATATGGTCAAATAGACTACTCAATAAAGTATTACTTTAAAGACCTGGTTCTGCCGCCTGGCTTGGGACAAAGGAAGTGATAGTTCCTCCTGGGGGTGGTTAGCTTAGTAATAACCTCCTTTTAAGACCTTACCATCTTCTGGATTTTTTTCTATTTCTATTTATTATGATATTGTATTTTAATGATTTATAGGGTGTCAGAGTGCGCGCGGTGGAGCGGCCTGCTCTATTTTCCAAGACACCAGTGATTTACGTTCTATGCAGTAAATAGACACTAAAGCAGAGATTAGATAAAATATCATATTTACTATATATACATACGTATTACAGAATACATCCACACGGGTAACAAATGATACAGCGATGAGTAGTTACAGCAAACGAGAAGAAAGAATACAACCAGACTCCTCTGCTTATATACATAAACTGACCAATCAAATTATAGGTCACTCTCATCATCTGCCACACCCAGCTAAATGATAGCACCTGTAGTATGAGTCATACACTGCCACATCATCCCTACAACAATGGCTGCTAATTGGGTGACTTGCAGAATAATTCCCCTCTCACCTAGATATCAAGCCTCTCCAGTATAATTTATCTAACTGTAAATTCCTGGGTATATACAAACCCCAACATAGGGTTTTTTAAAATTTTAATATTTTATTGTAAACTGCCCAGAGTCTACTGCGGTAGAGATGGGCGGTGATAAATTTGATTAATAAAATAAATACTATAATTCAATTTGCATTTTTCTAAAGAAATGTTTTTTTAATGGTTTCTCAACTGAGTGTAGACCCATCAACAGAGTGAAATGCCTCCCACCCATGTTTCCACAATGCTACCACCATGAAGACATGTGCTAACTCCCATCCTTCTCCGGCTTCAGTTGCACAGATTTGAGGAAACAGTTTAAAGTGCTTTTATAATTTGATACTGACTTTTTTCTTACTCTGTTATGTATTGTAAGCTGCCTTGGGAATATCAGAACCTTGAAAGGAGGCTGACGGATATATTAAATAATTAAAGAAACCTTTGGTACTTCCTATTAATGAATGGATTTTGAGCAGTGCTTGCTTAGCCAGTTTCATGCTCAAGTACGCATATGGGATTTCAAGTCAGTTGAGATTCTCATATATATTCAAAAATATGACAGGGGCTGACTAAACATGACACATTTTTATGTTCTGTTAATAGAGAATGTATTCTGGAGCATATGTTCATGATCTCTTGCCAAGAGATGAGTTCCTCCCATAGCTGCTGCTAGAGAACAGCAGAGAAAGCTTCTGTTGGCGTGGCACCCTTCCATGCGGTAGTGGAAATTAAAAAGAGCTACACACAGTTGATTGTAACTTACAGTTCCTGCCCTAATACACTAGGGCTGCTGTTATTTTGCCAGCTGGACTGATTCCATCCATCCTATCGTATAAATTTCAATATTCATGGCTGAAAGTAATTTTTTTTTAAAAAAAAACACCTGTCTTCTAGTGACTTTTTTTCTTTTTCTTTTTTTTTTGAGTTCTTATTGTGTCTTAAATTCACTGAGACTACATAAGTGAATCAATAGAGAACAGCTCCTGGACAGTACCAGAATGAAAGAAGTCTTAGTCCTATCTCAGCATAGCTTAAATATCCTAGATGAAAACCAACTAATGATATCGATTCATTAATCTCCCCATCGCAACTAAGATTCTACTTTAGGGCCAGATTCAACAGCCTTCCCTTAGCACTTCCATATGGGAAATGTAATAAGGTTCCTATAGCTAGTCAAACCTGCCCTTGTGGTGACAGTTCAATTGAATCCATCCTTCATGTGTTGATACACTGTCCATTTTATAACAATGCCCCCAAAAGGTCCATCTCTCTTCTGTTGTCATATGCTTCAAGTCGGCCTGAGGAATTTTATGTTGACTTTCTTCTATGAGATAAGAATAGTCCTATCATATACATATAACATAGCCAGGTTTTGTATAATAGCAGTGAATGTGCATAAATAATTGCTCTCAGGATTGCATTAGTAATACTTTTCTATCTGTATCTTAATCATTCTTCTTGGTTATCTATGATTAATACCCCAGATTTTTTAATTTTACAGAATGATTTATGTCTATATTATCAAATTATTTTATTATAAGTTGAACATTTATTTCCCTTTTTAGATTTAGATACTTTTATTAAAAATAGCTTTAGTAGTGTGCACTGCTGTATAATTTATTTTATTCTGTTTACACATACTGTATCTGTACACTTGATTTTATTCTACTCTTTTTTCATTTTTTTAATGGTGATCATTCACTAAAATCTCTCTCTCCATCTCCCTCTCTCCCCTTCTCCCCTTCTGCCTGAGTGTAAAATCTCCCTAATTATAAAAAAAGAGCTTGTGAAAACATGCATACAAAGGACAAGAATTGGCGCTACCCAGCAGATTGGTTGAATCCAAACCTCTTAATTGACTTATTAAATCAATTGGAAATGCCAAAAGTATTTCATATGCTATGACATCAGAAGCAATGCTATTTTTTTCTTAATTGGACATCACTATGTTATTGTTGCATGTTTGAGCAGTCTAATGTAGCAAGGCAAAAGTGGTAAGTTACAATCAACTCTATGTTGCTCTTATTTAATTTCCACCATTAAAAAGTGGAAGAACAGGAAGGAAGTTCCAGATTTCTCTTACTGTGATTTCTATGGCTATAGGCTACCTAAGAAACAACTGGGTAAAAGCTCTATACTTCTTGAAAAATAAAATTATTTATTATTTTGAATTTATCCCCGCCCATCTCTACCATGGTAGACTCTAAAATTACCTAGTACTTTTCCATGTTGAAAATATAAGCTTATAATTTCTCTTAGCTGCTGGCTCAGAAGACAGCCAGACACAAGGAAGAACTATTTTACATGCTTGTTTATTGATTTATACCTCACGTTAAATCAATGGGTGATAACGGTAGTTAAGAGAAATAGTAAAATACTCAAAAGTCTAGTAAAAAGAAAAAAAAAATCCTACATTCTTGATCTAATTCAAAAGAACTGATTGAAGAGGAGGATCCTGAAATCTTTTCTGAAGGTGGAAAACACGGAGGCTAAGAAGAACTCCTGAAGAAGTGTATTCCATAGTTTTGGGATGACACAAGAGAAGGTCGTCTTCTCAATACCGAGAAACAGTCCTTTGAACTTGTGAACATCCATAAGAGGATTTCTCATGCTGATCTGATTTCCCAGATGTGTTTATTCCTAAATAGGCAATCTCTCAGTCATATATACAGTAAGCCCTTCAGAAGTGTCTGTCTATCTATCTCTCTATTTATACTTCATGTCCCCATCTCCCTTTTTCCAGCTTGGGTTAATATCACAAGCTGTGTAAAGAAAGTAACCAAACAACAACAACAACAGAATAAAAAGAGAAAGAAAAAGGGAAGACATAGAATGAGCAGGGAGCTGAGATGGCTCTAGAAATACCTTAAGTTGATGGCTGCTACCCTAGAAATCAGATGTGGACTTCCCTGGAGTGTTTATTTAGGTATGCTGACCAGGGACCTCTGCAGGGGAGTGTCCAAAAAGTCAAAATGGTGACTGCGACTGCATGGTTGAAATCTCACCACCTTTTTATATGTGTTACATCTGAGGAGGCATTGATGGCATCTTGACTTTTTGGATGCCTGGTCCCTGTGGACACCCCGATACTCACTGTTCATATTTGTATAGTATCATAAAATATTCAAAGTCCTGCCAGGGTTCCAGTGACCTCTTTTCAAAAGAGCCAAAGCAATATCACTGCACTTTTGAAATTCAGCAAATTGCAGTATGTGTAATACAGTATAAATATGTCTACGTTTATAAAAGTTATTTGCCTTTCATTATTACCAAAATAATACAGAGCAGGATCCTCTGAGTTACCATGTACAAGGATATACAGTAATATCATAGCAATATTGCCAAGGTTTGGGGATATCAGGAGGTGGCTAGAAGCTACAGTATATTGGAACCAAGGAAGTATCAATGACCTACACTCTGAAAGCTGCAAACTTTAACAATTGAAAAATCCAGCCCTGAACTGATAGGCGACCCAATTTGATACAATGCCATATTAACTTGCACATGGCTTAATGCCTACTCTAGAGAGAGAGCAATACAAACAAACCATGGAGATTTCAGCTGAATCAGGGATTCTAAACGAAAGAATATGAGCCTCATCTTGACTGAGACCCATAAATATAATAAAATGACAATGTTGTTTGTTTCCTGTTTTAAAAAACAAAAGCATCTTATTGGATTATTTTAAAGTGCTTTCCAAACATGAATTAAACCTTTTTCACATCATCTTTGTTATACACATTGTGATAGGCATATAGGACTTGCACACCATTTCTCTGAGGAACTGCAGTCTCTGTGATGTCCTTTAAAAACAATCACAACTGTACTGAGCTAGTTTTTGAAAAGAACATCAAAAATAATTCATAAAAAACTGATGGGATTATAGATGACAGCATCAAAATATGATAGCTGACACCGAGTATAGGATTCTGGGATGAGTTTGTGATGAAAAGTATTGGGAAGTCAGTCATTAAAATAATGAATCAAAAACCTAGATTAAAATTTATATAAAACATGTCAGTGCACATTTCTCCATTTTGTATCAGTGTAATCTCGAATGATTCTTCCAAGAAGATTGCTTGCCATACTTGAAATTGTTTTCTATATCTTTTGATAAGCACTTTTGTACATTTGTATTCATGTTTTATAATGGTTCATAGACCAACTTTTAAAGAAACTTGTCATGTTTGGAATTATATATGCCAGGCTTGCCCAACCAGGGGGAAGTATGTAACTCATCAATATGCGGATGATACCCAGTTATACATCTCCATCCCGGGTGAAGTAAGTGATGCAGTGACCACCCTGTCCAAGTGCCTGGGGGCTGTAGGGGTCTGGATGGGGAAAAACAGGCTTCAGCTGAACCCTGGTAAAATGGAGTGGCTGTGGATTAATGGCCTCTCAGTTTCTGGGAATTTGTCATCTTTAGTTCTGGATGGGGTTGGAGTACCCCAGACATACCTGGTGTGTAACTTGGGGGTCCTCTTGGACTCATGACTCCTGCTCAAAGAGCAGGTGGCAGTTGTGGCCAGGAGGGACTTTGCTCAACTTAGTGTTGTGCGCCAGTTATGCCCTTTCCTTGACTGAGAGGCCCTTCGAACGGTCACTCATGCCCTGGTTGTCTCCCATATAGATTACTGTAATGCACTCTACATGGGGCTAACCTTGAAGAATATCCAGAAGCTACAGCTGGTACAGAATGCGGCCGCGTGGGCAGTTTTAGGTGCACCAAGATTGACACACATAACATCTCTGCTCCGTGAGCTGCATTGGGTGCCAGTTTGCTTTTGGGTCCAATTCAAGGTGTTGGTTATTACCTTTAAAGCCCTACATGGCATGGCCCCAGGTTAACTGAGGGACTGCCTCATCCCCATTTCATCATCCCGTCCCACCCGATCTTGCAGAGAGGGCATGCTGCAGACCCTCTCTATAAAAGAATTCCATCTAGCGGGGTCTTGGAGGCGAGCCTTCTCTGCAGTGGCACCTGCCCTATGGAACATCCTCCCTCCAGAGATAAAACAGGCCCCTTCACTCCTGGACTTCAGAAAAAAATTAAAAACTTGGCTCTGTGATCTCGCCTGGGGCAAGAAGGAAAGTGGTCAAGCTTGGGGATGGCTGATTTCTTAGAGCCTCCTCAAATATTTTAAATATGTTTAGCTTCACTGTAAGAACCACCTGCCACTTGTATTTTATTGTATTTATACTTTTATTGTTGTTTTTATTGTATTTTAATGATGTTGTGGTTGTGAACCACCCAGAGTCCCTCCTTGAGGGGGAGATGGGTGGTCATAGAAATTTAATAAATAAATAAACAAACAAACAAACAAACTCTGGAAATCCTTGTCATTCTGTTGCATGAACATTTTTGGTAAGGCTGGTCTATGTCAAATGAAGAATAATAATGTATACAGTACGCAACACAGCCAAGTTCAGGTATTTGCACAAACCTGGGGAAATCACTCCTCCTTGGCTAGAGAGATTCCCCTTTACATATTACCAATATGATACATCATATTGTTTAATTTCTAGGACAGCATTGAAAGAGGTATTTTAGAGATAGTATCTATAGCTGCTCAATGTCTGTAGCTTGAATCATGTCAACTGGATTTCTATTTTCTCAGTGGAAATCCTTATCCAAGGAGCGAAACGTTTCCACTGAGAAAATAGAAATCCAGTTGACATGATTCAAGCTACAGACAATTCCACCTGGATGACTGAGAACCTTCATAGACATAGCTGCTCAATGATTTTCCTCCATTACATTTTAACTCAAATTAGGCTTAGGCAAGATATAATCTGAACAGACTACATGTAATAGAATATAAAAACACAATCTAGCATGGGGGGAAGAATCTTAATTCTTTACCCTCCTGCTGTTTTCCAACTCAGAACTGCTCTCAAGCTGATTTTACCTGCATGAATGATATGGGTCCCACAAGCACTCTGTACCTGTCCTCATTGTGGGTAAAAAAGAATATTTATGTTTTAGCTTATTGTTAGTGCTTTCAGTGAGCAACCAGGTTTCACTTCATCTAATATTGAATGATTTGGTCCCACTTATTCTCAACAATTTTCTCCAGCACAGCTAAAAGGCATCATTTTTTCTTTGTTTAGTTATCCTGGAAGTCCAGCTTTCACAGCTCCATGTTACATGGCCTTGACAATATATACTTTGGTGTCAATGTGATATATCTGTACTTTAATATTTT
The DNA here is from genome assembly GCA_023362775.1 of Charina bottae. Lineage (NCBI taxonomy): Eukaryota > Metazoa > Chordata > Lepidosauria > Squamata > Charinaidae > Charina > Charina bottae. The sequence continues at coordinate 184,679,736 of JALMGJ010000003.1, forward strand.
GCCTAAAGTTGTCCTTCATCTCCAAAATAGCAGATGTCTCTTTATTACTTCAACAACTACTCTGTCTATTTCCATGGGTTGGCATTACGTATTGACATAATCTTATTAATTTTGAGCACCAAACTAGGTTTTGTATTCTCTTCTTTAACCTTCAACAAGATTCCTCAAGTTTCCCTCAGTTCCAGTCGTTGAAGTGATATCATTAGCAAATCTGAAGTTGCTAATATTTTTCTCAGCAATTGCAATGCCAATTTCTATTTCATCCAAACTAACATTTCACATGACATATTCTTCATATGTTAAATAAATAAGATGATAGTATACAACTTCAGCATATTCCTTTCCCAATTTTGAATAATTTAATTGCTCTATATTCCATTGAAAGTATTGCAAAATCTTTCTTAACAGCACATTTCTTTGGGTGTTACATCTGTTAAATGTCATCTGCCACAAATACTGAAGAACGTATCTATAATTAATCTTTTGTCTAATAAATTCTTAGAGATTGTGTACTTTGGCTGTTGTGGGTCTTCCGGGCTGTGTGGCCGTGTTCTGGAAGTTGTGGTTCCTAACGTTTCGCCAGCATCTGTGGCCAGCATCTTCAGAGGGCAGGAGCACAGATAGAAGCAAAATCTCTGTGCCCAGGTAGAGTGGCAATGTTCTATTTATAGAGCTAAATTATAGGAGATTAGGTGGGGTTTTTTGTTGTGTTGAAATGTTAATGAGTGGCTGATGAGCGTGATTAGCATGTTCATTGTGAGAAGTATTCCCATGTCCTGGTGGTTGGACTGAGTTCGTTGACCTTTTGCAGGCTGTGTTTTTCAGGACTGGTAGCCAGGTTTTGCTAATTTTTAAACTTTCTTCTTTTTTATTGTAACTGTGCTGGTGTTTGTGAATTTCAATGGCTTCTCTGTATAATCTGGTGTAGTAGCTTTTGGTGTTGTCCAGTATTTCTGTGTTTTCAAATAGGATTTTGTGTCCCGTTTGCTTGAGAGCATGTTCAGCTACTGAAGATTTTTCCGGTTGCTGTAGTCTGCAGTGTCTTTCATGTTCTTTTATCCTGGTGTGAATGCTTCGTTTTGTGGTTCCGATGTATACTTGTCCACAGCTGCATGGTATGCGGTATACTCCTGCAGCGGTGCGGGGGTCCCTTTTGTCTTTTGCTGATTTTAGCATTTGTTGTATTTTTCTGGTGGGTCTGAAGACTGTTTGAAAGTTGTGTTTTTCCATCAGTTTTCCCATGCGGTCAGTGACTCCTTTGATGTAGGGCAGGAATATTTTTTTGTGGGGGGCTGTTTTTCTTCAGTTGGATGTTGTTTTCTTGGTTTGATGGCTCTTTTTATTTCATTCTTGGAATAGCCATTTGCCTGTAGGACCCAATTCAGATGGTTAAGTTCATTGTTGAGAAACTGGGTTTCACAGTTTCGATTAGCACGATCCACCAAGGTTTGGATCATGCCTCTCTTTTGTCGTGGGTGGTGATTGGAATTTTTGTGTAGATATCGGTCCGTATGGGTGGGTTTTCTGTATACTTTGTGTCCTAGTTTGAGGTCCGGATTGCGTATGACCAGCGTATCTAAAAATGGAAGTTTGCCATCAGTTTCTTTTTCCATAGTGAATTGTATATTGGGGTGGATGCCATTTAGGTGGTCCAGAAATTTCTCCAGTTCTTCTTCAGTATGACTCCAAATTGCGAAGGTGTCATCCACGAACCGGAACCAGACTGTTGGTGTAATGGGTGCCGATTCCAAAGCCTGTTTTTCAAAGTGTTCCATGTAAAAGTTTGCTATGACTGGGCTCAGGGGGCTTCCCATTGCAACGCCATCCATGAAGCCCCCCTGAGCCCAGTCATAGCAAACTTTTACATGGAACACTTTGAAAAACAGGCTTTGGAATCGGCACCCATTACACCAACAGTCTGGTTCCGGTTCGTGGATGACACCTTCGCAATTTGGAGTCATACTGAAGAAGAACTGGAGAAATTTCTGGACCACCTAAACGGCATCCACCCCAATATACAATTCACTATGGAAAAAGAAACTGATGGCAAACTTCCATTTTTAGATACGCTGGTCATACGCAATCCGGACCTCAAACTAGGACACAAAGTATACAGAAAACCCACCCATACGGACCGATATCTACACAAAAATTCCAATCACCACCCACGACAAAAGAGAGGCATGATCCAAACCTTGGTGGATCGTGCTAATCGAAACTGTGAAACCCAGTTTCTCAACAATGAACTTAACCATCTGAATTGGGTCCTACAGGCAAATGGCTATTCCAAGAATGAAATAAAAAGAGCCATCAAACCAAGAAAACAACATCCAACTGAAGAAAAACAGCCCCCCACAAACAAAGTATTCCTGCCCTACATCAAAGGAGTCACTGACCGCATGGGAAAACTGATGGAAAAACACAACTTTCAAACAGTCTTCAGACCCACCAGAAAAATACAACAAATGCTAAAATCAGCAAAAGACAAAAGGGACCCCCGCACCGCTGCAGGAGTATACCGCATACCATGCAGCTGTGGACAAGTATACATCGGAACCACAAAACGAAGCATTCACACCAGGATAAAAGAACATGAAAGACACTGAAGACTACAGCAACCGGAATAATCTTCAGTAGCTGAACATGCTCTCAAGCAAACGGGACACAAAATCCTATTTGAAAACACAGAAATACTGGACAACACCAAAAGCCACTACACCAGATTATACAGAGAAGCCATTGAAATTCACAAACACCAGCACAGTTACAATAAAAAAGAAGAAAGTTTAAAAATTAGCAAAACCTGGCTACCAGTCCTGAAAAACACAGCCTGCAAAAGGTCAACGAACTCAGTCCAACCACCAGGACATGGGAATACTTCTCACAATGAACATGCTAATCACGCTCAGCAGCCACTCGTTAACATTTCAACACAACAAAAAACCCCACCTAATCTCCTATAATTTAGCTCTATAAATAGAACATTGCCACTCTACCTGGGCACAGAGATTTTGCTTCTATCTGTGCTCCTGCCCTCTGAAGATGCTGGCCACAGATGCTGGCGAAACGTTAGGAACCACAACTTCCAGAACACGGCCACACAGCCCGGAAGACCCACAACAGCCATTGAACTCCGGCCGTGAAAGCCTTCGACAATACATTGTGTACTTTATTTATATTCTGATGAATACCATCATTGAGTTGTTCAACAAAATTATTATACTATATAGCAATAGCTTTGTAGACTGGATAAAATTCCTTTTATCTGTTAATCAGCTATATAGTGTCTTGCCCAAAATGAAGGATTTTAGTAATGCCAATTAAGGTCATTGGAGCTTCAGAGAAGAGAATATAAAAATGCAACTCAAAGATACTTCTTATCCAGTTTTTATATGGGCTCACGTTATTCTAAAAGACCAATTGAGTTTCCAAAGAATATATATTTTAGCAGTGCATTAACAAATAATAAAGTTAGTCAAGTTAGCATTCTGGTGTTAATAAATACAGTAAGTATGGTGCAATACGTTTCTGTTTTGGCTTAAAATGCCACTTCTAAATATGAGCATGCCAAGTTAATAAAGAGCCAGTTAGTGCCAGTACAAAATATTTAATAGTGCTATTATAAAATTCAAAGTATTTACCAAATGGGGAAAAACAGTAAATTTGGGGAGTATTTCAAATCTTAAAAAACAAATAGCTTTGTACAAATTGAAAGGTTAAATGAAAGACAGTTTGCCTCTGTTGGATAAGAAACTTACACGAAGTGCTTGTTCCTGATTTCTGACATTGTCTACTCAGCTGTAAGCATGGCTGGTGCTACAGTCATGGAAGAAGTCCATATGACTTGTTTAGAAGAAAAGGAATACTGCATCTAGTTCCATCCTTTCTCTAATAAAAAATTAGTATAGCATAGAGACAGGTAAGAACATATATAGATATGTTCTTGGACAGTGTAGTATTGTTAAGATATTGAGTTTGGAGTGGGACACCCAGGATCTAGTTTACCCACAGCCATGAAAGCAAACTGAGTGACTTTGTGCCAGTCACTCTCTGACAGCCCAGCCTGCCTTCAGGAACAAGCACTTTGTGTAAGTTTCTTATCCAACAGAGGCAAACTGTCTTTCATTTAACCTTTGAATTTGTACAACGCTATTTGTTTTTTAAGACTTGAAATACTCCCCAAATTTACTGTTTTTCCCCATTTGTTGTGGGACAAAATAGGAGGCTGGTGCACTGTGTACACTGTCTTGAGCTCCTCTATGAAAAGTGAGGTATAGAACTAACCAATTGTTGTTATTTACCACTGGTGTGCACCATATATTACACTGGTGAAAGTGAAACTTTCCATCTGAACTTTTAAAAAGAGGGACAGTACTTACAATCTTTGTTCCAGCTGCATATATTCTGGATAGCATGAGGAGATCAGTTCAAGTTCAATTTGGGTGTTCTCTACCCAACTCCGAAATGCTGTCATCAGGTTAAAAAAAGACATGCATGTAATTGTAAGGGCTAAATTATGGATAATTCCTCTACATAAGCAACATGTTTACTAGGCCATTTTTCATATTTCCAGTTCAGCAGTATGGGGAATGATATAGAAGTATAGACCGAAATAAAATGACTGACTGGAATGATGTAGAAGTATGGAAATAATACTTAAAGAAGGTATATACCGTATGTAGTTAATCCTGACCCATTTGCACTGACAGTGGATAGCTTACTATTTATTGGAAATGTTTATGTTGGCACTACACATGCTTTCTCTTTTCTGTGCAAGTGGGTAACAAAACAGCCTGAATTCAAAACATTGGTCCATACGGTAGATGAGGACTAGATGCTATTCATGATTGCAGAACATATTCAAAATAATGTTCAGCAGATATATAAGAAGATATACCTCAAGACATAGATTACTGTCTGATTGTACACTGTTGGCTTTGGAACAGGAAAAAAAACACATAATGGACTAGATCAAAATAGAAGTGCATATGGTGTTACTCATGAAGGCAAGTTCATCCAGTTTTAAGGATTCCTGGCTTTCCTTTATGGGTAGGTTTTGAGGAGAACATATAGGCTGGAGAAGTTAAGTTCTACCACCCAGATGTTCAATCTGAATCTGCTATAAACTTCTATATATTTTTGTTTTCAGTGAGAGAGGTTTTTTTATGTTTGGATGTAAAGTTTTATGTGATACAGGAAAATAACATTTTTGTGGGATCTCTACTAAAAGGAGTTTTTATATTATTATTCCCAGTGGAGAGGACCCTCAAGATATCCAGTCTAAATTAACAGAACAACAACAACAAAAGCACAAGCAATTCTTTATTTTCTAGTTATTGATTCTGAGAGCCAAATCTCTGTCAGTTAAAACTATGTAGACAATGTAGGAATTGACTGAAGGTTCAATACCAGATTGATTGTATTAATTAAAAAAAAACCAGCAGAGGGAAGAGAATCACACATAATTTTTTCCACAAGAGATTTCCTTTTACTGCCTGAAATGCTTCCTGTACTGTCAATATTTTGGATTCTTTATAATCAATATTTACTGCTGAGAATTATCCTGAGTAGTTATAGATGTAGAAAGACAAGCACAATTAGAGGATCATTACATGTGCTAGATGCATATTTTAAGTTAAGTGTTGATTTATTTGGTCCTGTTTTGTGTAAAGAATGTGTTGACGGTCAATATTAAACAAAGAAAAATAATAGAGACTAGGACACAGCTGCTGAGAAAAATAACAGGAAAATGGCAGATCCATGAATAATACATTGGAATACATTTAGGCGGGGATGTTGCCTAGTAATAATCTAATCTAACAGTATTCACTTACAAATTTGAAATTATGCAATGTCTTTGGATAGCCAAACTGGAATTCATGTGGTAAGAGACTGTATGAAGGTAGTTTGATTCAAGAGTTAATGTGATACATATACATACATACATACATACATACATACATACATACATACATACATGGTGATAATGTATGTGATTATCTGAATGGTACTTCACAAAGCTTATACTTCTTTCTTTTCTGTGACTCAGCTGTTGAGATTTGAATGTTTTATCATATATCAAAAACATTCATTAATATACAGTATGCTCTATCATGGTGTTGAAATGTGTGCATGAAATGGCTGCTTGCTTCTTGAATATAATATGTGCTGCCCATTTAGACAGAACTGTTGTTATCAAAAAATTTGAGGACCACCAACCAGGTCTTCTCAGAACCAGACTGATTTCTCCTTAAGCTATTCCAAACTATTCACTCATTTATTTCAATGTATTGCTCTTAATACTGCTTCAGTATCTATATGTTCTTTGGTACTGTGATCAAACATGGATGCAAAATGTCTCTCTTTTTTCAAGGACCACATGTAGGCCTTGTGGAACATGCAGCTAGGATAAGGTAAGTAGCAGCTTTAGTTAAAAATGTAATGTGGTCCTATTCAGTATAAAAAGCACCTTTTTTCACAAGTTGATTCTCTTTCACCCACCCTCAACCATATTGTCCACTCTTAACACTTACTATGTCCACTTTTAACTCTTTCATTGGTGGCAGCTGGAGAGGTGTACAAGGGGCTTTTGAGCTGCAAGTTATGGACCTAGAGTTTAATAATAATGCCCATTTTTATCCCACAGATTGTGTCTTTCTCCCACGCCCATCATTCTCAATAGAATACACAATGGAGATAGAGCAGAGCTTTCCAAACTGTGTGTCATGACACGTTAGTGTGTTGGCTGCAGTGTCTGGGTGTGTTGCGGCTGCTGCTGCCTCCAAGTCCTGCCAGGATTCTGCGCAGGTCCTAGTGCCTGCCTTGTGCCCTGATGCCTCCAAACCTGCTGTGATTCCGCACAGGTCCTAGTGCCTGCCTTGTGCCCTGATGCCTCCAAACCTGCTGTGATTCCGCACAGGTCCTAGTGCCTGCCTTGTGCCCTGCTGTAAGAGTGTGTCGTGAAATGATGCCCTGTTGTAAGAGTGTGTCGCGAAATGATGCCCTGCTGTAAGAGTGTGTCGCGAAATGATGCCCTGCTGTAAGAGTGTGTCGTGAAATGATGCATGTCTAAAAAGTGTGTCACCAACATGAAAAGTTTGGAAAGCTCTGAGATAGAGTGTAGCATGGACTTGTTTTATGTACCCCTGTAAGCTGCAGTGGCAGTTTTGCCATCCATTTTGGCATTCTCATGGTTTCCCATTTCTATAGGACTGAGGCTATTGTTGACTTTAGTGGTCTGTGTCATGTCCTTTATATCTACTGAGATATTCACAGGCTTGGGCTGGGTGTTGATGATCCCTGACCAGATAAAGAAATCAACTCATATTACATTGCATTGATGCAGTCAGTGCAATTAGGGTTTTTTTTTCACAAGGTAGACAGCTGTGAAGAGAAAGATAAACCATTAATTTAAATACTTCTGAGCTCCAAATCCATTGAGGGTCATCATAATTTCCTGTACAATTTTATCTATCTTTTTCTAGAATCTGCTTAGTCTTCCTGTTCTAACCTGATGGCCGATTCAAATGATATATCTGGTTTATTCAGTAAGAGTCCTTTGGGTTTTATGAAACTCTCCTTATGTATATTGCTTTTAGCATGTAAACTTTTGAGAAAAGGGAAAAATCTGAGTGCAAATCTATTTGCAAATAACATTTGGATTTCACAGAGGTGAAATGAAAAGTAAGATCAGACATTCTCTAAAATGCCAAATGACTTTCGAAAGAAATGTGACAGGTCAGAGAAAGTTATTTTAATTTGCTGCTGACAATGAATTGATCAGAGCCAAGAGCTAAAGAATGACATTCTGTATTAAACAAGAATAACCCAATACATGCTTGCTCTCTTTTATGTTGTACTTTTCAAGTAAATCATAATGGAACTACCAGTATTCTAAGAAATGTTCACAAAACTTCATAAATGGAGACTTTCTCAGGAATATCTCTGGTCAGGGGAATATATATCATACTTCTCCTGGCAAAAATCCCATTATATAACTAAATCACATTGCATAAATTTGTTTTTCCTGACATTTTCCTACCTCTGTAAGCATGCTTCATAGAAAACTTACATAGCATAATTTTAACTAATGTTGGAATGGGCTTTCTTTATCTAAGTGGCCCTCTTCATAAGAAGCAAAACTGCAGCAGTGAATAAGCCCAGCTCTATAGGCAAAAAAATCCAGATTTCAAAATATTTCCCCCTTTACATGTTTGAAGAAGCAGTGAATGCACTTGTTCGTTTATGGGTATCTGCGTGCGGGCTTTGACTGAGTACTTAATAAATGTAAATTTTATTTTAATAGTATAACATTATGGGTTCTTTTGTATGTATTCCCAATATATCTTTCTATTCTTTTTTTTTGTAATAAGAATTTTTATTAAGTTTAAAGTAAAGATAAAAACTACAAAAAAAGAAAAAAGTAAAAAAGTAAAAAAACAGAAAATGGAAAAAGATTTTTTTTTTTGGAGAGATTACAAGATGACTTCCGACTTTCAACAACAAGAATATTCAGCAATTTCCATAATTAATCCCTTACTCTAACCCAAATCACATTATTTCTATAAATCATTTCATAAACACATAATAAAAATCACTTAAAACAATTGCTCTTTCCCCTTATATATAAAGAGAAATAAACAAATATATAAACCTCTAAATCAACTTCCTCCCCCAAAGGAACCTATTTATTAAATATTTCCTTCCTTTCACTATTCTATATATTTCTGGCTACGTCGTCCCTTACCAGGTGGTAAGTGGCCGGTTGCGATTTTCAGACTGCAAGGTGACTGTTTGGAGGATGAAATGGGATGATTCTGAGCTTTTTCTTTGCTCATGAAAAAGCCCTGGGCTTCAGGTAAAAGCCTGAGCCCCCCCCAAAAAAATGCGTTGTCAGTTCTGTCCACACGGAGCTCGTGGACAAGGCTGTTCAGTCGGCCATGATCCCCACCGGAAGTCCCAATATATCGTTCTATTCTTGATAGGCAGCATAGTAGGTTATTAATAGGACAATATGAAATTGATGGTGGGAGGGATCTCACTTTGGTTAGAAAATCACATTGCAAATTTCAAATAATCATCAATTATTTTGAAATTTAAATTGCATTATTTATTACAAAGTGTAAAATCCATAGTTAAATTTAACTGTTATGTTAAACTCATGTTTTATACTATATGAAATTGTAAAAGGTGAACTAGTGGATTGGGTAACAGCCTGCAGTTAGTCAGTGCCAATGACAACAATAAATACATCAGCCCAATGGCTGTTCTGTATATTTCTGCAACCACATGTGCTAATTCAGTTGATTTCTAGATTATACTTGCATCAAGTTAATTCTCACCAAGGAATGCTGATTTTTGATTAGGTTACTTAAAGCTGCCCACCCCATTTCTACAGCACTAAGTTTTTTTTTTGTTTGAATTTTACCAAAGAGAGGCTTTCTACAACAAAGAAATTATTAACTTGGTAATTTGGCTTTTTATATATAATTTGTTAAATTGAGATTTAAATAATTGTTTTTTATTGCCTTTTTATTAAAGTGATTTTTGAGGAATATAAAACTTTCTCTTCTTCGTTGAATCTGTGGATTGGAGTTCTGATCTATTTGCTTTCATTTCCCATGGGAATGCTGTTTGTTATTACTTTTTATTTTCCTGATTGGCCACACCAGAGATAAAAAGGCTGGAGAGAGTGTTCACTTACAGCGTTAATGACTTTACCTTCCTGAGGCACTAGAGGGCGCCGTAATCTATCTTACTGTTAAGAAATATGGAGGAAATTAATTTGATATTTAAAGATCTCTGCAATGCTGTTATTCAAGTCTTGGAGCATTTCTCAGAATTTGTGGAGTCCAAATTGTCACAAGAATTGAGAGAAATTGATAAGGCTGAAAACTACCTTAAGAGTAAAGTGGTTTCTCCAAAGAAAAAGATGAGAATTGGTGACTTACATTTAAATAGTCAAAGGAAAATTGAGTTGGCGAAAGTTGAAGATAAGAAGACCGTGTTGCCACCACACCATGATCAAGAAAGAGAATTAAACTCTAGAGGCTGGAAGATTTTGGACAAATCTTTGGGCTTTTTAAAGGAGGTTGTAGAATTTGAAATTGACAAGAAGAAAGCTCTATACATAATACTGAGACATGTAAATGCCTTGGTTTACTTTGAAGTGGGATAATTGTTTAAATGTGTTTATCAGGGTGGTTTCTTAAAGGTTTTGATAAATAGATTATGGAAAGAAGGAAACTTTGATGTAACCTTAGAGAGAGAGAGTGTAAAATATAAATGTACTTATAACTGCTGTTAAGAAGATCAGAAGCCACTTGTTTATTATTTTTCTTGTTTTTCTTTTTCCTTCTTTTCTATCTCTTTTTCTTTATTTTTTCACTTTTCTATTACTTTTCTCTATTTCTCTTATCTTTAACTTAAAATTTGTATTGTTTTTACTTTGTGCAAAAACTTCTTTAATAAAAATTATATGTATGTATGTATATATATGTGTGTGTGTGTATGTGTATGTGTATGTGTATGTATGTATGTATGTATGTATGTATGTGTGTGTGTGTGTGTGTGTGTGTATATGTTTGTGTGTATGTGTATGTGTATGTGTATGTGTATGTGTATGTGTATGTGTATGTGTATGTGTATGTGTATGTGTATGTGTATGTATGTATGTATGTATGTATGTATGTATATATATATATATATATATATATATATATATATCAGTTTCTCCTCAAGAATTCTGGATGACATGGATTATCTAGACCCCTTCCAGTCAGGTTTCAGGCTGGGATATGGGGTGGAGACTACATTGGTCATGCTTATGGATGATCTCTGGCAGGAGCGGGATGGAGGGAGTGAATCCATCCTGGCTCTTCTCGACCTCTCAGTGGCTTTCGATACCATCAACCATGGTATCATTTTGGGACAGCTCAGGGAGTTTGGGGTGGGCGGTGTAGTTTTGCGCTGGTTCACCTCCTTCCTCCAGGGCCACTCCCAAATGTTGGTAATAGGAGATGAGAGATCTGACCCTCGACCCCTCCTTTGTGTGGTGCCACAGGGTTCGGTTCTCTCTCCTCTCCTGTTTAATATCTACATGAAACCACTGGGTGAGATCATCCATCACCACAGGATGAAGTATCATCAGTATGCTGATGATATTCAATTATATATCTCCATCCCGGGTGAGGTAAGTGATGCGGTGGCTGCCCTTTCTCAGTGCCTGGGGGCTGTGAGGGTCTGGATGGGGAACAACAGGCTTCGGCTGAACCCTGGTAAGACAGAGTGGCTGTGGGTTGATGGCTCCTCTGGATCTGGGAAGTTATCATCTCTAGCTCTGGATGGGGTTGCATTTCCCCATTCAGACCCAGTGTGGAATCTGGGGGTCCTTCTGGACTCACGGTTCCAGGTGGCAGTTGTGGCCAGAAGGGCCTTTGCGCAAATCCATGTTGTGCATCAGCTACACCCTTTTCTGGATTGTGATGCCCTCTGTACAGTCACTCATGCCCTCGTCATCTCCCATATAGACTATTGCAATGCGCTCTACATGGGGATACCCTTGAAGAGTAACCGGAAACTTCAGCTGGTCCAGAATGCGGCTGCGCGCGCAGTTATTGGCACCCCAAGTTTGGCACATGTGACACCTCTGCTACACCAGATGCACTGGGTGCCAGTATGCTTCTGGGTCCAATTCAAGGTGTTGGTTGAAAGCCCTACATTGCATGGGACCAGGTTAACTGAGGGACTGTCTCATCCCCATAACATCAAACCGTCCCACTCAATCATGCAGAGAGGGCATGCTGCAGACCCTGTCAGTAAGGGAATTTCACTTGGTGGGGTCCAGGAGGTGGGCCTTCTCTGCAGTGGCACCTGCCTTCTGGAACATTCTACCCCTGGAACTGAGACAGGCCTCCTCACTCCCAGCCTTCAGGAAAAATTTTAAGACGTTCTGCCGCCTCGCCTGGGATGGGAAGGGTAACAGCTCCTCCTGGGGATGGCTGGCGCCATAGGGCCCTCTTTTAAATATGACCTTATAGCCCTTGCATATTATATTTAACTTATTTTTTACTTGTATGGTGTTTGTATTGTATTGTATTTTATATATCTTAATTGTTGATCTTACTGTAAACCACCCAGAGTCCCCCTCTGGGGGAGATGGGCGGTGATAGAAATTATATAAATGGGAGATGGGCGGTGATAGATATATATAAAAGAAAATAATAGGATATATGATATAATTGAGCATTATGTCTTTATTTATTATAACTTCATATGGATTGGGATGGAGCTGGTATGATTGGAAATAGCTGGACTCGTTTATCCATTTATCTGCTTTGAATGGCAGCTCCAATTCTTTCTGTTATTAAATAGGATGGGTTGGTTCAATTTAAGAGAAAGCTGGAAAACCTTTATAATCATTGCCATTATCAAATATTGTAACCTGGACCTAGGTCATTACTCAATCTTCTACTATGAAATAACATACCATAATGAAGTTCAGCCAGCAACTGTTACCACATTTCTTATAGAAAGAGGGTTCCACAATAACAGATGGATCAAACACATTGTAAGGTAAAACAAGTTGATTAGAGTTGAGTTATTCTGGTCATATGACCATGATTGTGTGCTGCATCCAGCTTATTCAGCAAGGCAAAGCTCTAGAATTCCATGGCAGTCTTTGAAGACATATGTATGATATAAAAAGAAGAGGAAGAAAAATGCATAAAAAAATGAAAAAACAAACTCCTGTTAATTTTTGGCTGCTATTACTATATTATTAGTACTTTTATTGAAACCATATTTTAGTTCATTTGTTCCAGCAAAGAATGCTTTCTGGACCTCACTAAGGGCAGCTGAAGTGAAGGAAAATAAATTGATAATAAGCATGTATGTAAATCCCTTGCAGGGAGGACACTAAAAATGAAATCCCAGAAAATTCGGCGTGGGGTGGGGGAATTCTTGTCCTTCATTGTAAATAGTAAGCACTAATTTCTTATTATTAATATCACAAAATGAATGTTCTGGTGATTTGGCTTAGCTAGGACTTATTCACCTGGCAGAAGGCCTTGCCAAAATAGCAGCTATTACCTTTTTCTCCCCAGGAAAACAAAACATTTATTTAAAGCCTACTTTTCCCACCTTAAGTCTGAAACAGAATGTTCTTTCAGGCTAATTTTCATCCAAAGCATTTTCTCATGATTTGAGGTCTAAGTGAAAGAACAAATTTACTGATGAGAAAATGCTTGCATACAAAATGATAGTTCAAGAAGTTACAGCAGAGGAAATGATAAATGTACCTCTCTGTGAACCATTCTTTTTCAACAAAAGCCAAACAAATGAATAGAGAGATAAATAACATCTTGACAGATTTTTAAAATTTAAATTTAATGGTACATTCTTGTAATCATTAGGCAAAAATCAGTCTTGCTTTTTGCCTACAAACTCCTAAGCTACAATGAGTGACATATCTATTATAAGAACCACTCCTATGAAATGATTTTTAAAATTCAATTTTTGTGCAAATCTGTTTTGATAGAAAGGCATTTGGTTACACGGCATACCATTCCTCTATACAAACAGCATAATTACTAAAAGTGTCACTAACCTACCTCTACCTGACAACTAATTTATCTTCTTTCCATGTAGAACGTTCACATAACATTAACATATATATGGCAAATTTCCCTTTAATGTGTGTGTACGTGTGTGTGTAGTACATATGATTGCACGTTGGGTTTTTTAACCATATTTACTGAAGTTGGCAAGCCTTTCTTCAAGGATAAAACTTTTATCTCTTTGTTTTAGCACAAAAACGGATTTCCAGAGCAATGTTTTATTCATTTTCAAAGTCGAAAGCTCCTGAGAATTCTCAGATTTTTCTAATTCTTCCCTACACATGCACTCTATGTGCATCAGTCATTGGCAACCGCGGAGTCATTTTTGTGCTACGAAAATATATTTTTTTCTCTGATCTCTCAGTACTATAGGGACTGCTTTAAGTCTTACCTTTTTACTGACTATAAAAATAGTTGCAGCATTCAGGGTAATTGTTGCCAAAAGGAGGAAGTCAATTTCTTTCTTCTCCCTCAAATGAGAACAAAAAATGTCCAATGGGAAACAATAGTTAAGGACCAAACAAGACAGAAAAGTGACAAATATGGCTTTAAGGGTAGATAATCCAGCAAATCAGGAATAAACTATGGCAGGTTGTGTGTGGAACTAATTTCAGAAGGAACACTCCCCACCCCACCCCATCCCGGGATTGTGGAAGTGGATACTGAACATCAAAACAGCTCTGTTTCTGACCAACACCAATCATAGTCCAAGATTTCGTTTCTCACAGTGGCCAGCCAGGTGCCCCTGTGATGCTCGTAGGCATCTCCTGTCACTGTTCTCCTGCAGCTGGTATTTAGAAGCATACTGCTCCCAACCTAGAGGTAACACTGGGTCTTTGAGATTTGATTGCCCTTGATAGATAGGTCCTTCATGAATTCATCCAATCCCCTGTCAAAGCCATCCTAGTTGGCAGTCATTTCCATGCCTTGTGACAATGAATTCCACAATGAATTGGCATAAATTCCATTTAACTCTTTCCCCTCCACCCCCACCCCAGGAATACTGCTGTAGTTTGAGCCAACTGCAGTTTCTGAATAATCTCCCATTAATCTAAGTGAGATGAATACTAGAATATGCATAGCTATTCAGGATGTTTGCAGTGATGGCACACTTGTCTCAGTGAAGAAAGTGTTTTCCCTACCGTAAGCTGCAAATCTGATCCCGTAGAGAAAAAGCAAGTTGTAAACAAAAAGAGAGCTACACAAATAGATATGGTTTCCAATGAACCTGTTTGAAATTCTTTATCAGGGAAAACTCTAAAGGACCAGGTTCTCAGTCTAGGGCAGTATTTCTCTACCTTGGCAACTTTAAGATGTGTGGATCATTAGCCAATGAGTTATTTTTAAAAAATGAAGTCTAAAATCATTTTAAATAAAATCCATTTACATCCGCATGAAACACTTAAACAGAATAAAATAATCCAGATAATCCAGAATACTCTCTCTCTCTCTCTCTGTGTGTGTGTGTGTGTGTAGTTTTCTCATGCTGAGTTTTCTTTCAATGAGTCATTAAAATGTTCATCTTTAATCAGTCTAGCAACTTGTGCACAAACATGCACGCTCAGCTAATTTCTGAAAGCCTAAATCAAAGGGCTTATTTGGCAGCCTCCAATTTTTAAAATGGGTAGAAATGTTTCAGACCAGTTTTAGTAGAAGTTTAAATGGAATTTTAATTGATTTTTAAAAGCCAATTTGAAGCACAATTCCCTTTATTAAAAATGAATTAGGGACGCAAACTCAATAGGCTTATATTAAAAGGAATCTTTCTTTCAAGGCCTCTTCAACTGCACTATTTGTTTTATTTCTGGAACTATTACTAGCTATTGTGTGAACGTTAGAACAATGTACTCACCATGTAATTTACACTTCTCCAGCCTGAGGATAGAGATGTTTCGCAAAATGAATTGAGTACCCTTACTTTTTTAAAAGCCTATTGATTCAGGAAGTAGTATATGATACAACATAGATGTTAAAAACCTTTGCAGGTAAGCTGTTTCCAGAACAAAGTTGTGAACTTGTTGCAAACTTCTGAACTTAGTCAAAATTCCATCTGCTTTTAATTTCCATATACTTTTAATCTTGTTATAGTATTTTCATGCTGCTCTTCCTTTCTTTTTTAAAAATAATTTTATTAAAGATTACAATTAGAAAAAATACAAACTAATGCAAACTACAAAAAATATAGAAAGAAAGAAGAAAAATAGAAAGTGCAGAAAAGGAAAAAAGGAAAAAAGAAATAAAAAGAAAAATAGAAGAAAAATAAAAAATAAAAAAATAAAAGGAATTAACTTTCCCCTCCATCACAAGTACAAACAATTTTGGTAACTTATCACCATCTCTTAAAATACAATAAATGCTCTCTTCTTCCCGTAACTCATCTCTTAACTATACACAAAATCTTAAAGCCTCATCATTCATTTCTAGTCAGTAAAAGTCCATTAAGGGATACCAGAGATAACTACATATCTATTTTAACCTTGGTCAAATAAGCCAACTCTATATTCCTTTCCTGTACTTTTAACAACCTTGGCTTTTAATCCCTTCAAATAATGTACTCGAACTTGATTTCTTTTCATCTTCTCTTTGCTCCTCTCAGCAAATCCTTCAAAACTTTAACAGATCTCTTTTGTAAATCCAGTAAGAAAAAGTTATCCAAATCACTCTCTGGTTTGATACTTGTATGTCCTTTACAAATATCAAGACATCAACCAGTTTCATTTGTATATCCTGTATATCATCTTTTTCCATATCATTCTTGTAACTTGTCATGTTTAAATCCACATTGAAATCAATATCTTATCCAGTATAGCTTGTTCCTCTTCTGTACACCATCTATCTATGATGTTAGACATTCTTAAAAATAATTTCTGATTCCATAGTTCACAAATCTCGATAAAAATATTCACTGTTAAAGTGTTTTGCTCCATTCTGTCCTAGTGTGTCGAATCTGACTATTCTCCTTTATTATAATCTTTAATTTCTTTTGGTTCCCTCTAGTGTCCAAAGCCCCATCTTATACTTTTTTTCCCAATAAAACCAAAACAACCACAGTTTCCCATGGGAAGGATTCTTATAATTAATTTTAAATTCTTATTTCAAATCCATCTGGACCCTTAGTCTATTTTTAACTTTCCAAAATCAACACTCTAAACACCTTTTTGCTGTTTATTCCAAAAAACAATAATTTTCTAAATCCTGAAACCTGTATTTAAAACTTCTTTTGCGAAGGAGAAGGAAACTTACCCAGTGAATGTGATAAAAACTTGCTATTCCAAAGGGTCTTAATATTTCAAAAGCAATAAAAAATAATTCCAAAAGTGATTAAGAAATTAGACTTGGTCAAGCTTTTTGTCCATAAACCTGCATTATGACTGTCAGCTTAAATGGAATCCCTCGACTCCCAGCTGCTTGACTCATAAGCTAACTGCAAAAACCTTGATTCCTGCAGTCTACTCATGAGGAGTGGCTGTCCAAAGTGTGCATGGGCAATCTCACCATCTCTCCTTTCTTTGGAGAGATTTCACCAGCCATGATCCAGCATCTGGCTGCAATCTCTGCTGTAAATGCCATCCCATTCAGACAGGGAAGTCTAGCCTGCCATGGCCTCACTGGAAGTCCTTTCATGCTCCTCTTCCTGAGCACGGAAGAAAACAATCCATTATGGTCCCATGGATTTAGAATCAAGATTCTTAGAGGTCTTATAAGGAATCATACCATTTCCTCTGGATGAGTTAGCTTAATCTCTCCTAATAAAATAATAATTATGGAAATTATTGTGTTAAGAGGTTTGAATCTCTGGAATTTCTTAGGCCTATTGAAGGCTTGGCTTTGCTGGCTATCCAGGTTGAAGTATCTTGTATAAACCATAGGCCATACTGTCTAGGAATTCTGGGAGCCAAGGAGTCCACGGCAACATACATGAAAAGGGGCAAAGATTTTATCAGAGATCACAAGCATAATTTTGACTTTTTTGACAATCCCACTCCAGATTGAAAAATTGTAAAGTTGCTTGGAGGCATTTTTAAAAGTAGTACATCTCACCCTTATGCTTAAAAGATTATGATGTTGGTTGAAATAAGATGAATGCATATATGATATGGATGTCTTCACTGAGAAGGCCTTTCTGTGTATAGCTGTACAAATACCAGCTTTGAAACAAACCCAGATTTTTGGATTGCGTGGAAATCAATGTTGTACAACAATAT
The DNA here is from genome assembly GCA_023362775.1 of Charina bottae. Taxonomy (NCBI): domain Eukaryota; kingdom Metazoa; phylum Chordata; class Lepidosauria; order Squamata; family Charinaidae; genus Charina; species Charina bottae. The sequence continues at coordinate 184,697,557 of JALMGJ010000003.1, forward strand.
ACACAAAGGCAGACATTCTCACTGAGCTCACAGACTCTTACTTTAAGTGATGTGACAGTCATGATTTATTGGCGGTACCGTTCACTGTTGCTACCGTGGTGAATTTTATTAATCTGAATAATGCCTGCATTGGGCTCAGATCTCACAAGTATCTCTCTTGCATTTATGTAGCTGACATCATCAAAAGACTTTAGATGAATGCTTCTGTGCATCACTGCATTGTAATTGACAGGTTCCCAGAAATCATTCTAATAGGACCGCAATAAATGTCAAAAAGTTAAAGCTTTCCTTATTTCCTCAAACTAAGGGGAGAAAAACAAGTCAGAGCTGCTAACCTTATTTCAGGCTATTATTAGTTTTGTCCTAACAGTGCAATCCTATAGATTGCCTAGCCAGAAGTCACTATTAAGTTGACTGAGACATTTTGCTCATGTATATTTAAAATTGCTGTCTAAACTATACCTAAACAATGGATTGGGTTTTCCATCTCCTCCAAATGTAGGTTTGCATTCTTGAGGTTCAGTCTAATTGTAAGGAGAAACACAAAATCTTCTACATGAAGGTACAAGCTTGGTAAGCTATCTCTTTGTTGATTCAGAAGATATTTTAGGTGCTTAATTCCCTGAATGTCATAATTCTTGTTCCCTCTTGCTCAGTCCTTAGCAAAAATGACAATCACATCTAAAAAAACTGTTCATACCTGATATCCCCAAACATGTCAAGTAACAATAATAAGAGTCTTGTACTGTTATACAGCTATTATCCATAGTGGATCAGAAAGGCTATTTGCTAAACATTAAATTAATTTTGAAATCTTGAGAATCCTAGAACCAGGATCTCTAAAGCTTAGAGGGCTGAAATCCTAAAGTAACTTACCTCTATCAAGTATTACGCTGTAAATTATTAAGTCTGACTCTTTCATAAGGTCTGCTTTCGATGTCTGTAGCTTGAATCATGTCAACTGGATTTCTATTTTCTCAGTGGAAACGTTTCGCTCCTTATCCAAGGAGCTTCTTCAGTCTGAGCAAAGTTCTGAAGAAGCTCCTTGGATAAGGAGCGAAACGTTTCCACTGAGAAAATAGAAATCCAGGTGACATGATTCAAGCTACAGACAATTCCACCTGGATGACTGAGAACCTTCATAGACATTCTGCTTTCGATACTTTCACTGATGGAAGTTAGATGTTTATAGAAGCCTTGTAAGGATCTATTAGCAACAATCTGGAACTGCTTCACTAGCAAGGTCCAGTGGGAAATACTCACCCTTCTTCATTTAGGTGAGTCTTCAAAATCTTTTAATTGAAAAAGATATTGAATTCTTAATGATCTGGCTATAAAGGCAAATGTAACGACCATGCAGCTACACGGTGATTTAATTGTCATTTGAATATTGTGCCATTATTGCTTTGAATACAAGTTATAAACAGTCTATACAACTACTTATGGGCAGAAAGGCTTAATAATAACGGTAATGGCAATAATAACAATGCTCAGAGCTTCATAGATTAAGTCCAGCACATTTGTCCATTGAGTGAAAGACTGTCAAATCATTCATTGTGGAACTTTCAATATAAAAGTCTGTGTGTATGTGTGTTTGGGTTGATGAATTCTGAATTTGTTCTCAGGACAGAGATATGTATTAGCAATTGGCTCCCTTTTGAAAAAGCT